>CM035116.1:53182440-53860625 GCA_020205555.1 Panax stipuleanatus | reverse complement strand
AACTTGTATTAGGCATACTCATGAATATTCATATAGCATACATGCAACTATCATTGTTATTAGTTTGAAAGCATACTTCGTTGACACTAAACTTGGTTTCACGACATGTAACATAGTAGGCAAACATGTATGATACATTAAAGAGTCTAAGAGTGCTATCTCATATGTCCATAAATTTTAGAATTCAAATCTCAAAGTAACATGTTAAGGCCCATGATCAAAGTTCATATTTTCATTAGTAAAGCTTACTAATACTGTCTAACATGCTCATGCTATATTATGATCTCTACATGTCAAAGTTCGCTTTTAAAAACTCATATTTTCGTTAAAAGTGTTCAATAGTGATGTTCAACATGCTTTTGTCATACTATGAACCATATATACGTAAGACCACGTGTCTTTTATGCATTTCTAAACCATTCTAACATGCTTGAAAAATTAGAGTGTCGACATGGTTCGTATAAGTCAAATTCGTTTACAAAACTTTACGTTTACTTTGGAAATTACAACCGTTCGTTAATCGTGCATGTAATCATAGTAGAACATGCTCATATTAGGTGTACATATCCATCTATACAATTTATTCATGCTAATATGCCTTGCCTAAGTCATAACATCCAAGTATGGTTAACAGATCCAAGTAGGATGTAGAAAACTGAAATCAGTGACAGGCCCAGCGCAGCTGCGCCGCAGTGTACTGCCGGCGCAGCTGCGCCGCGTCTGGTTAGTGCCAGATTGCAGCCAGCAACGGTAGAATCCCAGGCCAAATCATAGAAATCCTACGAATTTGCTATTAGATTAGATACATTTCCTTTCTCACACTTGTATTAGCTTATACGATAACCAATTAACATTATCAAATCACCAAATTATGAACTCCAACTCAAATCAAGAATTGAAATTTTTACAGAAATTGCAAAAACAGAAAATGAAAATGAAGAACATGGAATTTGGGAATTTACCTCTACAATCACCAATTGGACTAGCTGCTAATAATTCTCCCACTCTAGAATGATTTTACTAATTTATGTATGCTCTCAATTCAATATTTAAACACAATCTCAGCAATTGAAATATGAAGAAGGAGAGCTTATATATATAGAGAAGTGAATGTCCAGACAATGCTTTTCCCTCCCAAATCAAACCAACGAGATTTTGTATTGTATGGAGGTTAATGGAGAGTTGGTAATTGGTTGGTGAAATTAATCATGATTCCCACTCCCTTGTTCATCATGAGCTATGAAATGCTAAGTTTGAGGAAGAAATAGAGAAGTAGACTAGCTTGAGCTTGCATACGTGAAGAGAGAAAGAGACTCTCAATTTGGGACAAGGCTTAATAAGTCAGCATTTGCAACACACAACAGTTAATTTATTATACACACATATTATATACTTAGTTTATAATTTGAGTCATAATGTACTTTAATTTAGACAATAAGGTATGTACTAAAATAACTTACACATATAAAATTCATGTACACTTGGGTCCTCATAAAATAATATTGCAAGGTAATAAGTTGGAATACATATAATCCATGTATATTTTGTTAATACCGGATATAATTTACTCAGATATTATCACATTACATTGTGTCCTTTATTATTAAATTCTACTATCCAACAATTGTTTACAATATATCCATGATGTATTATTTTAATGAATACTCACATTATCACATAAGCATCATGATGCATTCATAACATATAGTTTCAATATGTACAATCACATTGCATCATATAATATAGTTT
Organism: Panax stipuleanatus; assembly: GCA_020205555.1. NCBI lineage: Eukaryota > Viridiplantae > Streptophyta > Magnoliopsida > Apiales > Araliaceae > Panax > Panax stipuleanatus. The sequence goes on along the minus strand of CM035116.1, from coordinate 53,858,876 downwards.
TAATAAATCTTAATATATGGTTTCTATATATAGTATAGTCACATAAATGTCGCACTACACTATATAATATAGTTGTATCCCATATATTTTATATTTTTAATTTTGCATACATGCACATAACAATTAATATAATCTCATTATATTAATAACTTACTAATTTATTTTATTATTCATATTGGCAATTAATCAATTAATAAAATATTAATCAATTCATTCCTCGTAAATTAATGAAGTTATTAATCTCCATAATAATTAACTAACATTTATATGATTAATTATCACGTTAAATAAATATAAATCTTATCATATTTATAAACAAGTTACTTATTATTATACTTATTACTCGCAATAAGAATCAACACATTATCAATTAATCATCATTAATATTCTATTTTCTCATAATAGAAAGTAAATAACAATTAATATCGATTAATTGTTCACGTAGTAATTCCTATATTACTTTACCCTTATCAATAATCACATTCCTCAATAATATAAATTCTATTATATTTATAAACCATTTTCTTAGTATCAATTCATTACTTGCAAAAATACTAAATCAACAGATTATTATTAAATTTCTCATAATAACAATTAAAAATTAATATAGATTAATTGTTCACTTAATAATTCATTTACTCTTTAACCGATTATTATTCATAATAACACTTAACAACGTTATTGTATGATTAACTATCACATGTATTGCACTCAACAAATAATCAATTAAATATAACTCTTATTATATTCATCAATTACTTATTCGTAAATGTTTTGTTATTCCCAATAACATACTATTAATAATTACTCATTAATAATAACAATTAATTAACAATGTAATATTAATTTAATCTTTCACTCCTTAATTTCCTCCTTGAATTAAATCATCACCATTTTCATTCTCATGCCACACAAGGCATTCTACAAGTTCGTTGAATTCCTCCATATTTCCTTCTAAATTCAATTTAATATAATCTAATTACTTTTCTCATAACTTGTAAACATTATGTTCCAATAAGTATTCATTTTCTCATTATATCAAATAAAAAATTTATTCATGAAATTCACGGTTCTTACATCCTCCCCCCTTATAAAAATTCCGTCCTCGGAATTGGTATAAGGTTTACACAAATAGATGGGGATAGTCCCTCGTCGTCCTATCTTCTAATTCCCACGTGGCCTCCTTGGCATCGTGGTTTCGCTAAAGTGCTATCACATAAGATATAATTTTATCTCCTAATATATGTTCTTTCATATCTAGTATTTGGACAGGAATTCTTCATATGTCAGGTTCTTCCCTACTCCAATGGGTTCATAGGGCATTACACGCTTATAATTAGGTTTATATAATCGTAAGAAAGAAACATGGAACACACTGTGGATATGTTCCAGTTCAAGAGGTAAGGCTACCTCGTACGCCACTTTGCCTACTCTCTTTAAAATTTCAAAAGGTTTCACGAACCTCAGACTCAATTCTTTTTTCTTACCTAATCTTATCTTCCTCTTATATGGAAACATTTAAGAAATACAACTACCGACTTCAAAATCTCGATTATAACTATGCCAATCTACGTGTTTCTCATGTTGATCTTTAGCTGCTACTAATCTAGCTCTTTTTGTCTTCATATCTTCTGCTATTCGTCGTACTGAATTCGGTCCCGATTAAAGTCATCGTTCTCTGACCTCCTCCCAATGTAGCGGTGTTCTGCACTTTTTTCTGTGGAGAGCTTCGTACGATGGCTCACCGATATTCGTATAATAATTATTACTATCAGCGAATTCTACTAAGGGTAAGTGATATTCCAAGTTACCTTTGAAATTCATTACGCAAACTCTTCCAAAACTTTGAAGTGGAGCGCGGGTCTCGATCGGAAATTATTAACACCGATATTTTGTATTGCAAAATGATTTCCTTAACGTATATTTTTGCTAACTGATTTAATTTGAATCAAATATTTATCGGTAGGGAGTGTGTCGTCCTTTTTAATCGGTCGACATATTCTACAATTTCTCGTCTTATATTAACCACCAATAGTGTCTTCGAAGATCCTGGTACTTTTTCGTGCTTCTTGAGTGAACGAAATATGCCCAATTATCTGCCTCATAAAAACTCTTATCTCGCAATTTAGTTACGGTTGACTCTCACACTCTATCCAACAGCGTTGGACAAACCCCTAATTCAAAACTTCCCTTTTGACTTTCTGGGTCCTTTCACTTCTATTTCCAATCTCTCCATCTTTCTATTAGTTCCTCTCGAATTATTAACTTGAATAAGTTCTCCATTTCCTTTAGCATATCGGCTACTACGTTCACCTTTTCCAGGTGATAGAGAATTTGACAGTGGTAGTCTTCGACTGCTCCCAGTTACTTACCGCCTTCACCTTTGCCGGATCCGACGTGCCCTAAAACTAACTTTCTCATTGACACACAACACTGGTGCTCCACAAAGGAAACACACTCGGCTGAATATATCCTTTATCTAACATTTCTTGCAATTGTATTAATAATTATATATTTCTATCGGCGCCATAAGATAGGTGCTTTCGAAATTAGTGCAGTCTTTGGTACTAAATCTATTACAACTTGTTTTCTCTGTCTGGCGGAAGGCCGGGCAGATCATCTGGGAATACGTTTTGAAATTCTGGTTCTACTAATACATTATTTAGTTCTACTCTCACTCTCTTAGTATCTACAATATGGTGAAATAATCTACATAAACTTTTCTTAACAATCCCTTGGCCTGCATCATCGTAAAGTAACACAGTTGCCTAAGCGACGAGCTACCATAAAACACTTCCTTGGACCGGTTTGGATTATGAAGGTTCACATTTTTCTTCTAACAGTCAATTATCATAGTATGGTTATGTAATCAGTCCATTTTTAGTATCTCATCAAACTCCCCAAATTTTATCGGAATCTAGTCTATGCTTAGTTTACATCCCCTAATTTATGTGCAACAATTACAGGAAACGAATTGCTACGGGAATTACTTCCTTATTCGCAACTTCTATTTTTAAAGGATCTTCTAATCGTTCTTGGGATATCTTAGCCGTCTCACAGTTCTTCAGATGCAAAAAAGGAAAAATAGTACTCGAATCAGATAATATATACGTATTTATATTATTGATTAAAACCTCACCTGACATGACAACTTGGAACGCCACTGCATCATGTATCATAACGTTAGTCGTACGTGGCATTGGTTCGCTCAATTGAGCTGGTTCAATTATCGTCATCTCCTCTCTATGGCTTCCTTTGTTGCCGTCTTTTTCCTTTCTTCCTTTCTTTGGGCAGTTCTTAACCTGATGATCCGTTGATCTACAAGCGAAGCATCCTTCGATCTTCTTCGGGTTTGGGCAATTTGGGAAAATATGCACTTCCTGGCCGCGAATGTAGCAAACGCCTCGTCCCTTCCAGCACTCTCCTTGATGAATCTTTCCACATTTCGGGCAAACCTTGTTCTTTTTCTTGAGTCCTTCTTGGTGACTTCCCCTCGGATTGTTGTTGATGTTGTTTTTGTCCCGTCTTCTTTTGTTTTCGTTTCCCTTCTCGTACATTTCTTTCTGCCAATAACGTATTTGACGTTTTTAGATCCATACGCAAAATAATCTTTGGTTTTCTCCTCTCTAGGACAGTTAGGAGAAATATGACCCTTCTCACCGCACTTATAACACACATGTTTTCCTTTCAAACACGCTCCCATGTGGTTCTTTCTACATTTTTTACAGGCTTCTACCTTCTTCTTTCGTGGTTGTCCTTCTTCTCTTACATACTTATTCTCATTCCACTTCCTCTTAAAATTCTTGCTGCTACCACTACTACTCTCTCCCATCCTACATTCGTTCGCTTTCTTTGAATTATTAACCTCTCCTTCTTTAGTCAAATTAATATCTTTTCCTACCTCAGAAGTTTTCGTCTGCCTCTTCTTATAATCATTGATTCCTTCTTCAAAAACATTTACTATAAGGTCTACCAATTGTTGTAAGGGTTCTTGATTCAATTCCCTATCTCCATTCTCCGCCGCTTGATGAGTCTCTCCTCCTTGGGGTATTGACATTTCTGTATAGAAATAAAATAATATTATCATCTATTTGTTAAACATCTAATACTTTTTAAGACGTATAATTTTTTGTTGATATTCTCCCTTATCATTAGTTAACAAACTCTGGTTACTACACGCACATTTATGCCATATAAAAACATATCACATTGTATAGTAATCTGCTAGTCTCATTACATACCCCTCTCGGGTACCACTAAAGTTGGGGTTAGAAAGATACTTCCTACATTATCCCTAAAATTGGGATCTATAACACTGTTTCGCATCTATAAATATATCACTCGCGACACGTATTACCTAACTACCTTCACTCTCACTATGTCTGTATCTATTAGTTCCTAATATGAAGGTCTAGAACTTTTTGTATCTTATTTTTCATTTTAAGAAACTCAAACATAACTCAACCCTGAAAGAAAACTTCCACCGTGGATTTTGGTTTATATCCTGATTCGATCTCTTCCTAGGTTAAGGTTACTGCTGAAAAAGGCTTAACTTCAAGGGGTGTTGCGGACACCACATGTATATCACATGGTTCCTCCTCCAGGACCCTACCAGGTTTACCTATCTCTGACATCCATAATCACAAAACCAATGAACTTTATTATTGTCTCCGAGTAAAACATAATTTCATTGTATGGAATGAAAATATATTTCATAACACTACTAGCTTTCTAAGAAAACTCTACATGAGTTTTATCTCCTTCTACTCTCTAAATTCTTCTAAGGTTATAGTCTAAGGACTCGCTCCTAAGGTTTATAACCTATAGCTTTGATACCAACCTGTGACGCCCCAAATTCAGACCGTCACTGATCTCGAATTCGGTTCGTCACGTACTAATTCTAATAATAATTAAAATCTCAAACAATGGAATAACAGAATAATTTACATTGATATAACATAAATATTCTCGTCCCAAGTCTCGAAACTATTACTAATACACTTCATAACTTAAACCAAACATTTCTTAATACATAATATTTAAAGAAGTCTTAATACAACATAACGGAAACATCCTAATATAGAAAAGCACAGCTACTCCATAGCCTTGCCTTCGCACTTGTCCTGTCATGTGGTTCCACCCTTCCCTGCCCTAACTGAAATGTGTATGGGAAGCAAGAGTGAGCAACAAATTTTCTCAGCAAGTAATATGCCAATAAATGTGAACAGGAATATATACGGTTCTAAATCTCAAAGGTAAACAATAATTAATCGCTCAGGATTTTCAATAAGAATGTTGTAAATAAAATAAATAGCAATGACTTCCAAATCTATTCTGTGAAGTTGAATAAGGACCACTACGGGTCGAGAAGTTATTATAAGTTTCAAAAGTTTCAACAATTTCAAGTGAATGAATAGTTATCACTGAGTGTCGTTGTGGACCAAAGATTAATAAAGAATCCAATGAATTCAAAGTTTCAAGTTAATAAATAGTGGATACTGATTGGTCGCTAAGAACAACGAACTTCTACTAAAATTACCAAAAATATTTCTGGTAACCCAACCAAGTACAATTAGGGGATCAGCCTGTCGTACCTGGAGTTATGCATAACCTGTCACACCACTGTCGGCACCCCGACTATATAGTTCCCCTTTTTACAAGGGTTGTTCAACTCAGTCAATTTATAAGAGTCCACACCAAGGCAATTGGTGTGGATTGCTTTCTAATTCATGATATTGGTCTAGCCGAATTAAATGGCGTAGACAATTTCAACAATGTATATAAGAACAATTTATGAGTTCAATACTCGCAACAATAATTCGAAGAATATAATCGTGATTTAAATTAAACTATGAAACATAAGTTTGTAAGGTAAGAATTATTCTAGCACCTATTTACTTGTACGACCCAAGTTAGTACAAGCTCGAATATGTGTTCAATAAAGAGTATGAATCAAATACTTGCTCAATAAAAGAGTAGTCAGATACTTGCAATTAATATACAAGAACGATTTCAAGGAAACTTGCACAATGAAAGAGTATAAGTTAGGGAACTTGCTTACGACTTTCCTCGAATAAATAACCATAAGGATAGGATACTTGTAACACAATAAAAGTAGGGTTTAGATACTTGCACTATAAATGTGTCTAAGTCAGGAAACTTGCCTCAAGCATAGTCTATCCACGAAAAGCTAATCGACACTTTGAATTCCTATCGCAATATAGTTACGTATATATATGATATCCATTAGTCATATATTATAGCTTCATATCTTATCTTGGATATACAATTAACACACAAGCTAAGTCTTAGCCTAGCTACACAGTTATACCACATATAGCATCATATTAATATAACTTTTATCTTTAATGTTCCTCTTTTTGAGTTTAAACATATTCTCATATCATTAATATCTCATAAGACCACAATCAATACTAAATATAGGTTATTTTAGTAAGTTATGGTAATTCAATAAGTTAACCGTCAAATATTGAATTAAAGTATCAACACATGATATCACATAGCATGTATTCATATTAAAGGATACTTTCATGCTCGTTCAACCTTTTCACGTTCAATTTGCATGATATAGGTTCTAAGTTAATACCCTTAATGACTTAAGTCCATTCAAGGTTTTAAAGTCACAAAGTATAACATGCTCGCCCTTTAAACACATAAGGTGATTATATAACTTGTATTAGGCATACTCATTAATATTCATATCGCATACATGCAACTATCACTGTTATTAGTTTGAAAGCATACTTCGTTTACGCTAAACTTGGTTTCACAACATGTAACATAGTAGGCAAAGATGTTAAGGTCCACGATACATGAGCTATTCTAAGAGTGCTATCTCATATGTCCATAAATTTCAGAATTCAAATCTCAAAGTAACATGTTAAGGTCCACGATCAAAGTTCATATTTTCATTAGTAAAGCTTACTGATACGGTCTAACATGCTCATGCTATATTATGAAATCTATATACGTAAGTTAATATGTCCGACATGTATTTCAAGGCCATATAAATACGCCCAAAAAATCAGAATACATATATGATCTCTACATGTCAAAGTTCACTTTTAAAAACTCACATTTTCGTTAAAAGTGTTCACCAGTGAGGTTCAACATGCTTTTGTCATATTATGAACCATATATACGTAAGACCACGTGTCTTTTATGCATTTCTAAACCATTCTAACATGCTTGAAAAATTAGAATGTCGACATGGTTCGTATAAGTCAAATTTGTTTACAAAACTTTACGTTTACTTTGGAAATTACAACCGTTCGTTAATCATGCATGTAATTATAGTAGAACATGCTCATATTAGGTGTACATATCCATCTATACAATTTATTCATGCTAATATGCCTTGCCTAAGTCATAACATCCAAGTATGGTTAACAGATCCAAGTAGGATGCAGAAAACTGAAATCAGTGCTGCGCTGCAGTGTAATGCCGGCGTAGCTGCGCCACGTCTGGTTAGTGCCAGACTGCAGCCAGCAACGATAGAATCCTAGGCCAAATCACAGAAATCCTACGATTTGCTATTAGATTAGCTACATTTCATTTCTAACACTTGTATTAGCTTATACGACAACCAATTAACATTGTCAAATCACCAAATTATGAACTCCAACTCAAATCAAGAATTAAAATTTTTACAGAAATTGCAAAAACAGAAAATGAAAATGAAGAACATGGAATTTGGGATTATACCTCTATAATCGCGAATTGGATTAGCTGCTACTGATTCTCCCACTCTAGAATGATTTTACTAATTTATGTATGCTCTCAATTCAACATTTAAACACAATCTCAGCAATTGAAATATGAAGAAGGAGAGCTTATATATATAGAGAAGTGAATGTCCAGACAATGCTTTTCCCTTCCAAATCAAACCAACGAGATTTTGTATTGTATGGAGGTTAATGGAGAGTTGGTAATTGGTTGGTGAAATCAATCATGATTCCCACTCCCTTGTTCATCATGAGCTATGAAATGCTGAGTTTGAGGAAGAAATAGAGAAGTAGACTAACTTGAGCTTGCACACGTGAAGAGAGAAAGAGACTCTCAATTTGGGACAAGGCATAATAACTCAGCATTTGCAACACACAACAGTTAATTTATTATACACACATATCATATACTTAGTTTATAATTTGAGTCATAATGTACTTTAATTTAGACAATAAGGTATGTACTAAAATAATTTACACATAAAATCCATGTACACTTGGGTCCTCATAAAATAATATTGCAAGGTAATAAGTTGGAATACATATAATCCATTTATATTTTGTTAATACCGGATATAATTTACTCATATATTATCACATTACATTGTCTCCTTTATTATTAAAGTCTTCTATCCAACAATTGTTTACAATATATCCATGATGTATTATTTTAATGTATACTCACATTATCACATAAGCATCATGATGCATTCATAACATATAGTTTCAATATGTACAATCACATTGCATCATATAATATAGTTTTAATAAATCTTAATATATGGTTTCTATATATAGTATAGTCACATAAATGTCGCACTACACTATATAATATAGTTGTATCCCATATATTTTATATATTTAATTTTGCATACATGCACATAATAATTAATATAATCTCATTATATTAATAACTTACTAATTTGTTTTATTATTCATAATGGCAATTAATCAATTCATTCCTCGTAAATTAATGAAGTTATTAATCTCCACAATAATTAACTAACATTTATATGATTAATTATCACGTTAAATAAATATAAATCTTATCATATTTATAAATAAGTTACTTATTATTATACTTATTACTCGCAATAATAATCAACACATTATCAATTAATCATCATTAATATTCTATTTTCTCATAATAGAAAGTAAATAACAATTAATATCGATTAATTGTTCACGTAGTAATTCCTTCATTACTTTACCCTTATCAATAATCACATTCCTCAATAATATAAATTCAATTATATTTATAAACCATTTTCTTAGTATCAATTCATTACTTGCAAAAATACTAAATCAACAGATTATTATTATATTTCTCATAATAACAATTAACAATTAATATAGATTAATTGTTCACTTAATAATTTATTTATTCTTTAACCGATTATTATTCATAATAACACTTAACAACGTTATTGTATGATTAGCTATCACATGTATTGCACTCAACAAATAATTAATTAAATATAACTCTTATTATATTAATCAATTACTTATTTATAAATGTTTTGTTATTCCCAATAACATTCTATTAATAATTACTCATTAATAACAACAATTAATTAACAATGTAATATTAATTTAATCCTTCACTCATTAATTTCCCTCTTGAATTAAATCATCACCATTTTCATTCTCATACCACACAAGGCATTCTACAAGTTCGTTGAATTCCTCCATATTTCCTTCTAAATTCAATTTAATATAATCGAATTACTTTTCTCATAACACGTAAACATTATGTTCCAATAAGTATTTATTTTCTTATTATATCAAATAAATTTTTTTTTCATGAAATTCATGGTTCTTACAGTCCCTGCATGGTGGGTACCGCATCGTCGCTTAGCAAGGCAAAGCTGGCTCCGCAGCGCCAGCATGGGGGAAAAGTCTGAGAGTGTTAGCTAATTACTTAACCTTTTTCATAATGATTAAGGGGATTGTAAGTAATGAGTATACATGGATAGAAACCCTTTAAACAAAATATTTAACAAAGGGGTTGTAAGAATTAAACGTTAATCAAATGTAATTAAACTTGGGATTTGGAAACGTAAACCGTAAACCAAGATTAAGTTAGAGAACATGTTAAGATCACGGTTGTCATTATGATTAGTGATGCTTGATGAGAGTTCGGTTATGACATAGGTATGTTAACAAGCCGTAATAAACGTTAAATAACTTGAACGAATGTTATTAGTTTAACGTTTTCGGATAAGTTGTATAAGAAGGAGAAGTTAGGCTATACATTTTATATCAATTATGAATTCTCATTGGTATGTTATGTGTTATGCTTTGTAGACGTTGTAAATATTGAGTAGACTATGTGTAAAGGTTTAAGAGACGCAAAGACAAGTTTCCTAACCTTGTTTAAGTTCTACTTGATGCACGTTTTCTAACTCTTGCATTAACGCTGCGTTATGCAAGTTTTCTAAACTTTTGTCTATACGTTATGGTTGGACAAGTTGTCATTGTGCATAATATCTTATGCATGAACTATTATTGAATGGTCGATGCCATTTCATTCAGCTAGACTGAGACTTAGTACATTTTTGTTGGCTTTCCACAAACCTTTCCAAAATACTTATAATTTTTTGATCCTATGCCAATTAATTGGTACGGATTCTCAGGTAAACCTGAGCATGAATAAAACAAAGGTTTTAAATATCGTTAAATCAACAGGCACTTGAAGTTGCCAACAATTAAATGTAAACACATTTAATGTATGAGTGTTGATCAACATAGAGTACTACAGGCTGATCACCTTGATGTGCTCGTAAGCTATATCAAACTTACAACCTTCATGCCGGGTTGTTCCTTTTGTGAATGAGAACTAAAAGATGGTTCATGGTCGTTGACCAAGATGGATTCTAAAGAGGCTATAAAGTCCTTGGGAATGGGATTAAAGGAATCAAAATGATATTTTGATTATTCTTAAGTACTTCATAACTATTGTGCAATTATTGAAGACTAAGAGATATGATTCTTGATTTTGTGGTTTCAAGATTTAATGTTAAACTTGTTGAGTTGTTTATGCTCATTCTTGCTTAAAACTAAATGATTTCAGCTAAGAGCGAACGAATTGAAGGATCCAGTAAAGACAAAGGCAAGTCCTAGATGGATAAGTAGTGACATTTGTAATTGTAATTACTGATATTATGAGACTAAAAAATGTAATGGTTACGAATAACCTGGGAAGGGATTAATAGAATGTAACAATTAGTAAACTTATGCATTATTATTGATGTCTTCAATTTACTGTATGAGTATATTGTAGCACCGTGTAGCACCATATCTTGGGTTTGAAGGTACCCGAATTTGGAGGCGTCACAAGTTGGTATCAAAGCATTAGGTTATAAAACTTACGGGGTAAAAACCTTAGGCTATAACCTGGAGAAGTGAAGTAGAAGTTAGAAGTAAACAAACTCGGGTATAGTTTTGAAAGAAGAAAGTAACCTTAAATATATTAAACGTGATATATGTTGTTAATATTTTAAATTTCTTATTAATCAAGTAATGTGTGTCTTATTGTAGATAACAGGATAATGGACATGTATAATGAAATACATGAGGTTAGCGAGGATTCAGCTAACATGGTAGAGGTTGTACCGATTCCAATAGCAGAGGTACCATTTGTAATTTTGGAAGAGACAAATCCAGAGGAGGAGGATCCGTCCGAGTACTATGAAAACTTTAACTTCGCGTCATTATTTGACAGTGTGTCGGAGGAAGAGGTTGAGACAGTGCCGATTAATACAGTACTGCCTACTGAGGAGGTAGAGGAAGAGTCTACACCGGAGTTATCCACGAAGGCCTTATTCATGGCAATATTTGACAGAAATGTCCAACTGAGCAAGGAAGTGCGTGACCTCAAGCAAGAGGTTCACGACATACAGGAAGATAAGGAAGACATGGAAGTCTTCTGGGAGGTCGAGCACGACGAGAGGGTGCTTGCCAAGGATAAAGTTCGTGACCTAAAGTTAGAGGTTCAAGAGCTTAAAGCGGAGCTTCTGAATAAAAAGTAGAGAATAGGTCGGATGTCCTATTACCAGCATCAGATTGCTGAGTATCTGGTTGAAGAGGGAAAAAATCTACATAACATTAGCCGGGACATAGTGGCCAGTAAGGCAGATGCGGATTAAGAGAATGCCGTGAGGCAGATGTAGTCTGATAGTATGTATAGAAGAGTTAGCAATGTAAATAGTGTGTAGTTTGTAATGACATAAAACCCTCTTTTGTATGGACAAGGGTAGTCTTTTGTAAATCCCAACTTTTTAAAAGTAATGGCGGGATAGTATTGTAAATGGCTGAAGCCATGTAATGTAGAGTGTAGTGTTATACTACGAAGAAGTATTTTAATATAAGGGTTTTATTAAAATGTTTATCAATGTGATTGAGTTATTATTTTATTGCTAATAATAATTGAATGAAGATATAAAGAATAACGTAAATGTTTTCGCATTAACAGAAAATGTCGCCAAGGAGACGTCAAAGAAATTAGGAAGAAGAACCTCGTAATGAGGAGTGGCAAGGGAATAATAACCCGATGCAAGAATTTGTGAATCTACTGGCTACGACTCTCAATCGAATGAGAGATGTCGTACGCACTTATCCTGGGGTATTTCAGGGGATTATCTTTAAGGAATTTAAGGTAATAGGTCTGCCTGAGTTCTACGGAACTACGGACCCTATAGCTGCCCAAGGTTGGGTAAAAGAAATTGAGAAGGCATTTGTCATAGAAAATATCGGTGAGGCGCAAGAAGACTGCTTTTGTGACTTATATGATGAAAAGAGAGGCCAACTACTGATGGGAGGCCAACCAGGGTAGGGCTGGAACAGAAATGGTTAAGTGGGAACGGTTCAAGGAGTTATTTTTCGAGAACTACTTCCCCACGAGCGTGCAGGGGATGATGGAGATTCAGTTCCTAGAACTGAAGTAGGGTGACATGACGGTTCCCCAATACGCAGCCAGGTTCAATGAACTGGCATGGTTTGCTCCACACCAGGTGGACACAAAATTGCGGAAGGCACGACGGTTTGAGCCGGGATTGAAACCCTTGCTATATAATAGGATATAAGTTCTCCAAAGTGTTACCATTAGAGCGGTGTTAGAGAAGGCGATTATCGCCGAGAGTGTTAGTGAAACGTTGACCTTATACCACAAGGAGAAGAAGAATAAGGCTAAGGCTGAGGTATCAGTCAAGATTAAGGAAGCCAGTGTGAGTGGCTTGAAGAGAAAAAGTTTCAGCTCTGGGAGTATAGGAGTAAAACAAGAGTTTCCCAAAAGAAAGATGGAGGCATGTAAGAACTGCGGTAAGACTCATCTGGGAGTCTGCCTCAATGGGAAGGGGGTTTGTTACAACTGCGGACAGAAAGGGCATATTTTGCCCAACTGTCCCAGTCCGAAGAATAGCCGCGGTTATTTCGTATGTGGATCTACAGACCACATGGCACGTAACTATCCACAAAAGGGGTCGGATGGTGGGAAAGGAGCTAGCTTTAATAAGCTAGCGATTAGTAGCTCTGCACCACCGAGTAGATCTACTACCCGTACGTTTAACATGACAATCCAGGATGCGGTAGCATCGAGTGACGTTATAGCAGGTATCATCCCGGTCAACGAGATTAATGCATATGTATTATTTGATTCGGGTGCAACGTGTTCGTTTATAGCATGTGAGTTTGCTAAACGATTAGGATTACTCCTTGAAAAACTTGTACTACCTTTAAACATTATGGTAGCTAACGATGAAGTAATTCTTATTGATTCGGTTCATAGGAGTTGTTGTGTGGAGATTAGAGGTAACAAATTTTCAGTTGATCTTATACTGATAAAGTTGGGAGAATTCGATGTAATTTTTGGGATGCACTGGTTAGTTAACCATGGGGCGATGATAGATTGCCAAAATAAGAGTGTGATCCTTCGGATTTTTAGGAAACCCAAGGTAGTGTTCTATGGTAGTAAATTATCGGGACGCTCTTGTTGTCTAACCATAACATAAGCCAGAAAATTGTTAAAGAAAGGATGCGAAGGTTACCTATGCCATGTTGTTGATACCCAACGATTGGGAGCAACTTTGGAACAGATACCTATAGTCAATGAGTACGCAGACGTCTTTTCGAGCGATTTACCAGGTCTTCCACCCGATAGGGAGACCGAGTTCGTTATAGACCTTACGCCAGGGACGACACCATATCGTATGGCGCCAGTGGAATTGAAGGAGTTGATGACTCAGTTACAATACTGTTGGACAAGAAGTAAATTGAATAGAGTGTTTTTCCATGAAGAGCACCAGTGTTGTTTGTAAAGAAGAACGATGGCTCGTTGAGGCTTTGTATCGACTACCGAGAGTTGAACAAACTAACGATAAAGAATAAGTACCCATTTCCCAGGATCGATAATCTCTTTGATCAGTTGAGAGGGGCAAATATTTTTCAAAGATAAATTTACGGATGGGGTATCACCAGTTGAAGGTTAGGGCGGAGGATGTACCTAAGACAACATTTAGGACTCGTTATGGCCATTACGAGTTCTTAGTGATGTCCTTTGGGTTAACGAATGCACCAATCGCATTCATGGACATGATAAACCGAGTGTTCAAATAATATTTGGACACGTTTGTCGTGGTGTTCATTAATGATATCCTAGTCTATTCCAAGACGAAGGAGGATCATGCTAAACATTTGAAATTAGTGTTAGAAGCACTAAGAAAGGAGAGGTTGTATGCGAAGTTCACGAAGTGTGAATTTTTGTTAGAGAGAGTGCAGTTTTTAGGGCATGTCATTGACAAGGAATGAGTTTCAGTGGGTCCAGTAAAGGTGAATCAGTGATTAACTGGGAACCACCAAAAATGCTGACTGAGGTGCGGAGTTTCCTATGGTTAGCGGGTTACTATGGGAGGTTCATTCAGGACTTCTTAAAGATAGCTACTCCGTTAAAAAAATTGACCAGAAAGACGGTGAAGTACATTTGGACAGAGAAGTGTGAAGACAGCTTTCAAGAGCTGAAGACGAGGTTGAGCCAAGTATCGGTATTATCCTTACCGGATGAGAAGGGAAATTTCGTAGTGTATAGCGATGCTTCGCATAAAGGACTGGGTTATGTGCTCATACAGCTTGGCAAGGTTATTGTGTATGCCTCTAGGCAACTGAAGGAGTATAAGGGAAATTATCCTACTCATGACCTTGAACTTGCCGCAGTGGTTTTTTCCTTAAAGATTTGGAGAAATTACCTATATGGGGAGAAGTGTGAGATCTACACAGACCATAAAAGTTTTAAATATATCTTCACATAGAAGGAGTTGAATATGAGGTTGATAAGTGGTTTTATGACCACTTATTCGGATAGTAAGCAGCTTGTTTCGTTGCTTAAACTCGAGTATTCCTATGCTTTTAATATATTTTTCCTTTGTTTTGCATTATTCATGTTTAGGAACTCTTCGAGTGCAAATTGAGCGTAAAAGAACCAAAGATGGCCTAAATGGGGCAAGGCACAGAGAGTGGCTTAAATCTTAAGGAAAGCATGATGGCATGGAATGAAGAGGCAAATGAAGGATGCTACGAGGCTAAAGGTCCACAAGAAGGAAAGCATTAAGCACCCAGCCTTGAGCCAGCAGCAAAAAGCCAGGAATCCAAGTTTCAGGTGTCGCGCGGCCGCGCCGAGTTAAGGTAGCAAAGTAGTGCGCCCGCGCCAACTAGTAGAGCAGACAAGCAAAATTGGGGACACATGCGGCCGCGTCAGGACTGTAGCATAAATCCGCGCGACCGCGCCGGCTCGGCTTGACTGACTCTCTGACTTTTCATTTCAGCAGTTCGTGGCTTGGCCAAGGATATAAGGGGGCTCGTTTTTGGCAAGAGAGAGAACGCATATATTGGCCTTAAGCCTTAGCCCCAGCTTGTTCTTCCATTTCCTTTACATTTCTTGTATAGATTAGGAGTAGATTAAGTCTAGATTAGGGTTTAGTTTAGTTAGTTAGTTTCTAGGGTTAGATTAGGTTTGAAGATTGAATCAAGTGGATTCCATTGGAGATTCAACAAGGAGTTTAAGCACTCAGATTTGCTATTTTCTATCTTTTGAATCTCTTTGCTTCCTATTTGTAATATTATGATGTATATTCAACTTGTGGATGATATGTTTGAGTCATTTATGACTTAGACCTTATTTTGAGGTTCCAATGGAACCTAATGAGTAGTTGATGTTGATTTACCTTCCATGTGGTTCTTATTTGATTGTTATGTGATTGTCTACTGTGATATACACTTTCATTGCTTAATTGAGTCATGACCAATTACTGTAATAACCTATGTGGGATTGAAAGATGAAGTGTAGGTAGAGATCTAATCACGTTGGCGGGCGATTGTACGTTCACATGATGTTGGACGTATGATTTGTGCTTAGGATAGACATATACCGAAGCGCTGCTCGTAGTCAATAGAGAACTTGACCTTCAACCCTATATATTTGTAAACACCATAGACATATAGGGGTTTAGATAATGTGGGTGTTCACGTGCATTCTATCATCTGTGGATTGCACGTGGTATGGAGTAGGTGCATCGAAAGATGGCCTTCTCTCACTTTAGTGTTCTCGGCTAACAAACATGACGGTTAACTTGACCTAATTGGGAGTTCATTGATTTAGATGAATCATTAGGGGAAATTGGGATCTCATGCCTTCATTATCTTATTTTACTCCAGGAATATTTAGTTTAAGTTTAATTCCTTGTCTAGTTTAATTAGTTTAAATTCATTCTCTTTACCACTCATTTAAATAAGACTGAGATGATTATGTGCTAGTGCTTTGGCGACCTTTTATCCGTTATTTCCTCTTGGGAACGATATCTGTACTTACACTTTATTACTTGTGGACCGTGTATACGTGCACAAATATATTGATCGGTAAAACGACCAACAAGTTTTTGGCACCGTTGCCAGGGAATTAATTGGATAACTGTTTGCCATCATTAGTTTAATCAAATTAGTCTTAATTTAACTAGTTTTATTTTTGGTTAATTCTCTTCCTATATTCTCCTTTTAGGAACAATGGACTTACATTTCTATCCATGGAACTACGCAAGGCAAGAGCAAACAAGGGAAGCATACAATGATGGCGTCGACCCAATCGCAACACTTTTAGCACAGCTAGAGGTTCTCTCGAGGAAGCTGGATACTATTTCAGCCCAACAGAGTCGAGAGACGGCAGTGACATATGACTATGGTGCTGGGAGTTGCACGAGCCATCAGGAGCCTATTAGTTTTGGATAGGAGCAGTATGGGGGTGGTTATTCCTACACCGAGCCGTATCTCGCTTATCAGCCAGATTGGGGGTATCACCCAGACCCTTCAGCAGACCCTTCATCAGACTATTATAAAGACTAGTATTGGGATCCAAATCCCGTTTACGCCCCAGAATGCACTTTCCAGACTCCAGTTTACGAGCCTCAATACAATTTTGAGGGTGACACAGTAAATGCAAGATTGGAGGAAGGAGGTGACTTATCACTGAAGGACATCTTGATTGAGAAACAGAAGTCAGTCAAGAATATCCCGAACTGGGCAGAGCAAATTAGCAAGGCCTTGATGATAGAGGAAGAACAAGGGATTCAAAACCATACTATGAGCTATCAAGAACAAAACGAGCCAATTCTAATTTATGCACCCAAACCCACATACCAACCCCCGTGTTTACAAGGAGAACAGTTAACAATGGAATTCATATATGGGAGCTTAGAAAACCAAGAGAAGTTATTTGGGAGCCAAGAGCCATCAAACCAAAATTTTCAATATTAGATGGCCCCAATCAACCATGCTTCTACCATTGAGCCGCAATACATGGAGCCCATGGTTGAAACAGAAAAGGAAAGATTGGAAACTATGTGGGGTAGCTCATTAGCATCAACAAAGGAGATCTTGGTCGAACAAGAGCAGTTAATTATGGATCTTCAAACTTGGGTAGAGCAAATTAGCATAGCTTTAAGGAATGAGGAGGTGATTAAGCAAGTAAATGAAGCTCAAGATAGTAAAAGTCCAATGCCTCAGATGTTTGAAGCTGTGAGTAATGATCCCTAGGATACATGGTGTTATGACATGGATGCAGAGACTGATGGAGAATACGAAGTGCAATTGCAAATGGACGAGCCGAAGGCAATGGAAATATAGGAGATAATTGGGGATGTGGAACAGTATGAACCAACAATGATAATACGGCAAGAGCCTTGTCTGCCTATGTTTGAGAGACCAGTCAAGTTTACACCCCTTGCCCCCTTGGAAGCCACATTACAGGTACGGATCTAGATGACATGAGAGAGTCCGTGAGCTTCAAACCATGGTGGTCAGAAGAGAAAAGAATAGAAGAAGAGTCTGTTGTGTGGTCTATACCTCCATGCCCCGATCATTCCACCTACACAACGAAACCCTTGCCTGGCTCCCCAACCTTCAGGATGGGGAATTCTTTTACTTATCCAATGCTAGGTAGTTTAAATCTGCATCCGCTCCTACTGGGAAGCTGCCAAAGTCACACAGTTATTCTGATGGATGGAGGGGTTCTCCAGTATCATCGGGGAGTTGGGTAGCAGTGGGCAGACACAGTCGAGCTAGAGGACTATAAATCAAGCACTAGATGGGAGGCACCCCATCATTTCTCTCTCTCTTTGTTTAATTCTCCATTACCTACTTCCCATCATCCCTCTCTCTATCTCTTTGTTTAATTCTCCATTTACATGCTTTCTATCACATTTCCATCCCCCTCGTTTAATTCTTATTAGTTAATATGTAGTTTAAATTTTTGCATACTGTAGGAATTAGGAGTTCATTGCCTACATTTTTGAACTTAGGCATGAATGCGTATATTTTTGGGATTACAGAGCTTATAGCATACTTTTGATGCACTTGCATTGCATATACGCCTTTAGAGAATTTTTGGGAATATAAATGCATATATCTTTCCATGTTCATTCTCTTGATGTAAATAGATTTTATATACTTTTGTTAGTCTAGGAGAGCTTAATAAGTATTGTCTGCGTATTTCAGGTCAAAGGCTGCTCGGAATGAATGAAAAGCAAAAGCCAACCTCAGTTCATGCCAAAAATTTGCAGCAACAAAATCTGATGGTCCGCGTGTCCGCGCCCAATCAAAGGCATTACCACGCGCTGCCGCGCCATACATAAAATGGGCCTGTCTTAAGGAAAATCTTGCAGATTTTGGGGGGGGGGGGCATCGTTTCATGTAAATTATCAGCAGTACCAAAGCCTCAGTCCTTCTTATCCTAAACCCTCAAGTTCCTTAATGCAATCCCCCATCTCTTCCATCTCATTCAATTCCCCCCTCCCCACTACAAGCCTTAGTTTTGAAAACCTCCTACCTCCTCAATCCAAAGTACCAATTCCCATCCACCTCATCCTCTCAACCTGACCAATTGAGATATTGAGTGTGGGATCATTAGCAGAGCAAGATTGATATTGAGTTGGGTTTGTTCGTTAAGTATAGTGTTGAGCGGGGTTTATTTTACCAAGAGCAAAGAGAGACGGGGAAACTTCTGAGAGGATGCCACCAGCACAGTCCGAGTCCTCAAACTTAGTTCACGAGCATATTGACAGAACGACGGCGACCACGAGCCAGAACAGGGGAGTTCCTTTCTTTTTACCTTTACCTTCAATGAGGACATTGAACAGTTTATGTTTGGGGGTATTGGTGTTGTTTTTGTATGTAGTTAGTTCATTTCATGTTGTGTTAGTTCATTTAGTGCATGTAGGTTGTAAATAGTTAAAATTTGTAAAAATTTTAAAATTTTTGCATTCTATTTTGCATTCTATGTTAGGACATTTTGCATGAATCCAGTTTCAGTTGGTGAGTTACGTATTTGGCCTATAAAAAAATTGAATTCGCTTGATTTGCGAACTGATTTGAGACCTAAGCTTGATTGTATGGTCATATATGTAAATCCTTATCTGTCAAATACTGTGTAGCCAGTTAGCACGTTAGAGTAACCATCATGACAAGCTAAGTTTAAATTTGCACATACTTGTCTTATGGTGGGAAATCTGTGTTTTAATGAAAGAATTTCAATTCTCATATGATAATAACTAGACTATAAAAAGCTTAAGTTTGGGGGAAAACAGGGGTTTTGCATGATATTTGGGGAGATGGAGCATAAGATGCGCTCCCCTATGAAAAAGAAAAAGAGAAAAAGAAAAGAAAATGCATTGAAAAAGAAAAAAAATAGAATAAACACTTCGGCTAAGTCAAGTTCTGTGGCCTTTGATATTCGAGCAAGTAAGCCCTCGGGGTGTCTATACACCCAGCGCCCTAAGGCCGTCTGGTCTGGGAGTCGTTGGTCGAAAGCTTGCTACATGGGTATCATTGAAAAGCCTAAGAGAACGAGGCATTGCACAGTCGACTGTGTACACGGGAAAGTGCGAATATGCCCTCGTGAGTAATAAAAGCTTAATGAAAACCCCTTGTTGACTCTTAGCTTTAGTAATGCATGGTCTTAGTTAGAACTTATATGATTTACTGCTTTTCTTAACTTGAAACTTGTTTTTCCCCTAAGAAGCATAGTATGTGAGTTATTTATTTGAAATCATGTATAATGGTTGCTAGGCACACAACGCACAACACATCTGTGCTGACAGTTTTGGATTTGCAGAATATGCCTTATGGTCTTGTTTTGGGTAGCTTATTTGTTCGACTATCTCGTGGTTTTCTGAGGCATTGCTTTGAAAGTTCAATACTGACTGGGACTTGGATTTGCATTCATGATAGTGTAGATTGCATACATTGTATATACTGCATTACATCTTTTGTTTGATTTTCTTTTGGTTTCTTGAGGGCAAGCAACTGTTAAGTTTGGGGGTATTTGATAAGTGGTTTTATGAACACTTATTCGGATAGTAACCAGCTTATTTCGTTGCTTAAACTCGAGTATTCCTGTACTTTTAATATGTTTTTCCTTTGTTTTGCATTATTCATGTTTAGGAACTCTCCGAGTGAAAATTGAGCGTAGAAAGACCAAAGATGGCCTAAATGGGGCAAGGCACAGAAAGTGGCTTAAATCATAAGGAAAGCATGATGGCATGGAATGAAGAGGCAAATGAACGATGCTACGAGGCTAAAGATCCACAAGAAGGAAAGCATGAAGCAACCAGCCTTGAGCCAGTAGCAAAAAGCCAGGAATCCAAGTTTCAGGTGCTGCGCAGGCTCGGCTTGACTGATTCTTTGACTTTTCATTTTAGCAGTTCTTGGATTGGCCAAGGATACAAGTGGGCTCATTTTTGGCAAGAGAGAGAACACATATATTGGCCTTAAGCCCTAGCCCTAGCTTGTTCTTCAATTTTCTTTACATTTCTTGTATAGATTAAGAGTAGATTAAGTCTAGATTAGGGTTTAGTTTAGTTAGTTAGTTTTTAGGGTTAGATTAGGTTTGAAGATTGAAGCTAGTGGATTCCATTGGAGATTCAAGAAGGAGCTTGAGCACTCAGATTTGCTATTTTCTATCTTTTGAATCTCTTTGCTCCCTATTTATAATCTTATGATGTATATTCAACTTGTGGATGATATGCTTGAGTCATTTATGACTTAGACCTTATTTTGAGGTTCCAATGGAACCTAAGGAGTAGTTGATGTTGATTTACCTTCCATGTGGTTCTTATTTGATTGTTATGTGATTGTCTACTGCGATATATACTTTCATTGCTTAATTGAGTCATGACCAATTACTGTGATAACCTATGTAGGATTGAAAGACGAAGTGTAGGTTGAGATCTAATCACGGTGGCGGGCGATTATACGTTCACATGACATTGGACGTATGATTTGTGCTTAGGATAGACATATACCGAAGCGCTGTTCGTAGTCAATAGAGAACTTGACCTTAAACACTATATATTTGTAAACACCATAGACATATAGGGGTTTAGATAATGTGGGTGTTCACGTACATTCTATCATCTGTGGGTTGCACGTGGTATGGAGTAGGTGCATCGAAAGATGGCCTTCTCTCACTTTAGTGTTCTCGGCTAACAAACATGACGGTCAACTTGACCTAATTGGGATTTTATTGATTTAGATGAATCATTAGGGGAAATTGGGATCTCATACCTTCATTATCTGATTTTACTATAGGAATATTTAGTTTAAGTTTAATTCCTTGTCTAGTTTAATTAGTTTAAATTCATTCTCTTTACCACTCATTTAAATAAGACTGAGATGATTATGTGCTAGTGCTTTGGCGACCTTTTATCCGTTATTTCCTCATGGGAACGATACCTGTACTTACACTTTATTACTTGTTAACCGTGTATACTTGCACGAATATATTGATCTGTAAAACGACCGACAGAGGTAAAGAAGATGGTTGGAGTTGATAAAGGATTACGATTGCAAAATCCTGTATCACCCAAGGAAGGTAAAAATCATAGCCTACACCATAAGCCGAAAAGTTCGGGAAGCTATCAATGTTAATTGCTTAAGATGAGTTGGTGATAGAGATGGCAAGGATGGAGTTAATGTGACACCCCCGAATCTGGGTCCTCTGACCCCGGTCCGGTCGTCACGAAATAATACTAAACATCCACCTCTAAATAACATACGATAACTAAAATGCGGAATATAATAAACATACGTCGTTCATTCAAAAGGTGTTACTAGTCCCAAGATTCGATAACCTTAAATACAAACATACAAACATACCCTAGAATAGTCATTAGGGTTCATCTTTCATAACAATAATTAATTAAACATAAAAATAAAGTCTGCTCCTTGCAAACTAATCCTACATCTTCCCTTTACCCTTGTCCTTCCCTGAAGTCTCGGGCTTAACTGTAATATAAGTCATGATATAGCAAGAATGAGCAACAAGTTTGCTCAGCAAGTTTAAGTACAACAATAAAGGATATATCATGATGAATTCGACAATATGAATATCGAAAGCAAGAATAATGATTACTTTTAGAATAACTGATAGTCAAGTAGAGTTTTGAACTATAAAACTCCAACATAATCAATAGCTGATTGACCCTTTGGTTACTGGCTACAGAATAAGTACTTGAGGGGATCAGCCTCGCGTACGCCATGTATATGCATAACATTCAACTCTGCTGTTTGTATCTTTATACTAGATACCTGGGGTACTCCCCTATATATACAAGGGGTGTTCTTTCAGTCTAAGAATCCTTACCATCAATTGGTTTGGATAGCTTTTATAAAATTTTATACAATTGTCTGACCGAACAAGGGTTCAGACTCTATCTGACGCAGTTCAAGAATTATAGAACTTTAAATAATGTACAAGTCCAAGACTGTACGAAATCAAGTGCACCAAGTGCGAATAACAATAATATCGATGTGGAATAATTGTAAAGTAATTAAACCACCTAATAGCATGCTTGGAAATAAAGTTCAAGCTTTAAATAATTAACCGTCAATACGATAATAACCTGCTCAATACAATATGAGAAGGATAGGAACTTGCACAATAAAGAGTGTAAGGGAACTTGCATTCAAATCAAGAGAAGTTAAGAAACTCGCTTACACGATTCATTGAATAAGGTAGTGCATGAATTTAAAATAATTGCATTCAATATAACAATCAAATGAAGTTAGGAAACTTGCACAAATAAGAATTAAAGAACTTGCACAACCAAAGAGTGAAGTTCAGAAACTTGCCTGATTGCTCAGCTACAATTAAGTTCTAGCTTTAATTAAATCTCGCTATAATAACCTAACATTAATAAGTCGGTATTCCAATTAGCATGTGTAAACTAATACGAGTCTACACTTACAAGAATCTGCTTATCATATTAATCTATCCATAATTCACGTAAGTCAATCTAATCATGTCATAGATTTAATAACTTTAGATTATCTAGTTTCTATGCATCAATATAGGCTTGAACACATAATACTTTGAGTTACTTATATTTAATCAACACACATACTTTATCAAGTTATTAACTTCTCGTTCGAAACTAGCATGCTTTTTCTATATTCAATTCGAAGTCGTGTTTTCATGCCAGTAATTCACATACTTTAACTAATACATATTCATGTTTCAAAGATTATTTACATCGCCATATTACACCTCACGAGACTAACAATACTTAGTAAGTATGCTTGTGCTTATACTACTCATGTATATTCCTATCACATAGGCTATACTTTAGAAATTCATTTTCTATGAATATGCGTGCATAGGTGAAATCTATATATAAACAAATAATGTTCATGTTAATATGTCTATAGGCATAGTCAGCTCCTAATCTTCATGCTTGCATGCTCATAATATAACCCACATGGTAATTGATGTTATTAACTTTCAAATCTTAAGTTTCCTTTGAAAAGTATACTAAGTCCACAAAGGTAACATAGTACATGTAAAGCGTCTCAACATATAATTCGT
Source organism: Panax stipuleanatus (assembly GCA_020205555.1). NCBI lineage: Eukaryota > Viridiplantae > Streptophyta > Magnoliopsida > Apiales > Araliaceae > Panax > Panax stipuleanatus. The sequence continues at coordinate 53,834,732 of CM035116.1, read as the reverse complement.
ATGCAATTGAAACACATATCTAAACCTTGTAAATGTTCTCATATGGTCAGAATCTAAAAGATACTAATCTTGGTCAAGTTTGTTTTCAAAAGGCTTAAATTTCTCGTTAAAGTCGTTTAAATCTTGCAATCGTTCATGCTAGTGTGTTCGACACTTTAAACGTACCTTTCATGTCAATATAGACTATTAGGTCATGCTTTCAGAATCAGAAGATGCACGTGCTACGTACGTGTCTAAGTTCATAATTGAAACTATAAGTTTCCCTTTTAAAACATATGTTTTCCTTTCATCACACATACTATCATGGTCATGGCATATATGTAGTATTAAGAAGCTTATAGTGTGGTTTAATATTATTTTACATGCTTGGTCAAAGGGTATCATCAAGATAGCATGGACAGAAAATGAAACAGAAAACAAATTCTACAGAGGGGCGCGGCCGCGCCCAAATTGTACGAGGGAGACGCGCGGCCGCGCGGCTCCCGTTCCAGTCCAGAGAGTCTTCTGCTAAAGCAGAGCTTCAGGCCAAACCCAATACACTACATGAAACATGCTTGCTAGTTATCACATTGTACATATAACACCTCTATATACTGTCCTAGCATGTTAATCATCATTTCATATCACCAATTCCAACTAAACATGCTAATTCTATGAATTGAATTTCAAATGGGTTTAGAGATTATACCTTGAATTAGCTAAGCTTGGTTCCCAAAATCAGATTACTCTCACTTCACTCTTTCTATAATACTTACCAATTAGGCTAGCAAAAATGAAATGAGAAGGGGAGCACTCAATTTATAGGGAAATGAATAACCATGCCAAGCCATTGTCCATGAAATCAAACCAATGGAGAAGGAGAAGAGATGATGGGCAACAAGCATTAGGTGAAATAGTTGCCAACCACCCCCATCACCCACATCCTTCTTCATCATGAGCATCATTGGCTAGCTAGGAAGTTGATATGAGGGAGTAGCTTAGGCCTTTGGCCTTACACGTGAATGAGAAATATGGAAGGAATGGACACTCAAAATGGGACAAGAACTCAGCATTCATACATCATTAAGGTACACAACACTTAGTTTACACATTTTATATAACTTAGGTTATAATGAATTAAAAGATATACAATGCATTTTCAAATTACAAGGTAACAAGTAGGGGTACACATAGATACATCAACATATAATCCATGTACATTTTCTATTAACACCAAATATAAATTAATTAGGCATTTATTATTAATTATTATCATGACTGTTATTATAATAATTATAATAACTTAATGAAATCATTATTAATTAATTATTGATCTTATTATATGTCAATAGGGGATACATGAATGTTTACCCACACATATCATGTTACATAAGTCATACTATTATGTCACTCACATAATGTAATTACTCTTACCATATAGTCAATATATATAACGTATAATCATATTGATGTGCCACCTTGCATTATATATAATATAAGGTAATCCACCATATATTATAGGTTTATATATCACATGCTTGTATAAATTAATTAAATATAATATTATTATATTTATTAATCTCTTACTTATTAATTATTATTTATTCATAATAATTATTAATCAACACATTATCAAATAATTAATCATAATTGAAATTAATCAAACACGTTCAAATCCTGTCACTATATTCAAATAAGTTGAATATTTAATTATTAATAATCTTATCAATTCTCTGATATTAAGGTCTCAGGGCTAGTCCACTAAGTTAAATAACTCATTAGTGACTTCCTTTAATCATTTTACAAATTCTCACCATCACATAAGGTTTAAATAAACTCACAAAACTAACTCGTTAAAATTAAATCACATATTTAATAAATAAAGAGTTTAAAATTCATGGTCGTTACAGTTAAAAGTACGATGTCGAAGTGAAGAAGATGAGAATCTGTTTGCGATAGAAGTTCAACCCATAATAGTGGAGAAGGTGAAGGAAGTGCAACTCAGGTCTAATGAGTGCGAACTGATACGAAAAAAGGTTGCAGACGGTACTGAGGAGGCGTACAGTCTTGATAAATAAGGGTTATTGAGATTTGAAGGAAGAATTTGGGTTCTGTGTGAGCCAGAGTTAAAAGGGAAAATCATGGATGAAGCTCATAACTCGAGGTACTCGATTCATCCCGATAGTACCAAGATGTATCAAGACCTTCGAACCAATTTCTGGTGGCCGAACATGAAGAGGGAGATAGCAGAGTATGTTAGTAGGTGCTTAACTTGTCAAAAAATTAAGGCCGAACATCAACGACCCAGTGGTTTGCTACAATCATTGGAAATTCCGGAGTGGAAGTGGGAGCATATCACGATAGACTTTGTGGTAGGACTTTCAACGACGCAGAAAGGATACGACGCTATTTGGGTAATAGTGGAACGTTTGACGAAGTCAACTCATTTTTTACCGATAAGAGTCAGATACAATTTAGATCAGTTAGCTAAACTTTATGTCAAGGAAATTATCTTAGGACATGGAGTACCAGTTTTGATTGTGTCAGATCCCGACCCACGATTAACCTCAAACTTCTGGAAGAGTTTGCAAGAACAGATGGGAACACAACTGAGGTTGAGCATGGTGTACCATCCATAGATGGATGGACAAAGCGAAAGAACAATTCAAACACTATAAGACATGCTAATTTCTTGTGTTATGGATTTCAAGGGGAGTTTGTGACGCCCCCAAATTCGGACCGCCACTGGTCTCTCGAATTCGGTTCGTCACGTTCTCAAAGTAATACAATAATAATGTTTAAAACATACATTCATAGCGGAAGATCTGTTCTAGAATAATATACAATGATTTATTATAATTATTCCCCCAAGTCTCACAACCTACAGTACTTAATAGATTACATAATAATATTAAATACAGACTTATTACATAACTCTACTTAAGCTTAAACATAGTTCTGAAATAGTCTTAATATAACATTAAAGATTTTAAAACATAAAAGGAACAAGCTAGTCGGTAGCCTTGCCCTTGCCCTTATTAACACCCGAAGGTCCACCCTACTCTGCCTTAACTGAAATGTTTTTAGGGAAAGCAAGAATGAGCACAAATTTCCCAGCAAGTAATATACAATAAGGGTGAAGAGTTTTATAACACGAGTTTGAAATATCAAAGTAAAATCTCAATGATAGTTCAGAGTTTCAAGAATAACATCATGAATAACGAGTATCAACAATTCTCAAATCAAATCTTTGAAATATGAAATGGTAGTTCAATATAGATAGACAAATATATGTATGAATTCAATGGCAATCAACGTATCCAACTGGATAAAATAAATTATACTGAGCAGTCACTAAGGACTATTGAACATCTACTAGAATTATCAATATTAAACTGATAACCCAAAAAAAATAAGTACGATAGATAATCAGTCTACAATACTTTATGTTATGCATAACACCACAGTAATTTTCACGCGTGTGTTGGGACTTCCAACAATATACACTCCCCTTACCATAAGGGTTGTTCAACTCAGTTTTCAAGATTTTCCGCACCAATGAATTGGTTTGGACAGTTTTCTAAACATGCATATAGTCTAGCCGAATCAAATGGCATAGACACTTTCACGATATTCAAGAACAATACCAATTTCAACATGAATAATAGCTTTCATAAGACGCAAATGAAATAAGAGTTTAAGTATACTAACTCAATGTAAAACGAGTAAGTAAGAAACTTTCTTACGATATTCTTTGAATAAAGTAAACACAAGGATAGAATACTTGCACCGTCAAAAAGTGTAAGTTAGAGAACTTTCCTTAAGCGTAGTCTATCCACGTAAATTAATCAACACTTTTGAATCCTATTTATAGTGTATTATAAGTATAGAATGTTCATTAGTTAACACATTCAGTACACAAGCTTGTTACTCAAATTAAATATACACACATGGTACTACCTTAGTCACACGTCATTACATACTTATACGCATTTGGTATGAAATCAAATTATAAGTTACCATGAATTCAAATAACATTCGTATAGCTTTATGTCATTTTTAATCGAATAGGTTTTCATTAGCTATGGAATTCCTTTTCTCAATTGAAACATCTTCATGGTATGTTACTATCAAATATCAGTAGCAATTAGTCTTTTTTAGTAGCTATAGCATTGTGGTGAGTTATCTGCCAAAAGTCAGATCAACTAAACTGCCCATATTTCATTTTGGCCTGGCGCAGCTGCGCTTCCCCATGGCCAGACCAGGGTTGGGCTGCTGCTGTACTGTTCCTATTCAACACATAAGCATACTAAGGCGATTACACTTAACATACATTCATGCTAGAGGACTTTTCATAAGCTTATGACCATCTTACGTTCACTTTTATATGTCATGGTCTTAGTTTAGGATCTCCACGGGAATTAAGGCCAAATAGGGTCGTACAATTACAGTGCGTACTAATTAATCATATGCTTATATAAAGAGATCACATAATCTGTACTACGTATGCTTATAAGTGTTCACATCTTTTGTCCATAGCTAGCATCGTTAATCATTTTAACATATGTTTAAACTCGTGTTTGAATAACCTTCAATGAGCATACATATATAATATGTGTTGCTACATAAGAAATATAATTCACACACGTTCTAAGTTCAGAATATGCACCACACCATGTTTATTAGATTATAACATATCCAAGTTTGTTGTGAAAAGTTATTTTAAACCAAAATGGGAATTACATTTTAGCACATGTATATAACCTTGAATTACATCTCATATGTAGCTATATCATGTATGCATGTTCACTAAAATCAGAACTTAAAGTTCGTTAGTTTTACCAAGGTCCATTTTCAAAACTATCATTTTCTTTAGTAATTATTCACTAACGAGGTTCAACATGCTCACGTTACGTTATGAAACATACATACGCAACTTAACATGCTTTTCATGCATCCTTAAGTCATACTAACATGCTTGCAAGGTCAGTATATAAACATGGCATGTGTAATATCCGAGATTTTGTATGTAATTTAATAAGTATCAATAAATGAATTTATATGAAACTCTTGTGTGATTTCTTTTATTAGATGTATATATGCTATACATGTATGTGTATTTTAAGTTATGTGATGTGAAGGATTTAAATAGTTGGGTTGGATTAATTTAACTATTTAAATTGGTTAAGTATGGAATTAATCCTATTAGTTTTGTGAGATGGCTTTAAATCACGAGTTGAAGTTCGGAGCAAAATTTAGAGACGCGGTCTGCGTATTTGAGTCCGGAACGTTGAAATTAGTCAAGATAGACTGTAACCAAGAAAATGTGTCACGGTTGACTTTTTGGTCAAAGTTAACCAGTTGACTTTTTTGGGTAAACAGTCAACCACGAATTTTGGACATGAATTTGACGAAACGGATAGTTCCATGACGTCCGGGACGTCGACTTTAGTAGGAATCGATATAAGTATCGCAACATTCGGCTATGGAGGGCAAAATGGTCAAAATGATTATTTAATTAATTAAATGATTATAATAATGTTGTTATTTATACAAAGTCAGTTGTTGGAAGTCTTGGTGACAACCAAATTGGGACAAGGAGGGAGAGTATATACGTATATAGCAATATTGTGAAAGGAGGGGGTTATATTTGCTTTCTTTTATTCCTAGACCATTCCATTCCATAAGCTCCTTCTCTAAATAGTTGAATTGATGATTGTAACTGGTATGCGCATATGGAGGGGATGCAAAATCAGTTTCTCTATCACCTATTATATATATACACTTCTCCCCCAAAGTGCATTTTCATTTCACTTTGCAAAGTTCCACCCAAGAGAGCAAATAGATATTGAGAGTGAGTGTTTGAGAGTGTTAGAAGAGTTCTGAAGATTTGGAGAGGCTAAGCAAGCAAGGAGTGAGTCTCCAACAGAATTAAAGAAGAAGAATTCACAGAAAAAGGTAAGCCATGAACCATTTAAATGTTTTCGAAGAGAAATGGTGAAAAATGCATGAACTAGCATGGTAGATGTTTTATTTTGGAATTGTAATGCCATGCTAGTGCTTGTTTCTGATATGTGGTTGTAGAGAATGAAAATTCTGGTATTCATCATGTTTCAAATTTGTAGAGAATCGTAGAATTCATGTATGCATGCTAACTATTTGATAAAATGCCACTAAGATGCTAATTTGTGCAAATCATGGTAACTTAGTGAGTTTGTTTGTTGTATTATGTTCAAGCATGTTAGTATAGATGATCTGGGCAATATGAGCCTTTGGATTGCATGCTAGAATCGAAATCATGATTTTCTCAAAGTTGGGTCAAACTAGTGTTGCATGACTTTTTGGATTTTTCGGTAACTTGAAATCATGTCTTCAGTAATCCGTTTGTTGCATCTAATAATTTTATAAAATAGTATGTAGTATCATGTACCATCTGTCCAAATTTTATAGTAATCGGAGTTACATTGAGTGAGATATGAAATTTGTAAGCATGCATGTTCATAATAAAGTCTGCAGAAAATCTGGAAATTCCAGAAATTTTCTAAGTGTTAGAACCTGTTCTAGCACGCTTTTCAAGGCAGCCGGTTCGTGGTCTTAACTTGCTGTTTTCTGGAATGTAATATTTTTATAAAATACTATGCTATATGGAGTGTATTGTGTCAAATGGTCAGAGTCATATCATGTATGGATTGGTCGTAATAAAATTTCAAAGTAGGCTGCTCGAACTGTCAAAAATTTTCTAGGCATGAAGAGCTGCGCAGCTCATAAGGCCTAAGCCTGCGCAGCTTAGTCGGGCTGGGTCGGGTCAGGCCGAATTTGATCCGGGTCGGGTCGGGTCGGGTCTGATCCGGGCCGGGAAAAATTTCAGAAACTTTATTTTTATAGACCCCTTGACCCATGTGATGCAACAGGATATGTAATGGAATGGTTTTTGGATACGAGTTAGCTTGATAAATCTTATTAAATAATAGGAAACCATTATACTTCAAACTAGTTTGTGTATGATTGGTGGTTTAACGTGACATACATGTTATATGAGTGGATTAGCTTGTGGATAGCATACGTGGTTAGTTAATAATCGGTTTAAATTAGAAGGAAATCCTTTACTTTCAAATTAGAGTTCGAGAACCTAATTTCTTAACGTGACACAAATGAATAGGTGATGTGAAGAGCTAGTAGATAGCGTTAATTGTAGCAGGCTTATCAGGCAAGTTTCCTTACTCAGATTTGATTGTGCAAGTTTCTTAACCTTATATCCATTGAAAAATTATTAAATCCTTACTCATTTGATTGCAGCGAGGGTAAGTTCGGACTTGTGGTTATTTAATCATTCGTACAAGTTCCTTTGTCTTAAAGTTCTACAACTTCAATTGTTCTGCAAAATGTTATTGATGATTATCCAGTTCCTATTGCAACTTCTATACTTTAAAGTTCGTATTTCCTTAATGAACTATATTCAAGTGTGCTTTCTAGCTTTTGTTATAGCTAGATGTTATGGATGCAAACATAGTATATTGTTTAAACGATTCAAATCCTTTGAAGCTATTTAATGTTTACCAATACAAATTATTTTAGTGCGGTCTCGCATGAATACTAAGATGAACAACCCGAATAAACGGGCAAACAGATGTCGGGCATATAGTCCCATTTATGCTTATGCAGTTTAAACTTTATACTTGTGCACAATGTAGGGTACGATAGGCTAATCACCTGGAGTACTTGCAGAGACCGTTTGCAATCTATTTGATTGTTAAACCGTCTGATGGTTTTCGATGAAACAAAGTAATGTTCAGGGTATTCTACACCCCTTAGTATAATATTAAGAATTCTTAAACTCGTATTCTTTATATTCTTGTTTAACACTTGATAATTCTTTCAACTGTTGAGATATAGCCATACAGATGCTTTTACTCCTGATGTATGTTTTCAAACTACTTTATATACTTGCTGGGCAATTTATGCTCATTCTTGCTTAAACCTTTCAGTTAAGGATGAGAAGGCTGAGTGGTCGGGCAAGGACAAGGGGAAGTCTAAGATGAAATGTTGAGAGTTGTTTATGTAATAAGTTTATATTTCTGCATATGATGGTATGTAGCAATAAACGCTAAGTTTTGGTTTAAGTTTTAGTTTATTTAAAGTTTTAAAGACTTGGGATTTTGCTTGAATAAGTATGTAATAGTTATTATTATTATTTTCGTAGTTTATGTAGTTAGATGATGATGTATGTTGTACCGTGAGCACCATGTCCTGTAATCGATGTTACACGGATTTGGGGGCGTCACAGCATGCTTACATATCAAGTTCGTTCCCAAAATTCTAAGTTTATTTTGAAGTCTGTGGGTCGTACCTTCAATCATGCATGCAAACATAATAAAAGCATGTTCACACTAGGCCTAGGTATACCAATACACATGCTAAACTAGTCATTATGTTTGTTTAAACAAACTGAACATGATATCTCCTAGCAGCCTGTAGCAAAACTAGAAAACCTGACTCTAGAGGCCGGAGCAGCTGCGCTGCGCCTCAGTTATAAACTGACGCAGCTACGCCGTGTCTAGTTCGTGGAAGAATTTTTTTGCTTCGGCAGTAGCCCAACCCAAACACAAAAATTTAATACGAATTTGATTCTAATCAGTCATATAACAGTCTAAACATGTATATAAGCTAGTATAGAAACTAAGAAACAACTAACAAACATTACTTGATCACATAATCATGAATTCCAACTAAAATCAAGAATTAAGAAATCTTAGAAAACAAAATGAAGAACAAGAGGTTATACCTCTGTTACACGAATTGAACTTGTTGCAATTTCCAAATCACAATGCTGCTATATCACTAATGCACACTCACTTTCTATATGCTCTCAAGCCTTAAGGAAATTTCTCAGCAAATGAATTTGTGAAGGAGAAGAGGCCATATATATAGAAAAACCAATACACATGTATTGTAATTGTACTCCAAATTAAACCAACGGGAATGTAGGATTGCATGAAGGTTAATGGAGGGTTGGTAATTGGTTGTTGAACTCCACTATTGGAGCCACTCCCCCATTGATGATTGCTAGATAAGGTTTGCTGAGTTTGAGGTTATAGGAATAGGATAGCCTCATGAGTGTTCACGTGTGAGGAAATGTGACTATCAATATGGGACAAGGCAAAGCAATCTCAGCATTCTAACAACATTAACATATACAACACTTATGTTACTTTGTACATATCATATATATATATATATACCTAAGTTGTATTCATATAATACATGCTTAGGTTGTAATTTTAATGTCACAATGTAATTCACATAATGTAGTAAGTGTAATTTGCACACATATAATCCATGTACATTTTATCTTACCGATATAATTTAACCGGATATTCTCACATTACATAATCTCCTTTATTAAAAATAATTATTTACAATATATTCATGATGTATTATTTTAATGTATACTTATATACATATTGTCACACAGGCAAAAATTATGTAGCTTATATAGATTAATCAATCTTAATACATGGTTTCTATATATAGTATAGTCACATAAATGTTGCACTACACTATATAATATAGTTATATCCCATATACTTTATATATTTAATATCTCATAACATTGCATAATGAAATTAATAGTAATAACTTACTTGTTTGTTTTATTATTCACAATGTCAGATAAATCAATAATAATTAATTATCCTTCTTATCGATTAACTAACAATAATATTAATTAATTAATCTGTTCTTTTAATTACGTAGCATTATACGATAAATTATCACATTCCTCAATAGTTTAATAAATATAAATCTTATTATATTTATAAATAATTTACTTACTATTACTTGCAATAAATTAACATACTATTATTATATTTCTTATAATAATAATTAATATAGATTACTTATTCACTTAATAATTCCTTCGTCCATGAACTAATTAATTCATCATCGAATCTATTATCGTGCCAAACAAGGCATTTCAACGAGCTTATCATAAACTCTATACTTTCCTCAATTATTATATATATTCAATTCAAATTCACTTGAATTAACTCATCTCATAACACACAAATATTTATATTCAAATAACTATTCATTTCCATTAATATATTCATTTAATAATATATTCAAAAATTCTCGGGTATTACAGTGTTGGGACGATCATCTACCTTTAGTAGAGTTCGCCTACAACAACAGTTATCACACTAGTATAGGCATGCCGCCTTACGAAGCATTATATGGACGAAAATGCAGAACTCCACTGTGCTGGGACGAAGTAGGAGACCATCGAATGTTAGGACCAGAGATGGTACAATTAACGGCGAAAGTAGTTAAGTTGATACGAACGCGGCTAGTAGCAGCTCAAGACAGACATAAAAAGTATGCCGATCCACATCGGAAGAACAGAGAGTTTGAAGTCGGTTCATATGTGTTCCTGAAGGTGTCGTCTTGGAAGGGGAAGATACGCTTTGGGGAAAAGGGGAAGTTGAGTCCTAGGGTCATAGGACCTTTGGAGATTTTGAGGAGGGTAGGAGAGGTAGCGTATGCAATAGCATTACCTCCTGAGTTGGGACATATCCATAACGTGTTTCACGTATCAGTATTACGTCCTTATAAGCCGGATTACAAGAACGTAATCGAGTATGAACCAATTCAAGTCGAGAAAGACTTAACCTATGAGGAGATTCCTATTCAAGTCATTCATAGGAAAGAACAAGTGTTAAGAAGCAAAATTATACCTTCGGTGAAGGTGATATGGAGGAAACACAATGGCAAAGAAGCAACGTGGGAACTCAAGGACAAGATGAGGAAGGCTTATCCTCATTTGTTTAATTAACTTATATCGTAATTCTTGGGACAAAATTCTTATAAGAATGGAAGATTGTAATGCCCGAGAAAATCGTGCGTTTATATAAATGAATTTTATTTGATTTATTGAATAAAATTTGCTTATTTGTTTATTAAAACTGAGTAAGTTAATCAAAGGTCGTGCTATAACCTAGAGAATGCAGAAATGGAGAGGATTCTAGCTACGTGCTAGAAATAATTGATATGAACTTATAAGACGAAAATAAAAGATTTTCGAGAATAAAAATATTTCTGAAAAAGACGAAATATGCAATATTCACCTATGAATCCCTAAGGGTTAGGGTTTGACCCTAAGGGTTAGGGGTGGAGAAACTATGACTTTTTGGGAGTTTAAAATGTCAGAATGACATTCTGTCGAAAGATTTGACGTTAATATATCGTGAAAAGTTAAGTTAGCCGAGAAAAGTTTTCTTAGGAGGAAATCACTATTCATTCATTTTTGCTGGGGAAGTATTCTTGAATTTTTGAGAAACGGGTAATGATAGGATTTCAAGACGAGGTGAAATATGTAATAATATTTCACTTATGGCTCACGAAGTTTTAGTGTGAGGACTTAAAATTCTACTTGTTAGGGAAAGTAAAATTAGGAAATAATGGTTTACGTATAATAATAAATGATTATTATACGGAATGAATACGCGTATAATACAAGACATTATCTGAGTTTAATACAAATAGGATATGAGAATTAGTATGACGTATAATACAAACTTTATACGTTATAAATACGTTGATTTTGAAGTAAACTAATAACTTGACCGATGGGTCGAACCATTGGGTAAACGGGTGGTTTAACACATAGTTCAACCCACAACCCATGATGACACATGGGGGGGCATAAGGTGGCCATGTGCTAGCACATGGGGAGACATGGTGAGGATTTAGGGAGGAGGTGGGAGTTGAGGAGGTTTGGCCTAATGACCAAACTACCTCAACTCTTGCCAATTTTATAAATAGGGAGCATTGTTCTTCACTTATTGTTTGTTCAAAAATCCACCAACACACAAAGAGAAAGAGAAGAAGCTAGTTTGTGCCTTGCTAAGTCAACTCATCAACCAAGAAGCTAAGAAACCTTTGAGTCTCCAATAGTCAATCAAGCAAGAACAACAAAGGTATAACAATAAGAAAATTATGTAAAATCCCTTTCCTTTCAATACTAGATTTGATAGAGAAGTGATTAAGGGAGGTATGAATATTAAGAAGTTATAAGGATGGCTTAATGGTGAACTAAGAACCCTAATAAGCCATGCATGATGAAATAATAAGAATTCATTAAGAACAAATGAAGAACTTAGTAAATTTATGAGAAATTAAATAATGAAAATATTAAACCATTGAAAGCTTAATTGTTTAGAATGGTTAGAATCATTAATAATCGACCATTGGATTGATTCCAATTGATTTAACGTAACAATAACGAAGAACAAAGATTTGGCAAAAGTTACGCGATTAGACGATAATCGTCGAAAACGAAAATTTCCCAAAATAGAGGCCAAAAGTCATCGTGTGATTCGAAAACTATTGTTTTCAATTGCAACAAGTGCAATTAGGTAAATAGGACTTGCGAGAGAAAGAACGAACCAATTTTGACTTAAAACGAAGAATCGAGCGTCGAACGTTCACGAACGTTTAACGAACGCGTAAAAATAGACTAATCGGCTAAATTATTGCCGACGGATTCATAAATGAATTTTGACTTAATGGAATGATAGAAATAACATTTATGAACTATTGGCTTTGGAACGAGCCAATTCTGAGATGTAATGGTCACATTACGAGCTCGGGAATTTCAAAAATTTTAAGAATGGAAATTTTTTTATGAGGAATAAGGCTGGCGCCTCCGCGCCGCCCAGGTAGTGAAAATCGGCGGCGCCGCGCCAGTTTAGGGGAGAGTCCCTGCATGGTGGGAGCCGTAGCGCCGCTCAGCAAGGCAAAGCTGGCGCTGCAGCTCCAGCATGGGGGAAAAGTCTGATAGTGTTAGCTAATTACTTAACCTTTTTTATAATGATTAAGGGGATTGTAAGTAATGAGTACACATGCATAGAAACCCTTTAAACAACACGTATAACAAAGGGGTTGTAAGAATTATTGGGTTTTCTAGAAACATAAGCATGCAATCAAATTACATAAACACAACGGAAGGGTTGAAAAATCAGATTTTAAAATTTTCTTAAAAACCCTTAACCATGATCTTTCTTGTGCATCAATTATCAGTCAATACATAGAAGGAGAGGATGGAATTATACCTTTGAAGATCCAAGCTTCCTCAGGGACAAGTTCTACTCCTTTGATTCCTTTGATTCCTCTGTAATGGCCCATTCCCTTGATCAAAGTCAGCCACCCAAATGTTTGGCCTCTAACGGTGATCCACCAAGGAAGATGAAGAACTCAGGAAGATGGATTATTGGCTTAACCCTTGTTTCTATCTCTATAAAATATGTATACTCCCAACGTTTGGAAAAATTCACGTACCTTATTTCTGATATAAGACTCTCTTATATAGATATTAGGTTAACCCTCCTAATCCAATTAGAATAGGTTTTTTATTTAATTAATTAATTAAACACTTTTAATTAATTTATATCCTAATCTTATTAGGATTGAGAGAGAGTACTAATATTATATTAATTCCTAACCTCCTTTAGAATTAAAATAATAATAATATTATTATTATTAATAAGACTCCTCTTATTAATTTATATTTAATATTTCTGAAATATTAAATAATAAACATTAAGCTATTTAATTTATTCTATCACCATAGATTAAATTAATTACACTTAATAAATTATTACTATCATGCCATTTTCTTAAATAATTCTTCTTTCTTTTATGGTGTGACCCTTTAGGTTCTCTATATTAAACCGGTTGTGAATAAATCAATTAGAATAATTCTAATCTTATTTAAATAAATAAATTAAACTAATAATCTATTTAAATAAATAACAGTTATTCTACAATAGGGATAAGCCTCCCTAGCGATCAACGACTTTTCAGATAATATAGATTTCAACATTATTCAAAAAAGAACCTGTGAGTTAATAGTTATCGTACAATTCAATCCTTCCACCATAAAATGTCCCAATTAAATATAAGACATGAATTTACTGTCAAATCTTAATTTATTTAATCATATGTATTTCGATTAGAAAACGCACAACTCCAAATAATGCAAATTAGAAACCTCTTTCTAATTTCATTCTACCTTGGCCAAGGATTCCTGGGTTGTCATTTAACGAATCACATAGGATATATCTCCTCTTTTACTAGAGGTGATAGATTCTTTATTGATCATACTTTATCTCCATATGCAACTCATTATACCCAAGCATACCCTATATATGCCTTAAAAGGCCTTAAGGAATAAGTCAAAGTATAATTTGTTACACACAAGATACTATGATGATCTCAAGTTCAAGGATCACTTGTACTACTATCACATTAGGAATTCCTATTGACAGGCGAGTAAAACTCCATTAGGTATTCCATAGCGAGTCACGTTCAGTGAACTTAATCTCCAATACGCACCTACATACTTATTTTAGTGTCTCCACACAAATGACCATGAGATCAATCATCCTCATCCAATGAGCAAGCAACATATGTACCAATCTATTCGGATTTACTAATCCCCATTTTAGTAATCCCACAATTGAAAACTATTTTAGTTTTTAAGCTTTTTAAGAATTTAGAACTCATCATGATTCTAAAATCATTGCTTAAAACTATGGGTTATTTATATGTTATTGAAAACAGCACCATGTAGATAATTAAATGCCTTAAATGAATATTTTATTAATAAATAAATAAGATTATTTACAAAGTATGTGCTTTATCATCATACATGATTGGCTTGTATGCACACTACTATCAATCTCTTACTTATACTAAAGCCAATCGCCATGTTATCTCATACCCATCTTCTCTAAGTGACGATCAAACTGCTGTTGTGTTAGAGCTTTAGTAAATGGATCTGCAATGTTGTCTTGAGAGTCCACACGCTCCAATGTGACGTCTCCTCTTTCAATGATCTCCCTGATCAAGTGAAATCACCACAACATATGTTTGAATTTCTGATGAGACATGGGTTCCTTAGCCTATGCAACCGCTCCGGTGTTGTCACAGTATACGGGAACTACTTCTCCAATGCTAGGAACCACACCAAGTTCAGTTATGAACTTCTTCATCCAAACAGCTTCCTTTGCAGCTTCACTTGTAACTATATACTCTGCCTCTGTCACTGAATCAGCAACTATTTGCTGCTTGGAACTCTTCCCACTCACTGCGCCTCCGTTCAAGGTAAACATATACGCTGAAATAGATTTACTGTCTTCTTGGTCTGTTTAAAAACTTGAGTCCATGAATCCCTCGAGTTTTAATTTAGACCCACCGTAAACAAGAAAAATATCTTTAGTCCTTCTCAAGTACTTTAGGATATTCTTCACTGCCTTCCAGTGCTCTTCTCCTGGATTCGACGGGTATCTGCTAGTTACACTAAGTGCGTGAGCAACATCCGGTCTAGTACATATCATACCATACATGATAGATCCTATTGCAGAAGCATAAGGGATCTTACTCATATGGTCTCTCTCCTTAGGTATCTTTGGGGTCTGTTTCTTTGAGAGATGTATTCCATGGCTCATCGGCATGAGACCTCTTTTGGAATCTTCCATGCTAAACCTCTTTAGCATCGTATCAATATACGTTCCTTGGGATAAGCCGAGCATCCTTTTAGATCTATCTCTATAGATCTTTATCCCCAAAATATAGGATGCTTCATCCAAGTCCTTCATGGAGAAGTTTTTAGATAACCAGATTTTAATTGATTGTAACATAGGAATGTCATTCCCTATTAGTAATATATCATCAACATATAATACTAGGAATGATACTGCGCTCCCACTAACCTTCTTGTATACACATGGTTCATACTCGTTTTTGATAAAATCAAACTCTTTGATTGTCTCATCAAAACGAATGTTCCATCTACGAGAAGCTTGCTTCAACCCATAAATGGATCGTTGTAGCTTATAGACTTGATTTGTTCTAACTTTTGAAATAAATCCCTCTGGCCGTGTCATATACACATCCTCCTCAAGTTTCCCATTGAGGAAGGCCGTTTTCACGTCCATCTGCCAGATCTCATAGTCGTTATAAGCTGCAATTGCAAGAAAAATCTGAATGGACTTGAGCATGGCTACTGGTGAGAAGGTTTCATCATAGTCAACTCCTTGTCTTTGTTTGAAACCTTTTGCAACCAGTCGGGCCTTATAGGTCTCTACCTTCCCGTCTGCTCCAGTCTTTCTCTTAAAAATCCATTTACACCCAATAGGCTTAATGCCTTCAGGTGGTGAAACCAGAGTCCATACTTTGTTCTCATACATAGAGTCCATTTCGGATTTCATGGCTTCAAGCCATTTCCCTGAGTCTTTATTACTCATAGCCTGTTCGTAATTCAATGGATCATCATCATTCATGATGTGTACCTCATCGTCATCCTCTATAAATAATCTATACCTCTTAGGTATCTTCGGTACTCTTCCAGATTTACGAACAGGGTGTGGTACAGTAGGTTCTTCTACTTGGTTAGGTACCTGACTTTGATCCGTGGTAATTTGTGGTTCTTGAACTTCTTCACGATATATCTTACTCCTACTGACCCCTTCATGGATAAACTCTTTCTCTAAGAAGGCAGCATGTTTCGCAACAAACACCTTTTGATCAGTTGGATGATAGAAATAATACCCTACGATTTCTTTAGGGTATCCCACAAATCTACACTTATCGGATTTAGTCTGTAGCTTGTCATTTTCAAACTTTTTAACATAAGCTGGACAACCCTAAGTCTTAACATGCTTAAGATTTGGTTTCCTCCCTTTCCACATCTCATATGAAGTCTTTGGGGCGGATTTTGTAGGTACCTTGTTAAGTAGGTATGCAGCCGTTTCTAGGGCATAACCCTATAAGGAAATTGGAAGGTCGGTAAAACTCATCATGGATTGAACCATGTCCAACAGTGTTCGATTTCTTCTTTCAGATACTCCATTTAACTGTGGTGTACCTGGAGGAGTCCATTGTGAGATTATACCATTTTCTTTGAGACAGTTGAGAAACTCACCGCTTAAGTATTCTCCTCCTCGATCTGATCGAAGTATCTTAATACTCTTGCCCGTTTGTTTCTCTACCTCACTTCTGAACTCTTTGAACTTTTCAAATGATTCTGATTTGTATTTCATTAAATACACATATCCAAATCTTGAGTGATCATCAGTGAAAGTAATAAAATAAGAATACACACCCCGTACACTTGTTGTCACAGGTCCACAAACGTTTGTGTGAATCAATGCCAACAACTCTGTAACTCCTTCTCCTTTTCCACTAAAAGGAGATTTAGTCATTTTACCCATGAGACAAGATTCACAAGTTGGATATGATTCATAATCGGATAGCTCTAGGAGCCCATCCTATGCAACTTGGATAATCTTGTTTCATTGATATGACCGAGTCTACAGTGCCACATGTAGGTATAATTAATATCATCTCTTTTCCTTTTCTTAGATTGTTCAATTTGAAATATATTTTCTTGCAAGTCAAGTATATAAAGCCCATTTCGCAAATTTTCAATACCATATAAAACATCATCTTTATAAATAGAACAACTATTGTTCTTTATAATAACGTCAAAACCTTCCATATCCAATACAGAAATTGAAATAATATTTTTAATAATATTCGGATCATAATAACAGTTATTAAGATAAATGGGCTTGCCCGAAGGCATTGCTAAACAATAAGTTCCTATAGCTAATGCAACAACCTTTGCTCCATTCCCCACTCGTAGGATCACCTCTTCATTGTTCAGCTTTCTACTTCAAACCAGTCCCTACACAGTGTTACATATGTGAGACCCACAGCCGGTATTCAATACCCAAGTAGAACTATGACTTTCAGAAAAATTAATTTCAATCATAAACAAACCTCGATTGGAAGTCGAAGCTTCTCCAAGATTCTTCTCTGCTAGAAACTTCTTGCAGTTCCTCTTCCAATGTCCTAGCTCTTTGCAATGAAAGAACATTCCTTTAGCTGGTTCAGGTTTCTTTTGTTCATTTTCTTTCCCCTTTCCTTTAGCCTTCTTGGATTTCTTCTTTTCAGAAGACACCTTGGGCCTCTTCCTTTTATTAGAAGAATCCATCATCAAGACATGGTTCTTCTTGGATGAGAAGTGACCTTCTGCAGTTTTCAGCATGTTAAGCAGCTCAGGCAAGATGACATCTAGCTTACTCATGTGAAAATTAACCACAAACTACGAGAAGGTCTAAGGGAGTGATTGCAAGACCAAGTCTTGACTCAATTCCCCATCCATGACAAACCCAAGCTATCCAAGGCGTTCAATCAAATTGATTACCTTCAGAACATGAGTCTCGACAGTAGTGCCCTCGGTCATCCGAGATCGGAAGAGCTCCTTAGATATCTCATATCTAGCAGTCCTACTCTGTTCACCATACAACTCCTTGAGGTGAAGCAGCATAGCAGGAGCATCCATATTTACGTGCTGATGCTGAAACTCGTTATTCATGGATGCGAGCATGATGCATTGAGCCACAGATGCATCATCTTGCCATTTATTGAAAGTGGCTATCTCTTCCTCAGAGGTTGTTTTCGAAACAGATTCAGGGATAGTTGAATTTAGGACATAAGAAATCTTTTCAGCAGTGAGAACAATTCTCAGATTTCTTAGCCATTCCTCATAATTCGGCCCGGTAAGCTTATTTGTATCAAGTATGCTTAGTAGTGAGATTAGTGATTTTGACATTTTTAAAATTATGCATGTGGAAATACAATATTTTTAGCAAACATTTATTTTATTAACTTTGCATACCAAAATAAATTTAGGTCTTTATTTTAAATTTGTATCTCCAACTATTTTCATCAAACTATATTACCCTCACTTATATAGTTCGGCAACATCTAATTAATGATTTGCTAGTGAGATTAAGGATCCCATTTCAAATGTATATAACCTTGTGGATAGCACAACAAGCGATATACAAATAAATAGGTAGACAACTCTTGTCAATTACATCACCATGTAACTCTTTTTATTTTGCCTCTTAAATCATAATGGGTATGTGTGTGCACATCCGAACTAAAATAATTTAAGTTAAATCCAGCCTAGCACTTCCATAAATTCAAAAAAGAAAAATGTTCGTCCTTGTGGATAGCACAACAAGACTAGATCGTTCAATTTTCTCGATAAGCATCAAATGTGATTAATTAACATCTTAAATACTCAATACTCGCCTTGTGGATAGCACAACAAACTCATATTAAATATTTAATACTATATTAATTAATCATGCTAGAAGACCACGTTCGATATTCCAAATATCATTTGAACGCTTCGGACTTAATATTATTTTTTTGCGGGGTTTGTTATTATTTGTCTCATCTTGTTTAGCACGCATGCACATATATATATAAAATACACGTTATTTTATTAAAAATGCGAAGCATGTTTGCATAAAATATAATATATATAATATTTCGCATGCAATATAGAATATTATATTCTACCCGGATTGATTATGGACTTTTATTCTAGTTTGGTTCACTAGAGCCACTAAGTGAACCAAAAAGGTCAAACCTAGGAGTGCAAGAATTTAAATTTAAACATAACGATTACATTTAAACCCGGGCTCCATACAAATGGGTCTTCAAGCGCTCCTTACTCCTTGATCTCCAGTTCTTCAAAAATTCTAACTAATCCTACTACATAAACTATTTCATTTAAATAAAAACGTTGATCAACAGTCAAGGGGAAGTACATAGGAGAGAGATAGAATTTACAATAAAAAAACACAGAAAAGACGAGGTACGCAGACCCCATTTTATAAAATCCATACATTCAAGCATTCATCCAAAATAAAATCCAATCACATTGGTCATAGTCCATAATCAATCCCTTTTATTAACATACATATCATCATACGTATCAATAAAACTTATTCATCTCATGAAAGTAAATTCATTCCATATATGTATTAATATCAGTTAATGGGCAAAAGTTTGCTAAACTTTGTTTTTGGAAAAATAAACTCTTTTATTTCATTCAAAAATAATTCCAAATTAAACTCTTTAATTTTAGCATTTCAAAAATCATATTTCATATAAAATAAATATCTTTATTTTAAACCTTTATTAATTAAATAAACCATTTATTTAATTAATCAAAATAAAAGAAAAACTTTCAGTTCCTGTCTAGTGGCTCAGCTGCGCCAGGAATGTAAAGGGAACCGGCGCAGCTGCGCAGCATGAAAACCAGGAACAGACACCGGCGCAGCTGCGCAGCAAGAATGCCTTGCACCGGCGCAGCTTCGCAGAATCTGAAAAAAATTTGTTGCCCAAGAACTCGATCCAATCGCATATCATATACATGTATGGAATAACATAAACTGATAATTAGCACAAGATTAACTCTGATACCACTGTTGGGTTTGCTAGAAACATAAGAATGCAATCAAATTACATAAACGCAGCGGAAGGGATGAAAAATTAGATTTTAAAATTTTCTTACAAACCCTTAAGCATGATCTTTCTTGTGCATCAATTATCAGTCAATACATAGAAGGAGAGGATGGAATTATACCTTTGAAGATCCAAGCTTCTTCAGGTACAAGTTCTACTCCTTTGATTCCTTTGATTCCTCTGTAGTGGCTCCTTCTATTGATTAATGTCAGCCACCCAAATGTTTGGCCTCTCACGGTGATCCACCATAGAAGTTGAAGAACTCAGGAAAATGGGATGGGTTATTGGCTTAACCCTTGTTTCTATCTCTATAGAATATGTGTACTCCCAACCTTTGGAAAAATTCACATACCTTATTTCTGATATAAGACTCTTTTATATAGATATTAGGTTAACCCTCCTAATCCAATTAGAATAGGTTTTTTTATTTAATTAATTAATTAAACACTTTTAATTAATTTATATCCCAATCTTATTAGGATTGAGAGAGAGTACTGATATTATATTAATTCCTAAACTCCTTTAGAAATAAAATAATAATAATAATAATAATATTAATAAAACTCCTCTTATTAATTTATATTTAATATTTCTGAAATATTAAATAATAAACATTAAACTATTTAAATTATTCTATCACCATAGATTAAATTAATTACACTTAATGCATTATTACTATCATGCCATTTTCTTCTTAAATAATTTTTCTTCTTTTTATGGTGTGACTCTTTAGGTTCTCCATATTAAACCGGTTGTGAATAAATCAATTAGAATAATTCTAATCTTATTTAAATAAATAAATTAAACTAATAATCTATTTAAATAAATAACATTTATTCTACAATAGGGATAAGCCTCCTTAGCGAGCAACGACTTTTCAGATAATATAGATTTCAACATTAATCATAAAAGAACTTGTGAGTTAATAGTTACCGTACAATTCAATTCTTCCACCATACAATGTCCCAATTAAATATAAGACATGGATTTACTGTCAAGTCTTAATTTATTTAATCATATGTATTTCGATTAGAAAACGCACAACTCCAAATAATGCAAATTAGAAACCTCTTTCTAATTTCATTCTACATGGCCAAGGATTATTGGGTTGTCATTTAACGAATCATATAGGACATATCTCCTTTTTTACTAGAGGTGATAGATTCTTTATTGATCATACATTATCTCCATATGCAACTCATTATACCCAAGCATACCCTATATATGCCTTAAAAGGCCTTAAGGAATAAGTCAAAGTATAATTTGTTACATACAAAATACTATGATGATCTCAAGTCCAAGGATCACTTGTACTACTATCACATTAGAAATTCCTATTGACAGGCGAGTAAAACTCCATTAGGTATTCCATAGCGAGTCACGTTCAGTGAACTTATTCTCCAATACGCACCTACATACTTGCTTTAGTGTCTCCACACAAATGACCACGAGATCAGTCATCCTCATCCAATGAGCAAGCAACATATGTACCAATCTATCCGCATTTACTAATCACCAATTTAGTAATCCCACAATTGGAAACTATTTTAGTTTTTAAGCTATCTAAGAATTTAGATCTCATTAGCATGATCTCATCATGATTCTAAAATCATTGCTTAAAACTATAGATTATTTACATATTATTAAAAACAGCACCATGTAGATAATTAAATGCTTTAAAAGAATATTTTATTAATAAATAAAAAAGATTATTTACAAAGTATGTGCTTTATCATCATACATGATTGGCTTGTATGCACACTACTATCAAGAATTAAACATTAATCAAACGTAATTAAACTTGGGATTTGGAAACGTAAACTGTTAACCAAGATCAAGTTAGGGAACAAGTTAAAATCTCGGTTGTCATCATACTTAGTGATGCTTGATGAGAGTTCGGTTATAACACAGGTATGTTAACAAGCCGTAATAAACGTTAAATAACTTGAACGAATGTTATTAGTTTAACATTTCGGTTAAGTTATACAAGAAGGAGAATTTAGGCTATACATTGTATATCAATTATAAATTCTCATTGATATGCTATGCGTTATGCTTTGTAGACGTTGTAAAGACTGAGTAGACAACGTGTAAAGGTTTAAGAGACGTAAAGGCAAGTTTCCTAACCTTGTTCAAGTTCTACTTGATGCAAGTTTTCTAACTTTTGCATTAACGTTATGTTATGCAAGTTTTCTAAACTCTTGTCTATACGTTATGGTTGGACAAGTTATCATTGTGCATACTATCTTATGCATGAACTGTTATTGAATAGTCGATGCCATTTGATTCGGCTAGACTGAGACTTAGTACATTTTGGTTGGCTTTCCATAAACCTTTCTAAAATACTTACAATGTTGTGATCCTATGCCAGTTTATTGGTACGGATTCTCAAGTAAACCTGAGCATGAATAAAACAAAGGTTTTAAATGTCGTTAAATCGACAGGTATGACGCCCCCAAATCCAGGTACTTGAAACCCGAACTTTGTGCTACACGATATCATTTCTTTGAGCAGAATAATATAATATAACAAACTTAATATACATATCATAGTTGTCTAATCCTAGGTATACGACCTTTAAAACATTTATTACATGATAAATAGTAAATATTATCGTTCTAATAAAGTCTAACTATTACATAAAATACCATAATACTTATTCTTGCAGCTTTCCTTTCCCTTTGTTTTTGCCAGAGCCTTCTGGTTGATCACGCTTAGCTAAAAACATTTAATTTAAAGCAAGAATAAGAATTCAATTGCCCAGCAAGTAATAGCAGTTAATAAACTTTAGCTGAAAGAAGTAAATATTTTTTGAGGTATACTCCTACAACGAATCAGTAGTTGTGAAGTCTTTCGAAACATATCTTAATAACATATCAAATCGTTTAAAATTTTGAAACGACGTCGTGACTATAAATACTGAGCTGTCAATAGACCATGAACTTTTATTTTTCATTTTTGAATAGGTTTAAACAGACATTCATATGCAAACCGCTCTGGTCTTACAGACATATAGGGTGATCAGCTCCGTTATGTCCTGCATTGATCAATACTAACTGTTTGAACGATAATTCGTTCACTCTATTCGCCTTGGACACATAAACAATTTCCCCATTAAGGGTTGTTCATACTAAGTCTGGAATCCTAACTAAACAATTCAGTTAGATGACCTTATCATAACCAATACTATTCAACAATACAGTTCGAACTATGTCTAGCTGAGTCAAATAGCTTAGACAGCCATAAATACCTATCAAAGTTTGATAATATGTAACAGGGTTTGTCATATCAAAGAATTTCAAGTTCAAGAGTTCTTGTTTGAATACAGTAGTTTATACAAGTGGGGACACTTGTATAATAACAGACAATAACGAGATATTAATAAATAATAACTGAATTAGATAAAATTTTACAATATAAGAATAATTTCATAGTTGAATCATGGATAACATTACGAATATGAATAATTGACAATAATTATTCATGAACGTGCTTTTAGCTTACTGGGATCCATCGCATAAAATAAATGCGATGAGTAGAGATACATGCTCAATATAACATATGAGTAAAGTTAGAGAACTTGACTTGATAGCTTGATTACTGCTACGTAGTATAGCTTACGCTTTTAATATGAAGTCATATCATCAATAGATTTATTTTTTTAATTAGAATAATACAACTTAACACATCATACTGCTTAAACATGTTGTCAAATATTCATGTCAGTCATTACAACACATAAGAATGTATACTTAGTCAAACTATATCAGTTTGGTTTGAATTCGTTATCGTTTCGGCATCCCGATTGCAATATCGGATAATTAATGAGTTTATTTCTAACAAAACTTTGTTCAAGAACTTAAATATTATATTAGATAATTTTAATTATCATTTATAATATTTTTACAAACATTAAAATCATTTATAATAATTTTTCAAATACTTATATCATTTTTAATGATTTAATTGTTAAATAATTTTATTATCATTCAAATTTAAATAATTTAAAATATTAATGAACTTCATGTCAACACTTTAAAAATTATTTATTATAACCTGAAAACATTTTTAAAACCATAATATTACCTTTAAATGATTTTTAAGATACTAAAATTATTTTTAAATAATTACCATTAATATTAAAATATTAATGTTATTCATATCAAAATATTAAAAGTTATTTATTATAACCTAAAATATTTTTAAAACATTTATTTCACCTTTAAATGATTTATAAAATATTTAAATCATTTTTAAATAATTTATTTAATATAATTATTAAATAAATTTATTATCTTTAATAATAAAATATTAATGAAATTCTTATCAAAATATTATAAGTTATTTATTATAACTTAAAATACTTTTTAAAACTTTAATATCATTTTTAAATGATTTTTAAAATATTAAAATCATTTTTAATTAATTAATTTAATATTATTATTAAATAAATTTATTATCATTAATATTAAATTATTAATGAAATTTATCTCAAAATATTAAAAGTCATTTATTATAACTTAAAATATTTTTTAATACTTTAATATCATTTAAAATGATTTTTAATATATTAAAATAATTTTTAACTAATTTATTTAACATAATTATTAAATAAATTAAATATCATTAATATTTATTTAAATTAAAATATTAATTAATTTTATGTCAAAATATTAAAAGTTAATTTTTATAACTTAAAATAATTTTATGAATTTTTAATAATTAATTTCTATTTAATTAATTAGTTTATTTAATTTTTATTAAAAATCATCGCTAAAGGTTTTTAGTGACGAAATCTGTGGCCTTAAGCGTTCTTGAGCAACTCAAGATCAGCCCTTAGGTACCTACTTTGACTAGCCTTAATTCTTAGTTCAAGAGGTTTCTAGGCATTCTAATGTATTAGTGTTGTAGTATTGATGTAATACTACAATTACAAACAAGTTTCATGGTCAATGTTGGTCCGATTTATATGACACAATTAACGCGCAAGTATACGCGACCAACGAGTAATAAAAAGTGAGTAAAGATATCGTTCCCACGAGGAATTAACAGATAAAAGGTCGCCAAAGCACTAGCACATAATCATCTCAGTCTTATTTAAACGGATGGTAAAGAGAATGAATTAAAACTAAGTTAAACTAGGCAAGCAATTAAACTTAAACTAATTAATTCTAGAGTTAAAATCAGATAATGAAGATAAGAGATTCCAATTTCTCCTAATGATTCGTCTAAGTCGACACACTTCCAATTAGGTCAAATTAATCATTACAGTTGTTAGCCGAGAACACGAAGGTAAGAGAAGGCCATCTTTCGATGCACCTAATCTATATCACGTGCAATCCACAGATGATAGAACGCACATGAACACCCACATTATCTAAACCCCTATATGTCTATGGTGTTTACAAATAAATAGGGTTTAAGGTCAAGTCCTCTATTGACTACGAGTGGCGCTTCGGTATATGTCTATCCTAAGCACAAATTATACGTCCAACGCCATGTGAACGTACAATCGCCCGCTACTACGATTAGATCTAAACCCACACTTTGTCTTTCAATCCCATGTGGGTTATCACAGTAATTGGTAGCTAATCAATTAAGCAATTAAAGCATACATCGCAATAGACAAGCACATAGCAATCAAATAAGACCATTATGGAAGGGAAATCAACATTGACTACTCAAAAGGTTCCATTGGAACCTCAAAATAGATTTAAGGCATAGACAACCCAAATATATTATCCACAAGTTTAGTACACATTATCCAAATACAAATGATAGCAAGGAGAGTAAGAGATAGAGAAATGCAAATCTTCGTTCGTTTCTCCGAGCTTGGATCTTGGTGTACACACTTGCTTCAATCTCCTTTAACTAATATAACCCTAGAAACTACACTAACTAATTAACCCTAAGCTTACCTTAATCTACTCCTAATCTATACAAAATGGAAAGGAAAAGGAAAAGGAAAACTAGGGCTAAGCTAAGGGAGAGCTCCCTATTGGAGATGCCGAGCAAATGAGGGCAAAAGCCCTAATATAAGCCTTCCCCCGATCTGCTAAGTCAAAAGTCAAACTTGGTCAAGCTGGGAGTCGGCGCAGCCACGCGGCATTAGGCTTTGGTCTTGGCGCGGCGCGCGAGCACAAAAACTGGGACTCTGGTCTGGGGGTTGGCGCGGGCGCGCGGGTTGGCTGCCTTAACACGGCGCGGCCGCGCGTGCCATGAAATTCTGCTGGTGCATTTCTTTGTTGCTGCACTTGGCTTCCGCTCCGCTTCCTTGCACTTCTGCACTTTTAGCCTCGCAACATCTTCATCTATCATGCTATCATGCCTTTAATGCTCAATTTGCTCTCGGGGAGTTCCTAAACATAAACGTTGCAAACAAAGGAAAATCATATTAAAAGCACAGGATTGCTTGGGCAATAGCAACAGAATGAGCTGGTTACTATCCGAATAAGTGGTCATAAAACAACTTATCAGTCAGGCTAAATCACAACAAGAAGATATAAGCCTTTGAACAAACTGTCAGAGCTGTTCTTCATTTTCTGGGCTGCCCAGAAACATGAAGTTATGGTCGGTTAATGCACTTTGAGTGCTTATATCTTGCAAGTTGTTCATGGTTTAAATGTGTTAGACGTCGGGCTTTGTAGTACCACTACTAGGGTACACTAGTGAAGCACTTAGAGGGTCCAGATATCAACACAAAGAAAGATCTAGATTTTATAAAAACTGGTCAGGATGCTGTTCAACAATTCTGGGTTACCCAGAAAATAAAACTAAACGGTCAATGACTTTTGACCGTTTACCACATCCGATCCGTTGCTTTCTAAGGTTCGAGAATGCTCTGGACTTGTAGTCCTCATGTCAGAATACAACCTAAACATAACTTTACATCTTAACAGCCGGTCAGTAACGAGATTAAGGCCGGTCAAACGGCCTGTCCGGCTTATTCACCAATTTTCTGGGTGGCCCAAAAAACGCTTGGTCATGCCCGGTCAACGGGTTTTGACCGTAAATAGCTTTCGATCTACACATGCTATGATCATGATTCCATTTTTAGAATACTAACAACATGACATAATACACATACAAACACATAAACACAACATATGATGCATAGGTTGAGAATTCTAACCCCCAACTTTGACTTCCAGACAACAAAATTAGGGTTCATGCAGTTTTCAAAAATTTCATTTTTCATGCATCTAGATGTTATGTAAATGTTATTTCTCAATCTAGATCACTTATTAACATATCATAGAACATATATTAACACTTAAACATAACATCTAACAAAAAATTAAGGATCTAGGAAGAGGGTTTGAATTTTATACGTTTCTTGACTATTTTCAATTTCTGATCCTTAATCTATTATGGGTTAGTGTATATGATGTTTTGGGCTTTTTAGATATTGATCTAGAGAGTGTATTTCGTGGGTCTTAGAGAGAGAAAACTTGGCTTGGGTGTAATATGTAGCTTGCTTTCTTTTTCTCTTTCATTAATTTCTTACTTTGATTCATTGAATCTAATCTTGCTATGTGTCATATAATGACTGATAGAGAAGATTTTCAACATGTGAGAAAATCGTAGATATGGTGAGTCATGAGATTTGGTGAGATTTGCAAGCAAGCTAATAAAACAAAACAAAAAAAATGGTATTTTTGTAAACTAACCAAATAATTTAAGGGCATTCTTTTTCATGGTGCATAATTCTAGGGTTTAACCCTTAGGTTTTAACCCTTAGGGTTTGCCAAATAATTCTTAGGGTTTGGAAAATTAATTAGGAATTAAATAAAAATTTAATTAAAATACACTAATTTAAAAATTAGGGTTTTTAATAGAAATTAGGGCTTTTATAAAAATTTAGGGTTTCTTTCTATAATTAGGGTTCCCAACTTTATGAATTAGGGTTTCCTAATTATTATCTTTAATCACATAATATACACACTTTCACTTAAATACAACATTATCAATTATTATGTTTAATATTTAAATTCTAAAAACAAATAAATTCTTAATATATATTCATATAATTATGTTAATTATCATAATTATATAGAAAATTCATAATCATAACTTGTATTCATATACTTACATATATTTGAATACAAATATAATTAATAATTATATTTAATATCCACATTCCTTAAGAAAATAAATTTCTTATCATTCATAACATAAATACACTTTCCTTTTTAAATACAATTATACAATAATTGTATTAATCATGAAACTCCATAACATAGTTGAAAATTTAGGGTCTTGATCTATAATCCCACTTTACCTTAAATATCATTATTAATTAAGTTAAAATAATTAACTTAACTAATCTTGATAAATTCATATAATAAAATAATTATTATAATAATGCTAAAAATCATTTCATATATTATTTAAATAATACATTGATCAAATTTTCATGGAGAATAAATAATAAAATATTTTTACCACAAAATTAATTTATTATAAGAATATAATTTATAATAATCAACAATTTCTTTTTCGAAAAATGTATTCAAAATCATTTATGAAATATATATATATATATATATATATATATATATATATATATTTATCACATATTCACATATGCTTTACCTTGCACATATTCTCACATATTTGGTAATAATAATAATAAATAAATAAAAAATTATACGCAAAATTTTTTATTTAATTATATAAAAATATTGGGTTATTACAACAGGCACTTGAAGTTGCCAACAATTAAACGTAAACACGTTTAATGCATGAGTGTTGATCAAAATAGAGTACTACAGGCTGATCACTTGGATGTGCTCGGAAGCTATATCAAACTTACGACCTTCGTGCCGGGTTGTTCCTTTTATGAATGAGAACTAAAAGATTGTTCATGGTCGTTGAACAATATGGATTTCAAAGAGGCTATAAAGTCCTTAGGAGTGGGTTTAAATGAATCAAAATGATATTTTGATTATTCTTAAGTACTTCATAACTATTGTACAGTTATTGAAGACCAAGAGATATGATTCTTGATTTATGGTTTCAAGATATAATGTTAAACTTGCTGAGCTGTTTATACTTAGTCTTGCTTAAAACTAAATGATTTCAGCTAAGAGCGAACAGACCAAAGGATCCAGTAAAGACAAAGGCAAGTCCAAGATGGACAAGTAGTGACCTTTGTAATAGTATTAGTATTGTAATTACTGATATTATGACACTGAACAATGTAATGGTTACGAATAACCTAGGAAGGGATTAATAGAATGTAACAATTACTAAGCTTATGCATTGTTATTGATGTCTTCAATTGAATGTATGAGTATATTGTAACACCTTGTAGCACCATATCCTAGGTTTGAAGGTACCCGAATTTGGGGGCGTCTTATCATTGGCCCTTTGAATCATTCATAGGGTTATCTCCAGCGTGGTCAGATGTTTTTCCCATATCTCGAGGTTATCGCCAAAATAAAATTATGCTTTTGTCCTTCTACAAGGTTAATATAAAGAAAGCAAAATTTTGAGTGTCTACAGATGCCTCTCTTTTTCATGCTTATGCAATGTAATGTAATGAACACGACAAAGATTACTAGACACGGAGAATGCATGATAAGGTATATCTGATGATGCAATGTTATGTGTAAAATATGTAATAATATGTGAGATTATAAGAAGGTCAGAAGGATTACGTCGTCAGGAGCCGACGCTCACATTGGGTTGTAGCCAACAGATTAGATTATCGGGGCTAGGCCGAGCTGCGTGGGATCATTGCCAACAAATTACATCATCGGGGTCGAGTCGATGCCTTCATTGGGTTGTTGCCAAAGGAATTACATCATCGAGGTTAAGCCGACGCCTTCATTGGGTTGTTGCCAATGGATTACATCATCGGGGATCATACCGATGCCTTCACTAGATTGTTGCCAACGGATTACATCATCGGGGTGAAGCCGATGCCTTCACTGGTTTGTTGCTAACGGATTACATTATCGGGGTTAGGCCGACGCCTTTATTGGGTTGTTGGCAACAGATTACATCATCGGGGGTCGAGTTTGTGAGGAATATGCATGAGAATGTTATTGCTCTTTATATAAGATTTGATTATGAACTAAATGAATGAATATGTAAAAATATCTGCATTGATGAAAGTTGTAAAGTACTTGATAGATGATAGACATATGTGCAAGGACTTAAACTAAAAAGATCAAATATGTTAGGTTGATCCTACATGAATGAATTGTAACGACCAAGAATTTTAAGCTCTTTATTAATTTTATATGTGATTTAAAATTTTTAGTAGTTAATTTTTCAAATTTATTTAAACCTTATGTGGTTATGTGCTTATGTGAATTTAACCTATGCGAATAAATGCTAGGATTTTTATTAAAGGGAATCACTAATGGTTATTTAAATTAGTAGATTAACCTGAGACTTTTATATCAGAGAATTGATAAAAATTGTTAGTAAATTATATATTCAAATTTACTTGAATATAGTGTAGAGAGTTAATCGTGATTGATTAATTGATATTGGTGTAATTAATCGATAATGTATGAAGTTATTATTGTTGTTGATTTATAATTATTATGAATAAATAATAGTTAATGAATTGGGAGTAATTAATTGATATTGTGATGATTAATTATTATTATGAATAAATAATAATTAATGAGTAAGAGATTAATAAATATATAATATTATATTTACTTGGTTAATTGATTAATTGTTATATGCAAGTATATATGTTATATTAAACCTTTAGTATATGGTAGTTAACTATATATTATATATAAAGTGACACATTAATATGATTATACATTATAAATTATATAATAAAATTAATGTCACTATGTGAGTTACTTGACATATATGGGTGGAATTAAATGAATACCCTATTTCCTTATATTAATAAACGATTATTATTAATAATGATTTCAATAAGTTATTATAACTATTATAATAACATTTATTATAATAATAATACCCAATTGCTTTATATTCAATGTACATGGATTATATGTATATACACTACTTGATACATTATAACATTATTTGTTCATTGGAAGTAACTTTATAATTTAAGTATATACTATGTGTATATACATTATATTATCTAGTGTATTTATTATAACCCAAGTATATGAAATAAAATGTGTATACATGATGTAGCCTTAGTAAGCATGATAAGCTATATATATAGATTACATTAGTATAGTGTATTACACTTGTAAGTTTTTGAGTCTCACATTGAGTGCCCAACTCCCACACGTGAACTCCTAATGGGTACTACCCTACCTTCCTTCTCAAACTCAGCAATAAACTAGCTAATGAGTGCAGGGGGAGTGGGATTCATGATGAATCCACCAACTCTTCACCAACTACTTGTTAACCTCCATGTTATTGTGCAATCCGTTGGTTTGAAATTGGGGTTAATGACATTGTCTGTTTCTTCAATTTGCCTATATAATGAACTTTCTCCTTCTTCCTTGCATTTGCTAAGATTTCATTAAGTGAGAATTGAGAGCATATATATATATATATATATATATATATATATATATATATATATATATATCTGTGATACGTATTCTTGAGTTAAAAAAGAGTTAAGATAGCAGCAAGTGCAAATCCTTTAATTTCAGAGGTATAATCAATTACATTCATTTCTCATTCTCTGTAATTTCCTAATTCTTTGATCCTTGAATTGAGCATGGATTGATTGTTAA
The DNA here is from genome assembly GCA_020205555.1 of Panax stipuleanatus. Taxonomy (NCBI): domain Eukaryota; kingdom Viridiplantae; phylum Streptophyta; class Magnoliopsida; order Apiales; family Araliaceae; genus Panax; species Panax stipuleanatus. The sequence goes on along the minus strand of CM035116.1, from coordinate 53,802,666 downwards.
GTTGATTGCAACATGATTGTTAGGGGGTATATAAGTTATTATACATGTTAGAATTATGTTAGAACTTGTCTGGAACGATTTTGGTTGGAAAATTTTTGATTTGGGCTAGCTCACTGCCAAAACTGCACAGCTTCAGGCTTTGCCGCCAGCCTGCGTAGCTGCGCCAGTATTACACTGGCCAGCGGCGCAGCTGCGCCAGTGCCTGTCTGCAGATTTGTTTTCTGTTTTGCTTTCTGCTCATGCTAACTTGATGGTACAAATTTGGACATGCATGAAAGTTAGTTTAACTCATATATGTATATATATATATATGTTCTTGATACAACATGCATGATTTTAACCATGCTAGTATATGTTATGGATGGAAGCTTTATAGTTTTATAAATGAACTTAGGATTTGTTAAAGTAAACTTGTAATGAGCATATGAGTACCCCAGCTATATTCTGACTTTTGAGACTTTTTTGTATGACCTAGAAACACATGAGAAACATTTCAACTTGCATACATAAGTTTCATGACGGAATGTGAACCCCACTATTGAACATTTCTAAAGAAAGATATAAGTTTCAAAGGTGAACTTTAACATATAGATATTGTGTATGCATTCTAATTCAACGAGTATGTTAGTATGACCTAGATAGGCATGAAGAGCATGTTAATTAGTATATACATGTTTAAAATGTTAAACACGTTAGCATTCTTGATTGAAAGCTTCACGAGTTTTTCAAGCGAAACTTAAGAACTTTCGAAGTAAACATAATCAAGACTTGTGTATTTTAGATTGGGACCACTTGAATACATGTATGTGACTTATATAAGCGTTCTAGTACATGTAAATCACGGCTATGAGATGCTTTACATATATCGTAGTGTCCTTGTGGACTTAGTATATTTTTGAAAGAGAACTTAAGATGTGAAAGTAAATAACATCAAATACTATGTGAATGATATTATGACCATGCGAGCATGTATATTAGAGTTCGTTATGCCTATAAGCATATTAACATAGACCTCGTTTGGTCAAAGTGTGAATTTTGCATATACACGTATTCATAAGAAATGAATTTCTGAAGCACGAACTACGTGATTAAAGTATATGTGTGTAGTATACTCGAGCATACATATTATATATTGTTTAGCCTTGTTATATGAAAACATGACTTTAGTAATCAACTTTGAAGCATGAACTTGTATAAGTTAAAGTATGTGAATTACCGGAATGAAAACATGACTTTAAATTGGATTAGGATGAGCATGCTAGGTTTTCAAACTTGAAATTATAAAACTTATAAGCATGTGTGTTGATTTATAACTTGAAGTGCTATGTGTTCAAGCCTATATTAATGCATAGTAACTAGATAATCTAAAGTTATTAAATCTAAGACATGAGTAGATTGACTTACGTGAACTATGTGCTAGAATTATATGATAAGTAGATGTTTGTTAAGTGTAGACTTATATTAGTTTATACATGCTAATTGAAAGGCCGACTTGTTAATGCTAGGTCGTTCCAACGCAGTTTTATTAAAGCTAGAATTAATTGTAGCTGAGCAAACAGGCAAGTATCCTATCCTTGTGTTTACCTTACTCAAGGAACGTTGTAAGCGAATTTCTTAAACTTCACTTGATTTGAATGCAAGTCTCCCTAACTTTACTCAAATTCATATTGAGCAGGGTATTATTATATTGCAAGTTTTCCTGAACTACTCAAATTTATATTGAGCAAGTTTTTCTTGACTTACACTTATTTATTGTGCAAGTATCCTAGACCCTTGTATTACTTTATTCAACGGATATTGTAAGCAAGTATCTGAACCCTACTTTTATTGTGCAAGTATTCTAAATTCTTGTACTACCTTATTCAATGAACCGTGTAAGCAAGTTTCTAAACTTCACTTGTTTTTGGTAAAAGTTTCATATCCTTCTCATATTGTATTGAGCAGGTTATTATTGTATTATGATAGTTCCCCGAACTTCACACTTTTGTTATTGTGAAAATTCCCCGAACTTCACATTTTGAGTATTGTGAAAGTTCCCCAAACTTCACACTTTGGTTATTGTGAAAGTTCGCCGAACTTCACATTTTGAGTATTGTGAAAGTTCCCCGAACTTCACACTTTGGTTATTTTGCAAGTTCCCGAACTTCATTTCTTTATTATGCAAGTTCTCTAAACTTATACAAACTCGTATATTGTGCAAGTATCTTATCTTTGTGTTTACTTTACTCAAAGAACGTTGTAAGCAAATATCCTAGCCAATGCATTTATTTTATGCAAGGAATCTATTATCGTGCAAGTTCCCTGAACTTCACACGTTGAGTATTGTGCAAGTTCCCCGAACTTACACAAATTCATATATTGTGCAAATTCTAAACTTCACTTTGTGCAAGTTCTCTATCCTTCTTATATTGTATTGAGTAGGTTATTGTTGAATCGAAAGTTGTTTACTTAATTGCTTGAACTTTATTTACAAGCATGTTATTTAGTGGGTTAATTACTTATCAATTATTCCACATTGATGTTATTGATGTCCGCACCTAGTGCATTTGAGCTCGTACAGTCTTGGACTTGTACATTATTCAAGGTTCTAAATTTCTTGAACTATATCAGTAAGAGTCTGAACCTTTGCTCGGTCAGACTAGTGTATGAAGTTTTCTTTGAAGCTATCCAAACCAATTGATGGTAAGGATTCTTAGACGGAATAGAACACCACTCATATATAGGAGTGTGCCCAGGTATCTAATATATATGATACGAGTAAGCAGATATAAGTGTTATGCATATTCACGTTGTGCCCGAGGCTGATCTCCTCGAGGTACTAAGTTTCTGTAGCCAGAAGCCAGTAATCCAAAAAGGGTCAATTAGCTATTGAACCCATTGGAAAGTTATAGTTCAGAGTCTACTCGACTATCAGTCATTCTAAAGGCAATTATTATCTTTGCTTTTAATATTCATATTGTTGAATTGTGCAGATGTTCATATCATTGAATCTATCTAATATTCATATTATTGAATCGTTCTAATATTCATATTGTTGAATCGTTCTGATATTCATATTATTGAATCGTTCTAATATTCATATTGTTGAATCGTTCAGATATTCATATTATTGAATCTTTCTAATATTCATATTGTTGAATCCTTAAGATATTCATATTGTTGAAATCATTGTCAGATATTTTTCCATTCATCATGATATATCCTTTATTGTTGTATTTAAACTTGCTGAGCAAACTTGTTGCTCATTCTTGCTATATCATGACTTATATTGCAGTTAAGCCCGAGCCCTCAGGGAAGGACAAGGGTAAAGGAAAGATATAGGATGGTTTGCAAGGAGCAGACTTTGTCTTTATGACTTGTTTAATTACTGTTAATGTAAAATGAACCCTAATGTTTATTCTAGGGTATGTTTGTATTGATGTATTAAGGTTATCGAATCTTGGGACTAGTAACACTTTTTGAATGAACGACGTACGTTTATTAGATTCGGCATTTTAGTTAACGTATATTACTTAAAGGTGGATATTAGTATTATTTCGTGGCGACCGGGCCAGGGTCAGAGGAACCAGATTCGGGGGTGTCACATGAATAACTTTGTGAAGCCATTCAAAAGATTACAATGTACAATGACTATGAATAGAAAGATCAAACTTGTTAGGTTGATCTTATAAAGTGTAATAGATAGGCCAGTCTGATTGTAGAGCACTGCACCAGCCATCGTAGTCTGTCACAAGAGATAAGGCAGAATCATAGTCTATCAAGGCAGAATCGTAGTCTGTCAAGAAGGCCACTCTCGAGATCATGGAGACAGCCTGTCGAGCGCCTGTTGAGCGCCTGTAGAGCACCTACCGAGCCAAGTCAAGAATCGTAGGCTTCACTCGAAGTTGTAGAGTCTGTAGATCATAACCAAGGCAAAAATCGTAGTCAGGCAAGCCACTCAAGAGATTGCAGATGCTAAGGCAGAAAATATAGTCTCCCGCATGAACTACTCCCAGAGTCGAAGACTACACTCGGAGTCGTAGAGTCTATAGATCGCCTATGGACAAAATCGTAGTCTACAAAACTAGAGCTGAATCGTAGTCTATAGAACTAGAGCAGAATCATAGTCTGCAGAACCAGAGCTGAATCGTAGTCTGTAGAACCAGAGTAGAATCGTAGTCTGCAGAACCAGAGCTAAATCGTAGTCAGTCAAGTGCTCATAATGCTAAGGTAGAATGGTAGAGCACTCCACGATTCTCAACAGATGAGCATTACTGAAATGTGCACAAAGATCTCACTCTTTGGTAAGAGTAGTTAAGGTTCAGAAAGCAGTCTACTTGAAGCAGATCAAAGAGCACTCTCTGAATGGCCTGCAAGAAAATAGAAGATTGAAGCACCAACTCTATCAGCAAGGCTAATTGAGAAGTGAAGAGCCATTCATAAGAAGTCTTCTACGAGCGCTTATCAGAAGACAACGATTGTAGTGTCTGTCGAGTTAATAAAAGACAACGATCGTAGTGTTGACGACAACGATCGAGGTGTCTGCCAACGTGCATCAGAGACTGATAAAGCACATAAAGAGTTAATGGCCAACCTACAGAGAACAGACGAAATGAATTGTCTATGCGCAGCCTCACCATGAAGAGTGACCAGGAGATCATAGAGTAAAAAGTTGAGGAAGCTGAGCATGACTAATCAGAAGAGTCTTGTAAACTAAGGGGCCAAAACAGTCAGCCATGTTATCAGTTCCTGATGCAAGTTAAGGCAAGCAGAATCGTAGAACAGACCACAAGAGCCAAGTGCAAGATAGTTCTACATTGTCAGATTATATAGCACTTTCATAATCATAGTGTTGTCAAAACCAATCAACTTGCAACATCCACAGACAAACTACGACCAAGCACATGAATGTCAACATAAGAATCATAGAGTTCGTTCGTTTGATTATTGAGACTTAACAATGTCTCAATATGAAGACTGGCAATCGAACGCTGCTGATTGAGAGTACCGATATAGTCGCCAACATCCTTGGTCTGAATCGAGGAAATAAAAAGGAGAAATAAAGGTCACTACCAACCTAACTTCTGAAAGTGACATCTCAGAGGTGTTAGGTGAAATAGTAAACTGCTGTGTTAGGAAAGTCAAAAATGAACTGTCACGTTAACTCAGAAGTCTGCATCAAAGAACTCAGAATCCTTTAAGTTTTTCAATTAGCTTCCAACGGCTATATTCCAATGGGAAGCTGATGGAGAGATATAAAACAGCTAAAGCTTCAAAGGTAAATTGTTTTTGACTCAGAGTGAGTCCTATAAAGCTTAATAGAGAAAATATCTTAGTGGCGGTGAGACTACCACAAAAGGAGTGAAGCACATCTGATGAAGGTCTTTAACTGCTAAAGGCTTCACTCAACATGAACGAGAATGCCAAACAGACTGGCATCTGAGATGGGAGCTGGAAGGTCAAGAAGATAAGAACAAGAGGGGCAGATTAGAAACCAGATCTCCAGAGCCACTCTACATTTCGCTATGAATAAGCTGAGCTGAAGAGAAGTAGATGCATAGCAGAATTTGCACACATGACAACTAGTGTTCAAAGGTTGCTAAGTACCAGAAAAAGTCTACCTGATATGCAAGACTTAGTAGTTCCTTCAGTGGTGATAGTGTGTTGTGCTGAAATCAGATGAAGTCAAGCATCAACAACAAAGATCAATTGCACCAAGGAGTTGAATCAAGACTGCTAAGTACACTAGGATGTCGAGCTTAATGAACATCTTAGCAGTCCATCAGTCGTGATCAAGTGTCAATGCTGAATGCCAAAAGATCATAAGAAGCTGCTAAGTACCAGAAGATGAACAAGCTAAAAGTCATCTTAGCAGCTCAACACCAACAACAAACAAACAAACAATTAGAGCCTGAGTGGTCCTTCACTTCGTGACTAAATCAAAGTTAAGTCTGCTAGGCTTGCTGAGTACCGGATTGTACAAGAGATTCTAAGTCTGCTATACTTAGTTTACATTTCCAAGTCTACTGGGCTTGAAGAGTTCTTAGTGAACTAGAGTTCCAAGGCTATTGGCCTTGAAGGAATCTTAGTTATTCAGAGTTACCTTTCTTTAGTGGAATCCCTACTTGTTGAAGCAAAAGAGTGGAGTAGGAGCATTAAGTCTCTGAACCACTTAAAACCCGTGGTGTCATTTACTTTATGTCATTTACATTCTGCACCATAATTGCTATAACTGCTTACAACTAATCTAACATTAGAACTATATTTAATAAGATATTCTTGAAGGGGATCATTAACTTATTCCGTTGTGAATTAATATGATTCTTCTATTTGTCATCTGCTAATTACTTAGCACGACTAAAGAAAAGGAAAAATAATTTAAAATTAAAAATGATCTATTCAGTCCGCCTTCTAGATCTCTTGTGTGCCCCTAGGAACTAAAAATTGGTATCAGAGCAGGTTCTCATGCTGTATCCAAAAGCTAACCCTTTGAGTTTGGTCTGCTGCACAAATAAGTTCTAAACTTAGTATTAGTGGTAAGTCACTTCTGAATGAATATGAGCTCACAAGTTAAAAATTGTACATATAGGTAAATGTGTATATACACCTAAAGCTATCCAGATTGGTCCTTGTCCTTAAATGCAATTGCAATCAGGCCAATCTTTGCCCATAGTCAATCAGCAGTCTACAGCCTATTGATGGGAAGTCAAGATACAGCAAGAGCAAAGAATCTTACGTCCACTATTTTAAAGATGAAAGACCTATACATGTTATGAGATGCTTATCTAGAGAAGAAATGAGAATTCTTCAAATATGCATTTGGCTAAATCCATGAATCTTAACCTTGAGGTTCGAGGGCATCAAAGAATTCAAGTTTCCAAGACTTTCTTCTGATCATAACTCCAAGACTCTACTTGATTGATCTAAGGCCATATGGAGCAACAATAGTTGTCAGTAGTGGCAATGCAAAGATTTGCACAACAATGACTCATATCATTATGCAAATAAGTAGGACAAATAACTGTCAAGAAACTGACAGTGTCAAGGTATGTTTCCTCATGAATATTTACATACATCATATTGCATCACCTTATGTGCTATAATAGTATTCTATCAAAAGATCATTTTCTTCCTAAAAAGGGTAAGAGAGAAAGTACATTTGAGGTTGGAAACTATTTGCTGAAAAACTTTCTCTCCACCTATGTTTTAAGTTGAAAATAAATTTTTGAAACAAATTTGATATATGCCTTAAGTACTTTACAATCTAAGAAGTTTAAGTTGCTCGACCTTTGCTAATGGGTTGGTATGTTTGTAAATTCATAAAAACCAATGTTTTGTGTTTTTGATAAAACATAGAGTGTGATCAACACTACAGGTGTATCTTGAAGGTTCTTGGAAACTGATCAACTCCACGAACCAACAAGATGCAAATAATTAATAGAGTTGATCCTCACTTTGTGAATATTCAAATTCCGTGAACATAGAAAAAAGCAAAAGGTGTAACAACCAAAGAAAAAGGTTATCACATCAAAATGTTTAATCAAACTCACACTCACAATCATGCATTATAACTGTCATTATATCTAAAATTGATATACGTACGAATATGATTGTTGATGCTTATATGATGAAAATCCAAAAAGTATGAGGAACTAGGGTTTTTGAGAAAATGAACCTAGCAGGACCCAAATAGCAATGGGTACTAAAATGGATAATAATTTAACCTGCAGGTACTTGGTATATCCGACCTCACTAAGGAAAACTGAAGCACGTGTCTTCAGTCACAAAGCCTCTACCAGCTGCAAGATCAAGACTCCTCAGCAATGCTCTCATTCAAGGTCATCCAAAGCCAGAGCTTGCTCCTAAAGATTTGTTGTGTCCCCAAGAATGAAGATCTCATAAGCTTAAATGGATTCCAAAAACTTTAGTACAATCATCATGATACTTCAAAAGGAAGCTGGTTATTCATGTCAAGATGTAAGAGACCTTCCATGCTTATCCATGCAAAGCATATCATCTCAAAATGAACATCAAGGAAGATCATATCAAGGGATCATCAACCTATGGTGATGAAATATGGATAATAGAAGTAAAACTCTACGAGTACACAAGATGCTAAAGTATGAGTGATAGAAACTACGTTCGTAATGTCTAGTCAGAAAATCGTGGAGTAACCAGTTCTAAAGAAAACGTTATATGATCAAATGGAGCTGATTCAACCATGAAGATTCCAGCTAGAAGGAGATATGCAAGGCATTCTTACTTATGTATGAACAGAAGAGTTGCCCATCTTTATCTAAGAAGCTAGTATCAACTATGGGGGAGTAGTAATCTGCTAAGTCTAGTAGCGCTCATATTGACAAAGGAGCACAATGAAGCAAATCCTTCAGATCTCCTAAACAATGAAGGTAACTACTTGATGACAAGGGAAGAGCAACTGAAGATATGGAAGTGGTGAAGATTAAGGAGAAGAAGAAGAAGTGGGATGTTTGCTAAAATTTCAGAGATAAGCTCAGAAGACAGGTCAACCACTCTTGCATATTTGTTGACCACTCCATGAAGAACTAGTTCAATTCTATTAAGTTCCTAAAACAGAAGCTTGTCCAAACAGCAACATCCCAGTTACAGAGTCGTAAAACTCTGTGGCTGATGAACCAAATAAATCTTCATCCCTAATAGTAACATCCCAAAAAGTCCTACTGATAACGTTATCAGCCAACTACCCTATTTGTGGAGTACCTACGATCAAACTCCTGATCATAGATTAAGAGCATGGTGACCCCATGATCGCAGTCTATACAAATACCAAAATCAAAGAATATCCAAAGTTGGTAAGTGAACTTTATGGCAGAAGAGCCCACTGTGATGACATTGTTACCACCAAGCTTAAGGAGCTCTTCTTCTGATAAGCGCATCAGAGACAAACCTAGCCTTAAGTGTTATACTAAGAGGTCAGCCCTTTCTGAGCTTCCTTAACCAAGAAGAAGTTCTGATATAGAATGCATCACAAGGACCTCTACAAAAGCATATAGGAGTCCCTCAGAAAAATTCAAGATGCTGATGAATCATGCAACTCCCAGTTGGAGATTAGTGAAGAGTCATCTACTGGAGCATGGCTACAGACGACGATCGTCCAGTAGGCGAAGAAATCGTGGAGTACTAAACTATGTCATTAGGTTACTCCACGAACTGAAGAAGTAAAAGGTCAACTAAAGGGAAGTCAAATATAAAAAGCTGATATGTTATGAGAAGTTACAAATACTGACCTATTGGGCTCTTACACCTTTCCTATTGAAAAGTAGAAGAACAGTTATAAAGGAAAATTCAAATCTGTGGCATTACACTTATACGAAAATATCAAAAAGCTGCAAATATCTCTAGTCCATCTTCCCTATTTAAACCCAAAACCCTAAATACCTTCTAAAAGCCTAAATCTCTCAAACCTATACCCATACTCAAAATAGCCCTCAAATACCTCCTACAATACTCCAAAAATCAAACACCCATATATTCCTAACTCTTCAAATGGAATATTGGTGTGTCGTCACGGGTATTCAACTCTATTCAAAGAGATTCAAAAAATCAGAAAAGAAGTTCAGGGATATTCTAGATCTCGTGAAGAAGGTTGGGTTTTCCGAATACCTTGAATCGATCACCCTAACTTATGCCGACTTGGTGAAAGAGTTCTATTCAAATAAAATGATAGATTCTAGGCTTCTATCTTCAAAGGTCAATTGATTAAATTTAATGTCGTCATTAAAGAAGGAAAAAGGGTTATGCGATACAAGAGAAATCGAAGTCTAAAAGACATGAAGAAGAAGGAGTTTCCTAAAGAATTTTAGTTTCTTGCTAAGATTGTAGGGAAGTGTGTCTTGAGCAAAGATACTGCACATGATATAGTGAGCGATTAGCAACTGAGAATCATGTTTGCTATTGTCTTGAAGCAACAAATCAACTTTAGAGCAATACTGTTTTACTTAATGTCCAAGTGGCTAGAAAAGGCAGAAAAGAAGAAGTCAACAGATAAACCTCTCACAAAGGTTTTCCATGGGAGATTCTTGAGCACTATCTTGAAGAAGAAATTGAAGAACAAGATAAGGTATGATGAGGGAGAACCCCTTAATATTCAAAAAGTGATGTCTCCGAAGCTGTTTAACAACTGGAAGAAAAATCCCACGGAGAACAAGAAGCTGAAGATGTCTGCCAGCAGCAGCAAGGGCATTTCAAAGAAGAAGAAGACAAGTAATATAAAGGATGAGCTCTCTCATTCTGATGATTTCAATGCTCCAATGTCCACTTCTATAAAGCCATCTAAGAAGAGAGCTAAGGTTGTGAGAAAATCACCAGAGATCCCCCCAAGTAGTCCTTCTACTGATAAAGAGGAATCAGAATTAGAAGAAGAAAAGCACCTGGATCTCCTATTGCTGAACCCCCAATAAGAAGAAGGAGAAATTGACTACTTCTCAAACCAGGCCTCAAGAAGAAAAAAGGATCTTCAGCAAAGATCATTGATCTCAGTTATGGTGTTGATGATGAGCCTAAGACTATGGAAGAAGATTCAAAGGGCAAAAGAAGGATGATTTTTGACAGCTCCAACAGTGATGAAAGTAAAAAGACCGCAAATGGATCTGAATCAGAAGAGGAAGATGGAGTTAAAACTAAGGAGATTTTGAAGACTGCAGAGCAAGGAATGACTAGTGAGTCTATGAAAGATAGCTCAGCATAGGGTAATGGAAATGAAGATCATATGTAGGAATCTACAAATGAGTCAGTTGAAATGAGCTTGCACCACTCTGACTTTATATTAGGACATAAAGGAAAAGAAGCAAACTCCAGCTATGAAGATCGAGGATCTGCAGACTATCATGTTCCTTCTCCTGCAAATGTTCGAAGAAGATTAGTGGTAGAAGTACTTGATGAGCCACAAGGTGTGCTACTAAGAATATGGGTAAACCATGGAAATGAACGACTCATCATAATAAGGATGTCCACAATTGATCTGCTCAATAATTTTCAAGACATGGACTTGGACCTTACAACGGTGCTGTATGATTCTGAGAATCATCTAATAAAGTGGTTCTACCCTTGGATGCCATGGCTGAAGACCTACAATGCTGGAGATAAGAGCTACATTAGCTGGTGTTACTCACACTTTCCTAATCTGGAGCTGATCTCACAAAACTTTCCAAGGGTCAATACTTTCCCAACCAAGCTGATCAGAGACCAGCCTCACTTCAAAGTCTATCGTCAGGCCAGTAACGTCTAAATTCCCTATGATCTATTAGAAAGCTTAGATGGTGGAAGGATCACATCAAAGTCTACGATTGTAGAGTCCATACACTCTACCATTGCAAGCGATTAAGCTCACCATGACAAGTCTCCAACAATCCTCTCTGATATCCTATCTTCCTCCAAAAGCACCTGGTATTCAAATCTCATTGAGGTTCTCACTACCTTTGAAAACATCTCCAATAGTGTGAAATGTGATGTTCAACCAGCTGGTAAAATTCTTTAAGATCAATAGTTATTGAAAAACTCTGAAGAATTGGTTGAGAAATTCTCTTATATTGCTGAAGAAGTTAAGAGCATGACAGAAGGTGAAAACAATCAGTTCAATAGCAAGCTTCAAGCAACTATCTCAGATATATCTCTCAAGCTTTAACAAAGAGATCAAATCTATCTGAAGTCTATAAGGGATCAAAGGAGAGAAGCTCTGAAAATCCAGAAGGAAAATGAAGAATCTATTTTGTCTCTCTCTAAGAAAATAGACACTCTCAACTAGTCTCTTTCCATAAAGCTAGAGATCGGCAAGCAGGAACTCAAGATTGAAGTTGGCAACACGTCTCACCTGATTAAGCATCTTATCTCCACTGTTCAGCATCTCTCTCAAGTGATTGATGACAAAAAGGGGGAGGAAAAGAGACACTCAAGGAGGCACTCAAAAAAGAAACGAATGAAGACAGAGGATAAGAGCCAAAGCAGACGAGCAAAGGAACTGAAAGGAAAGTAGAAGAATAAGGCAATGGAGTCATTAACTGAGGGGGAGCCAAAGCAAGATGAATCCATGAAGACAAGATCTAAGGGGGAGCTAAAAGAAGATGAAGTAATGAAGCAATCATCTGAGGGGGTGCAGGAACTAGAAGAACAAACAGATGAGTAGCAGCAACAGAAAGAGCATCCAGAAGACAAACAAAGAGCAGACAATTGAAAAGAGAAGGTACATCTCTAATTGTAATAATATGTTCTGGATCCAGGACTTAGATTTCCATATCATTTGTAAGTTAAATTCTCATCAATGACATTCATATTATCTGTTCTAGTAATACAGCAGCTCATTGTATATTAAGATTCATTCATCTCATACATATGCATTTAATATCTTTTTTATAATCAAATAAGGGGAGATTGTTAGGAATATGCATGAGAATGTTATTCCTCTTTATATAAGATTTGATTATGAACTAAATGAATGAATATGCAAAAAAATCTGCATTGCTAAAAGCTATAAAGTCTTTGATAGGAGATAGACATATGTACAAGGACTTAGACTAAAAAGATCAAATGTTTTAGGTTGATCCTACATGAATGAACAACTTTGTGAAGCCCTTCAAAAGATTACAACGTACAAGGACTATGAATAGAAGGATCAAGCTTGTTAGGTTGATCTTATAAAGTGTAATAGATCAGCCAATCTGATCGTAGAGCACTGCACCAGCCATTGTATTCTGTCACAAGAGATAAGGCAGAATCGTAGTCTATCAAGGCAGAATCGTAGTCTGTCAAGAAGGCCACTTATGAGATTGTGGAGATAGCCTGTCGAGCGCCTGCAAAGCGCCTGTCGAGAAAAGTCAAGAATCATAGGCTTCACTCGAAGTCGTGGAGTCTGTAGATCATAACCAAGGAAAAATTGTAGTCGGGCAAGCCAGTCAAGAGATTGCAGATGCCAAGGCAGAAAACGTAGTCTGTCATATGAACTACTCTCAGAGTCAAATACTACACTCGAAGTCATAGATCTACAGATCGCCTATGGACATTATCATAGTCTGCAGAACCAGAGCTGAATCGTAGTCTACAGAACCAGAGCTGAATTGTAGTCTGCAGAACCAGGGCCAAATCATAGACAGCTAAGTGCTCATAATGCTAAGGTAGAAACATAGAGCACTCCACGATTCACAACAGATGAGCATTGCTGAAATGTACACAAAGATCTCACTCTATGGTAAGAGTAGTTAAGGTTCAGAAAGTAGTATACTTGAAGAAGATCAAAGAGCAATCTCTACATAGCCTGCAAGCAAACAGAAGATCGAAGCACCAACTCTATTAGCAAGGCTGATTGAGAAGTGAAGAGCCATTTAGGAGAAGTCTTCTACAAGCACTTATCAGAAGACACCGATTGTAGTGTGTGTCGAGTTAATAGAAGATAACAATCGTAGTGTTGACGACAACGATCGAGGTGTTTGCTAACGTACAATAGAGACTGATAAAGCACATATAGAGTCAACCTATAGACGACAGGTGAAATAGATTGTCTATGCTCAGCCTCACCATGAAGAATGACTAGGAGATCACAAAGTAGAAAGTTGAGGAAGTTGAGCTTGACTAATTAGAAGAGTCTTGTAAACAAAAGGGCCAGAACTGTTAGCTAAGTTATTAGTTCCTTATGCGAGTCAAGGAAAGCAGAATCGCAGAATAGACTGTAATAGCCAAGTACAAGATGGTTTTACATTGTCAGATCACATAAAACTCTTAGAATCGTAGTGTTGTCAAAACTAGTCAACTTGTAACATCCACAAAAAACTACGACCAAGCACATGAACATCAGCATCAGAATCACAGAGTTCATTCGTCTGATTATTGAGACTCAAAAATGTCTCAATATGAAGAATGGCAATCGAACGGTGTTGATTGACAGTACCGATGCAGTCGCCCTATCCTTGGTATGAATCGAAGAAACAAAAAGGAAAAATAAATGTGACTACCAACCTGACTTTTGAAAGTGGCATCTTAGAGGTGTTAGGTGAAACAGTAAACTGATGTATCAGGAAAGTCAAAAAAATAGATGTCACGCCAACTCACTAGTATGCATCAAGGAACTTAGAATTCTTGAAGCTTTTCAAATAGCTTCCAATGGCTATATTCCAACGGGAATCTGATGGAGAGATATAAAACAGCTGAAGCTTCAAAGGTGAAGTGTTGTTGACTCGGAGTGAGTCATATAGATCTTAATAGAGAAAATATCTTAGTGGCAGTGAGACTACCATAGAAAGAGTGAAGCACATCTGATGAAGCTCTTTAACTGCTAAAGGCTTCACTCAACAAGTAGGAGAATACCAAACAGAGTGGCATCTGAGCTAAGAGCCGGAAGGCCAAGAAGACAAAAACTAGAGTTGCAGATCAGAAAGCAAATCTCCAGAGCCACTCTACGTTTTACCATGAACAACCTGATCTGAAGAGAAGTAGATGCATAGTAGAATTTGCACACAAGACAATCAGTGTTCAAAGGCTGTTAAGTATAAGAAGAAGTCTACCTGATATGCAAGACTTAGTAGTTCCTTTAGTGGTGATAGTGTGCTGTGCTGAAATCAGATGAAGTCAAGCATCAACAACAAAGATCAGCTGCATCATGGAGATGAATCAAGACTGCTAAGTACACTTGGATGTCAAGCTTAATGAACATCTTAGTAGTCCATCATTCGTGATCAAGTCTCAATGCTGAATGCCAAAAAATCACAAGAAGTTGCGAAGTACCAAAAGACGAACAAGCTGAAAGTCATATTAGAATCTTAGCACCAATAATAAACAAACAATTAACCAGGGCCTGAGGGGTCCTTATCTTCGTGACTAAATTAAAGCCAAGTCTGCTGGGCTTTCTAAGTACCGAAGGGTACAAGAGATTTTAAGTCTGTTGGGCTTAGTCTACAGTTCCAAGTCTGCTGGGCTTGAAGAGTTCTTAGTGAACTAGAGTTCCAAGTCTGCTGGCCTTGAAGGAATCTTAGTGATTCAAAGTTACCTTTCCTTAGTGGAATCCTTGCTTGTTGAAGCAGAAGCGTGGAGTAGGAGCATTTAGTCTCTGAACCACTAAAAACCCCTGGTGTCATTTACTTTATGTCATTTACATTCTGCGCCATAACTGCTATAACTGCTTACAACTAATCTAACAATATAACTATGTTTAACAAGATATTCTTAAAGGGGATCATTAACTTATTCCGATGTGCATTAATATGATTCGTCTATTTGTCATCTACTAATTACTTAGCAAGATAAAAGAAAAGGAAAAAGCTTTTAAAATTAGAAAGGATCTATTCAACCCCCCTTCTAGATCTCTTGTGTGTCCCTGGGAACTAACAAAGTTGATGCCTTCACTAGTTTGTTGCTGTAATACCCGAGAATTTCCATATATTAATAAATAAATATATTAATGGAAGTGAATATTTATTCATATATAAATGATTTTGTGTCATGAGATGGATTAATTCAATTATATAAAATTGAATAATTATAATAATTGAGAAATTTATGGAGTTTGCAATAAACTCGTTGATATCCGTGTGTGGCACAGTGATGAGAATTATTAATGATTATATTAATTAACGAATGAATTATTAAGTAAATATTTAATCTATATTAATTGCTAATTGCTATTGTAAAATATTAGTTGATGGTTATGGAATATTAACTGTGATTGATTAATAATACATGATTATTATTATTGCAAGAAACATAATAATAATAAGCAATGTATGATATTTAATCATATAAATTAATAATCAATGAGGAATGGATTAATTAATATTATCGTTAATTAATCAATGAGATGAATAATTTATTTATTTGACATTATGAATAATAAAATAAATAAGTAAGTTATTAATATGATGAGATTATATTGACTTTTATGTGTAAATGTGCAATACTTGAATATATAAAGTGTGGAGAAACACTTAGGTGTGACCATGCAATTATACATAAACTATGTTATATAATGCATGTGAATATATTACACATATGGACCATGTATTAAGATTAATTAAACTATGTGAGCTACATGATTAATACCTATGTGACAATGTGAGTAAGTATACATTAAAATGATATATTATGAATATATTGTAAATAATTATTGAATTAATAGAATTTAATAATGAATGAGATAATGTAATATGGTAATATTTGATTTGAATTATATCCGGTAAAACAAATGTGCATGGATTATATGTGTGTAAATTACACTTATTACAATATGTGAATTACATTGTGACATTTTAATTACAACCTAAGAATGTATTATACAAATACAACTTGGATATATATATATAAAATGTGCATAGTAAAAAAAGTATTGTATATATATATATATATATATATATATATATATATCAGTGTTGCAAATGTTGATAATTCCTTGTTCCAATATTATAGTCACTCTCCTTCTCCTTCACGTGTATGGCAAAAAGGCTAAGGCCTATTCTCCCCATCACTACTGCATAAGTCACTTTTTGCAACGCTTTTTTTGCAACGGTCTTATACAGCGTGGCATAAAATGACCCTAATGCAACGGTGTTAAAAAGTGTGGTATATTTCTACCACTAATGTTACGGTTTAAATTAGTCGTTGCATAATCTAGTAATATGCAACGATTGTTCAAAAAGTGTGGCATAAATATACTCTAAATGCAACGATCTATAAAATATGTTGCATAAAATATACAAATGCTGCGGTTTATAACCGTTGCTAAAAATAACATTTAATAAGTAAATAATTTCACAAATAATTATTTGTTTCCCTCCTTTTATTTTGCTACAGTGGCCCATTTCCCTCGCGCTCTCTCTCTTTCTGGCTTGCGTTTCAAAAATTAGCCCCGAATATGATTTGGATCCAAATTCGTTCCGCCACCAGAACCTTCAGCCCCGACCGAGTTCCGTCTTGATCGTCTTCTTCTGTTCCGTTCTCAAGCCTGTGCTAATTGGTGAGTTGCATCCTCTTCTTCTTCTCCTTCTTCCTCTCTTACTTTCTGAGGATTTCATCATGCTATTTTATTGATGGCTTCTTGATTTCTAGGTAATTTAGGGTAGATAAGGAGAAAAACTTACATATTATACGAACTTGACTGTGAGAGGAGAAAAACTTACATTAGATGGTACGTAGTTTTCAATGAATTTGTTACCAAAAGGCTCTTAGGGCCCTAATTAATCTGGGAATTTTGTGCCTCAACTTCTGCGCCAATAGAAATTTAAATTAAAACCTAATCCGCCGTTGAAGATTATGAATTATCAATTTATACTAGTGTATTTATTTTTCAGAGCTAAACTTTTGGACGGACAAGAAAGAACTTTAATGACTCAAATTAATTACAATTTTCTCTTATGGGTTTCACACTTTTAATGAGGAGATATGAGAGGCACTTGTTAGCTAGCTCTCCTACTTAGCTCCTTACTTTGGCTGTGTAGTTTATAATTGTCAATGTTATTAGATGCATAGTCTATAGTGAGTAATGAGGTTGGCTATTCATTTGTGGTGGGAATTGGGGTTGTTACTAACGAAACCTGCTGTCAAAAAGTTTGTATACATTTGTTCAAACTTGAATTATTTTAATTGTTTGTTAAAGTTCTCACGAGGCTGGCTTTTTAAAAGATAAACTACCCCCAAGTCAAGCTAGCAGGTTTGGGTGGCAGTCGAGCTTTTTGGGGCATAGATTGTTACAGAAAGTGCATTGCAAAATTGAACGTCAAAACATATATTGCAGTTTCTATTTTATACTAATATTGCAGTCTCTTTTCGTGAGTTTTAATAATAAATTCTTAAACCGTGAATTGGATACATTGATTGTGTGTTGGGCTGAATGCTAGAGTAATATGTGACCTGGTACTGTCCTGCTCAGAGATCCTAGAATTTTTAATTCTTTATCTTCTTTAGCATCTATATAAACATTCCTTTTAAGGTTAGATTTTTCTTGTGAATCATTGACTGCCAGCTTCTTTGCTTCTCTCGTTGAAGTCCCCCCTCTCCCCTGCCCCTTGGGTGGGGCAAAGAAAAAGAAATATCACTTATGTGTGTGTGTATATATATATATATATATGTAACATATACTACATATTGCTGATAAACTATTCCACCAGACCAGGATAAAGTCAAGTATAAAAAAGACTATTGACTAATGCAGCTGTATCTTGAGGGTCAATATTGCTTAATGTGAAATTATTTCCTTGTTGGAGTCAGTCCAGTGACAAACAAATGAGGAGGGGAACAGCTATTTTTAATAACAAATAGCTGTTAAACAAATGGTTTTCCATTACTTTGTCTTTTAATTGAATTGTAAACCCACATGCTTTGGATATCCAATTCTTCACTCTTTTGAGCAAATCCACAGATTCTGCCAACATGGATTTGATCTTTCGAATCATTTTTTAATTAAAGAAATGTTTAATAAAATAAATAATTTAGTTGATTCTTTTTTGCAATTTATTGGCAGTAGGGATGCCTCTGTAAGAACGATAGCGTTAGAGGTTTATTGTGGCTCAGAAGGTCATAACCCGTTGCCACAAAAGGTGACCAGATTTGCTGTAATCTTTAGTACTGGGCGCCATCCACCTCTCTTACTCAGCTTCAGTTCTGCTTCTATTCTGCTGCTAGTACAACTTCTTCTTTTAGCTTGTTGAAATTTACAGCCACCTAATATACTACAAATCGACTACAATCTTGTCATTTCTCTCATTTTTTTGGTTTGACTTAACTGGACAACAACATGGATTTTTCTGACAAGAAATGGATGAGCCTTCCTAGATCGACAGAAGAGTTTTTGAATGGTGTAGATGACTTTCTAGATAAGGCCTTCGCTAGATCATCTAAAGGAAATGAGATTTCTTGTCCATGCAAGAAATGTTGTTTTCGTTATTGGTATCGAAGAAATATTATGTATGATCATTTGATTAGAGATGGATTTACTCCAGGATATCTCAATTGGCATTTTCATGGAGAAGATTTACATCCGAAGCCAATTAACACCGATGAAGGAAATGATGTTGATTGTGAGGATGATATAAATGCATTGTTGTATAACACCTTCAGAGATGTTGAAGAATTGCAAAGTATACAGGAAGAAATTAGAGAAGAACCAAATATGGAGGCTAAAAAATTCTTTAAGTTGGTGGAAGAAGGTCAACAAGAGCTATATCCTGGGTGCAAAACATTCTCAAAACTCTCTTTCATCATTCGATTGTATCTTTTTAAGTGCACCTATGGAATAAGTAATGTTGCATTTACTTCCCTATTAGAGTTACTACGAGAAGCCTTCCCAGATGCGAATATCCCTTCTTCTTTTAATGCGGCCAAGAATATTATTAAGGATTTGGGCCTTGACTATGAGAAAATTCATGCTTGTCCTAATGATTGCATGTTATTTTGGGGAAACAACGAGGAAGCCAAGTTATGTGATGTTTGTGGAGCTTCTAGGTGGAAAGTAGATGAAAATTTCGAACAAACAAATTCTTTTAAAGGTCACCAAGTTCCTGCCAAGGTTTTTCGATACTTTCCGCTAAATCCTAGGCTTCAAAGGTTATTCATGAGTCCAAAAATAGCTGAAAGTATGTTGTGGCACGTAAAGGAACGTCCTACAGATGGTGTTTTGCGACACCCTGCTGATGGACAAGCTTGGAAGGACTTCAATTCAAGATATCCTAACTTCGCAAAAGAACCCCGTAATGTTAGATTAGGCCTTGCTAGTGATGGATTCAATCCATTTCGAACAATGAGTATTTCTCATAGCACATGACCTATAGTTTTATCCATTTATAATTTGGCACCTTGGCAATGCATTAAACCAGAATTTTTGATTTTGTCGTCTATCATTCCTGGTCCAACTTCTCCTGGAAAAGACATTGACATTTACATGTAGCCATTGATCAAAGAATTGAAGGAACTTTGGGAAGATGGGGTTGATACGTATGATGCTTCTACTAAACAGTCTTTCTTACTTCGAGCAAATTTAATGTGGACTGTTAGTCACTTTCCTGCTTATGCGATGTTGGCTGGTTGGGTTAGCAAGGGGAAGTTTGCATGTCCATTATGTCATTACGAAACTTGTTCTCAGTATTTAAAATATAGTAGAAAGACTTGCTATATAAATCATCGCAGATTTTTACCAACGAGTCACCCTTGGAGATATGATACAAAATCTTTCAATGGTAAAGTAGAGGATGAATTGGCTCCATCTTCTTTGTCAGGTACTGATGTTCGCAAACTAACATCTGGTTTTTCCAATTATTTTGGTAAATCAAAAAAAAGGAAAAAGCCAGACAAAGACAATCCATGGAGGATGAATTAGAAATCTGTTTTCCCCTATTGGACTATGGTGTCATGATTATCTATAAAATTGTGCAAAAAATTATAAAATCTGCAGAAAATTGTGCAGAATTAGAAATCTGCAGAAATCTGCAGAAAATATGTTTGTATTAGCTTCGTTCTTGTTTTTTCCTATTGGACTATGATGTCGTGATTGTTTATTTATAATCAGGGAGTTAAAGTCCAAGCAGAACAACATGGACAAGAGAAGGAAACATTCACTTCAACGGGTTCAGTAACGGATTACCTGAGATTGAAGATAATGAAGCAAGAAAGAATTGACAACCAGAAAAATAAAGCGAATGTAGACGAAGGTCATGGCAATGAAGTTCGACGTGAACAAGCGCAAAGCTCCCACCATGTTAAATCTGCATCCAATGGTTCGGTGTCAGCTTATTTAGCTTCCAAACAAACACATCAACTTCAACAACCACAAGAGAGTGGGATGAATGCAGGGCAACCCGAAGGACAACCAAAAATTGGTAGCAATAGTTGTGGCCAATTACATGAGAACAATATAGGCATTGTAGGTGGAAACACAGCTGTTTTGGTTGAGTATGAAGATAACACAACTTCTGATTTGCAAGCCTCAAAGAAGAAAAAAACTAGAGGACTAACAATGTTGAAAGATTTGCAAACACGACAAAGGAGCGAACGCCAGCCAATCATCTTAAATGAAAAACATCAGCCGGTTGGTCCTGATGAAAAAACTTTGATTAGTTTTAGTGGATTCTTGGGCACGATAGCAAGGAAACCTAACCTTGCACCACTAAACTATGTGAATTGGAGAGAAATGCCAACCAAAGATCAAATATGGGAATTTGTTAATGTAAGTTTGTGAGAAACCTATCTTCTTATAAGTTTTTAATATAAATTTATTCTAATATTTGTTTATTGTATTACAGACTGTTTTTGTAGTTCCTGAAGAGGGTAAGAGTTGGGTTCTCAAGAGCGTTGGAGAATCTTGGCGGACTTTCAAACACCGAGTGAAAGAGAATCATTATACTAAGTACAAAACTGATGAGGAAAGACGACAACACCGCCCAGACTTTATCACAGAAGATATATTCACTGATCTCTTAGCATATTCGAGTGGCGATAATGTGAAGGTTAAATACTTACATTTAGGTGCACGACTATACTTAATGTTTAACATTTATCGTAACCCACCCATATTGTTCTAACTTGTATCTATACAGAAAATGGCTGAAGTGAATAGGGGAAACCGCATAGTACAAAAGAATCCTCACACAGTTGGCCGAAAAAGTTTTGCTCGACTATATAATCAAATTGTAAGTATTTTAATCCCATATTATAATCTCATACTTACAAGATTGTTTACTTATAGAATCAATTGCATATTATAATCCCATACTTATATATACTATTACAAACTCTTATTGTATATTACTTGCTGGGCAAATTATGCTCACTCTTGCTTTCCCTAAAATATTTCAGTTAAGGCAGAGCATGGCGAACCTTCAGGCGTTGATAAGGGCAAGGGCAAGGCTACTAACTAGCTTGTCTCTTTTATGTTTTTAAATATTTTAATATTGTATTAAGATGATGTAGTAAGACTGGATTTGATTATGTTTAAGCTTAAGTTAGATTATGTAATAAGTCGTTAATTGATATTGTTATGTAATCTATTAAGTACTGTAGGTTGCGAGACTTGGGGGAATAATTATAATAAATCATTATAAATTATTTTAGATTAGATTTTCCGCTGTGATTGTGTGATTTTTAGTTATTATTATTATGATGTATTACCATGAGCACGTGATGAACCGAATTTGAGAGACCAAGTGGCGGTCCCGAATTTGGGGGCGTCACAGTTGCCAATAGATTACATCATCGGGGGTCGAGCTGATTCCTTCACCGGGGTTAATGCAGGTGGATTCTCTATCAAGGTTGAGCCGATGCCAGCACTTGGGTTGATGTTGTTGGATTCCAAGATGGATTACTGATTTTGACTGACTTTCTGGTCTTCCGGCGTTCAACGTCGGGATTTCTGTTTTGTACTGATTTTTTGCCTTTTTGAAGGGTTCTTAAGGTTTTCGGGGTCTAAAAATGACTTGGAAGGGTGCCTTCTTAAGTAAAGTGACCTTTCTAGACCCAAAATAACACGTTTCTGTAATAAACGAGAATTTTGTATTTTACTTTTAAATATTTATTTAATTAAATAAATATTTTAATTGAGTTATTTATTGAGTTGAATAAATAATTGATGTGATTATGTTGTGGAGTAATTTAATTAAGTGCAATACATTAATTAAATTGTTGTGTTAGTAATTTTGTGATAAAGTTCTAATTTAATTGAGATAATTAAATTAGATGGATATTATGTGGTATTTGTTAATAAGGATTTAATGAAAACTATAATAATGTCTAATTTAATTTAAATAATTAACTTAGAAATTTACTAATTTGTTATATAGAATTATGTTTAATGAGTAAATTATAATTGTGTAACAATTTAATTTATTTGGCAATTTTATTTAATTAATTGATGTTAGTTTTGATTTACTTAAATTAGAATATTAAAATTTAATTAAATAAAGTGTGACATTTAAACTATGTAGTAAATAGGTTATTAAAATAAATTAAAAGGGTTTTAATTTAGTTTTATCAAACAAGGCCTTTAAGTTTATTTTAATTCAGTTTTACCAAACAAGGCCCTTAGTTTCAAAAAATCTATTTTTAAAATTGGTTTTGCCAAACAAGCCCTAATGGCTTTTGGTTTTCAAAATAAAAAGTAACTGATATATTATTAATAGAGGGTATTGTGTTTTTATCAGGTTATATTTTATACATATTATATCTATCAGTTATATGTTTATACTACATAAGTTATAATTAGAAGAAGAGAAAAGTAGAGTAAGAAAAGAGAGAAAAGAGAAAAGAGAGAAGAAGAAGAAAGAAAGAGAAGCTCTGTGAATCAAAGTTCATCATCATCTTCTTCTAAAAGCTAACAAGGAATCAAGGTAATAATCTAAACTCTATAATATTAACTATGTTCTTCATGTTCTTCATACTTTCACATCTCTGTAAATTAGTTTTTCATGAAAATCATGTGAATATGATTTATACGTGTTATATTGTATATATAAACTATTATATATGATTTGTATGAGTATTCTAGCTATTTAATTCATGTAAATATGATGAACATGAAGAAATCATGTTCATAGCAATTTACATTGAACTATTTTGAAAAATGATTTCTTTAATAATCAAAATTGATGTTAATTCATGCTTTATGATGTAAATTGAATTTAGATTATAATAATATGTTTATAAATGAAAATAACATAATTTGGATTATGTGATTTAGTTTAAAAATAAAGTCATAATGTTTACTTTCATTAAGAACACTTAACAATGGTGTTTTTTTCAAAATCATAAAATTAAAGGTTTTTAATTGATTGTTGTACTGTTTATATGTGTTAAAAATGTTAGAAGCATAAAGTTATGATTTTATAAAGCTTTATATGCATTATGTGAGTAAAATTCTGAGTTTGGTGCGAGGAAATAAGTCCAATTGGCTTTTTCCTAAACAGTTTGTGAGGTTGTCTGCGTTTGATTGTGACGTGGCACCGCAGCGCCAACCCTGTGGGTAAACTGAACGTTGCAACACCACTGCAGAGTCAGGTGACGCGGCACAGCACGGCAGCGCCAGTTATGTAAGATAACTACAGCGCTGAGATTGGAAGTGGAGCGTGCTGACGTGGCAGCGCGGCAGCGCCAGGTCTGCAGAGCCCTTGATGACGTGGCACGGCGCTGCAGCACCGACTGTAGTTCATTATGTGGCGCGGCAATGCCACCTATACAAATTAGCTAGAAAAATAGATTTAAATGTATAATTTTATGAGAATATTAATGTAATAAATATAAAACCATGTTATTAAAATTATATGCTAATTAGACAGTATTATATCATATTTTTAATATGAAATGTATGATTTTAAATTATAATTTGATTAATTATAAAGTTTGATGTGAAAGTGTGGTTTGATCAAATTATGTGATAATTCGTGATTAAAGCTAATAACTAAAGAATGGTGAGTTAACCTAGATGGGTTAACTGATGATGTGATCTAGCTACATGGTAACTAATTTGTGTTACTATTGTTAATAACGTGTATGTAGTATAATTGTGGAATGAGTTGTTAATTGCTAGCTTGCGCACGAGGCAAGTTTCTCAACTCCACTTTTAATTATGCAAGTTCTCTTACCCTAACTCGATTATGTTTACTTTTAATTGAGCAAGTTGTTCTATCCTTTCTAGTTTATAATTGAGCAAGTTCTTTTATTCTGCATTGGACAAGTATCTTATTGAAATTCATTGTTGAAAATAATGTAACCTTGACTTAATTGTTCAAGCAAGGTTTTATTGTATCTTTCAAATACTTTAAGTTTATTTCTAAAGCATGACTGTTGAATATGATGTCTATTGCTATGACTAATAGTTATTTCATAATTCTTTTATTTTTAAACTCTTAATTATTGTAAGTTGATTCAACTACTCCTTAGTTGATGATAGTTGAACTCTAAATTACCCTTTGAGCTTGTCCAAACCAAGATTTCTTTGGTGCAAACTCGTTAATTAAACTGAGATGAACAACCCTATTAATATGGGATTACCATGCAAAAGCGTTAAGATGCTTGTGCACAATATATGGTACGAAGGGCTGATCCCCCTAAGTACGAGTTAGAGTCCATATAGTTTAACGAATATTAAAGGTTTAAGTATAAATACTTACAACTTGGGTCACAGTTCAAGGTCTTATGACCCTCAAATGAATTCTAAATTCTATATTCAATTCTTGATTATGGATGATAGAAATGTTATTCAATTCAATTGGAATTATTCATTAATATGTCATTATTATTGATGGTTATTTCGAGTGAGGTTTTGTTTGCTCACTCTTGCATTTATATAATAATTGCAGTCAAAGTTGAGAAAGTTGAGAAAGTTGACGAACCGTCAACTAGCAAAGGAAAAGACAAGATGAACAAGTGAAGACTTGTTCATATTTGAAATGATTTTGTAATAAGACTTTAAATTGTTTATGATGTTTTATTTTTCCACATTGACGATGTTTAAGGTTAGAAACCTTGGGAACGTTTTGATAAGTTGTAATCCTTTTTAAAGGAAGATTTTATTTATTAAGGTTGTAATTTATTTTGCATTCTTATTTATGGGCAGTTAGTTATGTTTTATTTAGATAGTGAACACCAAATCCTGTGGAAATAAAGTACCCGGATTTGGGTGTGTCACAAGTTGGTATCAAAGCCTTAGGTTATGAACCTTAGGAAGTAGCCTTATAGGTGATCGAAAAAGATAGTACTGATAGTTAAAGATAATAAACTACCTTATGTGCTATATGTTTATGTTTATGTACTCGAAGAGTATCGATCGGTGTCACGTAATAATTAAACCTTAAAATTTTGTTGATAGGGTGATTATTGTTGGAGAGTCCAGACAGGCTAGGGAGGAGTTACCCCCGATGCCTAGGGATGAGGAGCCTCGAGACATCCATACTCTCTGGGAGCAGTTGGTTTAGAGAGAGCCATCTCCATTAATCACAGTAGTGGATAAGAAGCATGAGCCAGTCTTTGACCGAGACGATGAGGATGAGTCAGAGGAAGAGGCGGAGGATCTTGAAGAGGAATTTCCACTTAACTCTATCAGCGCCGTAATGTACGAGCAAGCTTATAACCGCATCATTGAGCTACAGGGTAGAGTTGGAGAGTTAGAGGAACTGGTGGATGTGAGTCAGACCACCATACAGCAGAAGGTGGAGACGATTCAAGAACTCGACGTGCATCTTGGAAATGCAAAGTGGGATCTATTTTACAGGGAGAGCGAGATGGATGATGCACTGGTTGAACTAGAAAAACTCAAGAACGACATAAAAGAGGAGTCAGTGAAGCGTGCAAGCGCAGAGGATGCATTTTGAAGGCTACTCAATGTGCCGATCGAGCTGGAGACGAGGTTCAAGCAAAGAAGGCCAAGATGAAGGAGACGGACTATGCTTTTCATTCGGCTATAGATAGGGCCCAGGATCGTGTCTTTTATTACCTAGCTTAGTTCAAGGATTTGTCGTGGTATATGGTGGATCACAGAACAGTGTTTCGGGTGATGGAAGAAGAACGTGGATAATCTGTGCGACGTCTTAACATGCCTAGATAGTAGAGTAATAAACTATGTGTTTCTTTATGTATTAAATAATTATAAATCCCATAATTTGAGATAATAATGTGATAAGATGATGATTTAATCCTGTAACTTGTTCCAGTTTATGAAATATGATGTAAATAGAAGAGATGTTATCTATTCTATGTTTTAAAAACTATGAATGCGTAAATATTTAAGTTTAGTGAAGTGCTATGTGTTCAAGTGCGAATTTTTTTTCTTCAAATTTTGAAGTTGATCTTAAAAATTTAAAAGATGAGTAGGGATCTAATAAGAGTACATATTAACATAAAGATGCCTCCTAGAAGAAGAACATTATGTCAACAACAAGAGGGTTCTACAAACAACGACAACAATGATGAGGCGAATGCCAACCGAGTTTAGCAACTGGTTAACTTACTGACGGGAGCACTTGCAAATTAGCCGCAAGTTCAAGCAGCTACATTTAAGGAATTTAAAGCGTTAGGACCACCGAAATTCAAAGGATACGTGAACCCGATGGAGGCCTAGATGTGGGTGATGGAAATGGAGAAGGTCTTCGATGTGGCCAGAATCAATGACGACTAGAAGACGGCTTTCGCGACATTCATGCTGAAGTCGAAAGGTAGCTACTGGTGGCATGCTAACAAGACTAGAGGAGGAGGAGGTGTAATACCATGGGACAGATGCAAGGAGATGTTCTTTGAAATGTATTTTCCAGTAAGCTCGCAAAACCAAATGGAGGTTCAGCTTCTAGAGCTGAAGCAGGGAGCGATGACGGTGCCAGAGTACGCTGCAAAATTCAATGAACTGGCAATGTTTGCAGTTTACCAGGTCAGTACTGATGAGAGGAAGGCAAGAAGGTTCGAGCAGGGCCTAAAGCCCTGGTTGTACAGTATGGTTTCCATGTTCCAGCTGAATTTGTTTGCTGCGGTGTTTGAAAAGGCAATCATCGCGAAAAGTGAAAGCGATGCCTTGACCAAGTATAATCAAGATCTGAAGAAGAAGAACAACGAGACTGAGAATAAGGCTGGTGGTAGTGGTACCAACCAGAAGAGAAAGTGGAACGACAGTGTTTCTGCTAGGAGTTAACAGGGAAGCCAGCAGAAGAGAAGAATCGAAGCATGTGCTACATGCGTTAAGAATCATACTGGAGTGTGCTTGAGGGGAAGGCGAGTATATTTCAACTGTGGTCAGGAAGGCCACATTCCGCCGAATTGTCCTAACCCGAAGAAGAGAGCTTACTTCACATGCGGGTCTAAGGATCACATGGCCCGGGATTGCCCAAAGAAGCCAGCTGGAGGGTCGACAAGAGGGAGAGGAAATGGCAGCGGTATCACTTTGACTATCACTGGACCACCGCAGTCGAGCCGACCCACCGCCGGAACATTCAACATGACCGTGAAGGATGCTGTGCAGTCAAAGGATGTGGAGTCAGGTATCATTCCGGTTAATAGTATTAATTCTTATGTATTTATTTGATTCAGGTGCTACTTGTTCATTTATATCTGATGACTTTGCTAAGACTTTAAACTTACCTAACGAGGAATTAATTTACCATTTGAACATAGAGATTGCGAATAGGGAGGTTATTCATATTAGGTTTGTACACAAGAAATGTAGATTGGACATTAAGGGTCATGAGTTGATGGTAGATTTGGTTCCAATAAAACTTGGGGAATTCGATGTTATATTAGGAATGGATTGGTTTTTTAACCATGGGGCGGTAATTGATTGCCAGAAGAAGTCTGGAAACCTTACGACTCCGTCGAAGGTAGTGTTTTATGGCAGCAAATCGCCTAAACAAGTGAGTTCTATAATGATTATGCAGGCCAAGAAGTTGTTGAAGCAAGGCTGTGTATGGTACTTAGCCTACATAGTGGATACTCGTAAGGAGAGTCCAAAGCTAGAAGAGATAGTAGTTGTTAAAGAGTTTGTGGAAGTGTTTTCGAGCGATTTTCCAGGACTTCAGCTAGATAGAGAGATAAAGTTCGTGGTCGACTTAGCACCGAGAACTGCTCCGATATCGAAAGCCCCGTACAGAATGGCTCCGGTCGAGATGAAGGAATTGATGGTTCAACTACAAGAATTGCTGGACAAGAAGTATATTCAGCCGAGCGTATCGCCGTGGGGAGCGCAGGTATTGTTCGTCAAGAAGAAGGATGGATCAATTCGACCTTGCATTGATTATAGGGAGTTGAACTGTGACGCCTCAAAATTCGGCCTATTTTTCACACCCGAATTTCGTACGTTACGATACTTCTCATTCCATTCATACATCATTATATCCTGAAGATACATGATATATTCACACATTCCCAGGTTCTATTACCTTAAAACGTTCATTCATTAAAAATAATGGTAATTACATTATTCGTATCACATTACAAGTGTGACTTAACTAGTCACCATATCTACATAATAGTTTTAACTAACTATTCTACAAGTCTTGCTTGATCTTCTCGCTTGTTGTTCATAACATGAGCAGTACTTCATCTTGTGACACTAATGGTATTCGCAACCATAATATCTCACCATAGCAGGACATCAATCTACTTGATCTTCTTCAGGTCCTTTAATACATACACCGTCATTCGCTGAAAATGTTTTTATTTCAAGAAAGTGTGAGCATTCAATTGCTCAGCAAGTCATAGCAGTTGATTATTAACAACTCAAGAATCAACATTCTTTTAAGACTTCAATAACCAAACAATGGTTATGAAGCAGCTCAAATAATAGGAATACGTTCTGATTCCTATTATTTTAAAACATACATCTCATATACTTTGTCATACTTTCATCCTTCTACCTTGTCCATATATACTATGTCTGGCTAGAATCATTAACACAGACTTAACAAGTACAGTTTATGAATAAATCGAACTCTTTCACACTTAGCAGTTCAATCATAGAACAATTCATTTCACTTAAACACCGAAGTGTTAACGTTGTGGCACAAGGCCTCATTTATACAAACACCTTGTACAAATATCGCACATTTGCAAATACAAAATACTTCCTCATGTTCAACATTTGAGGAAGTTAAGAAACTAGCATTCATAATAAAGTATGAATGAAGTTAGGAAACTTGCATCAATTTTAACTTGAACAAAGTTAGGAAACTTGCCTTAGCGTTGCGTACTACATACGCCTTATCGTTCATCACATTTCTTATAAAGCATATAGGAAATACATATCCAATTATTCAAATACTTGTCTTAAGCATTAATTTAAGCTTCTCTTTACTTCTTATGGTTCGCGTTCTTGTTAACTAAGTTTACGCGACCAACTTTACTTCCGTTATTCTATTCATTGACTATTATTTTACTTATCACACATCGAGTCTCTAACAGTAGTCAAATATAGTACACTGAGTGGTTTCTCAAAAATAACCAACAAACTAGTTTCCCGTCTCGTCTACACTGTCTTACACAGTGAGTTAGATCGGTTGCTAGTTCGTATATACCGTCGGTCTCTGACGGAATTGTTTAGCCCAGATACTATATCTCGACCATTATAACCTACGACTTGCATTACCTTTTTAGACTTAACTTATCTGAACCCTTATAACTATAATGTTCGTTAAGTTAATCTTCATTACATTTCTTATAACGTCCGGTCCATAAGACTTGGAACGTTTATTAAAGTTATTACCCAAAACTCAGCTTTTCAACAATATACATTATTCTTCATTCTCTTTTACCTTTCGTTACGACTTATTAACATTCATATGCCAACATTCATTAACGTCTAAGTCATACAACCAATGTATACTTAGAACGTTCTCTCAACACCGATACGATTCACGAGAAATGTTCACGTATCTTGCGTTCACATTACTCATCTCTTAATCTCATTCAACCTTCATTTAAAGCTTAAATCACTTGAATGAGTTTTACATTAAGTGAATTATGTGTTCACCCGAACTCTCATCAATTATCACCAGGTGTGATGATCGACGAGATCTTAATTTGTTCTTCAACTTGAACTTGGTTTACGGTTTACGTTTCCAAATCTCAAGTTTGTTTACATTTGATTAACGTTTACTTCCTATAACCCTTGATTAAACATGTTGTTTAAAGGTATGCATTCATCAATTACTAAACCCTTAGTTGATATATAAAAGGTTAGGAAATTTTAAACTTGGCCAACACTTTTCCCTGACTGGCGCCATCTTTCCATTACAAGCGGTGTGATCCGCACTACCTATGCAAGGACCTTGACCCGGACTGGCGCGGTCAGCGTTGAGTAAGCCTTCTAAGCGGCGCGGCCCGCGCTGTCCTTGTGCCTCAGAAAATTTTCTAAGTCTTAAAAATTTCTTAAATTCCCGAGCTCGTAACGTAACCGTTACAACTCAGAATTGGCTCATTCCAAAGCCAATAGTTCACTTATCCCGTGTTCTACGATTCCATCCAGTCGGAATTCATTTCTGAATCCGTTGGCAGAAAATTCACCATTTAGTCAATTTTTATGCGTTCGTCAAACGTTCGTGAACGTTCGACGTTCGATTCTACGTTTTAACTCCGAATTCGTTTGTTCTTACTCTCACAAGTCTTGTTTACTTAATTACACGTGTTGCAATCGAAAACCAATGTTTTCAAATCACACGACAACTTTTGACTTCTATTCTGGGAAATTTACGATTTCGACGCTTAACGTCTAATCGCGTAAACTTCCGTCGAATCTTCATTACTTGATATTTTTATGTCAAACTAAATGGAATCAATCCATTAGTTGTTCATCTATGATTCTCACCATCTAAAACATCTAAGTTTCAATGGCTTTCTTCATTACGTTCTTTGTGTTCTTCGTTCTTTCTTCGTTCTTAATCAATGTTATGATTATGATTTTACGTTTTCTCGCATTCTAACGTTATAAGTTTGATAATTCACCCTTATAACATCGAAGAGTTCATATAACTCATCCGGATCATCCACTAACATCTTCTAACATCTTTTCGTTCATTAACCATTTCATTATGGTTTAACCTAACCATTTCAAGGTTTTAACACATTTCTTCATTAACCATTTCACTTATAGTTTTACTTGTTCTTGGTTCTTAGTGTTTAAAAGTCCACCAATAACAATCTTATTACATCCTACAATTCATTCTCTATTATTTTCATGTCTCTATCAATATGAGAATTGAAAGAAGATGAAAATAAAAGGTTTAACACTTATAACTTATAAGTGTTCTGAAGTCCTTTTAGACTTTGCTCTTGCTCAAAGTCTTAAGCTAGCTTCCTTGTTGCTCCATGATTGCTCATCAAGCTCTTCCTCTTCTCTTCTCTTCTCTCTCCATGCTTGGTTTTTCAAACCAAACAAATGAGCCATAGGCTCACTTTTATAGGCAAAATAAGGCTAAGGGCATAAGGGTCTTTAGGCAAGGGTAGGATGGTCATTAGACCAAACCTCCTCTCTTCCACCTCCCTTCACATGCCAACCCATCTCCCCCCACATGTGACCTATGTCCTCCTGTGACGCCCCCAAATCCGAGTACTTGAAACCCAAACTTGGTGCTACACGATATCATTTCTTTGAGCGGAATAATATAATTAACAAACTTAATATACATATCAGAGTTGTCTAATCCCAGGTACACGACCTTTAAAACATTCCATTATATAATAGATATTAAATATTATCATCTTAATAAAGTCTAACTATTACATCAGATACCATAAACTTATTCCATTACCTTTTCTTTTCCTTTGCTTTTGCCAGAGCCTTCTGGTTGATCACGCTTAGCTGAAAATATTTAATTTTAAAGAAAGAATGAGCATTCAATTGCCCAGCAAGTAATAGCAGTTAATAAACTTTAGCTGAAAGAAGTAAATATTTTCTTTGAGGTATACTTCTACAACGAATCAATAGTTGTGAAGTCTTTCGAAACATAGCTTAATAACATATCAAATCGTTTAAAATTTTGAAACGACGTAGTGACTATAAATGTTGAGCGGTCAATGGACCATGAACTTATTTTTTTCATTTTCGAAAAGGTTTAAACAGAAATTCATCTGCAAACCGCTCTGGTCTTACGGACATGTAGGGTGATCAGCCCCGTTATGTCCTATATTGATCAATACTATCTGGTTGAACGATAAATGCGTTCACTATGTTCGCCTTGGGCACAAAAACAATTTCCCCATTACGGGTTGTTTATACTCAGTCTGGAGTCCTAACTAAACAATTCAATTGGACAATCTTACCATAAACAATACTATTCAACAGTACAGTTCAAACTATGTCTAGCCGAGTCAAATAGCTTAGACAGTCTTTAAACCATAATTACATATTAAAGAGTTTCAAGTTCAAGAGTTCTTGCATGAATACAACAGTTCATACAAGTCGGGACACTTGTATGATAAAAGATAATATTGATAAATAATAAACGAATGAAATAATATTCCACAATATAAGAATAATTTCATAAACGAATCATGGATATCATTACGGATATAAATAATTGACAATAATTATTCATAACATACTTTTCGCTTACTAGGATCCATCGTATAAAGTAAATGCAAAGAGTAGAGATACTTGCTCAATATAAATTTGAGTGAGGTTAGGGAACTTCCCTTGATCGCTGTTTATTGCTATGTAGTATAGCTTAAGCTGTTATCTTTAATACGAAGTTCTATCATCAATAGAATTATTCTTTTAATTAAAATAATACAACTTAACACATAATACTGCTTAAACATGTTGTCACATATTCATGTCAGTCATTACAACACATAAGAACGTATACCTAGTCACACTATATCGATTTGGTTTGAGTTCGGTATTGCTTCGGCATCCGGATTGCATTATCGGATAATTAACGAATTTATTTTTAAAGAAACTTTGTTCAAGAACTTAAATATTATATTAGATAATTTAATTATCATTTATAATATTTTTCTAAATATTAAAATCATTTATAATAATTTTTCAAACACTTGTATCATTTTTAATGATTTAATTCCTAAATAATTTCATTATCATTAATATTTAAATAATTGAACATATTAATGAACTAAATGTCAACACTTTAAAATTATTTATTATAACCTAAAAATATTTTTAAAACCTAAATATTACCTTTAAATAATTTTTAAGATATTAAAATTATTTTTAAACAATTACCATTAATATTTAAATATTAATTTTATTCATATCAAAATATTAAAAGTTATTTATTATAACTTAAAATATTTTTAAAACATTTATTTCACCCTTAAATAATTTATAAAATATTAAAATTATTTTTAAATAATTTATTTAATATAGTTATTAAATAAATTTATTATCATTAATATTAAAATATTAATAAAATTCTTATCAAAATATTATAAGTTATTTATTATAACTTAAAATATTTTTTAAAACTTAATATCATTTTGAAATGATTTTTTTTTAAATATTAAAACTATTTTTAACTAATTTATTTAATATAATTATTAAATAAATTAGATATCATTAATAAATTAAAATATTAATAAAATTTATATCAAAACATTAAAAGTTAATTTTTATAACTTAAAATAATTTTTAAAGCTTTATTATGAATTTTCAATATTTATTTTCTATTTATTCTATAATTTTCGTCCAAAGTTGGGATCCTCCACGGAAACGCTTGTAGACGGAAATCTACACTTCCGATTTGGGCCCACTTGGTATCGTTAGAACCGTGATTTCCCAAGCTACGTTTTAGGCTCAAGAAATAGTCCATTTGGCCTGGTATAGCACCCTGAAAGTAGGACACTATCGACTGACCATTACATGCCTTGTAAACATTTTCAATTTTGGAGTCTTTTACATAAACGCTTGTATTACGAGATCCACAACTCCGATTGAGGCCCAATCAGACTCGTTGGATCCGTATCTTCTTGAAATATAGTTTTCATTTATCAAACATCAAATTCCAATCTGTCTAGGTCCCGAAAATTAGGCCCAAAGTGACTGGTCCGCAAGGTTTTCTTTAACAGTTGGTTCATTTTTCAGATTTGGGGTCCTTAACGGAAACGCTTGTAACATGAAATCTACCAATCGGATTTAGGTCCAATAGCTATCGTTGGATTTGTATTTTCCCTAACTATAGTTTTCATATATCAAACACCCATTTTGTTTCTATTTTGGTCACGGAAAAATGGACAGAAGTGACTGATCAGTAGCTTGTGTTCAACAGTTAGGGTAGTTTGGGATTTAATTCATAACTTGTTCATTTCTTGACATATTTGAGTGATTCCAAAGGGGTTTTTCCCTTAACTCATATATCTAGCATGCCAAGAAATAAAATCACAACTATCACTTCTAGATCTCAAGTTGAACACGCTATAGCACACTAGTTAACCAAAATTTCATAAAAATCCATATAGCTTCAATTTTCCAAACTTTTTCACATAAACCCATACAAAACAACAAGTTTCACTTATGAAACTCAAGATCTAGCATCCTAACATGTTTCTAACCATTTATCCCTTTTACCCAAAGAATCTAATATAAAATACATATAGCATACAAGCATAAGGTTTTTCTTAAACCATTTGGTACAAAATTTATTTTTCTTTATCTGGATCTAACTTTTGATTTCAAAATTTGTTTGATTCACATATGAAATACTAATACTCATGTAGATCATGAGTTTTTAAAGATCCAAATCAAAAGTTTCATATTTTATTAAGATCTAACAAAAGAGAGCACAAAAATTAAAAATTTTCAATTTCTTACCTTTCTCTTCTTGCAAGCCTTCTTGATCCTTCAAAGTAGCTTATAAATCTTGGGTTATCAAGGATCAAACCCTCCCTCTAAAACTCCGTAGGCTGGCCGAAATATAGCATCCCCCTTTCTCTCTCTATTGTTTTGTTTGTCTTTTCTTATCAACTTTGAAAGTGAGAAAGAAAAGTGATGAATGCTTACTTTTGTTTAATGTAAGTATACATGAATTATGCAACCAACTCGTTGGCTTGCTATCTTTGGATTACTTGCTCACATGAACATAATGGTTAGCTTTGTAACAAATTGACACATATGAGGAGTAGATAAGAGTTATTAGACTTTCACCACTATTTTGGACAAGCTTTGCTAGCAAATTTTCTTTCCCCTTTTTACCCTCCTTGTGGCCGGATTTACCCCTCCTTTATCTACCATTACTGATTTATTTTCTTGCCAAATTAAGCTTAAACAAATGACTACAATGCCCTTCTTCAAGTGGGATAGGTTTGGGCCATTCTTTTAATTCTTTTGGGCTTCCAATTTAATTGTTTGCGCTATGTAAACTAACATGACCCAAAACTTTAATTTTATTTTACCCTAATTAGTTACTTAGGGTTTCCATTCCATCTAAGTTGGAATTTAAAATATTTGCCTTTATGCATTCAATCTCAGAACCCAATGAGACATGTCTCAATTAGGTTTAAAATAATTAATAACTTGAGATAATAAAATTTATCTCTTAGGTTAGTATAATCTTACATACTAACATTCTTTATTAGCACATAATCACATTCCTTTATCATGCACGCATTCCCATATGCACTTTGGTACTTAATAAAAATAATATTGGTATATATATATATATAAATTTATACATAAAATTTCTTGTTTAATTGTATCAAAATCTTGGGTTATTACACCTCCCATGTGCTAGCACATGCTGGCACATGCCACCATGTGCTCTCCCATGTCCCCCACATGCTAACATGGGTCATGGGTTGTCCTATGGGTTTAAACGCCCGTTTACCCGTCGGTTCGACCCACACGTTAAATTAATAGATTTAATTCAAATTAAATCTATTTACTTCGTATAAAATTCTTATTATACGCCGTATTAATACTCATATCCTACTCGTATTATACTCGTATAATAATTAGTATTATACGCGTATTCATTATGTATAATAATCATTGACATAACCATTTTCTTCTTTAATTCCACTTTCCCCTAACCCTTCGGGTTTTAAGTCCACAAGTGAAAACTTCGCGAGCCATAAATGAAATATTATTACATATTCCGTCTTGTCTCAAAATCCTATCATTACGCATTTCTTTGAATTTCAAAATAAATTCCCAAGCAGAAATTGATGAATAGTGATTTTCGTCATTTTCTTCCCGAGAAAATTTTTCTCGACTAACTTAACTTTTCGCAACATATTGTCATCAAATCTTTCTACAGAATGTCATTCCGACATTCCAATCTATTAGAAAGGCTTAGGGTCAAAACCATAACCTCAAACCCTAACCCTTAGGGTTAAACCCTAATCCATACGATTTTAACATAAATAGTGCTTATTTCGTCTTTTTCTCAGAAATATTTTTATTCCCGGAATTCTTTTATTTTTGTCTTAAAAATTCTTACTCGTTCATTCTAGCTCGTAGCCAGAATCCCCCCCCCCCCCCCCCCCGCCCATTTCTAATCATCCTATGTCATAGAATGATTAATATACACATATCATAGAATATAATCAATAAAATTACTTTTATTAATTATTAATTCACATTATTCCCTCCTTATAAAAATTATGTCCTTGGAATTTCCCAAACAACATCTATACCCGTATGCGTCATCCTTACAACCCTTCACAAAGAGTTAATCTTAACTCTTCTTATTTATGTTGAAAAATCTCAACATACAATTCAGTTAGGTATTTACCTAGTCATTCTTTCTCATTTTCTCTTCTACACCCTCCCCCCAAGGATCATTATCTTGTTATAATTGTCAGATGCTACATATCCTGACAACTATACTTTTAAAATCTTGGGTTATCACATTCACCCATTTTTATAAAAATTTCGCCCTTGAAATTGTTGCCATATCCCTTTTCTCAATTTCTCATTACATAAGCCATCATCCTACTCCTATTCAAGAACGTTTCATTCATAAAGAAACATCCCGACACTAAGGCCGTATGCTCGACATTTTTACACACTTTTCTTCCCACCTTCAATAATCTTCACAATTTACACACTAATTATGAAGTTTGAACGAATGACTAGGAATATATAAGATTCCTTAAAAACATTTTGCTGAGGGGTCCTAGAAACCATGAAACATTGAACTTGGTTTATCGGTATTTAACGAGAACTAATTCCTTTGGCGGCCTGTTTACAATCACAAAGAATGTAAACTACCTCTTCCGGTACATTAGGTGATCAACCTATTATACAACCCTATTTTGGGGTGTGTTCTCAGACTTATTTGTCAGATTTCGCACCAAAACAATTTGGCTTGGGACAACTTCTCAAAGAAAGCTTGATTTCTTTTAAAAATGATAAATCATTTGTCTAGCCAAATCAAATAGCTTAGACCATCCAATAAATTGGACTCCAACTTGAAACAGTTGTCTAGTCAATCAATTGACATCGACTACTCTTTGTAAATTCTTTCACAATAACTCAAAATGTATAATGACGTCGTGATACCGTACAGATTTACAACACGTTGAGGACTCCATCATTTTTTGACTTTGTCATACTACATACTGTCATACACTTCAAGGTATGCTCAGACGTAATAATAACTCCGCTTTTTTACTATCTCTGCATCCAATACACAGATGACATAAAATCCATTTTGATATTTCAAATCAAACTCTATCTAGCCGAAATGATTATCATAGACATACATAAAATAGATCTTTTAAAAATCATTGGTTTACAAAAGTTGAAACCAATATTTTCGATCAAATACATACACATCAGTACGTTGTCAAAAATTTTGAAATCTAGCATAGCTAGAAGATTTGGAATTTTCTACTTCCTTCTTCTTCCTTCATTGTCATACTTCCGACAATATTAACCTCTTATAGCACCTAAGGTACTATCTATACTGAAACAACATATTTCTAGTCTAAACTGCACTATACCTTAGTCAACTTACCACACTTTATGTGTTTAGGAACTTTCCACAATCATATGTGTTTAAGAACTTATCTTCGCAGTATGTAATCCAAGAATAAATCAAGGACTGTCCATACGCTCAGGACTCATAAACATAGCATACAACTATGAGTCACAAACTTTTCATAAGTATGAGTTTCAAGAACTCGCACCTAACTTAATACACTCTACTATCTAATATACATATGAGAAAAGATTCACATTCTCGTCATATCCATATTGATAGCGCGACATTAATATTCCAATGATTATCACTGTAATAGACTGAGGGGTTGTTACACCAAAGTACAAACTTTCGCCCATAACAAAAGTTCATACCACTCAACTATAACCTGAGACCTCAATTAAAATTTACCACCCTCTAACTCTCTCTTGACTTACTACGAATTTTCTTTAACTCGTATTTCATCCTCTATCACTTAATCTGAGTTCCTTTTTCCCCGTACTATTCATAGTACCCTTATTATTATAGCCATCAGCTATAACCTATCCATCGTTTAACAGGAAACCTGTTCTTACGATTTAATGAGATCACGTAGTGATCTTGTAACGATTGAGATTTTATATTTAATTTTAAATATTTATTGAATTAAATAAATATTTTATGTGATTTATTTATTGAGTTAAATAAATAAATTATGTGATTTATGGAGTAATTTAATTAAGTGTTATATATTGATTAAATGAATGTGCAATATTTAATTTAATTAATGTATATTAATTTTATACTATAGTTCTAATTTAATTGAGATAATTAAATTAGATGACATATGTGATGAGGTGTTGCATGGATTATAATTAGCGAGTAATTATAATTATGTGGCAATTTTATGTGAATAATTGATGTTAGATTTTAATTGATTAAATTAGATGATTGATATTTAATTAATTAAAATTTGACATTAAAGTATGTATTAAATAACTTGTTAAAATAAAGAAACAGATTTTTAAATTTGTTTTGCCAAACAAGGCCCTTGTATTTGTTTTAAACCTATTTCTACCAAACATGGCCTTAGCGACTAAAATCTGTTTTTAAATAAAAAGTTTGCCAAACATGACCTTATGACTTTTAAAATTCAAAAAAAATTATAACTGCTAATTATTTAATTTAGACATTATATATTTGTCAGTTACGTTGCATGTTATTATGTCTATTATATACGTATATCAATTTACATTAGACGTTAACCAGAAGAATAAGAACAAAGAAAGAGAGAAAACACTCTGTTAGTTTGAAGAGAAGGATAGAGAGGAACTTGGTGATTCTGAGAATTTAGAGGAGACTACCAAAGCTATTCTCATCATCTAAACAAAGATTAATCAAGGATTTAAGGTAATAATTCACCTCTTGTTCTTAGTTTTCTTGTAGTCTAGAGTTTTTATAAATAATTGGAATTGTAATTGAGGAATTAGTTGATTTCATGTTATGTGAATTGATAGATGTTGGACTCCATTATATGTATGCTATAAATGGTTTTTTTTCAAAAATCAAAGTACTGTGAAAATAAGTTTTTACATGAGGGAATAGTGTTCTTATGAGTTTCATATATTGGTTGATTTTAGATTGGAAATTGATGAATTTCATATGTGATTTGTGCAAATTGAGAGTTGTACATGATGCTAGTTTCAATAATGAAAATAATGCTTGTAATATGGATTTAATTGGTTGAGAAATTTATTTACAGTAGATTATTTTGTTAGAATATGAGTTTTATAAAATGTCAAAAAAAATTGAGTTTTAAAATCTTTAATTTTCGTTGCTTAGATGAATTATGTGATTGGTATCATATACAGTATGAGTATTACTGCATATGTATGCTTTACATGGTTTAAGTTACTGTAAATATCCATTTGTTAACTTGTATGGGTTAATCGGTGAAGCAGAGTAACGTGGCTGTCTGCGTCTGGCCGAGTTGCTGCACAGCTGCGCCGGCAGCAAGGCCAGGAGCAGCTCAGCTGTGCAGCTTGTCCTTCCCAGATCCTTACCCTGCGCAGCTGTGCCGGTGCCAAGGCCTGTGGCTGCTCAGTTGCGCCGTGCACAGTGCAGTGGCAGTGAGTTTTAGTCAAGTGTGCAGTGTGTTGTTATGTTTCCATTATATTATTGCTAAGATAATGAGCATGTATCTATCTGCTATAACATGTGTTAACATGAAGTTGATAATTTCATAATTCGAGAAAAAGAAAGTTTTGAAAACTTAATATGGTATTTAAATTATAAGATATAATTGTTTAATTGTAAAATAAGTTACTTAATTATAATTTGATTAATTATAATTAAGAGTAAATGTTTAATTTAAATTATAATTCTGTGAAATTATAATATATAGAAGTTGATTTATTGTAATCACTTAGATGTTAATTTAAATTACAATTTATGTAATTATAATTTAATAAATGCATGATTATTATAAATTATAATTGATAAATACATGATTAATTGTTAATTATGTAATTATAATGCATGATATAGTTTAATTAACTATTAATTATGAAATTTTGATAATTTAAGAGGTAACTATAATTGAGTAATTATAATTAGATTAAGTGTTTAAATTATAATTTAGCTAAAATACATAATTGATTTAATTATGTGAGTATGTGTGTGATGAAATTAATTATGTGATAGTTGATTATTTATTTAATTAGAGTGTGTTAACCATGAGGGTTAACCACTTATGTGAATTAGTTATGTGTTAACTAATTTAGGTTATTGTGATTAAATATATATGTGTAGGAAATATTAAAGTACGTGAATTGAGTTAAGTAGCTTGCGCTTGAGGCAAGTTTTCTAAACCCTAATCTTGTATTAATTTTATGCAAGTTTTCTAAACCCTAATCTTGTATTAATTTTATGCAAGTCTTCTAACACTAAACTTTTTAATTATATACAAATTCTTGAATTCATATATTCATTGTTGAGAATGTCCTTTCCATTTCTGTATTGGACAATTGTTTATTTAATTGAAATGATCTTAACTTATTGTTCAAGTAAGATCCAGTTATTATTTTAAATGCTTTAAGTTGATTCTAAAGCATATGTTAGTTCATAATTATGTTATTTACGAATTATTGATAGTCGATTAAACAAATCCTTAGTTGATGAACGTGAAATCTAAATTACCCTTGTAAGCTTATCCAAACCAAACTTTCTTTGGTGCGGACTTGAATTCAAATTGCTGAGTGAACAACCCTATGTACTAGGGGAGGTTACTACGCATATCGTTAAGATGTTTGTGCACAATACATGGTACAAAGGGCTGATCCCCCTAAGTACGAGTTAATGTCCATAGTCTTATTGACTGTTAAAGGTTTAAATAGAAATATTTATAACCTAAGACAAGAGTTCAAAGGTCTTATGACACTCAGATAAATTCTATTTTTGAATTATAATTGCGATGAAAGAATTATTATTCAATTCTTTATTGTTGAAGCGAATCATATTATTCAGATTCTTTGAAAGATATCCTTTCATGTATATATTATTGTTAAGCTCCAGTGAGCTGTGGTTTGCTAACTCTTGAATTAAATAACAATTTCAGTTAAGGTCGATAACGCTGATGTTCCGTCTACAAGTAAGGGCAAGGGAAAGCAAAGCAATTGAAGACTTGTTTTTATGTAACTGAGAATGATTGTACTAACACTTGACTGTTATGTTTTTATTTCCGCACTTATTATATTCATGTCAGGGTTAGAGTAGCCCGGGATTATTTTAAAATGATTGTAACCCTTGTTGTAAGGGAGATTTATTTAATTTAATTTAAATTGTAGGTTATTTTGCATTATTCATTGGGTAGATGTATGTTATATTAGAAAGTGAACACCAAATCATGTGGAAACGAAGTACCCGGATTTGGGGGTGTCACAGGTTGGTATCAAAGCTATAGCTTATGAAACCTTAGGTGGGGAAAACCTTAGGTAGTAGCCTTATGGTAAGATCGAAAAGATAGATGTGATAGGTAAAAGATAATAAACTACCTTATGTGCTATGTGTTTACATTATAGTATTCGAAGAGTGACGACTCGATATCACGTAATAATGAACTTTAAAATTCTTTTGTCTGGATGTCGAACGTTGGATAACCTAGTCAGGTTAGAGAGGATGTACCTCAGGTGCCTAGAGATGAGGAGCCCTGTGACATACATGT
This sequence comes from Panax stipuleanatus, assembly GCA_020205555.1. Classification (NCBI taxonomy): domain Eukaryota; kingdom Viridiplantae; phylum Streptophyta; class Magnoliopsida; order Apiales; family Araliaceae; genus Panax; species Panax stipuleanatus. Next base: position 53,760,141 of record CM035116.1, on the reverse strand, counting down.
TGTCTGGGAGCAGCTGGTTAGGAGAGAGCCATCTCTAGTGATCACCGTAGCTGGTCGGGAGCGTGAGCTGACACCTATTCCAGAAGATGACGAGTCTGAAGAAGAGGAAGAGGAGGAAGAGGATCCCGAAGAGGAATTCCCACCTCACTGTACTAGTGCTGAGATGTACGAGGCAGTCTACGATAGCAATGTGGAGCTTCATGGACGAGTAGGAGATCTCGAAGAAACCATCCAGCAACGGGACGAGACGATCGAAGAAATGGCAAGTGACCTAGGAGATGTACAGTGGAACCTAATACATATGGAGGTTGATAGAGATACTACTCGATTTAAACTGGAAAAGCTGAAGCAAGACATCTAGGAGGAGTCGAGAAAGCGTGCCAGAGCTGAAGAGTCAAGCTTGAGGGCTAATCAACGAGCCGATCGAGCTGAAGGTGAAGCTGAAGCCAAGAGAGCCAAGCTAAGGGAAACGGAGTATGCTTTTCATACAGCGATAGAGAGAGCTCAGGACCGTATTTTCTACTACCCAGCTCAGTTCTAAGGTTTACCGTGGTATGTGGTGGACCGAAGAACGGCGTTTCGGGTAATGGAAGAGGAACGTAGAGAGGCTGTGCGACGTATTAATATGCCTAGGCAGTAGTAGTAGTAGCAGCAGTAGCAGTAGTAGAGTTTTGTTTATGTATTGCTTTTTGTAATAAGTAATGTAAATCTCATAATTTGAGATAAGAAGGGGATGAGTTAATAATGTGATCCTGTAACTTTTTCAGTTCAGGAAGGATGATGTAAATGACAGAAATGCTATCTGTTTGATTTTTTTAAAACTACGAGTAATTAATAAAAGAAGTTTATTTGACGTGCAATGTGTTCTATGTGAATTGAGCCATTTAAACGTTTAAGTATGAACTTGAATACTTAATAGTTGAATAAACGGTCTAATAATAATATTTTCTTAACAGAAAATGCCTCATAGAAGAAGATCAACTCGTCAAAACCCCGAGGGTTCGACGAACAACAACAATAACGATGGGACGAATCCCAACTCGGTTCAGTAGTTGGTGAACCTATTGACCGGAGCTCTTGCGAATCAGCTGCAAGTGCAGGGAACAACGTTCAAGGAATTCAAGGCTGTATGACCGCCTGAATTCAAAGGATCGACCAACCCTATTGAGGCTCAGACATGGGTTATGGAAATGGAGAAGGTATTTGACGTAGCCCGAGTAGGTGAAGACCAGAAGACAGTTTTCGCGGCTTTCATGTTGAAGTCGGATGCTAGCTTTTGGTCGCAGGTTAACAAGACCCGAGAGGGATAAGGAGTCATCACGTGGGAATGTTTCAAGGAAATGTTCTACGAAATGTACTTTCCAGTGAGTTCCCAGGACTAGATGGATGTCCAGTTCCTAGAACTTAAACAGGGAGGGATGACGGTGTCCGAGTATGCGGCCAAGTTTAACGAGTTGGCCAGGTTCGCTACATACCAGGTCAGCACTGACGCTAGGAAAGCGAGAAGGTTTGAGCGGGGACTGAAGCCCTGGCTCTACAGCAAGGTTTCCATGTTCCAGCTGAATACCTTTGCAGCAGTGCTGGAGAAAGCCATACTTGCTGAGGGAGGAAGCGAAGCGGTGACGAAGTTCAACCAAGATAGGAAGAAGAAGAATGATGTAGAAACCAAAACTGGGGGTAGCAGCACTGTGAACCAGAAGAGGAAATGGAATGACAACACCTCTGCTGGGAGTTAGTAAGGAAGCCAGCAGAAGAGGAAGTTCGAAGCATATGATACATGCGGTAAGAATCACACTGGCGTGTGCATGAAGGGGAAGCGGGTGTGCTTCAACTGTGGTCAGGAAGGCCACATCGCGCCTAATTGCCCAAACCTGAAGAAGGGAGTTTTCTTTACATGTGGATCCAAAGATCACATGGCTCGCAACTGTCCGAAGAAGCTGACGGCAGGGTCAACAGGGAGCGGAGGGAATGGAAGCGGCAGTACCGTTACTATTGCTGCACCATTGCAAGCTGTTCGACCCACTGCACAGACATTCAATATAACGGTGCAGGATACTGTGCAATCAAAAGACGTGGTGTCAGGTATTATTCCGATTAATAGTTTAAATGTATATGTATTATTTGATTCGGGTGCTACTTGTTCATTCATATCTGATGATTTTGCTAAAACCCTAGACTTACCTGTAGAAGAGTTAGTTTACCCTTTGAACATAGAGATTGCGAATAGGGAGGTTATTCCTGTTAGGAGCGTTTATAGGAACTGTATATTGGACATTAAGGGACAGGAGCTTAGAGTAGATTTGATTCTGATAAAACTTGGGGAATTCGACGTCATACTAGGTATAGATCGGTTGTTCAACCATGGGGCGGTAATTGACTGTCAGAAGAAGTTGGTAAACCTTACGACTCCGTCGAAGTTAGTGTTCTATGGTAGCAAATAGCCTAGACAAGCGAGTTGTCTGACGATTGTGCAAGCCAAGAAACTGCTAACGCAAGGCTGTGTGGGATACCTAGCCTACATAGTAGATACGCGTAAGGAAAGTCCGAAGGTGGAGGAGATATCGGTAGTTAAGGAGTTTGTGGACGTTTTTTCTAGCGATTTGCCAGGACTTCTGCCAGATAGGGAGATAGAGTTCGTGATCGATCTAGCGCCGGGAACTGCTCCGATTTTGAAGGCTCCGTACAGAATGGCTCCAGTCGAGATGAAGGAACTGATGGTTCAACTGCAAGAATTACTAGACAATAAGTATATCCAACCGGTGTTTTGCCGTGGGGAGCGCCTGTTTTGTTTGTTAAGAAGAAAGATGGATCGATGCATCTTTGCATTGATTATAGGGAGTTGAATAAAGTTATGATCAAGAATAGGTATCCTTTACCTAGGATCGATGACTTGTTTGATCAACTGAAGTGTGCAAGGTACTTCTCGAAAATTGATTTGAGAAGCGGGTATCATCAATTGAAGGTGAGGAAGGAAGATATACCTAAAACGGCTTTTAGGACTCGATATGGTCATTACGAGTTCTTGGTGATGTCATTTGGTCTCACGAATGCCCAGCTGCATTTATGGACCTAATGAACAGGGTGTTCAAGCCATTTCTGGATAAGTTCATGGTAGTGTTCATATATGACATCCTGGTTTATTCCAAGACCGAGGAGGAGCATGCTGAACACTTACGACTAACCTTAGAAGCCTTGAGACGAGAGAAGCTTTATGCTAAATTCTCGAAGTGCGAATTTTGGTTGGAACGTGTGCAATTTCTTCGCCACGTGATTGATAAGGATGGTATTTCGGTGGATCCGTTGAAGGTTGAAGCTGTTATAAATTGGGATCAGCCGAAGACGCCGTCTGAAATGAGGAGTTTCTTGGGATTGGCAGGTTATTATCGTAGATTTATCCAAGACTTTTCTAGAATCGCAACTCCGTTGACGAATTTGACTCGTAAAACAGTTAAGTTTGTTTGGACGGAGAAGTGTGAGGAGAGTTTTCAAGAGCTGAAGAAGAGGCTGAGTACTGCGCCTGTATTATCTTTACCGGATAGTTCGGAGAATTTCGTAGTATATAGCGATGCCTCACATAAAGGATTAGGCTGTGTGTTGATGTAGAGCGGAAAAGTCATTGCCTATGCGTCACGTCAGCTAAAAGATTATGAGAAGGGGTATCCGACCCATGATCTAGAATTGGCGGCAATAGTGTTTTCCCTAAAGATTTGGAGGCACTACTTATATGGAGAAAAGTGTGAAATATACACAGATCACAAGAGTCTGAAGTATATATTTACCCAGAAGGATTTGAACATGTGCCAAAGAAGATGGTTGGAACTGATTAAAGACTATGATTGCGAGATACTTTACCATCCGGGTAAAGCTAACGTTGTCGCCGACGCTTTGAGCAGGAAAGGTCGGGAGAAGCTGAACGTGTTAACTGATCAGAATCGGTTAATAGAACAGATGGCTAGATTGGAGTTGGAGGTGAAGCTTCCGAAGGAATCGGATGAGATGTTGTTTCAAGTAACTACTGGTTCTACTCTAGTAGACAAAGTGAAAGAACCACAACTGCACGATGTAGAATGTAAGAAGATTTGGAGGAGGATAACCGATGGCGAAGAGTTCAAGTTCAAGATCGATAACGAAGGTCTGTTACGATTTGAAGGTAGAATCTGGGTACCGCCAGTACCTGAGGTCAAAAAGGAGATTCTGAGCGAAGCTCATAGTTCTAGATATTCTATTCACCCTGGGAGTACGAAGATGTACCAGGATCTCAGGCATCATTTCTGGTGGCCGAATATGAAGAGGGACGTTACTGAATGCGTTGCAAAATGCTTAATGTGCCAGAAAGTTAAAGTAGAACACCAGAGACCAAGTGGTTTGCTGCAACCGTTAGAAATTCCAGAGTGGACGTGGGAGCACATCACGATGGATTTCGTGGTAGGTCTTCCAACGACTCAGAAGGGATTTGATGCGATATGGGTTATAGTGGATCGACTGACGAAGTCACCCCACTTTCTGCCGATCAGGGTTAAGTACAACCTGGATAAGCTAGCGAAGCTATACGTGAAAGAAATTATTTCTCGACACGGTGTTCCGGTGTCGATTGTGTCCGACAGAGATCCGCGTTTCACATCTAACTTCTGGAAGCGATTGCAAGAATATCTGGGAACGCAATTGCGAATGAGTACAGTATATCATCCTCAGACTGATGGACAGAGCGAGAGAACGATTCAGACGCTTGAGGATATGCTGAGAGCTTGTGTGATGGACTTCAAAGGAAGCTGGGAGGATCATCTACCGTTGGTGGAGTTCGCCTACAACAATAGTCATCATATGAGTATAGGTATGCCGCCTCACGAAGCATTATACGGCATAAAATGCAGAACTCCTTTGTGCTGGGATGAAGTCGGTGAACGTCAATTGTTGGGACCAGAATTGGTACAACAAACAGCTAAAATTGTGAAGCTAATCAGAACAAGATTAATTAATGCTCAAGACATACAAAAGAAGTATGCCGATCTTTATCGACAGAACCGAGAATTCTTACCAGGAAGTTTCGTTTTCCTGAAGGTATCTCCTTAGAAAGGGAAAATTCGATTCGATAAGAAGGGGAAGCTGAGTCCCAGATTTATTGGACCTTTCGAGGTACTACGAAAGGTGGGCGAGGTTGCTTACAAGATTGCATTATCTCTGGAGCTCGAGAATATACATAATGTCTTTCATATTTCTGTGTTAAGAACTTACAAGCACGATTATAAACATGTAATAGAATATGAACCTTTGCTATTTGATAAAGACTTAACGTATGAAGAAGTGCCTGTTCAAATAATTGATAGAAAGGAACAAGTACTTGGGAATAAAGTGATACCTTCTGTTAAGGTAATCTAGAAGAAACCACAGTGCTGAAGAAGCCAAATGGGAACTCGAAGATGTTATGATGAAATCTTATCCGTATTTATTTTCTTAGTTTGTGTAACCCCTTGTGTACTGATTCTGGGGACAGAATCCTTTTAAGGAGGGAAGAATGTAATAGACGAGAATTTTTTTTTATGTGTGATTCTGGGGACAGAATCCTTTTAAGGAGCGAAGATTGTAACGATTGAGATTTTATATTTAATTTTAAATATTTATTGAATTAAATAAATATTTTATGTGATTTATTTATTGAGTTAAATAAATAAATTATGTGATTTATGGAGTAATTTAATTAAGTGTTATATATTGATTAAATGAATGTGCAATATTTAATTTAATTAATGTATATTAATTTTAAACTATAGTTCTAATTTAATTGAGATAATTAAATTAGATGAGATATGTGATGAGGTGTTGCATGGATTATAATTAGCGAGTAATTATAATTATGTGGCAATTTTATGTGATTAATTGATGTTAGATTTTCATTGATTAAATTAGATGATTGATATTTAATTAATTAAAATTTGACATTAAAGTATGTATTAAATAATTTGTTAAAATAAAGAAAAAGATTTTTAAATTTGTTTTGCCAAACAAGGCTCTTGTATTTGTTTTAAACCTATTTCTACCAAACATGACCTAGCGACTAAAATCTATTTTTAAATAAAAGGTTTGCCAAACATGACCTTATGGCTTTTAAAATTCAAAACAAATTATAACTGCTAATTATTTAATTTAGACATTATATATTTGTCAGTTACGTTGCATGTTATTATGTCTATTATATACGTATATCAATTTACATTAGACGTTAACTATAAGGATAAGAACAAAGAAAGAGAGAAAACACTCTGTTAGTTTGAAGAGAAGGATAGAGAGGAACTTAGTGATTATGAGAATTTAGAGGAGACTACCAAAGCTATTCTCATCATCTAAACAAAGATTAATCAAGGATTTAAGGTAATAATTCACCTCTTATTCTTAGTTTTCTTGTAGTCTGGAGTGTTTATAAATAATTGGAATTGTAATTGAGGAATTAGTTGATTTCATGTTATGTGAATTGATAGATGTTGGAATCCATTATATGTATGCTATAAATGTTTTTTTTTTCAAAAATCAAAGTACTGTGAAAACAAGTTTTTACATGAGGGAATAGTGTTCTTATGAGTTTCATATATTGGTTGATTTTAGAATGGAAATTGATGAATTTCATATGTGATTTGTGCAAATTGAGAGTTGTACATGATGTTAGTTTCAATAACGAAAATAATGCTTGTAGTATGGATTTAATTGGTAGAGAAATTTATTTTCAGTAGATTATTTTGTTAGAATATGAGTTTTATAAAATGTCAAAAAAATTTAAGTTTTAAAATCTTTAATTTTCATTGCTTAGATGAATTATGTGATTGGTATCATATATAGCATGAGTATTACTGCATATGTATGCTTTACATGGTTTAAGTTACTGTAAATATCCATTTGTTGGCTTGTATGGGTTAATCGGTGAAGCAGAGTAACGTGCCTGTCTGCGTCCGGCAGAGTTGCTGCGCAGCTGCGCCGGCAGCAAGGCCAGGAGCAGCGCAGCTACGCCGTTTGTCCTTCCCAGATCCTTACCCTGCGCAGCTGCACCGGTGCCAAGGCCTGTGGCTGCGCAGCTGCGCCGTGCATAGTGCAGTGGCAGTGAGTTTTAGTCAAGTGTGCAGTGTGTTGTTATGTTTTCATTACATTATTGCTAAGATAATGAGAATATATCTAGCTGCTATAACATGTGTTAACATGAAGTTGATAATTTCATAATTCGAGAAAAAGAAAGTTTTGAAAACTTAATATAGTATTTAAATTATAAGATATAATTGTTTAATTGTAAAATAAGTTACTTAATTATAATTTGATTAATTATAATTAAGAGTAAATGTTTAATTTAAATTATAATTCTGTGAAATTATAATGTATAGAAGTTGATTTATTGTAATCAATTAGATGTTAATTTAAATTACAATTTATGTAATTATAATTTAATAAATGCATGATTATTATAAATTATAATTGATAAATACATGATTAATTATAAATTGTGTAATTATAATGCATGATATAGTTTAATTAACTATTAATTATGAAATTTTGATAATTTAAGAGGTAACTATAATTGAGTAATTATAATTAGATTAAGTGTTTAAATTATAATTTAGCTAAAATACATAATTGATTTAATTATGTGAGTATGTGTGTGATGAAATTAATTATGTGATAGTTGATTATTTATTTAATTAGAGTGTGTTAACCATGAGGGTTAACCACTTATGTGAATTAGTTATGTGTTAACTAATTTAGGTTATTGTGATTAAATATATATGTGTAGGAAATATTAAAGTACGTGAATTGAGCTAAGTAGCTTGCGCTTGAGGCAAGTTTTCTAAACCCTAATCTTGTATTAATTTTATGCAAGTTTTCTAAACCCTAATCTTGTATTAATTTTATGCAAGTCTTCTAACCCTAAACTTGTTAATTACATACAAATTCTTGAATTCATTTATTCATTGTTGAGAATGTCCTTTCCATTTCTGTATTGGACAATTGTTTATTTAATTGAAATGATCTTAACTTATTGTTCAAGTAAGATCCAGTTATTATTTTAAATGCTTTAAGTTGATTCTAAAGCATATGTTAGTTCATAATTATGTTATTTACGAATTATTGATAGTCGATTAAACAAATCCTTAGTTGATGAACGTGAAATCTAAATTACCCTTGTAAGCTTATCCAAACCAAACTTTCTTTGGTGCGGACTTGAATTCAAATTGCTAAGTTGAACAACCCTATGTACTAGGAGAGGTTACTACGCATAGCGTTAAGATGTTTGTGCACAATACATGGTATAAAGGGCTGATCCCCCTAAGTACGAGTTAAAGCCCATAGTCTTATTGACTGTTAAAGGTTTAAATAAAAATATTTATAACCTAGGACAAGATTTCAAAGGTCTTATGACACTCAGATAAATTCTATTTTTGAATTGTAATTGCGATGAAAGAATTGTTATTCAATTCTTTATTGTTGAAGCGAATCATATTATTCAGATTCTTTGAAAGATATCCTTTCATGTATATATTATTGTTAAACTCCAATGAGTTGTGGTTTGCTCACTCTTGCATTAAATAACAATTTCAGTTAAGGTCGATAACGCTGATGCTCCGTCTACAAGTAAGGGCAAGGGAAAGTAAAGAAAGTGAAGACTTGTTTTTATGTAACTGAGAATGATTGTCCTAAGACTTGATTGTTATATTTTTATTTCCGCACTTATTATATTCATGTCAGGGTTAGAGTAACCCGCGATTATTTTAAAAAGGTTGTAACCCTTGTTGTAAGGGAGATTTATTTATTTTAATTTAAATTGTAGGTTATTTTGCATTATTCATTGGGTAGATGTTTGTTATATTAGAAAGTGAACACCAAATCATGTGGAAACGAAGTACCCGAATTTGGGGGTATAACAGATCTCTTCCTTAATCGTTTATCTCAACGATTTTCTTACCCTTCTCTGTCAGGCTATAATCTTAGGTACTCCTACCTAAGGTTTATAACCTATTGTCTTTGATACCAATATGTGAAGCCCCAAAATCTTACCTATTTTTCACACCTGAATTACGTACATTACGATACTTCTCATTCCATTTATACATCATTATATCTTGAATATACATGATATATTCAAATATTCCCAGGTTCTATTACATTAAAATATTCATTCATTAAAAATAATGGTAATTACATTATTCTTATCACATTACAAATGTGACTTAACTAGTCACCATATCTACAGAATAGTTTTAACTAACTATTCTACAAGTCTTGGCTTGATCTTCTCGCTTTTTGTTCATAACATGAACAGTACTTCATCTTGCGAAACTAATGATATTCGCAACCATAGTATCTCACCATAGCATGACATCGATCCACTTGATCTTCTTCAGGTCCTTTAATACATATTACAGTTGTTCACTGAAAATGTTTTTATTTCAAGCAAGTGTGAGCATTCAATTGCTCAGCAAGTCATAGCAGTTGAATATTAACAACTCAAGAACCAACAATCTTTTAAGACTTCAATAACCGAACAATGGTTATGAAGCAGCTTGAATAATAGGAATACGTTCTGATTCCTATCATTTTAAAACATACATCTCATATACTTTGTCATACTTTCATCCTTCTACCTTTTCAATACATACTATGTCTGGCTAGAATCATTAACAAAGACTTAACAAGTACGGTTTATGAATAAACCAAACTCTTTCACACTTAGCAGTTCAATCATAGAACAGTTCATTTCACTTAAACACCGAATTGTTAATTGTAATGACCTAGAATTTTTAAACTCCATTATTAATTAAATATAGGATTTAATTTTAATGAGTTAGTTTTGTATGCTTATTTAAACCTTGTGTGATTATGTGGTTATGTGAATTAGTGCCTATGCGATTAATTGCTATAATTAATTAAAGGGAATCACTAATGGTTTAATTTAATTAGTGGACTAGCACTAAGGTTTGTATATAAGAAGAATTGATAGGATTTTTTAGTAATTAAATATTCAATTTACTTGAATATAGTGAAAGGATTTAATTGTGTAGATTTATTTAATAAATGTGAGCATTATTAATATTAATATTTAATAGTCTATTTAGTAATTGAATACTAACAGACTAGATCATTTATTTAATTAACCAATTCAATCTTTTATTGGGGAGTTAATGTATACCATAATAATAGGGTTGGGATAATGTAAGGTGATAATACCCAATCAAATTATATTCGGTATTAATGAAATGTACGTGGATTATATATTGATGTATATATATGTACCCCTACTTACTACATTGTAATATTATTTCCTTATTAAACTTACATTGTGACTCTAAAGGAATTTAATACCTAGGTATACATATATGCCTAAGTATATATAATGTGTATATGTATAACCTAAGTGTTGTATTACATTGCCAATTGCTAATCTTCATTTGCCTTGTCCCATAATGAGAGACTCATTCTCTTCGTCACGTGAATACTCAAAAGGCTAGTCTACCCCCTTCTTCTACTCAACTACTCTTCTATAACCATCAAATTCTCATTCTTTCCATTGGTTTGATTTGGAAGGTAAAGTTATTATCTGTATAATAATTTCCCTATAAATGAAGCATCCCTCCTTCTCTTTTGATTTGCTGAGAATTCCAAAGTGAAGCTAATATAAGTATATTAAGATATATATATATATATATATAGAGAATCAGTTGAGGGAAGTTGATATAGCAGTAAACTTAGCAAACTCATATCACATTTTAGCAGAGGTATAACACATTCTATGTTCTTCATTTTTGAAAATTACTAACTTCTCGATTATGTTTAAATTCTTGTTAAATTGATTTAAGAATGGTTATTAGTTGTTAATTGATGTAATGCTACTATCTCGGTTGTGTATGAGTGTAATAAACTCACTGTGATTGATCTAATTTGCATTAAGAATGATTAGGCCATGAGCAGGATAGGATTATGCAGTACCAGAGCCATTCGTGAGTTTCTGCAGGGGTGGCGCAGCTGCGCCACTACCAATGCTAAAACCAGCGCAGCTGCGCTGGCTGCCAGTTTTTGTTGCTGTTGTTCTGATGTTTTGAGTATGCTAGTTTAGTCCATTCATGCATGAAAATAGGTTTGCCATGTTACCTAGTGTCCTTGTGAATAGCATGAGTTGCATACATTGTTCTAGTATGTATTTTCTAAAGAAAACTTAAGAACTTTAAAATAAACTTGACAAAACTTGTGCCTTTTAAGTTCTGACCATTTGAGTATGTATATGTGGCTTAGATATGTGTTCAAAGGCATGTGGGTTATGATTTCGAGATACTTTGATGTACTATGTTGCTTTAGTTGACTTAGTGTAATTGTCGAAGAAAACTTAGAGTTTGAAAACTAATATCATCAATCACTATGTGAGTTACGTTTTTATCATACAAGCATGAATAATAGGGTTCATTATTCCTCTAAACATGTTAACATAAACACCATATGGTTAAACATGGATTCTACCTATGCACACATGATAAAGAAATTAAAATTCCAAGTGTAAACTATGTGGTTAATGTGTACATGTGTGATATACGTACGAGCATGCATGTTAAGTATTGTTTAGTCTCGTTATGTGGTATTATGGCTATAGTAGCTGACCCTTTGTAACATTGACTTGATTAGCTTAAGGTATAAGAGTTACCGGCATAAAAACCATATAACTTTGAATTGAATTTAGAATGAGCATGCTAGGTTTCGAACTCAAGTTAATAATTTTATAAGCATGTGTATTTGATTAATATCAGTAGCCTGTATGCTAGAGAGTAGGCTCGGATTCAAGCAGAATGAAACTTCATTCCTAGTCTGACCAAGGAGTGGCACAACTGCGCCACTCCTAAGGCAAAAACCAGCTCAGCCGCACCGATTGCAATTCTTGCCAAGTTGCTTTAAATTGTGGACAGAACCTTGCAGCACGTGTGTACGTGTGTCTTAAACTTTAGTACATGATTAAATTGAAGTGCTATGTGTTCAAGCCTATGTTGATGCATAGAGGCTAGATATTCTAAAGTTATGAATCTAGGACAGGTTTAGAGGTTTATAGACTCAATCATAGTAAATTGACTTACGTGAATTATGTGGTAGACTTATCTGTTAATCAAATTCTTGCAAGTGTGAACTCATACCAGTCTATACAATACTAATTAAGAGACCGACTTGTTAAAGTTAGGTTATTTTAACGCAACTTAATTAAAGCTAGATTATTTGTAGCTGAGCAAACAGGCAAGTTTCTGAACTTTACTCCTTATTTGTGCAAGTTTCCCGTGAATTCTATTAACTTGTGCAAATGTATTATTGTTGTACAAGTTTCCTAACTTCATTTGATTGAAATATTGAATGCAAGTTTCTAAACTTCACGCTTTATTGTGCAAGTTTCCTATCCTTACTCATATTTTTTGAGCAAGTTCCTTAACCCTAATCATATTATATTCGAGCAGGATATTATTGTATTGCAAGTTATTTATTTTAGCTTGAACCTTATTTCCAAGCATGCTTTACGTGGTTTAAATACTTTACAATTATTCCACATCGATTTTATTGATACTCGCACTTGGTGCACTTGAGTTTGTACAGTCTTGGACTTGTACATTATTTAAAGTTCTTTAATTCATGAGCTGCTTCAGATTGAGTCTGAACCCTTGTTCGGTCAGACAATTGCATGAAATTTTTATAAAAGTTATCCAGACCAATTGATGGTATGGATTCTTAGACTGAAATGAACACCTTTTTTAATTATAGGGGAGTACCCCATGTATCTTGTATAAGATACAAACAGCAGAGTTGAATGTTATGCATATACATAGCGTACGCGAGGCTGATCCCCTCAAGTACATATTCGGTAGCCAGTAACCAAGGGTCAATCAGTTATTGATTCCATTGGAAGTTTATGGTTCAAAGTCTACTTGTCTATCAATTATTCTAAAAGCAACTATTATTCTTGCTTCCGATAATCATATTGTTGAATTCCTTTTTATATATATTTTGTTAATAATGATATATCCTTTATTACTGTATTTAAACTTGCTGAGAAAACTAGTTGCTCATTCTTGCTATATCATGACTTTTATTGTAGTTAAACCCGAAACTTCAGGGAAGGGCAAGGGTAAAGAAAATATGAAGTAATAGATTTCAAGTAGCTGACTTTGTTTATTGCTTAGTTTAATTACTGTCAATATAATTTGAACCCTAATGGTTATTCTAGGGTATGAATGTACTGTTGTATTAAGGTTTTCGAATGTTGGGACTAGTAATACCTTTTGAATGAACGACATACATTTATTTCAATCCGCATTTAGTTATTATATGTTGTTTAGAGGTGAATGTTTGTATTGGATCGTGATGACCGAATCCGGGTGTTTGAGACCCGAATTTGGGGGCGTCACAGGTTGGTATCAGAGTTGTAGGTTATAAACATTAGGAATGCGAAACCTAGGTTAAAACCATAGTAGAAAACTAAAATAGAGTATGTAGGTGATGGGTTGAGGAGATCTATCGAGTTTTAGTTGTACTGAGTAAAATATCATTTCATTTTATCAATGAATATATTTTATTGTGGTACTGAAGTTGTTTTATTTGAATCAAATATGATTAATGGACGTCATAACTTTTAGATGCTAACTTGAATAGCATATCGCATAGAACGTAAATATGATAAGCCTAAGTTTTCTTCCTTTCCTCAGATCACGCCGCCTAGAAGACAACCACGAAACCAAGGGAGGAAGGATCCGTTAACAATGGAGGAGGGAATGTCGATCCAATGTAGAACTTTGTTAACATGTTAACAGAGGCAATGCAAAATAGATCCCCGCCAACAACAAGGCAGGGCATCACTTGGCTAGCTTCAAAGATTTTAAATTGGTAGGACCTCCGGAGTTCCGGGGAACATTAGACCCAATCGAAGCCTAAACATGTGTAGAAAAGATGGAGAAAGTGTTTGAGGTCGCACGGGTGGCCGAAGCACAGAAGACGGGGTTTTGTAAGATCTCAAAACCCTAATAAGAACCGATTATGTAAATTTCGTGATTATTAAATAAAATCTCTCCGTTCTAAATGCGTATTGTGTTATTATATACTATATTAAATAAATTAGGTCAAATAAAATTTTGTCCGAAAATTAACGTCCTTGACACCTCGTGCTTTTTTCTTCTTTTTTTTTCGTTTTCGGGCTTTTTGGTAGTTGATTTTTCAAGCTTTTTTATCGTGCTGACACTGAAAAAATGCTTTCTCGTGCTTATTCGGATGTATGCAAACACTATATTAGGAAACCCTAATCTCAAATTAGGAAACCCTAAACCTAAAATTAAAAACCCTAACCCTAATTACTGAACCCTAACCATAATTACTTGTTATAAACCTAAACTAGATTATCCTTAACTCTAATTATGTTAACTAAACACTAATTAAGTGTTCATTACATAATTATAACATCCTAATCATGAAAAACAAAACCCTAATTGCAATTAGGGTTAATTAAAATTGGATTTAGCTACTAATTAAAAGGAACTAGCTCACAAGTAGGAGCCACCACTTAGGACTAGGTTCAATGTACTTGCTAATAGATAGAATCCCTCACCAAAGCAGCACAAGTCCCCGAAGATCAGATCTTTGTAGAGGCAAGGAGGTGAAATGGACCAAAAAGCCCTAAACACCAATTCTATAAATAGCAGCCCTAATCCTTGCACAAACCCACGAAATTTTGAAGCTCTAACACTCATAGTACATGCCATAAGAAGCCGAAGCAACCACAAGATCAGAATCAGTAGCTAGAAAGAAGAAATCAAGCAAGAAAGGTACAAACCCTAATTATATGCTAGATCTTTGATGTTATAGTAAAAATGCTGTTTAGATGTTTAGTAATATATAATAACATGTTAGTTAGTGATCTGGGTTTATAGAACACGTTTCCATATCGTCTAGATGCATCAAAAAGAAGTTTTAAGCAAACTAAAAATTCTGGGAAAATAGGTCTGACAGTCGAATGTCAGGGCCTATAGATCCGTGTATGTTAATTAATTGATGTGTTAGTTTTATTGTAGTTGTAGTATGACATGAGCTTAGTAAACTAGAAGTGGAATCATGTTAAACGAATCAACAGGTTGAGAGATATGATCAATTCAAGGTGCCTACTCGATTTGCTCGTTTCTGATTTTTGGGTTACCCAGAAATCTTATGAACAGCCGAACAGGGTACTTTGACCGACATGCATCTCTCAATCTTAATGTTGTTTGTGTTATATTTTGTATCTATGTTGTAGTCTGACATGAAGAGTACAACACTGAAGCACTCTAACACATAAAGAAATCATAGGATTACCGGAATTAATGGTCAAATAGCGTTGACCGAGCATGACTGAGATTTCTGGGTTTTCTAGAAACCTGATGAACACGAAGAACAACCCTTGGCTGTACTTTGACCGACTTAGATCTAGACCTTAGGATCATACACTGTCCAAATAAATGTCACATATATGTACCTTGGTATATAGACTACAAACTACAACAATCAAAACACAAACATATCACACGAACTGAGGGATCTGGAGGCCATAAGAGCGTTGACCGACATTGACCATGTTTCTGGGTTACCCATAAACTGATGAACAGGCCTAGCAACTACTTTGAACACTAATAACTTCTAGCCATGTTATGATTAGAGTCTGAAATGGATACCATATTGTAGTACTACATGAACACTACATGATTGATGCACTTAGAGACCTAGGAGCAGATTAAACCAACAAGATCAAGAGTGGTCAAACTGACCACTCGGCGTTGACCAAACTGGTTCTTCAGAGGTGAAGAACAACTAAGGCAACACTTTCCGTCGCTAAAGACCTATAGCGATGGATAGAATCAAAAATAATTTTAAAAAATTAAATAAATTAAAATAAATAAAAACAATTATTAAATAATTTTAAAATTAGTTTTAAAAATATTTTTAAATTACAAAAATTAACTTTAAATATTTTGACATAAAAATTAATAAACATTTTATTTATTTATAATTAAATTATTTAATAATTTAATTAAATAAATCATTTATAAATAATAATAAATTATTTAAAAATGATATTAATATTTCAAAAATTATATTAAATGATTATTAATTATTCAAAAATAAAACTAAGGTTTTATAAATTATTCTAAGTAAATATCAATTATCTAAAAATAAAATAAATGATTTTAAAAAAATCATTTAAAAAGATAATTAAATGTTTAATAATTATTCTAAGCTTTCAAAAATTATTACAAATGATAAATAAATTATCAAAAATAATAATAAAGCTTATAAATAAAGTTTAAATATAAAATTGACATAATAAATACATAAAAATATTTTAGGACACCGAAATCATGTCAAACTTCGACTGAACTTGAATAGTTTAAGTAGTTAGGCATTGCTATCGATATTAACGAATTATATAAATATGTTTTAACATATTTAGGTGTTTCCAATACTTCAAATAGCATTATATAATCATTCTTCGCTCAGGCAAGTATTCTAAACCCTATCAATTTACTTTACGCAAGTACTTGAACCCTGTTTTAATTCTTTTCGATATAGTATACTGAACCAAGTTGTTACCAGTTCTTGTGAAGTTATTGCTTTTGTTTTCAGCATGACTTAAGAAATGAATTACTTATTCAGCCAATGTTGCAATATTATTTATCAAGCATACACTGTTAGTCAAACCAAATTGTGTTGGTAAAACATCTTATATACTGAGATAAAAATTACCTCTAAATGGGACTTATACTGTGTTAGTAAACCACTTGAGTGCACGTGGGCACGATTAAGATGATATGCATACTCCTAGGATATTGAATGGGCTGATCCCCTATATCATATCCGAATGAAATATATATATTTCTAAGTCCGTGTGACTGACAGAAATGGTTGATATGACTCTAATTCGGTTATCAACCCTCAGTTAAAAATACTTGTTGAATTGCTATTTCTTCATATCAAAAATCTATTTATTTAAAATTATACACTTGCTGAGCGTATCATTAGCTCATTCTTGCAAATTATTTTCTTTGCAGTTTTAGATGGTAACCCTGGAACGTCTGGAACAAATAAGGGGAAGATGCCTTGTTTTAATTAGTTTAAGTTATCATCTTGATATTGTAAAGTCTTTTAAAGACCTTTTTGTAACTCAGTACTCAATGATGAGAACCATGTAATCAAACTTATTATATATATACTATCATCTTTTATTTTCGCAACCGTGTTTCTTTATATTCTTAGATGATTGAATAGTATAGTAGAATTAATACAGCATCCCTAAGAACTATCTACCCGAATGAGGATATTGGCAATATGGACTGATCATGTTATTGCTGATATTCTGGATTTCAGTTATGTAGGTCTTAGGGATAATTGATATTCATATGATGTAGTCTATACACATTCTGAGTGAGGATATTGGCAACATGGGCTGATCATGTTATTGTCGATATTCTGGATTTCGGTTGTGTAAATAATATGAATAATAGAAACTCATAAGATACAGTCTATACACATCCAAGTGAGGGTATCCAAACACAGCTATGTATTATCCTAATAAAGGATCACCATCTGTTATGTGATACTGTGAACCTTGGATGGATAAGAATTATATCTTATCGAGTAAATATCGTTGATTCAGTTAGATGTGATCACCGAATCGGATACCACGGGTGTATAGATTTGGGGGCGTTACATTAATTAAATAATTGTGTGACCACCGAATCGGATACCATGGGTGTATAGATTTGGGGGCATCATAGGTTGGTATTAGAGCTGTAAGCTATAGCTCTAAGTTATAGGTATCTTAGGATATAGTCTTTGAGTCAGTAAAAATATTAACTACATAGAAAATAACATTAAAAGCCTTTTGTTTTGTGAAAAGTTTCTCAAAACCTAGTAATGAAAGGAAATTCTTTTGTAGGACGACCAGCTCAGATACCGAGGATATGCCAGAAGTTATAAACCCACCTTAGATAGTGTCAGAACAAGATAGTAAACCGGAGGAGGGGGAGCTAGTGCATGACCAAGAATTGTTAGATGCTGAACAGGATCACGATCCTGTGGCTGGACAAATAATGGGAATAGAAGAGCACAATGAAGCAATTACAGCAATAGAACTACAATTTGAAATCTACATTATGAATGCTGAGTTTCGGGCACATGTGGCTGAGAATTTGCTAGAGCATGAGAGGGGTAATACCACCCGACTGAGGACATTACTGCATAATGCTTAGAGGGGAAGGCAGGATGCACTGATAAGGGTAACTAGGAATGTTAGAGGGACTCAGAGTGCATTTGACGATTTGCAGCGTCGAGTAATCAGATATCCGGTAGAGGGTAACAAGGCTGCCTACATGATAGATCGATTAGTGGTATGCCACATGATCCAGGATTCCTTTAATGAAACCATAGATTTCTAAGTATAGAATATGAATCTAAATGCTCAACTACTGCTAGTAGTAAAAATAAAGAGCACGAATTTTGATGTGTACTAGCTAGTGGTGATATATATAAACCACTAGTCGGTTATGTAATTTCCTGTTTGTAAAATAAATAAAAGTTCTATGTGAAATATCAGACTCTTATGTGAATTAATTATACTTGTATTTATACTTGTTTTAATCTTTTGATTATAGATAACATGCCACCAGGAAGAAGACCCCAGAGGGAAGTAGATAATGAGAAAAACCCAACCCAAAAATTGGTAGACTTATTGTTAGGAACGGTTCAAGGTTGACAAAAATCAAAATACCCTGTTTAAAGACTTCAAACAAGTATGTCAACCTGAGTTCAAGGGTACAACTGAGATCGTAGATGCCCAAACCTGGATAACAGAGATAGAGAAATTCTTCATAGTGACTAACGTTAGTGAAAACTATAAAACCGTCTATGCCACCTTTTTCTTGAAAGGGGAGGCAAATTATTGGTGGGAAACTACAAAGGTTCGAGCAGAAACTGATATAGTTTCATGGGATAAGTTTAAGGAACTATTCTTTGAAAACTATTTTCCCCAATCATTAAAAGATCGTATGGAAGTATGTTTCTTGGAACTGAAACAAGGGGAACTTACTGTATCCCAATATACAACAAAGTTTAATGAGTTAGCAAGGTTTGCTTCGCATCAAGTTGATACGGAAGCAAGAAAGAATCAAAGGTAAAAAGAGGGGTTAAAACCCCAGATTCGTAGCAAGATATCAGTGTTCCAAGTAAAAACTTTCCCTGAAATTATAGAGAAAGCTATTATAGCTGAAAGCGAAAATGAGAACCTCGTTAAATTCCACAAAGATACAAGGAGTCAGAGTGGGGGGAATTACAAGGGAGAATCCATTTCAGATAAGTTTAATAATAACAAAAGGAAATGGGATAATACCTTTTCAAACAACTCTGGGAAGAAAGTGAGTAAAGCTAACAACAATGATAACAACAGGAATAGTAATACTAAAATTGACCCTTGTACCACATGTGGAAAAATACATAAAGGAGAGTGTCGGATCAAGAAAGACAAGTGTTATATCTGTGGTCAGGAAGGACACTATTCTCCTCAGTGTCCCAACTCGAATAAGGTTAGATGTTTCAACTGTGGTTCTTGGAACATAGAGTTAAAAATTATCCAAAACCAAAAGACCAGAGTGGATGGGTAAACCGGACACCCAACAACAATAAATCAACAGTAGCTGCTGCTGGAGAGCAGAGTCGACCGACTGCCAGAACGTTTAATATGTCGGTGAGGGATGTTGTTGCTTCACAGGACGTGGTGACAAGTATCATCCCTATCAACACTTTAAACGCATATGTATTATTCGACTCTGTTGCTACTTGTTCATTTGTATCTAAAGGTTTTTCTAAAAATTTGAATATACCATGTGAAAACATAGATGTACCATGTTGCATAGAGATTGCGAATAGTGAGAAGATTCCTATTAAAACTATTTATAGAAATTGTAGTATGGATATTAAGGGGCATAAGTTTCTTGTGAACCTTATTTGATGTAATCCTAGGAATGGATTGGTTGGTGAATCACAACGCTATGATAGACTGTCAGCATAAGCAAGTGAACCTTTTGACTGCATCAAAGTCAAAAGTAGTATTTAGCGGAGATTGTTCACCTACGCAGTCTCAATGTCTGACCCTAGCTCAGGTAGAAAGATTACTTACAAAAGGTTGTACAGGATATTTGGCCTATATAATAGATACTCAGGAGGACGAAGTACAACTTGAACAAATACATGTAATTAGGGAGTTTCCCGATGTATTTCCAGATGACTTACCAGGTCTGCCACCTGATAGATAGATTGAGTTTGTTATTGATCTTGCATCGGGGTCGGCGCCAGTTTCTAAAGCACCATATAGAATGGCACCAGTAGAACTGAAAGAGTTGCTAGTACAATTATAGGAACTCTTAGATAAAAAGTACATACAATCTAGTGTATCACCTTGGGGAGCACCAGTGTTGTTTGTAAAGAAGAAGGATGGAAGCATGAGGTTATGTATTGACTAACGAGAGTTAAATAAACTAACCATAAAAAATAAGTATCATTTACCTAGAATTGATGATTTTTTTGACCAAATAAAAGGGGCTGAACATTTTTCAAAAATTGACCTACGGTCAGGTTATCATCAGTTAAAGGTAAGAAAAGAAGATGTGCCGAAGACAACGTTTAGGACACGCTACGGACATTATGAGTTCCTTGTAATATCCTTTGGGTTAACAAATGCACCGGCAACATTTATGGATATGATGAATCGAGTGTTTAAACCATGCTTAGATAAATTCGTTGTCATGTTCATCGATGATATTTTGATATATTCGAAACACGAGAAGAGCATGCTGAACATTTGAGAAGCGTATTGGAGATATTACGCAAGGAACAACTTTATGCAAAGTTTTCCAAGTGCGAATTCTGGTTAGAACGAGTTCAGTTTTTAGGTCATGTAATTGACAAAAATAGAATTTCTGTAGATCCAGCAAAGATCCAAACAGTTGTGAATTGGGAACAACCAACCACTCCAACTGAAGTAAGAAGTTTTCTCGATTTAGCGGGTAATTATCGGTGTTTTATTCAAAAAAAATCAAAAATAGAAACCCCGCTAACCAATTTAACTCGAAAAACGGTGAAATATGTCTGGACAGATAAATGTGAGGAAAGCTTCCAGGAGTTGAAGAAAAGACTAAGCATGGCACCAGTATTATCTTTACCAGATAATACAGGAGGTCTAGTAGTGTATAATGACGCATCACACATAGGATTAGGGTGTGTGTTGATGCAACATGGAAAGGTGATAGCTTATGCATCACGGCAACTAAAAGATTATGAAAAGAAATATCCTACTCATGACCTCGAATTAGCCGCTGTAGTTTTTGCCCTAAAAATTTGGAGGCATTACCTATACGGAGAGAAATGTGAAATATACACAGATCACAAAAGTCTAAAGTATATTTTTACACAAAAGGAATTGAACATGAGGTAGAGGAGATGGCTAGAGCTGATAAAAGATTTTGACTATAAAATCTTATATCACCCCGGAAAGGCCAATGTAGTTGCTGATGCGTTAAGTAGAAATAACCAAGAGAACTTAAACGTAATAACTAACAGTGAGGTTTTAATACAATAATTTAATAAACTTGAGATAGAGATAAAAGATCCAACTACCTCTACCCAAAAGTTGTTCATTATAGATGATGTTTCAACTCTTCTAGATCGAATCAAAGACATTCAGGAGAAGGATAATGAATGTCAAAAGTGTAAATCTAAAATAACTCACATTAAAAATGCTAAGTTCAGAATAGACAAAGAAGGGGTGTTAAGATATGAAGATAGAATTTGGGTTCCGTTAAATCAGGTATGAAAAGATGAAATCTTAAAAGAAGCTCATAACTCTAAATTTACTGTGCACCCAGGTAGTACGAAAATGTACAAAGACTTAAGTCGACATTTCTGGTGGTCAAACATGAAAAGAGAAATAGCAGAATGGGTAAGCAAATGTCTCACGTGTCAAAGGGTTAAGGGTGAACATCAAAAGCCGAGTGGACTATTACAACCCTTACCTATACCCGAGTGGAAGTGGGAACACATAACCATGGATTTTGTGGTAGGTCTTCTTGCTACACAAAAGGGAAACAATGCCATTTGGGTAATAGTTGATAGACGTACTAAATCAGCTCATTTTCTACCTATCAAGGTTACTGATAACCCAGATAAATTAGCTAAAATATACATAAATGAAATCATTTCTAGGCATGGGGTTCCCATTTCTATAGTTTCAGATAGAGATCCAAGATTTACTTGAAATTTTTGGGGAAGTCTTCAAAAACACTTAGGGACTCAGTTAAGATTAAGTACCGCATATCACCCACAAATAGATGGCCATAGTGAAAGAACCATTCAAACCTTAGAAGATATGCTAAGAACCTGTGTCATAGACTTTAAGGAAGTTGGGAAGATCAGCTACCTTTAGTGGAATTTGCCTACAACAATAGTTATCATGCTAGCATAGGTTTACCACCCTATGAAGCCCTATATGGTAGGAAGTGTCAAACACCTTTCTGTTGGGATGAGGTCGGGGAAAGACAAATGCTAGGACCCGAGATAATCCAACAAACTACAGAGATCATTCAAGTTATACGCGAAAGATTGCAAGCGTCTCAAGATCGACAGAAAAAGTATGCGGATCCACACCGACAACAACGGAACTTTAGCGCAGGAAGCCACGTATTTTTAAAAGTGTCCCCTTGGAAAGGAAAAATACGTTTCGGAAAGAAATGAAAATTAAGTCCAAGATTGATCGGACGCTTTAAAATTTTGAGAAGGATAGGTGAGGTAGCGTATGAAATCGCTCTACCTCCTGAATTAAACCACATCCATAACGTGTTTTATGTGTCCGTTCTACGGCCATATAAACCTGATTATAAACACGTTATCAACTACGAACCTATTCTAATTGAGAAGGATTTATCTTATATAGAAGAACCTGTTCAGATCATCGACCGGAAAGAGCAAGTCTTAAGAAATAAAGTCATAGCATCGGTTAAGGTGATCTGTAGAAATTAGAACGTTGAAGAGGCTACATGGGAGCTCGAAAGTAAAATGCGAGAGAACTATCCCCAATTATTTACTTAACATGTACTGAAATTTTGAGGACGAAATTCTTATTAGTGGGGGTGAATGTAAGATCCCAAAACCCTAATAAGAACCGGTTATGTAAATTCCGTGATTATTAAATAAAATCTCTTCGTTCTGAATGCGTATTTGGTTATTATATACTCTATTAAAGAAATTAGGTCAAATAAAATTTTGTCCAAAAATTGACGTGCTTGACACCTCGTGCTTAAAATATTTTTTTTCGTATTCAGACTTTTTGGTATATTTGATTTTTTAAGTTGCTTTATCGTGCTTACACTGACAAAACAATTTGTCGTGCTTATTAGGATGTATGTAAACCCTAGATTAAAAAACCCTAATCTCAAATTAGGAAACCCTAAACCTAAAATTAAAAACCCTAACCCTAATTACTTGTTACAAACCTAAATTAGATTATCCTTAACTTTAATTATGTTAACTAAACCCTAATTAGGTGTTAATTACATAATTATAACATCCTAATCTTGAAAAATAAAACCCCAATTGCAATTACGGCTAATTAAAATTGCATTTAGCTGCTAATTAAAAAGAACTAGCTCACAAGTAGGTGCCACCACTTAGGGCTAGGTTCAATGTACTTGCTAAAAGATAGAATCCCTCCCCAAAGCAGCACAAGTCCCCAAGGATCAGATCTTTGTAGAGGCAAGGAGGAAAAATGGACCAAAAAGCCCTAAACACCAATTCAATAAATAGCAACCCTTATCCTTGGACAAACCCACAAAATTTTGAAGGTACAACACTCATAGTACATGCCATAAGAAGCCCAAGCAACCACAAGATCAGAATCAGTAGCAAAAAAAAAGAAATTAAGCAAGAAAGGTACAAACCCTAATTCTATGCTAGATCTTTGATGTTATAGTAAAAATGTTGTTTAGATGTTTAGTAATATATAATAACATGTTAGTTAGTGATCTGGGTTCATAGAACATGTTTCCATAACGTCTAGATGCATCAAAAAGATGTTTTAAGCAAACTAAATTTTTTGGGAAAATAGGTCTGACAATCGAATGTCAGGGCCTGTAGATCCGTGTATGTTAATTAATTGATGTGTTAGTTGTATTGTAGTTGTAGTATGACATGAGCTTAGTAAACTAGAAGTGGAATCATGTTAAACGGATCAACAGGTTGAGAGATATGATCAATTCAAGGAGCCTACTAGATTCGCTCGTTTCTGATTTCTAGGTTACCCAGAAATCTTATGAACAGCCGAGCAGGGTACTTTGACCGACATGCATCTCTCAATCTTATTGTTGTTTGTGTTATATTTTGTATCTATGTTGTAGTCTGACATGAAGAGTACACCACTGAAGCACTCTAACACATAAAGAAATCATAGGATTACCAGAATTAATGGTCAAATAGCGTTGACCGAGCATGACTGAGATTTCTAGGTTTTCCATAAACCTGATGAACACGAAGAACAGCCCTTGGCTGTACTTTGACCGACTAAGATCTATCCCTTAGGATCATACATTGTCCAAATAAATGTCACATATATGTACCTTGGTATATAGACTACAAACTACAACAATCAAAACACAAACATATCACACGAACTGAGGGATCTGGAGGCCATAAGAGCGTTGACCGACATTGACCATGTTTC
Source organism: Panax stipuleanatus (assembly GCA_020205555.1). NCBI lineage: Eukaryota > Viridiplantae > Streptophyta > Magnoliopsida > Apiales > Araliaceae > Panax > Panax stipuleanatus. The sequence continues at coordinate 53,735,366 of CM035116.1, read as the reverse complement.
TGGGTTACCCAGAAACTGATGAACAGGCCTAGCAGCTACTTTGAACAATAATAACTTCTAGTCATGTTATGATTAGAGTCTGAAATGGATACCATATTGTAGTACTACATGAACACTACACGATTGATGCACTTAGAGACCTAGGAACAGATTAAACCAACAAGATCAAGAGTGGTCAAACTGACCACTCCGTGTTGACCAAACTCGTTCTTCAGAGGTGAAGAACACCTAAAGGCAACACTTTCTGTCGCTAAAGACCTATAGCGACGGATAGAATCAAAAATAATTTCTAAAAATTAAATAAATAAAAATAAATAAAAATAATTATTAAATAAATTATAAATAATTATAAAATCAGTTTTAAAAACTATTTTAAATTATAAAAATTAACTTTTAATATTTTGACATAAAAATTAATAAATATTTTATTTATTTATATTTAAATTATTTAATAATTTAATTAAATAAATCATTTATAAATAATAATAAATTATTTAAAAATGATATTAATATTCCAAAAATTATATTAAATGATTATTAATTATTTTAAAATAAAACTAAGGTTTTATAAATTATTCTAAGTAAATATTAATTATCTAAAAATAAAATAAATGATTTTAAAAAAATCATTTAAAAAGATAATTAAATGTTTAATAATTATTCACAGCTTCCAAAAATTATAATAAATGATAAATAAATTATCAAAAATAATAATAAAGCTTATAAATAAAGTTTAACTATAAAATTGACATAATAAATACATAAAAATATTTTAGGACACCGAAATCATGTCAAACTTAGACTGAACTTGAATAGTTTAAGTAGTTAGGCATTGCTATCGATACTAACGAATTATATAAATATATTTTAACATATTTAGGTGTTTCCAATACTTCAAGTAGCGTTATATAATCATTCTTCGCTCAGGCAAGTATTCTAAACCCTATCGATTTACTTTACGCAAGTACTTGAACCCTGTTTTAATTCTTTTCGATATAGTATACCGAACCAAGTTGTTACCAGTTCTTGCGAAGTTATTGTTTTTGTTTTCAGCAGGACTTATGAAATGAATTACTTATTCAGCCAATGTTGCATTATTGTTTATCAAGCATAAACTGTTAGTCAAACTAAATTGTGTTGGTAAGACATCTTATACTGAGATAAAAATTACCCTTAAATGGGACTTATATTATGTTAGTAAAACACTTGAGTGCACGTGGGCACGATTAGGATGATATGCATACTCCTAGGGTATTGAATGGGCTGATCCCCTATATTATATCCGAATGAAATATATATATTTCTAAGTCCTTGTGACTGACAGAAATGGTTGATATGACTCCGATTCGGTTATCAACCCTCAGTTAAAAATACTTGTTGAATTGCCATTTCTTTATATCAAAAATATATTTGTTTACAATTATACACTTGCTGAGCGTATCATTAGCTCATTCTTGCAAATCATTTTCTTTGCAGTTTTAGATGGTAACCCTGTAACGTTTGGAACAAATAAGGGGAAGATGCCTTGTTTTAATTAGTTTAAATTATCATCTTGATATTGTAAAGTCTTTTAAAGACCTTTTTGTAACTCAGTACTCAATGATGAGAATCAGGTAATCAAACTTATTATATATATACTATCATCTTTTATTTTTGCAACCGTGTTTCTTTATATTCTTAGATGATTGAATAGTATAGTAGAATTAGTATAGCATCCCTAAGAACTATCTACCCGAATGAGGATATTGGCAATATGGACTGATCATGTTATTGTCGATATTCTGGATTTCAGTCGTGTAAATAATATGAATAATAGAAACTCATAAGATACTGTCTATACACATCCAAGTGAGGGTATCCAAACACAGCTATGCATTATCCTGATAAAGGATCACCATCTGTTGTGGGATACTGTGAACCTTGTATGGATAGGAATTATATCTTATCGAGTAAATATCGTTGATTCAGTTAGATGTGATCACCGAATCGGATACCACGGGTGTATAGATTGGGGGCGTTACATTAATTGAATAATTGCTTGAGCACCGAATCGGATATCGCGGGTGTATAGATTTGGGGGCGTCATAGGTTTGCCACCTTCATGATGAAGGGCGAAGCTAACTATTGGTGGAAAGCCAATAGGGGACGAGCAGACGAATAGGTTATTCTATGGGACAGATTTAAAGAGCTATTCTTCGAGAATTACTTCCAGGAGAATACGCAACAGGATATGGAGGTTAAGTTTCTGGAACTGAAACAGGGAAGTATGTCGGTCGCAGAGTACGCGGCAAAATTTAACGAGTTGGCCCTATTCGCTCCACATCAGTTGGACACAGAGGCCAGAAAGGCAAGAAGATTCATGTTGGGATTGAAGACATGGGTGCAGAAAGAAGTAGCTGTGTTAAAGATTAAGAATTTATCTGAACTGCTGGAAAGGGCGATCATTGCAGAAGGAGGCAATGAAGCCATATAACGATTTAAACAAAAAAAGAAGACCGGTCAGGAAGGATCGAAAGGGGGAAGCAGCGGAGACAGCAACCCCAACAAGCGTAAATGGATGGAGAGCCAATCCTCCGGAGGCAACAAGTCCGAGGGAGAGGCCAAGAAAAGTGGGAAGTGCAACAACTGCGTGAAGAACTAATCCGGGGAGTGTATGAAAGGGAGAAGCGTTTGTTATCGCTGCGGACAACTGGGGCACATGGATCCTCAGTGTCCGAATAAGCAGAAAGGAGGGTGTTTCTCGTGTGGAGCCCCAAAATATCCTTCCCTCAATAGGGCTTTAGCTTGGGCCATTAATTAATTCCTTTGGGCTTATTTTTCTTTCTTAATTAACTTACTAACAAAAATTAACTTGGGCTTCCTCCCATAATTAAATTGGACCATTATAATACATGTCCCAAACATATTATATTGGGCTAGTTAAATAATTAAATTGCCCTTAAATCAACTTAGCTATAAGTCCAATACTTGAATAAATAATTGGGCTTATTATTTAATTCCTTGGGCCATAAAATCATCTTCGTCCATATTCTTAATTTTATATTATCCTAATCATTTAATTAGCGTTCCCTTTTCCCTCCTTTGCAATTAAATCCTTACTCATGCATCTTTAATTTTATAACCCAATTAGACTTACTATACTTAGATTATAAAATTAATTATTCGAGATATATATAAACTAAATATCTTAAGGTTAGTATATATTTTTATATACCTAATATATATATTAGGTTACATATCTTTATTCTTAATTCTCTTTTTATACAAAATAAATGTATACAAAATAAATATATACACAATATATAATGTATATTTATTTAATCACATACATAGCTCACATAAATCATCACATATTCCACTTATAACTCTAATTTTGACTTTTCTCCATAAAAGTCAACTGTTGACTTTGACCAAAAAGTCAACCCTTACACATTTTGTGTTTATTGTCCTTTCTGACTAAACTTGACGTTCCGGACGCAACCGTACAGTCCGTACTTCAAAATTCTATCACTAAATAAAATTTTAAGTTTTAACTTACTCCATTTTAATTTACATCATTTTATAGGTATCGTAGTACCTTATCCTTAATATTTATTCCAGTACATATAATTTCATTCCTAGGGTTTAGAAATTTTGTAACCCATAATTCCTCTATTCTCAATCAAATAATAAACCATTTAGGTTCTTCTTTAAAATTTTTAACTAAATCCTCAAATTCCCATCTAGGTTTTATTCTTTAACCTTCATTTAATCATTTAAAATCTTATAAATTCTCGGGTTGTCACATTCATCCCTTCTTCTAAGAATTTCGTCCCCGAAATTTACCTTACACCTTACACCTTTCATACTCATCATCACATGCTACCCAAAACATCACTCACCAAAGTTAAATTTTTCAAATCATGCTGAGGAGTCATATACACTACGAACTTTCATTTTCAAAATGGTTATACAGAAATTCATCTGCTAACCATCATGACTTACGGACACAGAGGGTAATTAGCCCGTTATGCCCTGTACTTATTAAGTACTGCTTGTCGGAACAATTTTTACCCGTTCCTCTTATATGCCTTAGGCGCATAAATTTTTTCCAAATTTTGGGATGCTTACCTCAGTCTTATCGAATTCCGCACCAAAATAATTTGGTTCTGGAAAATTTCCAAAGAACGCTCAGAATTTTCATAAACGTTGGTCTAGCTGAATCAAATAGCTTAGACTCATACCAATAATTCAATTTCAATAGAAATATTTATGTATAGCCAAACCCCATTGGCAATTAATTATAAAAAATATTTTGAAAATGACGTCATGATACCGTACTTTATTTACAGCATGTTTGAGGAATCCGTCATTGTATGACTTTGTTATAACACATCATACAATAGTGGGACAACGATTTTTAGATCGAATTCAATACTAAGTATTCCTGTATTTACAACTTCATCAACTTTTTATCATTCTCAATTCTTAGTTCACACATATTTATACCCAGTTCGTCAAACTTACCACACGTTATGAGTTCAGGAACTTGCCACAATCATATGGGTTTAAAAACTTATCCTAGTCAGACCATAGGCGTCCATTCGCTGAGGGGTTCAAAAACATACCATATGATTATGAGTCACGAACTTACCATAAGTATGAGTTTTAAGAACTCGCACCAAATCTTATATTCTCTAACTATACCCTACTTATCTGTTATACACATGAGAAAAGAATCACCTTCTCAACATATTATATAGCAAACAGCGCGACACAAATATTTCAATGATTATCAGTACCAGAAGCTAAGTGGTCGTCGAACCAAACACAATTCCCTGCCCATACAAAGAATTGGTTAACCCAGCCATTAATCAATATAGGAAGCTAAGCGGTTGTTACACCAAGGACAATTCCCCGCCCATACAAAGAATTGTTCAACTTAACCACTATATCGAGTAGGAAGCTAAGTGGTTCTAAAACCAAGTACAAATTCCCCGCCCATACAAGGAATCATACAACTCAGCTGCTGACATGAGTCCTTAATTGAAATCCCACTTAATCCTAGCTCCATACTTTCTGTGGCAACCCGAATTTTCAAATATTATTATAATAAGAATTTAATAAATAAAATTCTTATTACGAGATGTTTTGAGTTTGGATATGTGTATATATGTGTTATATGTGGTGAAGTATATGATGTGGTGTGAATATAGAAGATATATATATATATATATATATATATATATATATATATATATATATATATATTCATATGTTGGAGGAATGAGGTTTAGTAGTTAATTTATTTTAACTATTAAAGAAGGAAAATGAAATTGTTTGAAAAGGGAAGTAAGTTAATTTAATTAAGTTGAAAGTTATATTATTGAATAATATAATTTGTTGGTTATACCTTGTTGGCTATGGAAATGCTTGAATTAAATTCATGAATAATATGAGTAATTCACTTAATTTAAATAGTGAATTAATATAATTGTTTTAATAAAATGAGAAGGTAGTATATTGCATAAAAATGTACTATGTTAATGTATTACGATAGTGAATTTCGTAAATAGTAAAATATTTATTAAATGAAATAAATATTTTAGTTGAAATATTTATGGAATAAAATGAATATTCGATGAAAATTATTAGAGAATAGTTTATTTAAGTACGATATTGTTGATTAAATAATTTTATAATCAATGCGTACTTTATTACGCTAATAGAATGAAAATGGTCTAATTTAACTAAATAATTAAATTAGAGGATTAATGATTTGTTAAAAAAATTATAATTATATTAGCTAATTAAATATTGTATTGGCTAAATAAAGATTATAATTTAATTGAGTAATGTGTGACATGAGTACTATAGGATAAGAGAATTATAAAAATAAAATAAAAAGGGTTTTAAGGTGTAGCAACCAAACAAGGTCTTATGACCTTTGGTATATTGTAACTGCTGAGACCCTTAATTTATTTGAGCGTAAACCGTTTGTCAGTTTTTATGTTACGCATTATTTTGATAAGTCTAAATAACAGAGAGGAAGGAGAGCCTTATAGAGGGTTTGAGAGATAAAGAATTTTTTTATGGATTAAGAAGAGAAAATCCTGAGAATCAAGGGGGGAGAAGAGGTGTAATCAAGGTTTCCTAGTCATCTTCTAATCAATCTAAAGAAGAAATCTAAGGTAACAACTTGGTTCTAAAATCTATGTTGAGTTCTTATATATACTTCTCTTTAGATGGATTTTGGTAGAGGATTTGCTAAGAATTGATGATATACTTGTTATAGATGTGTATAATCTGGTATATAACTTCTGGAATGGGTTTTGTAGTAATCGAATTAGTGTAAATATGTGAAAAGATAAAGAATTTGAGTTTTGGCATAATATATGCAAGATGACTTGTTTTATACCCAAAATTAATAATTAAATCATGTGATAAATTGTAAATTGATGATAGTTTGTATTAATACATTGAGAAACGAAAAGAATGCAAGTGGAAGGAATTATTTTGTTTAAGAAACGAATTCGTGGCGAATGAATTCGCTAAATATGTTTAAAATATGAAAGTATAGCATGAACAGTGAATTGGAACCCTTAAAATGAATTGTTAATGTTCTTGAAGTGTTATAATTATTATGTAGATGAGTAGTTCAGTGTTTCACGAATCCATATAGTTAAAAACAGACTCAATCGGATGAGTATAGCTTGATTTATGATGGTTGGATGGAGGAAAGGGTTAGAAAATTCGCCAGAACAACATACTGGAGGAAAAAGTCGCGTAACACGCTGCCGGGGGCGCAGCTGCGCTGTCCCCCAAGGCTGGTTGGGGCGCAGCTGCGCCGGGAGGAAAGTCAGTTCGGGACTGTTTTGACCTCTTGTGGTAAAATAGCCATAACTTTTTCATACGAACTCCGATTAAGGCGATTCAAGATGATCCGGAACGAGCACGAGTAGACCTACAACTTTTGTTATTTAATTTGTTTAATGTGAGGTCAGTATCAGAGGTCAAAATGGTTATTTTTGGGACTGATGAGTTTTTGGAGGCAATCGGGGGGCGTCGGGCATGCACCTATGCACATGTAATGCTCCCGACCATGTAAAATGATGTTCTAACTTTCATAACATGAATATTATGTATTATAATGATACTTAGCATTCACCTTGAGTATTATACAAGTCATATGGGCGTGCTAAGCGTGGGCAAATGCGTGTCGTTTGGGCGTTCGAATAGGCAAGTTTGACGTACGGACGTGCAAGAGTCGCAGCACCGTAACAAGTGTGTATGACCCTTTTTAATATTATGTTTTCAATAAGAATAAAATATTATAGAGTAATGTAACTCAATATAGGAGCATGCAAAGCACATGGAAAAGAGGCGAGTTAGGCATGTGACGTATAAACGTCGAAACGCCGTGTAATGTGGTAATACACTTAAATGGTGTTTCGATTCTAATGTAACGAACATTATTATATATGAAACGTAGTTAATATAAAACCAATGGGTAGTCCTAGCAGGACTTAAACACTTGAATGAATTTCGAATATTACTAAAAAGAAATATAGTGAGATATAAGTCGAAAGTTAACACAATCAAATTGAATGTTGTGTATTAATAATAGGAAGGGTTATGAGATGTAGAGTAAAGTTTACATTACAACTAATATGCATTGCTATATGACTAATAATTGATGTGCATGATTATATAATTGTGTAGGGCACGTGAAGTGTAGATATCTGTAAGCTGTTAAACTGTTATTGGTAAACAACGATCAAGACAAGTCTTTCAGTTCTTATTTTCTATGTGAACTTGATGATGAACTGTTTTAAATTGTTTTGCAAAAAGAATGATATGTTGTATATAGGGCGTAATCATGAAATGTTAAATTCAATTTATGACTACATTGGTTGATTAAAGAATGTTGATTGAGAACAAGAATGTTGACATACCGTCAACAAGTAAAGGAAAAGGAAAGATGAGCAAGTGAAGGCTTATTGTAAGACCCCAACTTTTATGAATAAAGATTTAATTTTTTTATATATTATTTCGAAATAGTAAGGTGTTGATTTGATAAATGTGAAGTTAAGGGTGAAATGTGCAAATATTTTAAAATGAGCAAGTGGGTATAAAATATTCTTGTTGTCGGGGAATATGCGTTTGGTCGTGGAATATTCTTATTGTCGGGGAATATTCGTACGACGGTGCAACTATTTGTAGGCCCCACAACGGAATAACTGTCGGATATAGAAAGCGACAGAAATAACCTTTTTATAAAATAACGGCGTAGTTGTTACAGTTAGTACTGTTGAAATTCCCGGTGGTTAAAATACAGTAATACGCGGTGTTGCACAGTAGCACACGGTATTGCACAGTATTTTGAATTATTGATTCTTACGTGAGAAGGCACTTACTCAATTATTGTTACAGTAATTACTGTTCAATAATTTATATTATTGACTCAATAATTGCTACGTTGATATTTTATATTATTGACTCAATAATTGTTACATTGATATTTTATTGACTCAATAATTGCTACGTTGCTATTTTATATGAATGATTCAATAATGGCTACAGTTGATAGTTTGTATTATTGATTCAATAATTGTCACTGCATAGTATTTCACATTATCAACTCAATAATTCATATTATTCGAATAATATTATTAGATAGCATTATTGACAATGTCTAAGGAAGTTCTGTCTAGGAGGGGTTATTTAATTGCGCGCCAGTAAGGAGAAGTCCTTATCGGAAGGCCCCTCTTTCCTGGGAACGACCTTGTTGGCAATATTGTAGTTCTGTAATATTATTTGTGAATTATTAATTATTAATTTATATGAGTAAAAAATATTTATTTTGTGGATATTAAAGAAGGAATTAGTGCTGATGTGTTTTTATCAGTATTTTGGTGTGAGAAATCATCTGTTTATGGATTTCGGATAAATTATGTTTGGAATTTGGAAAAACTTCCTTCTACAAAGTTGTAGAGAATTAAATTTCCTATGGAACGACATAGAATTTGTATTTTTCTGACAAAAGGGCTATTTATTATGAATTATTGAAGTTTCAGAAAATAAATATTTTTTTAATGGGTGGGCCCCACTTTTGTTGAAATTTTTTTAGCCGCCAGGCGGCGAATTTTTTTTGAAAATAATAATATTTTATTATTTTAGTCTCCTTTGGCATCCTAAGCTTTTCCTATAAATAGGGTGCTTAGGTTAGAATTGAAAATCACACTAGAATCAGAAGTTTTCTCTCTCTATAATATCGAGCGTATTTTTGTGAGTATTTCAATACTTTGAGTGTTGCTATTCAGTGCAAGTTTTCTTCGGTATTACATCCGATATTCCAGTCAGAAGTATTGTTCTTTTGAGGTAAGGGATGTTATTTTCTTTCGTAAATGATGTTATTCTTTTCAATATCATTATACCAAAATATTGTCATGGATTTTATTATGAAATTCTTACTTTTTCCGTCGGAGTTACTATTCACGTATACGGCACTATTCATGTATACGGCACTATTCACGAAAAAAAATTAAATTTTCTTCTATTGGTCCAGATTGTTTGTTAAGGTTACTATCTTTGGTTGGATCTAAGTTTTGAGCTTTATTCTTGAATTTTGCTCCACAATTGATTATTACGAAGTATTTTTGAATTGGATATACTAAAATACGAATCCTTAATCTTATCCTTTATTTCACTGGATTCGTTATTTATATGATTTTTCATCATCCTCAGTCCTAAGTGGTGATATAACTGAATATCTTTGGCCTGTAGAGCAAAGATGAATAATTACCTGATGAATATCTTTGGCCGTAGTGCAAAGATGACAGGTGTTGAGATGAACATGACCACTGATGATACACATGAAAATCTTTGGCCTGTAGTGCAAAGATGAATATTTGATTCGAGATGTATATTGATTAATGTTACAGGGATAAAATATTGATGATGGACTTTTAAATCATAGAAGATAGTAGACTTCATTCTCTACTTAACTCTTCTAATGAATTGTTATTTCCGCTGCAAATATTGATCTAAAATTTGTTGTCCATTATATTTTATCTGAATTGTTGAAGACTAACGATAATTTATTTTCCATTATCTTAGTCATAATATTCTTTACTGGGCTAGTTGAGCTCACCCTTTTCATCTGTTGTCCTCTTCAGGAAATGAGAATGTTGCGGGAACTAGTCGGGGGACAGAGTGATGGTCCGAGTTAGAGCAGTAGTAGTCCTCGCTATTTTTGTAAAATAGTGGGATAATAATTGTAATGAGGACTTAGTTTGAATATTAATATTTTCTACATATTTGTATTGACACTCACAGTTGTGTGGTCGTATTTTGCACGACCGTGTGATATAAAGTTTGTATTTAAATTCTGTACCATGTATTTGGCGACTTAGAATGGGTTGGGTTGACTGGACCTATTATGGGGGCATCACACTTATTATTTTCAAGTTACTTTTGTAATAAGACTTAGTTGATTATGTTTTAATTTTCGCATTTATTTGATTGACGTTAAGGTTTAGTTAACCCTGGAATTTTATTGGCAAGTTGTAATCCTTTTTAAAGGAAGATTTTTATTAAGGTTTATGAAGGTTGTAATTTACTTTGCAATTCTTTATTATTGGGTAGATGTATGTTTTATTAGAAAGTGAACACCAAATCATGTGGAAACGAAGTACCCGAATTTGGGGGTGTCACAAGTTGGTATCAAAGTAATAGGTTATGAACCTTGGGTGGGGGGAAAACCTTAGGTAGTAGCCTTATAGGAAGATCTAAAAGATAGTGGTGATAGGTGCAGATAATAAACTACCTTATATGCTATGTGTTTACGTTTAGGTATTCGAAGAGTGACGATTCGATATCACGTAATAATAAACTATAAAATTATTTTGTCAGGATGATGAACATTGGAGAATCCAGTCAGGATAGAGAGGATATACTTCATGTGTCTAGAGAGGAAGAGCCCCGACACATCTATGTTGTCTGGGAGCAGCTGGTTAGGAGAGAGCCATCTCCAGTGATCACCGTAGCTGGTCGGGAGCATGAGCTGACACCTATTCCAGAGGAAGAGGACGAGGACGAGTCTGAAGAGGAGGAAGAGGAGGAAAAGGATCCCGAAGAGGAATTCCCACCTCACTCTACTAGTGCTGAGATGTACGAGGCAGTCTACGACAGTAACATGGAGCTTCATGGTCGAGTCGGAGAGCTCGAGGAAACCATCCAACAGCGGGATGAGACTATCAAGGATATAGCTAGTGATCTAGGAGAGGCACAATGGAACCTAATACATGCAAAGAATGATAGAGATGAGGCACGAGCTGAGCTAGCAAAGCTGAAGCAAGACATCCAGGAGGAGTCGACAAAGCGTGCCAGAGCTGAAGAGACAAGCTTGAGGGCTACTCAACGAGCTGATCGAGCTAAAGACGAGGCTGAAGCCAAGAGGGCAAAGCTGAGAGAGACAGAGTATGCTTTTCACACGGCTATAGATAGGGCCCAGGATCGTGTTTTCTATTACCCAACTCAGTTCCAAGGTTGACCGTGGTATGTGGTGGACCGAAGGACAGCGTTTCGGGTGACAGCGTTTCGGGTGATGGAGGAAGATCGTAGAGAGGTTGTGCAACGTCTTAATATGCCTAGACATTAGAGGTTTAAAATTATGTGTTTCTTTTTGTAATAAATACATGTAAATCCCATAATTTGAGATAATAATGGGATAAAGTGATGATGTAGTCCTGTAACTTGTTCCAGTTCAAAAAAGTTGATGTAAATAGCAGGAATGCTATCTATCCTATGTTTTTTTTAAAAACTACGAGTAGTGAATAAAAGAAGTTTATTGATGTACTATGTGTTCATATATCAACTGAGTTATTTAATTGTTTAAGTGGAAATTGAATACTTAAGAATTGAATAAAGGATCTAATAGTAATAATATTTTCTTAACAGAAAATGCCTACTAGAAGAAGACCTACATGTCAAAACCCTGAGGGTTCGACGAACAACAACAACAATAACGATGGGACAAATCCCACCTCGGTTCAGTAGGTGGTGAACCTGTTGACAGGAGCTCTTGCGAATCAGCCGCAAGTGCAGGGTACTACGTTCAAGGAATTCAAGGCAGTAGGACAGCCTGAGTTCAAGGGATCGACAAACCCTATCGAGGCCCAGACATGGGTGATGGAAATGGAGAAGGTCTTTGACGTAGCCAGAGTAGGTGAAGACCAGAAGACAGCGTTTGTGACTTTCATGTTAAAGTCAGATGCTAGGTTCTGGTGGCAGGCTAATAAGACCCGAGAGGGAGAGGGAGTTATAGTGTGGGAACATTTCAAGGAAATGTTCTATAAAATGTACTTCCCAGTGAGTTCGCAGGACCAGATGGAGGTCCAATTCATAGAGTTGAAGCAGGGAGGAATGACAGTGTCAGAATACGCCGCAAAGTTCTACGAGTTGGCCAGGTTTGCTACTTACCAGGTCAGCACGGACGCTAGGAAGGCGAGGAGGTTTGAGCGGGGACTGAAACCCTGGCTCTACAGTAAGGTCTCTATGTTCCAGCTGAACACATTTGCAGCTGTGCTGGAAAAGGCCATTCTAGCTGAGGGAGGGAGCGAAGCCGTGACTAAATTTAACCAAGACAAGAAGAAGAAGATTGAGAAGGAAAACAAGGCTGGTGGTAGCATAGTTATCCATCAGAAGAGGAAGTGGAATGACAACACCTCTGCTGGGAGTCAGCAGGGAGGACAACAGAAGAGGAAGCTCGAAGCATGTGCTACATGCGAGAAGACTCACACTGGAGTGTGCATGAAAGGGAAACGGGTGTGCTACAACTGTGGTCAGGAAGGCCACATCGCGCCGAACTGCCCAAACCCGAAGATGGGAGATTGCTATACATGTGGATCCGAGGATCACATGGCTCGTAATTTCCCTAAGAAGCCAGCGACAAGGTCAACAGGGAATGGAGGAAATGGCAGTGGCAGCACTCTGACTATTGCCAGACCGTCGCCATTGTAAGCCGTTCGACCCACTGCCCGCACATTCAATATGACGGTGCAAGACGCGGTGCAATCAAAGGATGTGGTGGCAGGTATTATTCCGATCAATAGTATAAATGCATATGTATTATTTGATTTGGGTGCTACTTGTTCATTCATATCTGATGATTTTGCTAAGACCCTAGACTTACCTATAGAGGAGTTAGCTTATCCCTTGAACATAGAAATTGTGAATAGGGAAGTCATTCCTGTTAGGTTTGTATACAAGAACTGTAGATTAGATATTAAGGGTCAGGAGCTGAGGATAGATTTGATTCAGATAAAACTTGGGGAATTCGATGTCATATTGGGAATGGACTGGTTGTTCAATCATGGGGCGGTAATCGACTGTTAGAGAAAGTCGGTAAACCTTACGACTCCGTCGAAAGTAGTGTTCTATTGTAGTAAATCACCTAGACAAGCGATTTGTCTGACGATGATGTAAGCCAAGAAACATTTGGCGCAAGGCTGTGTAAGATATCTAGCCTACATAGTAGATACGCGTAAGGAGAGTCCAAAGGTAGAAGAGTTATCGGTGGTTAAGGAGTTTGTGGACGTGTTTCTGAGTGGCTTGCCATGACTTCCACCAGATAGGGAGATAGAGTTCGTGATCGACTTAGCGCCGGGAACTGCTCCAATTTCGAAGGCTCCGTACCGAATGGCTCCAGTTGAGATGAAGGAACTGATGGTTCAACTTCAAGAATTACTAGACAAGAAGTATATTCAATCGAGCGTTTCGCCGTGGGGAGTGCCAGTGTTATTTGTGAAGAAGAAGGATGGGACAATGCGTCTTTGCATTGACTATAGAGACTTGAACAAAGTTATGATCAAGAATAGGTATCCTTTACCTAGGATCGATGACTTATTTGATCAACTGAAGGGTGCTAAGTACTTCTCGAAAATTGATTTGAGAAGCGGGTATCATCAATTGAAGGTGAGGAAAGAAGATATACCGAAAACGGCTTTTAGGACTCGGTATAGTCATTACGAGTTCTTGGTGATGTCATTTGGTTTAACGAATGCCCCAGCTGCATTTATAGACCTAATGAATAGGGTGTTTAAGCCGTTCCTGGATAAGTTCGTAGTGGTGTTCAAAGATGACATCCTGGTTTATTCCGAGACGGAGGAGGAACACGCTGAACACTTAAAGCTTACCTTAAAATTGCTGAGACGAGAGAAGCTTTATGTCAAATTCTTAAAGTGTGAATTCTAGTTAGAACGTGTGCAATTTCTTGGCCACGTAATCGACAAGGATGGGATTTTGATAGATTCGTCAAAGGTGGAAGCGGTAATGAATTGGGATTAGCCAAAAACGCCATCTGAAGTGAGGAGTTTCTTGGGATTGGCAGGTTATTACCGGAGATTTATCCAAGATTGCAACTCCGTTGATGAATTTGACTCATAAAACGGTTAAGTTTGTTTGGACAGAAAAGTGTGAGAAAAGTTTCCAGGAATTGAAGAAGAAGTTGAGTACTGCGCCTGTGTTGTCTTTACCGGATAGTACGGGGAATTTTGTGGTATATAATGATGCCTCACACAAGGGTTTAGGCTGTGTGTTGATGTAGAGTGGCAAGGTCATTGCTTATGCATCACGTCAACTGAAGGATTATGAGAAGGGGTATCCGACCCATTACTTAGAATTGGCGACAGTAGTGTTTGCTCTAAAGATTTGGAGACACTACTTATATGGAGAGAAGTGTGAAATACACACAGATCACAAGAGTCTGAAGTATAATTTTTCCCAGAAGGATTTGAACATGCGCCAAAGTAGATGGTTGGAACTGATCAAGGACTACAACTGCGAGATACTTTACCATCCGGGTAAAGCTAACGTCGTCGCCGACGCTTTGAGTAGAAAAGGTCTGGAGAAGCTGAATATGTTAACTGAACAGGATCATTTGATAGAACAGATGGCTAGATTAGAGCTAGAAGTGAAGTTTCCAAAGGAATCGAATGAGAAGTTGTTTCAAGTAACTACTGGTTCTACTTTGATAGAAAAAGTGAAAGAAGCACAACTTCACGATGAGGAATGTGACAAGATTCGAAAAAGAATAGCCAATGGCAAAGAGTTTAAATTCAGAATTGACAGTGAGGGACTGCTACGATTTGAAGGTAGAATTTGGGTACCGTCAGTACCAGAAGTTAAGGAGGAGATCTTGAGTGAAGCTCATAGCTCGAAGTATTCAATTCACCCTAAGAGTACGAAGATGTACCAGGATCTTAGGCATCATTTTTGGTAGCCAAATATGAAGAGGGATGTTGCTGAATGCGTTGCAAAATGCTTAACGTGCCAGAAAGTTAAGGCAGAACACCAGAGACCAAGTGGACTGCTACAACCGTTAGAAATTCCAGAGTGGAAGTGGGAGCATATCACGATGGACTTCGTGGTTGGTCTTCCAGCGACTCAAAAGGGTTTCGATGCGATTTGGGTGATTATGGATCGACTGACAAAGTCAGCCCACTTTCTACCAATCAGGATTAAGTACAACTTAGAGCAGTTGGCGAAGTTGTACGTTAAGGAAATTATTTCTCGACACGGTGTTCTAGTGTCAATTATGTCAGACAGAGATCCGCGTTTTTACGTCAAATTTCTGGAAGCGATTGCAAGAGTGTCTGGGAACGCAATTGCGAATGAGTACAGCATACCATCCTAACACCGATGGCCAGAGTGAGAGAACAATTCAAATGCTTGAGGATATGATGAGAGCTTGCGTTATGGATTTTAAGGGAAGCTGGGATGATCATCTACCATTGGTGGAGTTTGCCTACAATAATAGTTACCACGCGAGTATCGGCATGCCGCCTTACAAAGCGTTATACGGTAGAAAGTGCAGAACTCCTTTGTGCTGGGATGAAGTCAGTGAACGTCAGCTGTTGGGACCGGAATTGGTGCAACAAACTACTGAAATCGTGAAGCTGATCAAAGCAAGATTGGTTGCTGCTCAGGACAGACAGAAAAAATATGTCGATCAACATCGGCAGAACCGAGAATTCTTACCAGGGAGCTTCGTTTTCCTAAAAGTATCTCCCTTGAAGGGGAAGATTCAATTTGGCAAGAAGGGGAAGCTGATTCCCCGATTTATTGGACCTTTCAAGGTACTACGAAAGGTGGGCGAGGTTGCTTACGAGGTGGCATTACCTCTGGAGCTTAACAATATACATAACGTATTTTATATTTCGGTGTTACGACCTTACAAGCATGACTATAAACATTTAATAGAATATGAGCCTTTACAATTTGATAAAGACTTAACTTATGAAGAGGTTCCTATTGAAATAGTTGATAGGTAGGAACAAGTACTTAGGAATAAAGTGATACCTTCTGTTAAGGTAATTTGGAGGAACCACAGTGCTGAAGAAGCCATGTGGGAACTCAAATATGTAATGAGAAAATTGTATCCTCAACTATTTGCTTAATTAATTTGTGTAACCCCTTATATATCGATTTTGGGAACAGAATCCTTTTAAGGGGGGTAAGAATGTAACAGATGAGAATTTTTTTAATGAGAAATTTTAGTGAGAATTTTTTTTATGATGTGATTCTGGGGACAGAATCCATTTAAGGAGGGAAGATTGTAACGATTGAGATTTTATATATTAAATTTTAATATTTAGTGAGTGAATAAATATTATATGTCATTTATTTATTGAGTTAAATAAATGAATTATGTGATTGTGTGGATTGATTTAATTAAGAGTAATATTTAATTAAATTAATATGTTAGCAATGGTGTAGCATAATTATAATTTAGTTGAGAATAATTCAATTAGATTTAATGTTATGTGCTAAGTGCTAATAATAATGTGTTACATGAACTATGTTTAATAAAGGAATTACAATTGTGTAACAATATGGTATTATGTGTTTTTATTAATTAATGAATGTTAGCTTTTATTTAATTGAATAATAATGTGGTAATTTAATTAAATAAATGTAATATTTAATCTATGGATTTAAAGAGTTGTTAAAAGACTAGAAAAGGGTTTTAAAGTGTTTTACCAAACAAGGCCCTTATACTTGTTTAATCTTATTTTTTTTCAAACAAGGTCTTAGCTAATAATCTGTTTTTTAAAAGATAAAGGGGTTGCCAAACATGGCCTTGGGCTTTTCAAATTCTATAACCTATGTAATTAGTAACATTTATTATGGTGATAAGTATTATATTTATTATTTATAGGTTACATATATTATATATGTATATGTATATTGTATAATATATGTTAGATAAGTTAAAAGATACATTAGTTTATCAAAACAAAGAAAAACAAGAGAAGAGAGTTAGATAGAGTTATCAGAGAAGAAGAAGAAGAAGAAGAAGAAGAAGGGAAAGCTTTGAGAAGACAAAGCAAGCCCCATCATCATCATCTCCATCTCTCTCTTAAGTCAAAAACTAGTAAGGTTATAATCTTAACCCTAGAATCAATTCATATGTGTTGTGTTTCTTCTTTGTCGAATTGGGTTCGTTATAATCATGAAATTATATGTATATATGGTGTTCATATGTAATTGTATGCCATGAAAGGGTTTTCAAAATACAATTGTTGTAAAAACAAGTTTTAAAGTTATGTTCTTCTATGTTTTCATGGTTTTAGAATTCTATGTGGAAGTCTCTTTGTGAAAGTTCTTGAGTTTGATATATGTATAAGATGTGTACATATATATGTGTATATATATATATATATATGTTTACATATGATTTTTATAGTTGTTTTAAGAGTTTCAATTCACAAGTATATGATGAACACTATGAAATCATGTTCATAGTACTCTTTTACGAAGTTATGTTGAGAATTGTTCTTAAATCCTTGACGTGAGCATGAGATATGTGTAATATGTGATATAAAATGATTATATATGAGTTATATGGTTGTGTTAGCAATTCAAACCATGAATTTTTGATAAACAATAGGAATTGTGTTCATAGTGATTTTCTTTGAATCAATTTCTGAGAAAAAAGGGCTTTTGAAATTATCAAATTGATGTTTGATTTTGAGTTATTGTTAAAATTGATCATGTGTTATGTTAGTATGTTAAGAATAGAAGTTATTATAATTGGAATAACTTAAATTGATTGAACAACGAGTTCGTGGTAGCAATTTTCGCCAAGAATGCTTAAAATTGTGTTTTCTTCAAAAATTATGAAATCTTGATTTTGATTATGTGTTATATGGATTTTAAATGTTATAAGCATGTTAATAAGCTTAAAATATTGTTTGTATTAAGTTTTATGTTTATCATGTTGAGAAAAATTGAATTCGGTGTGAAGGAATATGCCAAATTGGCTTATTTCTCCACCAGTTCGCGAGCCAGACCTCCCACCATAGCATGCACCCGCCCCAGCGGGGCTTTTGCCCTTGGGGGACCGACCCCAGCTGGTTATCAAGCTTTCCAAAAAAGTTGGTTTTTGGTTGTTGAGTTTTCATGCCCCGTTTGTTTAGCTAACTTACTTCTATGACTTAGAAAGTGAAATATGTAATAAGATAACATGTTTTTGATGTGTTTAAGTTAGATTGAAGTGTTATGTGAATATTTAACATGTGTGTTAGTGTGTTACTTTCATAAGGTACACAACACGATTGATAGTATTATAAGCTTATGAATGTATGCCGTCAGTATAGACTCACGTACTTGACTAGTTAGCAACCAATGTGATAAATTACATTGTGAGTGGACTTGGATATGAAGTGAGATGGTTTAAACATTGTAGTTGGATACTAATAAATGGTTTGAATGTAATGTAAACGTGTAGGGTAACTGTGAAGTGATTGTAATTGTGTTTCAAGTGTAACTTGCGCTTGAGGCCAGTTTCCTATCTCTAAACTTGTTATTGTGCAAGTTCTCTTACCCTTATTCTCTTACTTTAAACAAGTTTTCATTTCGGAACTTGTTATTTACTTTGTACAAGCGTTGTTGTATTCGAATATTCCTATTGCTCAAATAATGAAGTATTATTGAGGTATTATGATCTTGACTTAATTGTTCAAGCAAGATTTACTTATTCTTTCAATTGCTTTGAGTTACTTCTAAAGCATGCCTATCTATTATGAATTTCATTGTCATATCTTATAGTTGGTTTATGATTCTTATATCATGGAACTATTAATGTACTGTGAGTCGATTCAACTACTCCTAGTTGATGATAGTTGAAACTCTAAAGTTCCTTTATCTATCCAAACCAAACTTTCTTTGGTGCAGACTAGAATTCAATTACTGAGAATGAGCAACCCTATTTATTACGGGATATTTATGCAAAAACGTTAAGATGGTTGTGCATAATTCATGGTACAAAGGGTTTATCCCCCTGAGTATGAGTTAAAGGTCCATAGTCTTAATGACTATTAAAGGTTTTAATAGAAATATTTATAACCTAGGACAAAAAGTTCAAGGTCTTATGACCCTCAGATGATTCTATATTCGAATTCTATGTATTGATGAAAGAAATATAATTTAATTCTTTATTTTGATGAAAGTAAAGTTATTCAAACTCTTTTGAAACTATTCATATATGTCATATCACTGTTGTATTTCCAAGTGAGTTTTGTTTGCTCACTCTTGCATGTTTTACCACCACTTGCAGTTGAGAACAAAAATGTTGACATACCGTCAACAAGTAAAGGAAAAGGAAAGATGACTAAGTGAAGGCTTGTTATTTTCAAGTTACTTTTGTAATAAGACTTAGTTGATTATATTTTATTTTCCGCATTTATTTGACTGACGTTAAGGTTTAGTTAACCATGGGATTTTATTGGCAAGTTATAATCCTTTTTAAAGGAAGATTTTTATTAAGGTTTATGAAGGTTGTAATTTACTTTGAAATTCTTTATTATTGGGTAGATGTATGTCTTATTAGAAAGTGAACACCAAATCATGTGGAAACGAAGTACCCGGATTTGGGGGTGTCACAGTAGCGGTTGCCGCTAGCTTCATCGCCCTTTCTCTTCGGGCAGTCCTTGATCTGGTGATCTGGGGCTCCACACGAGAAACACCCTCTCTTTTTCTTATTCGGACACTGAGGAGCCATGTGTCCCTGTTGTCATAACAAACGCTCTTCCCTTTCATGCACTCCCCCCCCCCCCCCCGTGATTCCTCCCGCTGCTGTTGCACCTTCCACTTTTCTTGGCCTCTCCCTCAGACTTGTTGCCTCCAGAGGATTGGCTCTCCATCTATTTAAGCTTGTTGGGGTTGCTGCCTCCGCTATTTCCCCCTTTCAGTCCTTCCTGACTGGTCTTCTTTTCTTGTTTAAATCGTGCTATGGCTTCGTTGCCTCCATCTGCAATGATAGCCCTTTCCAGTAGATCAGAGAAATTCTTAATCTTCAATACCGTGACTGCTTTTTGCACCCATGGTTTCAATCCCAACTCGAACCTTCTTGCCTTCCTGGCCTCCGTGTCCACCTGATGTGGTGCGAATCGGGCCAACTCGTTAAATTTTATCTTGTACTCTACGACAGACATACTTCCTTGTTTCAGTTCCAGAAACTTAACTTCCATATCCTGCTGCGTATTCTCCGAGAAGTAATTCTAGAAGAATAGTTCCTTAAATTTGTCCCATAAAATAACTCCTTCGCCTGCTCGTCCCTTATTGGCTTTCCACCAATAGTTAGCTTCGCCCTTTATCATGAAGGTGGCAAATCACGTCTTTTGTGCTTCGGCCACCCGGCGCCCTCAAACACTTTCTCCATCTCTTCTACCCATGTTTGGGCTTCGATTGGGTATAAGGTTCCCCAGAACTCCGAAGGTCCTACCAACTTAAAATCTTTGAAGCTAGCCAAGTGATGCCCTGGCTACCCTGCTGCTGGAAGGGGTCTATTTTGCATAGCCTCTATTAACAGGTTAACAAAGTTCTGCATCGGATCGGCATTCCCTCCTTCATTGTTAACGAATCCTTCCTCCCTTTAGTTTCGTGGTTGTCTTCTAGGCGGCATGATCTAAGGAAAGGAAGAAAACTTAGGCTTATCATTTTTATGCTCTATGCGATATGCTATTCAAGTTAGCATCTAAAAGTTATGACGCCCACCAATCATATTTGATTCAAATAAACAACTGCATTTATAATCATATACCACTATTTTAATACAACATGATTCAACATTTGGCATACTACTATAAACGCTCAATGGGATAAACTGCCCACTACTACTATCCTCTATTAAGCAAAAGGTGAGGATTCACTACTACCTGCCCCCTATATCACAACAAAAGTTGGGGTCGACTACCATCCAATGCATACACCAAGGCATAGGGATTTACAACATAAAACTGTCCCTAATAAAACAAAAGTGGGACTGTATCTAACAAATCAACGACTGCTCTCGCTGTCGTTGGGCAGCTCCATCCAATTGGCTTCGAACTGCATAAAGGCGCTGTCTAAAGCTCACTCTAGAGTATATATCCTCACATCTTTAGCTTCCACTTCATCTTTTAACTATCCTAGCTGTAGCTCTCTCTGCTCCAGCCTCACTCGCAACTCGGCTAACTCAGCCTGGCCTGATAAGCAGCGTCCTTGTACTGCTGTTTAGTAATCTGGACAGTGTGGTTCTGTGCCTCCACTTGTTCCGCTCTAATCTCTAGCTTGACGTTCCTTGCCCACAAATCTCTTATCACCTTATGCTCCTTGGGCTTCTTACTAGAGTCCCTCGGCTCCTGGTCCACTGAATTGTTATTTTGACTCTCGTCAGCCATCCTATGACCATAACAAACAATCAAAACAACTTCAGTACTTCAATAAAATATATTCATTGATAAAATGAAATAATCTTTTATTCAGTACAACTAAAACTCGATGGATCTCCTCAGCCCATCACCTACATACTCTATTTAAGTTGTCTACTAAGGTTATAACCTACGTTTCGCATTCCTAATGTTTATAACCTACTGCTCTAATACCAACCTATTACGGCCCCCTAATCTGGGTTCTCTAACCCCGATTCGGTCGTCACGATATAGTACAAACATCCACCTCGAAACAATATACAATAACTAAATGCGGAATAGAAATAAACGTATGTCGTTCATTCAAAAGGTGTTACTAGTCCCAAGATTCGATAACCTTAATATAACCTTACAAACATACCCTAGAATAATCATTAGGGTTCAAATTACATTAACAATAATTAAACTAAGCATAAAGTAAAGTCTGCTCCTTGCAAACTATTACTACATCTTTCCTTTACCCTTGTCCTTCCTTGAAGTCTCGGGCTTAACTGCAATAGAAGTCATGATATAGCAAGAATGAGCAACAAGTTTGCTCATCAAGTTTAAATACAACAATAAAAGATATATCATGATGAACATAATATATATAAAGGAATTCAGCAATATGAATATCAGAAGCAAGGATAATGATTGCTTTTAGAATAATTGATAGTCAAGTAGACTTTGAACTATAAACCTCGAATTTTATCAATAGTTGATTGACCCATTGGTTACTAGCTATAGAATAAGTACTTGAGGGGATCAGCCTCGCATACGCCATGTATATGCATAACAGTAAACTCTGCTGTTTGTATCTTATATTAGATACTTGGGGTACTCCCCTAAAATATAAGGGGTGTTCTTTTCAGTCTAAGAATCCCTACCATCAATTGGCCCGGATAGCTTTTATAAAAATTTCATGCAATTGTATGACCGAACAAAGGTTCAGACTCTATCTGAAGCAGTTCATGAATTATAGAACTTTAAATAATGTACAAGTCCAAGACTGTACGAACTCAAGTGCACCAGATGCGAATATCAATAAAATCGATGTGGAATAATTGTAAAGAAATTAAACCACTTAAAGCATACTTGGAAATAAGGTCCTAGCGTCAATAAACAACTTGCAACACAATAATAACCTGCTCAATATAATATGAGAAGGATAGGAAACTTTCACAATAAAGAGTGAAGTTCAGAAACTTCATTCAATATAACAATCAAATAAAGTTAGGAAACTTGCACATTATATGAGTTTGTGTAAGTTAGGGGACTTGTCTGTTTGCTCAGCTATAATATTCTAGCTTTAATTAAATTGCGTTGAAACGACCTAACATTAGCAAGTCGGTCTCTCAATTAGCATTATGTAGACTGGTATGAGTTCACACTTACAAGAATCTAATCATCAGATAGGTCTATCACATAATTCACGTAAGTTAATTTACTATGACTAGGTCCATAAACATCTAATCCTGTCTTAGATTAATAACTTTAGAATATCTACTCTCTATGCATCAACATAGGCTTGAACACATAGCACTTCAATTTAATCATGCAATACATTTTAAGACGCACATATTGCAAGGTTCTGTCCATAATTCAAAGTTGTTTGGTTTTCATGCCGGTAACTCTTATACCTTAAGCTAATCAAGTCCATGTTACAAGGGGTCAGCTATTAAAGTCATAATACCACATAACGAGACTAAACAATACAAAGTATGTATGCTCGTGCATATACCACATATGTATATCTTAACCACATAGGTTACACTTGAAGTTCCCTTTTTCATGAACATGTGTGTATAGGTAAAATACATGTTTAACCAAAAGATGCTCATGTCAACATGTCTATAGGCATAATGAATCCTACTACTCATGCTTGCATGATCAGAATGTAACTCGCACAGTGTTCGATGATATTAGCTTTCAAATTCCAAGTTTTCATCAAAGATTATACTAAGTCAACTTAGTACATGCAAGGCATCTCAAAATCATAACTCACATGCATTTGAAATACATATCTAAGCCACATATACATACTTAAAAGTTAAAACTTAAAAGACACAAGTTTTGTCAAGTTCACTTCAAAGTTCTTAAGTTTTTCTTTTGAATACATCTTAACCTTCAATCATGTATGCTAGTGTGTGCTCAACACTTTAGACTTGCATTTCGTGCCTATTTAGATCGTACGATCATGCTCACAAAGTCAGAATGTACATAGGTTACGTATATGCCAAGTTCCCTTTAACCATTATAATTTCATTTTAACACCATAAACCTTCCTTCCATAATATATACTAACATAGTTATACATGCTCATGCTATGCCAAGATACTCATATATACATGTTAATCATGTCCTTATGCTTGCTTTAAGTGGTACCACATGCTAGCATATAGCAGAAACTAACAGAAGCAGAATTCAAACTTCAGGGCCAGACGCAGCTGCGCTGTGTCCCAGCACAAAGATGGTGCAGCTGCTCTGGGGCTCGTCCAGACCAAAAACTGCTTCTGCTAAGCAGTTAACACAATCAACTCAACATTCCTTCAACAATTCGATTCTATACCAGCCATAATGCAGTTCTATCATGTTTATAAGGTTATATAACACTTAACAAACATATTCTACAATTTAATTAACACTTAATTCACGTAACCGAGAAATTGACATGGAAGAACAAGAATGGGAAATGATAGGAATTATACCTCTGCTACTATAGAATTGCACTTGCTGCTATATTAACTTCTCCTTAACTCAATTGAAATACTCAGCAAATGAAATGAAGGAGAAGGGAAACTATATATATAGGCAATTCATTATACAGTCCGTGCCTTTACTCACCAATTCAAACTAATGGAAGAAGCAAGAACTTGGTGGTTAATAAAATGAGTTGGTAGAGTAGTTGAAGAACACTATTTTGCCCACTCCCCTTGAAATCATATGCTAGGCTTTGTTGAATTTGAGAGAAAAGATATAGAGTAGCATAGGCTTTCATGAGTTCACGTGTGGGAGAGAAAGGTCTCTTATTATGGGACAAACAAATAATCTCAGCAACTTAAAAACACACACTAATGTTATATATATATATATATATATATATATATACCTACCATGCTTATTTAGGTTATATAATATATACACATTTCATTTCATATAACTTAGGTTATAAATGAATTAGGGGGTACACAATGTCATTACCAATGAGCAACTAAGTAATACAATGTATCAAGTAGGGGTACATATATACCAACATATAATCCATGTACATTTTCTTAATACCAAATATAATTTAATTGGGTATTATTATTACTTATTATCATAACAGTTATTATTATAATTATAATAACTTATTTAAAATCATTATCAGTTAACAATTATTTATTGATATTACTATATATTAATAGGGTATACCTTAATGTCTCCCCACACACCTCTTGTTACATAAGCACTATTATTATGTAACTCACATAAAGCAACTGATCTTACTATATAGTCTATATATATAATATATAGCCATATTAATGCATCACCTTGCACTTTATACAATATAGAGGTAACTACCTTATATTATAGGTTTAATTATCGCATGCTTGCATGAAACAATTAATCGACCCGTTTAAATCCCTTCACTATATTCAAGTAAATTGAATATTTAATTACTAACACTTCTATCAACTCTTTGATATAAAAGCCTTAGGGCTAGTCCACTAATTTAATTAAACCATTAGTGACTGATAAGTGGTCTTTATGACCACTTATTCGGATAGTAACCAGCTTGTTTCGTGGTTTAAACTCAAGTAATCCCGTGCTTTTAATGTGTTTTTGCTTTGTTTTATGTTTTATAGGTTTAGGGACTCTCCGGGTGTGAATTGAGCTTAAACGGGCAAAAGAATGCTAAAAGGGGCAAACCACGGCAGACGGCTTAAAGGAAGGCATGGTGACATATGTGCAGGAGCAATGAATGTGATGCTACGTGGCTGGAAGGTAAGAAGCCAAGCTATGAATGATGGCATGATGCTAGAGGCTATTACAAAGAAGGTCGTATGAAGGAAATAAGTGCATGTGAAGGAAGCAAGGAAGCCTATGCAGATGCTAGCCTTGAAAAACCAGCATCAGTGGTCCGTGCGGCCGCGCCGGGATAAAGCAGCAGGCACGCGCTCCCGCGCCAATCCTCAGACCAGAACTCAACATTCCAGGGCCGCCCGACCGCGCCAGGAATATGCCTTGGGCATGCGCGGCCTCGCCAGTCAAGAGTTCGGCCAATGTTTAACTTACACTTGCAAGAACGGGAGAAGGCATGATATAAGGGCTGAGCCCTCATTTGTTCAGCAGCCAACCCCTTAAGGGTTTAGCCCTAGCTTAGTTTCTTCATCTCTTTTCCTTTCCTTTTCTTTTCTTGTATAGATTAGGAGTAGTTTAGTGTTAGATTAGGTTAGTTAGTTTTCTAGGGTTTTGTTAGTGTTTGAAGATTGAAGCAAGTGTGTACACCAAGATCCAAGCTCGGAGAAACGAACGAAGATTTGCATTTCTCTATCTCTTATTCTCCTTTCTATCATTTGTATTTGGATAATGTATACAAAACTTGTGGATAATATATTTGGGTTATCTATACCTTAAATTATATTTTGAGGTTCCAATGGAACCTAATGAGTAGTTGATTGTTGGTTTTCCTTCTATGATGGTCTTATTTGATTTCTATGTGCTTGTCTATTGTGATGTATGCTTTAATTGCCTAATTGATTAGAAACCAATTACTTTGATAGCCTATGTGGGATCGGAAGTCAAAATGTTGGTTTAGATCGAATCGTGATAGCGGGTGATTGTAGGTTCACATGGCATTGGACTTATAATTTATGCTTAGGATAGAAATATACCAAAGCGTCGCTCGTAGTCAATAGAGGACTTGACCTTAAACCCTATTTATTTATAAATCACATAGGAATATAGTGGTTTAGGTAATGTGGGTGTCCACGTGCGTCTATCACCTGTGGATTGCACGTGGTATGGTTTAGGTACATCGGAAGATGGCCTTCTCTTACTCTCGTGTTCTCGGCTAATACATATAATAATTAATTTGACCTAATTGGAAGTGAATCGACTTAGACGAATCATTAGGGGAAATTGGAATCTCTTATCTTCATTATCTAATTCAACTCTAGGATTCTTTAGTTTAACTTTCAATTCCTTGCCTAGTTTAATTTAGTTTTTAATTAAAATAATTTACCGTTGTTTAAATAAGACTGAAATGATTACGTGCTAGTGGTTTGGTGTCTTTTATCCATTAATTCTCTGTGAGACGATATCTGTATTTTCACTTTATTACTCGTTGGCCGCGTATACTTGCGCGTAAATTGTGTCATCTAATCGGACCAATAAGTTTTTTTCACCGTTGTCGGGGAATTAATTAGATAACTGTTTGCCAACATTAGTTTCAATCAAATTAGTCTAAATTTAAACATTTTTTTTATTTTGTTTAATTCTCTTCATTTATTCTCTTCTCAGGTACAATGAATTTAAATTTCTATCCATGGAATAGTACAAGGCAAGAGCAGCCAAGGGAAGCATACAGTGATGGCGTCAACCCAATCGTAACACTTTCAGCACAGCTAGAGGAGCTCTCGAGGAAGCTGGATACTATTACAGCCCAACAGAGTCGAGAGCCAGTTATTTCTCATGAGTATGGTGCTGGTGATAGTAGTGTGCATACAAGCCAATCATGTATGATGATAAAGCACATACTTTGTAAACAATCTTATTTATTTATTAATAAAATATTTATTTAAGGAATATAATTATCTACATGGTGCTATTTTTATAATATGTAAATAACTCATAGTTTTAAGCAATGCTTTTAGAATCATGATGAGATCATGATAATGAGATCTAAATTCTTAGAAAGCTTAAAAACTAAAATAGTTCCCAATTGTGGGATTACTAAAATGGGGATTAGTAAATCCGAATAGATTGGTACAGATGTTGCTTGCTCATTGGATGAGGGTGACTGATCTCATGGTCATTTGTATGGAGACACTAAAGCAAGTATGTAGGTGCTTATTGGAGAATAAGTTCACTGAACGTGACTCGCTATGGAATACCTAATGGAGTTTTACTCGCCTGTCAATAGGAATTCCTAATGTGATAGTAGTACAAGTGATCCTTGGACTTGAGATCATCATAGTATCTTGTATGTAACAAATTATACTTTGACTAATTCCTTAAGGCCTTTTAAGGCATATATAGGGTATGCTTGGAAATAATGAGTTACATATGGAGATAATGAATGATCAATAAAGAATCTACCACCTCTAGTAAAAGAGGAGATATGTCCTATGTGATTCGTTAAATGACAACCCAGGAATCCTTGGCCAAGGTAGAATGAAATTAGAAAGAGGTTTCTAATTTGCATTATTTGGAGTTGTGCATTTTCTAATCGAAATACATATGATTAAATAAATTAAGACTTTACAGTAAATCCATGTCTTATATTTAATTGGGACATTATATGGTGGAAGGATTGAATTGTACGGTAACTATTAACTCACAGGTTCTTTTATGATTAATGTTGAAATCTATATTATCTGGAAAGTCGTTGATCGCTAGGGAGGCTTATCTCTATTGTAGAATAAATGTTATTTATTTAAATAGATTATTAGTTTAATTTGTTTATTTAAATAAGATTAGAATTGTTCTAATTGATTTATTCACAACCGGTTTAATATGGAGAACCTAAAGGGTCACACCATAAAAGGAAGAAGAATTATTTAAGAAAATGGCATGATAGTAATAATGCATTAAGTATAATTAATTTAATCTATGGTGATAGAATAAATTAAATAGCTTAATGTTTATTATTTAATATTTTAGAAATATTAAATATAAATTAATAAGAGGAGTCTTATTAATATTATTATTATTATTTTAATTTTAAAGGAGTTTAGGAATTAATTTAATATAATAAATTAATAAGAGGAGTCTTCTTGAGTTCTTCATCTTCCTTGGTGGATCACCGTTAGAGGCCAAACATTTGGGTGGCTGACATTGATCAAGGGAAGGAGCCACTACAGAGGAATCAAAGGAATCAAAGGAGTAGAACTTGTACCTGAGGAAGCTTGGATCTTCAAAGGTATAATTCTATTTTTCTCCTTCTATAGTCACTGATAATTGATGCACAAGAATGATTATGGTTATGGGTTTGTATAAATTTTTGAAAACCTAGTTTTTGCGCTTCCGCCCTATTTATGTGATTTGATTGCATGATTGCGTTACTTACAAACCCAACAGCTGGAAACTACATGAGCTATCAGGAACCTATCAGTTATGGACAGGAGCAGTATGGGGGTGAGTACTCCTACAGTGAACCTTATCCAGACTATCAGCAAGATTGGGGGTATCACCCAGACCATTCAATAAACTACTATCAAGACCAACACTGGCATCCAAATCTCGCATACGCCCCAGAATGGTCCTTCCAGACTCCAGTTTACGAGCCTCAACATAATTTTGAGGGTGACACAGAAAATGAAAGCTTGGAGGAAGGAGGTGACATATCACTGAAGGACATCTTGATTGGGCAACAGAAGTCAGTCAAGAATATCAAGAACTGGACAGAACAAATTAGTAGGGCCTTGATGATAGAGGATGAGCAAGGGCAGACCCATACTGTGAGCTATCAAGAACAATGCGAGCCAAGTCCAAATTTTGCACCAGAACCCACTTATCAATCCATGTGTTTACAAGGAGAACAATCAACAATGGACTTCATGTATAGAGCCTTAGCGAACCAAGAGGAGATGATTAGGAGCCAAGAGCTATCAAACCAGAATTTTCAGTATCAGATGGCCCTAATCAATAATACTCCAACAAATGAGACTCATTATATGGATCCAGTGGCTGAAATAGGAAAGGAAGGATTAGAAATTATGTGGGGGAATTCCATAGCATCAACACAGGAGACCTTATTTGAGAAAGAACAATCAATTGAGGATCTTCAGATTTGGGTGGAGCAAATTAGCACAACTTTAAGGAATGAGGAGGTGATTGAGGAAGGAACCAAACCTCAAGATCTTCAAAGTCCAATGCCTCAGATGACTGAAGCCATAAGTAATGATCCCCAGGTTACTTGGTGCTATGACATGGGTGCAGAAACTGATAGAGAATTCGAAGTACAATTACAACTGGACGAACCGAAGGCAATGGAACAAGAGGAGATAATTGGGGATGTGGAACAGTATGAACCAATAGTGATAATCCCCTAAGAGCCTCCTCCGCCTAAGTGGAACAAGCCAGTCAAGTTTGCACACCCTTGCCCCTTGGAAGCCACATTACAGAGTCAGATCTCGATGATATGAGAGAGTCCGTAAGCTTCAAACCATGGTGGTCAGAAGATAAGAGAATAGAAGAAGAAACCGTTGTGTTGTGTGAACCCCAAAGCCCAAACCATTTCACATACACAACGGAACCCTTGCCTAGCTCCCTAACCTTCAGGACGGGGAATCCTTGTTCAGATCATGTGCTAGGTAGTTTAAATCTGCACCCGCTCTTACTGGGAAGCTGCCAAATTCACACAGCTATTCTGATGGATGGAGGGGTTCTCCAGTATCGTCCGGGAGTTGGGTAGCAGTGGGCAGACACAGTCGAGCTAGAGGACTATAAATCAAGTGCTAGATGGGAGGCACCCCATCATTTCTCTCTCTCTTTGTTTAATTCTCCATTACCTACTTCCCATCATCCCTCTCTCTATCTCTTTGTTTAATTCTCCATTTACATGCTTTCTATCACATTTCCATCCCCCTCGTTTAATTCTTATTAGTTAATATTTATTTTAAATTTTTGCATACTGTAGGAATTAGGAGTTCATTGCCTATATTTTTGAACTTAGGCATGAATGCGTATATTTTTGGGATTAAAGAGCTTATAGCATACTTTTGATGCACTTGCATTGCATATACGCCTTTAGAGAATTTTTGGGAATATAAATGCATATATCTTTCCATGTTCATTCTCTTGATGTAAATAGATTTTATATACTTTTGTTAGTCTATGAGGGCTTAATAAGTATTATCTACGTATTTCAAGTCAAAGGCTGCTCAGAATGAATGAAAAGCAAAAGCCAACTTCAGTTCATGCCAAAAATCTGTAGTAACAAAATCAGATGGCCCGTGCGGTCGCGCCCATTTAAGACTGCATACACGCGCGGCCGCGCCACATGCAGACTGAGCCTGACTTGGGAAAAATCTTGAAAATTTTGGGGGCACCAAAGCACCCAAGCCTCAGCCCCTCTAATCCCAAACCCTCAAGTTCCTTCGTACAATCTCCCATCTCTTCCCTCTCATTCAATCCCCCCCACTAAAAGCCTTAGTTTTGAAAACCTCCTACCTCCTCAATCCAAAGTACCAATTCCCATCCACCTCAGCCTCTCAACCTGATCAATTAAGACAGTGAGTGTGGGATCATTAAAAAAGAAAGATTGATATGGAGCTGGGTTTGTTCGTTGAGTATAGTGTTGAGCGGAGTTTATTTTACCAAGAGCAGAGATGAGATGGGAAAACTTCTGAGAGGGCGCCACTTCATTTCATGCAGCATAAGAAGCCAAATATGGGAGTTTCTTTCTTTTTACCTTTACCTTCAATGGGGACATTGAACAGTTTAAGTTTGGGGGTATTGGTGTTTATTTTGCATATAAGTAATTCATTTTATGTTTTGCATGTAAATTGTTCAATGCATGTAAGTTAGTTCATATAGTGCGTGTAGGTTGTAAATAGTTAAAATTTGTGAAAATTTTAAAATTTTTCTTTTGTTTTTGCATTCTGTGTTAGAGCATACTACATGAATCCAGTTTTTAGTTGGTTAGTTATGTATGTTGCCTATGAAGAAATTGAAATCACTTGAGTGTTGAAGTGATTTGAGACTTAAGCCTGATTTCATGGTCATATATGTAAATCCTTACCTGTCTGATACTGTGTAACCAGTAAGCACGATAGAGTAAACACCATGATATGCTAAGTTTAAATGTTTACATACTTGTCTTCTGGTGGAAAAATTATGTTTTAATAAAAGAGTTTCAGTTCGCATATAATAATAACTAGACTGTTAAAAGCTTAAGTTTGGGGGAAACACGGGACATACATGATTTATGCGGGGAGATGGAGCGTAAGACGCACTCCCTTGCAGAAAAAGAAAAAGAAAAAGAAAACAAAAGAAAAGATTAAGAAAAAAGAAAAAAAATAGAATAAATGCTTCGGCTACGTCGAGTTCTGTGGCCTTTGCTATTCGTGCAAGTAAGCCCTCGAGTTGTCTCTACACCCAACGCCCTAAGGCCGTCTGGTCTGGGAGTCGTTGGTTGAAAGCTCGCTACATGGATATCATTGAAAAGCCTAAGAGAACTAGGCATTGCACGGTCGATAGTGTACACGGGAAAGTGCGAATACGCCCTCGTGTGTAATGAAAGCTTAGTAAAAACTCCCTATTGACTCTTAACTCTAGTAATACATGGTCTTAGTTAGAACTTATATGATTTACTGCTTTTCTTAAGTTGAAACTTGTTTTTCCCCTAAGAAGCATAGTATGTGAGTTATTTATCTGAATGCATGTTTAATGGTTGCTAGGCACACAACGCACAATACATCAGTGCTGACAGTTTTGGATTTTCAAGAATATGCCTTATGGTCTTGACTTGGGTAGCTTATCGGTTTGACTATCTTGTGGTTTTTCTGAGGCATTGCTTTGAAGTTCAATACTGACTGGAACTTGGATTTGCATTCATGATAGCGTAGGTTGCATACATTATATATACTACATTGCATATGTTGTTTAGTTTTGTTTTGGTTGCTTGAGGGCAAACAACATTTAAGTTTGGGGGTATTTGATAAGTGATTTTTAGGACCACTTATTCGGATAGTAACCTGCTTGTTTTGTGGTTTAAACTCAAGTAATCCCGTGCTTTTAATGTGTTTTTGCTTCATTTTATGTTTTATAGGCTTAGGGACTCTCCGGGTGCGAATTGAGCTTAAACGGGCAAAAGAATGCTAAAAGGGGCAAAGCACAGCAGACGGCTTAAAGCAAGGCTTGGTGACATGTGTGCAGGAGCAATGAATGTGATGCTACGTGGCTGGAAGGCAAGAAGCCAAGCTATGAATGATGGCATGATGCTAGAGGCTATAGCAAAGAAGGCTGCATGAAGGAAATAAGTGCATGTGAAGGAAGCCAGGAAGCCTATGCAGATGCTAGCATTGAAAAACCAGCAGAAAAACCAGCATCAGTGGTCCGCGCGGCCCCGCCGGGACGAAGAAGCCGGCACGCGCGCCCGCGCCAATCCTCAGACCAGAACTCAGCATTCCAGGGCCGCGCGACCGCGCCAGGAATATGCCTTGGGCGTGCGCGGCCGCGCCAGTCAAGAGTTCGGCCAATGTTTGACTTACACTTGTAAGAACGGGAGAAGGCATGATATAAGGGCTGAGCCCTCATTTGTTCAACAGCCAACCCCTTAAGGGTTTAGCCCTAGCTTAGTTTCTTCATCTCTTTTCCTTTCCTTTTCTTTTCTTGTATAGATTAGGAGTGGTTTAGTGTTAGATTATGGTTAGTTAGTTAGTTTTCTAGGGTTTTGTTAGTGTTTGAAGATTGAAGCAAGTTTGTACACCAAGATCCAAGCTCGGAGAAACGAACGAAGATTTGCATTTCTCTATCTCTTATTCTCCTTGCTATCATTTGTATTTGGATAATGTATACTAAACTTGTGGTTAATATATTTGGGTTGTCTATGCCTTCAATTATATTTTGAGGTTCCAATGGAACCTAATGAGTAGTTGATTGTTGGTTTTTCTTCCATGATTGTCTTATTTGATTGCTATGCGCTTGTCTATTGCGATATATGCTTTAATTGCCTAATTAATTAGCTACCAATTACTGTGATAGACTATGTGGGATCGGAAGACAAAATTTTGGTTTAGATCGAATCGTGATAGCGGGCGATTATAGGTTCACATGGCGTTGGACTTATGATTTGTGCTTATGACAGAAATATACCGAAGCGCCGCTCGTAGTCAATAGAGGACTTGACCTTAAACCCTATTTATTTGTAAATCACATAAGAATATAGTGGTTTAGGTAATGTGGGTGTCCACATGCGTCTATCACCTGTGGATTGCACATGGTATGGTTTAGGTACATCGGAAGATGGCCTTCTCTTACTCTCGTGTTCTCGGCTAACACATATAATGATTAATTTGACCTAATTGGAAGTGAATCGAATTAGACAAATCATTAGGAGAAATTTGAATCTCTTATCTTCATTATCTAATTCGACTCTAGGATTTTTTAGTTTAACTTTCAATTCCGTGCCTAGTTTAATTTAGTTTTTCATTAAAATAATTTTCCGCTGTTTAAATAAGACTGAAATGATTACGTGCTAGTGGTTTGGTATCTTTTATCCATTAATTATCTGTGGGACGATATCTGTATTTTCACTTTATTACTCGTTTCCCGCGTATACTTGCACGTAAATTGTGTCATCTAATCGGACCAACAGTGACTCCCTTTAAATATTCCTAGCAATTATTCGCATAGGCACAAACTCACAAAACCACCCAAGGTTTAAATAAGCTTACAAAACTAACTCATTAAAATTAAATCATATATATTTAATTAATAATGGAGTTTAAAAATTTACGGTCATTACAGTAGCTAGTCGAGAGCATGAGATGACACCTATTCCAGAGGAGGAGGACGAGGATGAGTCAGAGGAGGAAGAAGATCTGGAAGAAGAATTCCCACCTCACTCTACTGGTACTGAGATGTACGAGGCAGTCTACGATAGTAACGTGGAGCTACATGGTAGAGTCAGAGAGCTCAAAGAAACCATCCAGCAGCGGGACAAGACTATCGAAGAGTTCGATAATGAGCTAGGATAAGCGCAGTAGAAGCTAATTCACGTAAAGAATAATAGAGACGAGGCTCGAGCCGAGATAGCAAAGCTGAAAAAAGACATTTAAGAGGAGTTGACGAAGCGTGCTAGAGCGGAGGAAACAAGCTTGAGGGCTATTCAACGAGCCGATCGAGCTGAAGACGATGCTGAAGCCAAGAGGGCTAAGCTGAGGGAAACAGAATACACATTCCATACGGCCATAGATAGGGCCCAGGATCGTGTCTTCTATTACCCAGCTCAGTTCCAAGGTTTACCATGGTATGTGATGGACCGAAGAACAGTGTTTAGGGTGATGGAAGAAGAACGCAGAGAGGCTATGCGACATCTTAATATGCCTATACATTAGAGCTTTTAAATTAGGTATTTTTTTGTAATAAATAAATGTAAATCCCATAATTTGAGATAAGAATGGGATGAAATAATAATGTAATCCTGGAACTTGTTCCAGTTCAGGAAAGATGATGTAAATAGCAGAGATGTTATCTATTCTAAGTTTTTCAAAAACTACGAGTAATGAATAAAAGAAGTTATTGATGTGCTATGTGTTCAGATACGAACTAAGTTATTTAAATGTTTAGAGTTGAACTTGAATACTTAAGAATTTAGTAGAGGAGCTAATAGTAATATTTCTTAACAGAAAATGCCTCCTAGAAGAAGACCTACACGTCAAAACCCCGAGGGTTTGACGAACAAAAACAACAATAATGATGGGACGAATCCAAACTCAGTTCAACAGTTAGTGAACCTACTAACAGGAGCACTTGCGAATCAGCCGCAAGTGCAGGGCACAACATTTAAAGAGTTTAAGGCAGTATGACCACCTGAATTCAAGGGATCGACTAACCCTATAGACGCCCAGACATGGGTGATGGAGATGGAAAAGGTCTTCGACGTAGCTAGGGTTAGTAAAGATCAGAAAATGGCATGCGCGACTTTCATGTTGAAGTCGGATGCTAGTTTCTGGTGGCAAGCCAACAAGACCAGAGAATGAGAAGGAGTGATACCGTGGGAGCGTTTCAAAGAGATGTTTTTTGAAATGTATTTTCCCGTTAGCTCGCAGGACCAGATGGAGGTCCAATTTCAAGAGCTGAACCAGGGAGGGATGACGGTGTCGGAATATGCCACAAAGTTTAACGAGTTGGCCAGGTTCGCTACTTACCAGGTCAGCACTAACGCTAGGAAGGCGAGGAGGTTTAAGCAGGGACTTAAACCCTAGCTCTACAGCAAGGTCTCCATATTCCAGCTGAACACGTTTGCAACCGTGCTGGAGAAGGCCATTCTCGCTGAAGGAGGGAGCGACGTTGTGACTAAATTCAATCAGCACAAGAAGAAGAAGAATGAAATAAAAAATAAGGTTGGTGGTAGCGGGGCTATCCATCAAAAAAGAAAGTGGAACTATAACACCTCTGCTGGGAGTCAGCAGGGAGGCCAGTAGAAGATGAAGCTCGAAGCATGTGTTGCATGCGGGAGGACTCACACTGGAGTGTGCATAAAAGGGAAACAAGTGTGCTACAACTGTGGTCAGGAAGGCCACATCGCGCCGAATTGCCCAAACCCGAAGAAGGGAGCTTGCTATACATATGGATCCAAGGATCACGTGGCTCATAACTGCCCAAAGAAGTCAGCGGCAGGGTCACTAGGGAATGGAGGAAATGGCAGCGACAACACTCTGACTATCGCTGGACCACTACAAGCAGTTCGACCTACTGCCCGCACATTCAATATGATGATGCAGGACGCTGTGCAATCAAAAGATGTGGTGGCAGGTATTATTCCAATTAATAGTATAAATGCATATGTATTATTTGATTCGGGTGCTACTTGTTCATTCATATCTAATAATTTTGCTAAGACCCTAGACTTACCTAAAGAGGATTTAGTTTACCCTTTAAACATAAAGATTGCGAATAGGGAGATTATTCATGTTAGGTTTGTTTATAAGAACTGTAGATTGGACATTAAGGGTGAATTCGATGTCATACTAGGTATGGACTGCTTGTTCAACCATGGGGCGGTAATCGATTGTCAGAAGAAGTCGGTAAACTTTATAACTCCGTCGAAGTTAGTGTTCTATGGTAGCAAATCATCTAGACAAGCGAGTTATCTGACGATCATGCAAGCCAAGAAACTTCTGACACAAGGCTGTGTAGGATATCTAGCCTACATAGTAGATACGCGTAAGGAGAGCCTGAAGATAGAAGATATATTAGTGGTTAGGGAGTTTGTGGACGTGTTTTTGGATGATTTGCTAGAACTTCCACTAGATAGGGAGATAGAGTTCGTGTTCAACTTAGCGCCAGGAACTACTCCGATTTTGAAAGCTTCGTACCGAATGGCACTAGTCGAGATGAAGAAACTGATGGTTCAACTGCAAGAACTGCTGGACAAGAAGTATATTCAACCGAGCGTTTCACCATGGGGAGCGCCAGTTTTATTCCTAAAGAAGAAGGATGGATCGATGCGGCTTTGTATTAATTATAGGGAGTTGAACAAAGTTACGATCAAGAATAGGTATCCTTTACCTAGGATCGATGACTTGTTCGATGAACTGAAGGGTGCTAGATACTTCTCAAAAATTGATTTGAGAAGCGGGTATCATCAATTAAAGGTGAGAAGGGAAGATATACCGAAGACAGCTTTTAGGACTCGGTATAGTCATTACCAGTTCTTGGTGATGTCATTTGGTCTGACAAATGCCCCAGCTGCATTTATGGATTTAATAAACAGGGTGTTTAAGCCATTCCTATATAAGTTCATAGTGGTGTTCATAAATGACATCCTGGTTTACTCCAAGACCGAGGAGGTACACACAGAACATTTAAGGCTGACCTTAGAATCTCTAGACGAGAGAAGTTGTATGCGAAATTCTTGAAGTACGAATTCTGGTTAGAACGTGTGCAATTTTTTGGCCACGTGATCGACAAGATGATATTTCGGTGGATCCATCGAAGGTTGAAGCTGTAATGAATTGGGATCAACCGAAGACGCAGTCTGAAGTAAGGAGTTTCTTGGGATTGGCAGGTAATTATCAGAAATTTATCCAAGACTTTTCTAGAATCGCAACTCTATTGCTGAATTTGACTCGTAAAATAGTTAAGTTTGTTTGGACGAAAAAGTGTGAGGAAAGCTTTCAGGAGCTGAAGAAGAGGTTGAGTACTGCGCCTGTGTTGTCCTTACCGGATAGTACAGGAAATTTTGTAGTTTATAGTGATGCCTCACATAAGGGTTTAGGCTGCATGCTGATGCAGAATGGCAAGGTTATTGCCTATGCGTCACATCAGCTGAAGGATTATGAGAAGGGGTATCCGACCCATGACTTAGAATTAGCGGCAGTAGTGCTTGCTCTTAAGATACAGAGACACTACTTATATGGAGAGAAGTATGAAATATACACAGATCATAAGAGTTTGAAGTATATCTTCACCATAAGGATTTGAAAATGCGCCCGAGAAGATGGTGGGGAACTGATCAAGGACTACGACTGCGTGATACTTTACCATCCGGGTAAAGCTAACGTCGTCACCAACGCTTTGAGCAGAAAAGGTCGGGAGAAGCTGAACATGTTAACTGATCAGGATCAGTTGATAGAACAGATGGCTAGATTAGGGCTGGAGGTGAAGTTTTCGAAGGAGTTGGATGAGAAGTTGTTTCAAGTAACTACTGGTTCTACTCTGGTAGACAAGGTAAAAGAAGCACAAATTCACAATGAAGAATACGAGAAGATTCGGAAGAGAATAGCCGATGGGGAAGGGTTCAAGTTTAAGATCGATAATGAAGGTCTGCTATGATTAGAAGGAAGAATCTGGGTACCGCCAGTACCAGAAGTCAAAGACGAGATTTTGAGCGAATCTCATAGGTCGAGATATTCTATTCACCTTGGGAGTACGAAGATGTACCGGGATCTCAGGCACCTTTTCTGGTGGCCGAATATGAAAAGGGATGTTGCTGAATGCGTTGCAAAATGCTTAATGTGCCAGAAAGTCAAAGATAAACACCAGAGACCTAGCGGATTGCTACAACAGTTGGAAATTCTAGAGTAGAAGTGGGAGCATATCACGATAGATCTCGTGGTAAGTCTTTCAGCGACTCAGAAGGGATTTAATGCGATATGGGTGATAGTGGATCAACTGACGAAGTCAGCCCACTTTCTACCGATCAGGATTAAATGCAACCTTGACCAGTTGGCAAAGCTATACGTCAAGGAGATTATATCTCGGCACGGTGTGCCATTGTCAATTATGTCCGACAGAGATCCGCGTTTTACGTCAAATTTCTGGAAACGGTTGCAAGAGTGTCTGGGAACACAATTGCGAATAAGTACAGCGTACCATCCTCAGACTGATGGCCAGAGCGAGAGAACAATTCAGACGCTAGAGGATATGCTCAGAGCTTGCGTGATGGACTTCAAGTGAAACTGGGATGATCATCTACTTTTGGTGGAGTTCGCCTACAATAATAGTTACCACGCGAGTATTGGAATGCTGCCTTACGAAGCGTTATACGGCAGAAAGTGTCGAACGCCTTTGTGCTGGGATGAAGTCGATGAACGTCAACTGTTGAGACCGAAGGACAACAGACTGCCAAAATCGTGAAGCTGATCAGAACAAGATTGGTTGCTGCTCAAGACAGACAAAAGAAATATGCCGATCAACATCGACAGAATCGAGAATTCTTACCAGGAAGCTTCGTTTTCGTGAAGGTATCTCCTTGGAAGGGGAAGATTAAATTTTGTAAAAAGGGGAAGCTGAGTCACCGATTTATTGGGCATTTCGAGGTACTATGAAAGGTGGGTGAAGTAGCTTACGAGGTGGAGTTACCTCCAAAGCTAGATAATATAAACAACGTCTCCCACATTTCCGTATTACGACCTTACAAACACGACTATAAACATGTAATAGAATACGAGCTTTTACAGTTTGATAAAGACTTAACTTATTAAGAGGTTCTTGTTCAAATAGTTGATAGGAAGGAATAAGTACTTTAAAATAAAGTGATACCTTCTATTAAGGTAATCTGGAGGAACAAAAGTACTGAAGAAGCTACGTGGGAACTTGAAGATGTTATGATGAAATTTTATCCGTAATTATTTGCTTAGTTTTGTGAAACCCTTATATACCGATTCTGGGGACAGAATCCTTTTAAGGGGGGAAGAATGTAATAGACAAGATTTTTTTTATGTATAATTCTAAGGACATAATCCTTTTAAGGAGGGAAGATTGTAACGATTGAGATTTTATATATTAAATTTTAATATTTATTGAGTGAATAAATATTTTATGTGATTTATTTTTTGAGTTAAATAAATAAATTATGTAATTTTGTGGAATGATTTAATTAAGAGTTATATATTAATTAAGTAAATATTTAATATTTAATTTAATTAATATGTATTGATTTTATAGTATAGTTCTAATTTAATTAAGATAATTAAATTAGATGAGTTATGTTTATGAGTGTTACATGAATTATAATTAGCGACTAATTATAATTGTTATGTGAAAATTTCTTTATGTGATTAATTGTTGTCAGATTTTAATTAATTAAATAAGAATATTAAAGATTTAATTAATTAAAAGTATAACATTAAAATATGTGTTAAAACGATTTATTAAATTAAAGAAAAAGATTTTAAAAGATTTTACCAAACAAGGCCCTTACTTTTATTTTAATCATATTTTACCAAACAGGGTCTTAAGCTCAAAAAGTTAGTTTTTAAAAATAAACAGTTTTTGCCAAACAAGCCTTATGGCTTTTTAAATTCAAAATAAGTATCACCTATATAATAATGGGTAATTAGTATATGATATAATTATAGGTATTAATTATTTGTAAGTTACGTATATTATATTATTAGATGTATAATTTATATATATATATATATATATATATATCAGCTATGTAAATAGTTTTTACGTTAAAACAAAGTTAGAGCAAAGAAAGAGTACAGAAGTGAGAATACAGAGAAGTTAGAGAGAAAGAAAGAAGAAAAAGAAGGAGAAAAAATTGGTAGAACTCAAGCTCCTCATCATCATCTTCTTCTTCAATCATCAAAACAAAAAGGGTATAATTACTATCTTATAGATTTAAAATTTTAATTGATTGTTCTTCCTTGTTTTGAGTTCTCTATGAATATGAAAATGTAAACATGAATTATATATATATATATTGTGTTTATATACTATTTATAATTGATTTGTATGCTATAAATGATTTTCAGAAATTCAATTTGCTGTAAAAACAAGTTTTAATGGAGAATTTGTGTTCTTATGAATTTTCATATTTTTGGTTGAGTTAAAATGAAAGATTGATGTAAACATGAAATTTATGTGTAATATGTGTTATAGCATGTTTATATATGAGTTATATAGTTGTCTTAGGGATTCAATCCACGTAATTAAGATGAATATGAAGAAATCATGTTCATAGTAATTTACTGTGAACTAATTTTGAAAATAGCCTTTTTAAACTATCAAATTGGTGTTTGATTATGGATTATTGTTTAAATTGATCATGGTTTATGTTAATATGTTAAGAATTAGAGTTATTGCAATTAGAATAACATGAATTGATTGAAAGACGAATTCGCAATAGCAAATTTTGTCAAGAACGCTTGATATTGTAGTTTTCTTCAAAAAAATCATGAAAACATGGTTTTGATTATGTGTTGTAAGGATTTTATATGTTATAATCATGTTAAAGAGTCCAAAATTTTGTTGTTATAAAGTTTCATGTTCATCATGTTGAGAAAAATCAGACTTTGGTGTGGAGAAATAAGCCAAATTGGCTTATTTCTCTGTCGTTCGCGAGCTAGGCGGTTCCCACAGCAGTGGGCCCCGCCCCAGCGGGGCTTTAACCCATGGAGGACCTGCCCCAGTGAGGCACCATGCTATCCGGGAATTTTATTTTCCCTTCGTTGAGTTTTTATGTCGCGTTTGTTTAGCTAACTTTTTTTTATGACATGTTAAGTGTAATAGGTAATGAGATAACATACTTTTGATATGTTTAAGATAGATATAAGTCTTATATAAATGTATTACATGTGTATGGGTGTATTACTTTCGTAAGGTACACATAATGATTTAAAGTGTTATAAGCTTGTGAAATGTATGTCGTGTGTATAGACTCACGTATGTGGCTAGTTAGCAACCTATGTTGCAAACAACGTTGTGAGTTGGACTTGAGTATGAAGTTCGACGGTTTAAACGTTATAGTTGGGTACTAATAGATGTTTGAAACGTAACGTGATATGTAGGATAATTGTGAAAGTGGTTTGTAATAGTAAAGTGTAGCTTGCGCTTGAGGCAAGTTCTCTACTCCTTATCTTTTACTTGAGCAAGTTTTCTAATCCTTATTCTTTTACGTTACACAAGTTTCCTATCTTTAAACCTATTATTTATATTGTGCATACTTTCTAAACCATTCTTGTCCACTATGCAAACGTTATCATTGTATCTTTTCATTGTGCAAGTTCTCTAACCATTGCTCAATATATCATGAAAGTTTATTTCTGATTCTTAACTTGTTATATATTGTACAAGTTATATTGTATTCTAATGTTCATAATGCGTTAGTTTCATAATGTTGTAATCTTGACTAAATTGTTCAAGCAAGATCTACTTACTCTTTCAATTCGATTTAAGTTATTTCCAAAGCTTACTAAGAAGTTTATTGGTTCTTAATTCTTATATTATCGAACTGTTGAAAGTAATGTGAGTCGATTCAACTACTCCTTAGTTGATGATAGTTGAAACTCCAAAGTTCCTTTTTCTATTCAAACCAAACTTTCTTTGGTACAGACTTGTATTTAAATACTGAGAATGAACAACCCTATTTATTAGGGAACATTTATGCGAAAGCGTTAAGATGGTTGTGCACAATACATGGTACGAAGGGCTGATCCCCCTAAGTACGAGTTAAATGTCCATAGTCTCAATGACTGTTAAAGGTTTAAATAGAAATATTTATAACCTAGGACATAGCTCAAGGTCGTATGACCCTCAGATAAATTCTGCATTCAAACTTTAGAAATGATGAAAGAATTATTATTCAATTCTTTATTTTTGATGAAAGTAAAGTTATTCAAACTCTCTTGAAGATATTCAGTCATGGCATATTATTGTATATTTCGAGTGAGCTTTAGTTTGCTCACTCTTGCGTATTTTTATAACCATTGTAGTTAAAGCCAAGAATGTTGACGTGTACCGTCAACAAGTAAAAGAATAGGAAAGATGAGCAAGTGAAGGCTTGTTGTATTCAATTGTAATAAGACTTAGTTGATGATGTTTTATTTCCGCATTTATTTATTTGATGTCAAGGTTTAGTTAACCCTGGGATTTTATTTGGGACAAGTTGTAATCCTTTGTCAAGGAAGATTCTATTTAAGTATTTATGAAAGTTGTAATTTACTTTGCAATTCTTTATTATTGGGTTAATGTATGATTTATTTAGAAAGTGAACACCAAATCTTGTGGAAATGAAGTACCCGAATTTGGGGTGTCACAGTTTCAACGCAACCTAATTAAAGCTAGATTACTTGTAGCTGAGCAAACATGCAAGTTTGTGAACTTCACTCCTTATTTGTGCACGTTTCCTGTGAATTCTATTAACTTGTGCAAATGTATTATTGTTGTGCAAGTTTCCTAACTTCATTTGATTGAAATATTGAATGCAAGTTTCTGAACTTCACGGTTTATTGTGCAAGTTTCCTATCCTTACTCATATTTTATTGAGCAAGTTCCTTAACCCTACTCATATTATTTTCTAGAATGATATTATTGTATTGCAAGTTATTTATTTTAGCTTGAACCGTATTTTCAAGCATGCTTTACGTGGTTTAATTACTTAATAATTATACCGCATCGATTTTATTGATACTCGCACTTGTTGCACTTGAGTTCGTACAGTCTTGGACTTGTACATTATTTAAAGTTTTATAATTCATGAACTGCTTCAGATTGAGTCTGAACCCTTGTTTGGTCAAACAATTGCATGAAATTTTTATAAAAGCTATCTAGGCCAATTAATGGTATGGATTCTTAGACTGAAATGAACACCCATTTTTATTTTAGGGGAGTACCCCATGTATCTAGTATAAGATACAAACAGCAGAGTTAAATGTTATGCATATACATAGCGTACGCGAGGCTGATCCCCTCAAGTACATATTCTATAGCCAGTAACCAAAGGGTTAATCAGCTATTGATTCTGTGATGCCCCCAAATTCGGACCGCTAGTGGTTTCTCGAAATCGGTTCGTCACGTTCTATCATCTAACACGATTATAATAATATTATGACTAAATGTCGCATCACACAGCGAAATAATACACATCACTATTGTCAAATAGATTATATTTAATTAATATTATTTATTCACGTCCCAAGGTCTCATAACTTAAACATTGATTACATAGCTTAGACATAACTTAAACATACATAACCTTAACTAGTACATAATAGAATAAGTTCTTATTACAATAATAAGTTCTACATAAATAAGAGCTACTCTGTAGCCTTTCCCTTGCCCTTGTCGGCCCCAGAAGTTCCGCCCTGCTCTGCCTTAACTGAAATATTTTTAGGGAAAGCAAGAATGAGAAACAAGTTTGCTCAGCAAGTAATATGACAACAAGGGTGAGTAATATAGTTCTCGAATCCAAAGAGGGTATATCAAGGTGTGATAGTTCAAGACAACAAGAAATATCAACAGTTCTAAATAATAGTTACTAAGGACATAATAATGTCAATATAGTTCAATGCTAAATCAATTTAAGATTTCAAGATAATTGGATACTGAGCAGTCACTAAGGAATATGAACTTCTACTAGAATTAACAGAAATATACTGATAATCTAGTGAAACAAGTACAACATGTGATTAGCCTAAAGTACCCTATATTATGCATAACATCCAATCGTACTCAAGTGCGCACGTCGGTCTCCAGACAAATATAACTTCCCTTCAAATAAGGTTGATAATCTTAGTCAATATAAGAC
Organism: Panax stipuleanatus; assembly: GCA_020205555.1. Lineage (NCBI taxonomy): Eukaryota > Viridiplantae > Streptophyta > Magnoliopsida > Apiales > Araliaceae > Panax > Panax stipuleanatus. Next base: position 53,690,741 of record CM035116.1, on the reverse strand, counting down.
TCCGCACCAATCAATTGGTTTGGATAGCTTTCTAATCATGATATTAGTCTAGCCGAATCGAATGGCATAGACCACTCTTTATAAGTTTAATACTCAAAATTTAAAGATCGAAGAATATAAATCAACTTTATCTTTATCCACGAAGTATTTAAGTAATACAACATGAATCGCAATTCCAATAGCTTACTTGTACGACATAGTGCAAGTTTAATAAATGCTCATTAAGAATAGAGTTCGAGTACTTGTTTACAATATCCGTTGAATAAAGTAATGCAAGGTTGGGATACTTGCCTTATGTGTAGTTTACTCACGTAAAGCTAATCAACACTTTTGAATCCTATTATAATATATTTACATGTATAGGATACTCATTAGCTAAACACATTCGGTACATAAGCTTGATATGAAATTCAAGTATACACATATGATTTAGTTATATAATCCTATACGTATGTTACTACGTAGTTATTCAGGTGTAGCATGAAATCAGATTATAGGTCACTATGATTTCAATTGACGCAGTTCGCAACCATCGTTAGACTTATCATTTGAAATTTATAAACACCTTGTCAATTTAATACGCATTGCACGCATAAGAAGGATCATGATAAAAACATATGTTAGGAAACTGACAACTAGGTTCAATTCGTTATCCATTCTTATCTAATCAAAGCTTTAAGTATTCAAGTAACAACATTTCTTACGTTTAATTGCTACACATATGCCATGAGGTCACTAAGTATCATATACACATGTTCAAGCTACTTTAGTCATGCATTTTATGTTCTACGTTTCACTTCCTTGAATCTTGTTCTTAATCATGCTCAACTAGTTTATCGTGCATAGGACTAGCTAGGCATACACGGCAATCATGTTTAGAGGCATATGATATCTTATCACAATGGCCATAAATTTCAGAATACTTGTAATGTATCTATCTACAAAACTAGTTTCCAAACTATTGAGGTTTCTTTTGAAATCTTATGTTAAACCATTCTACATGCAATGTAGCTTCGCATATCACTTGTAATGCTTTCATATGCATAATTAGATCACATAGGCATGCTTACAAGTTCATGACTTAAATGTATATAATTTAAGCTTTTATGTGAAACTCTAAGTTTCCATTAGCATGTTATCAACATTATTTAGGCATGCAAAACTACTTCACTTACTATACAGCATGCTTGCATATATATATATATATCAAGAATACGTAAGCATGTTCACAAGTTCTTAACTCAAAAGCGTTTATGGTTTATTAAGTCCATATTGGAAACTCTAAGCCTTTCCATAGAGGGTCCTCAAAGCTACTCAAGCATGCAAAGTAAATCCACATGTCTTTCATCATGCCTTATGTTATGTACGTACATATCTAGATTATTTACACATGCTCACAAAATCAGAATATTCAAAATTTCTAGTTTTCCAAATCTTGAAGTTTTCTTGAAAACCCAACTTAAATCAAGCTAACGTGACATACTATAAGTAAAGCAACCTATGCTAGCATGTCAAGGATATTTATAACTAGTATCAAGTTCAACTAGCATGCCCAACTGAGCAGAACCAAAAAAATTGGTTTTCCAACACTGGCAGCCGCGCAGCCGCGTAGGGTAGTGCTATAGAAGTGGTCCGGCCGCTCCACTTTGTGCTAAGGAAAAAATTCTGGCTCTGCTTCTGCAGAGCCTTAATACCAAATGACCAAACCTTCTTCTGTTACAACTCAGACTGCTTCTAGACATGCATACATACTTAAACAACACAATGGCATGCTAATTCATATCAATCGATAGAGAATTCAAGCAATTCAAGAATTTGACAAAACTTAATTTCAAGAACAAAAGTCAGATTTTTATACCTCTTGGAGCTTATATGAATTCCCTCAATGCACTAATTATACTCCCTCAATGCTCTCTCTAGCAACTCAGCAATTTAATTAAGCAACATAGAAAATGAAGAGGAGGTCTCTATTTATAGAGAAATTGTTAACCAGGCCAAGCCATTACCTTAAGGATTGAATCCAATAGAAGATGAGAAAATTCTTTGGACAAGGGTCAGTTGGTGATAAGCATCATGAAGGCCACTCCCCATGAATGATGAGCTAGTGGTTGCTTGGGAGAAGAAGATGGAGTAGGCTTTTAGCATTATTTTTTTTTTACACGAGAGGAGAGAATGAGGGAAGACTCTCATTTTGGGACAACAATACTCAGCATTTGGAAGGAGTGAAATAACACATACCATATGCTTAATACATATAGACACACATTGGCTTAATATTCACTTAGGGGTATACATGGACTCTAATTGGGATAATGATATTACAAAATAGCAAATTGGGGGGTATATATCATATAATCCATGTACATTTTTATAATACTTGGATATAACATAATTGGGCATTATTACTCCACATTATTACAACCTCTATTATTATTTCAATTATATTACTTATTGAAATCCATATTAATTATTCACATACTTTAATTTAATATTCCATATAGTATTCCTTACATTACTATACCTATCACATGGTCACATAAGTTCATGTATGTAACTCATACAATTTTATTACTCTTACAATATAGTTTCCATATTGTATAGTCTCACTAAAGTGTCACACTACACTTTATAATATAGTTTATATATTACATAGTCTCTTGTATTTCACAATGCACTTTATATAATATAGTTTGGTTCTATATTGTATAATGTACATATAATATGTATTCTCATAAGTCCAACCATATGACTCACTTCCTTTTATTAAATAGTTTCTATCAAAATGTTACCTCATGCTTTATATTATATAGTTGTAGTGATAACTTTACACTTTAACAAATACTTGAACAATCATTAACCTTTTAATATTAATCAAATATTTATTCATTATTATTATATCACCCATCATTACCATTAATCAATATTATATTATTATTTAATCATCTACTTATTAATTTTTTCTTTAATTAATTAAATAATCAATATTTCTCATTATTGTGCCACACAAGGCATTCATTGAGCTTATCATAAATTTCACATTCTTCTCAATTATTATAAATTCAATTTGAATTCATTTGAATTAACTCATCTCAAAACACATAATCACTTATATTCAAATAAATATTCAATTTCATTAATATATTTATTAAAAATATATGGAAATTCTCGGGTATTGCATCCTCCCCCCCCCCCCCTTATAAAAATTTTATCCTCAGAATTGCTACAAGGTTACACAATTAGATGGGGATAGTCCATCATCATCCTATCTTCTAATTCCCACGTAGCCTCCTTGACATAGTGGTTATGCCAAAGTACTTTTACAGATGAAATAACTTTATTCCTTAAGGTTTTCTCTTTCCTATCTAATATTTGGACATGAATTTCTTTATACGCTAGGTTCTTCTCCACTTGAATGGGATCATAAGAAATCACGTGTTTGTAGTTGGCCTTGTACGGATGCAACACGGATATGTGAAACACGTTGTGAATGTGCTCCAACTCGGGTGGTAATGCAACTTTGTATGCCACCTCGCCCACTCGCTTCAGTATCTCGAACGGTCCTATAAATCTTGGACTTAATTTTCCTTTATTGCCGAAATGGATTTTCTCTTCCATGTAGATACCTTCAAAAATACGAAACTGCCGACTTTAAAGTCCCGATCTTGTCGATGAAAGTCTACGTACTTTTTCTAGCGATCTTGAGCTGCTACTAGTCTAGCTCTTATCACTGTCACCACGTCTGCGGTTTGTTGTGCTAACTCTGGTCCGAGTATTCTTCGCTCTCCAAATTCATCCCAACATAACGGCGTTCTGCATTTTCTTCCGTAAAGAGCTTCGTACGGTGGCATGCCGATACTCGCATGATAACTATTGTTATACACAAATTCAACTAAGGGTAGGTGGTTGTCCCAATTTCCCTTGACATCCATCACGCAAGTCCTAAGCATGTCCTCCAGCGTTTGTATAGATTGCTCACTCTGTCCGTCTGTCTGAGGATGATAAGCGGTACTCAACCTCAACTGTGTTCCCATTCTCTCTTGCAATCTTTTCTAAATATTTTACGTGAAGCGCGGATCTCGATCAGAGACAATTGACACCGGCACTCCATGTCATAAAACAATCTCTTTTACGTAAAGATTCGCTAACTGATTCAAACTATATCGGATCTTGATCGGTAGAAAATGTGTGGTCTTTGTTAATTGATCCACGATAACCCAAATGGCATCATAACCTTTCTGTGTGATTGGAAGTCCTACCATGAAGTCCATCGTAATGTGCTCCCATTTACACTCTGATATTTCCAATGGCTGTAGTCAACCACTCGGTCATTGAAGCTCTTATTTAACGTGTTGGCAAGTCAGACATCTACTAACGCACTCTGCGACTTCTCGTTTCAGATTGGGCCACCAAAAATGTTGCCTCAAATCTCCGTACATCTTCGTGCCTCCCGGATGAACGGAATACGTCGTATTGTGTGCCTCGTGCAGAATTTCCTTTCTTAATTCTATTACCGCTGGCACCCACACTCTCCCTTCGAATCTCAAGATACCGTCTTTATCCATTCAGAATCTTCTTCTTCATTTTCTGCGATCCTCTTTCTGATTTTCTCGCATTCTTCATCTTTCTCTTGTGATTCCTTCACTCTATCCAACAAAGTTGGACGAGCTTCCATTACAATTAACTTCACTTCAGACCTCTTCGGTCCTTTTACCTCTATCTCTAATTTTTCCATCTCTCTTATTAACTCGTTTTGAGTCGTCAAATGAAACAATTTCTCCCTTTCTTTTCTACTTAAAGCGTCGGCAACCACGTTTGCCTTACCCGGATGATAAAGAATATCACAGTTGTAATCCTTGATTAGTTCTAACCACCTTCTCTAACGCATATTTAACTCATTCTGTGTGAAGATATATTTCAAACTTTTGTGATCTGTGTATATCTCACATTTTTCTCTGTATAAGTAATGCTTCCAAATCTTCAACGCAAAAACTACGACTGCTAACTCTAAGTCGTGAGTAGGGTATCATTTTTCGTAGTCCTTTAGTTGTCGTGATGCATACGCAATGACCTTGTCATGTTGCATGAGCACACAACCAAGTCTTTTGTGCGATGCGTCACTATACACCAAAAAATTTCCCGCATCATCTGGTAGTGAAAACACAGGCGCTTCACTTAATCTCTTCTTCAACTCCTGAAAACTCTCTTCGCATTTGTCTGTCCATACAAATTTTACTGTCTTTCTCGTCAAATTTGTCAATGGGGTTGTTATCTTAGAAAAATTCTGGATGAATCTTCGATAGTACCCAGCTAACCCTAAGAAACTTCTCACCTCCGTTGGTGTTCTCGGTTGCTCCTAATTGCTCACTGCTTCAACCTTTGCAGGGTCTACTGAGCTTCCATTCTTATCCACCACATGTCCTAAGAATTGAATCTTCTCCATCCAAAATTCACATTTAGAAAATTTTGCATACATCTTCTCCTTCCTTAGTGCCTCCAAAACAATCTTCAGATGTTGGGCGTGTTCTTTCTCTGTCTTCGAGTTGATCAAGATATCATCGATCAAAACTACTATGAATTTATCCAAGTATGGCTTGAAAACTCGATTCATCAAGTCCATGAATGCTACCGGAGCATTAGTCAATTCGAATGACATTACCAAAAACTCGTAATGTCCATAACAGGTTCGAAACGCATTCTTTGGTATGTCTTCTTCCCGTACTTTCAGTTGGTGATAACCTGTCCGTAGATCTATCTTCGAGAAACACTTTGCTCTTTTCAGTTGATCAAATAGATCGCCTATCCTCGGTAACGGATATCTGTTCTTGATCGTTACTCTGTTTAATTCTTAATAATCGATACAGAGCCTCATCTGTGACACCCCCAAATCCGGGTACTTCAATTTCCACGGGACTTGGTGTTCACTGTACAAATATCATCTATCTATCTACCCATAGTAAATGCAAACCATGAAATAAATAGAAATAATCCTCCCCTTATGGGGTTACAACATCTGAAAAGAAATACATCAATCCCAGGTCGTACTTAACCTTAAATCTCAAGTGCGGAAATATAAATAATTAAATAAGTCTTACACAACTTTAACATAAGTCTGAAACATAAACACATAAAATAAACAACAAGTCTTCATCACTTGTTGACCTTGCCCTTGCCTTTGCTAGTAGAAGGCTCGTTGGACCTTTCGTTCTTAACTGCAATGTTATTATTACGCAAGAGTGAGCACGATTGCCCACAAGTATAATAATATGACAACAATATAATAACATGCGAGTGAATCAAAGACATCTGAATAAAGAAACTCAACTTTTGACTCAAGAATGAATAACAGGAATCAAAAGAACGTCTGAGGGTCATAAGACCTTGAACTATGTCCTAGGTTGTAAAGTTTTTATGCTTTAAACCTTTAACAGTCATAAGACTATGGACTCTACTTCTCGTACTTAGGGGGATCAGCCCTTAGTACCATACTGTGCACAATATCTCAACGCTAAAGCGTAAATAATCCCCTTTTTACAGGGTTGTTCATCTCAGTTTTGACATCAGAGTCCGCACCAAAGGAAGTTTGGTTTGGATAAGCTCAATAAGTATTCTAGAATTTAGAACGTACATCAACTATGGACTAGTCGAATAAATAAGGGTTCACTAGTCCTATAAGTTCAACAATATCATCGATATTCAACTTGAATGGTAAATCTCAAGAGTATACAATCGAATAAGTATTGTATAGCTGAATCATGCTTAAAAAAAATAGTAATATCTCATATGAAAATCTCAACTTGAATAATCAAGGATAAGAACTTGCTCAATGTAAAAGTAAGATTTGAGTTTAGGAAACTTGCAAAATATTAAACAAGTTTAAGGATAGGAAACTTGCCTCTTGCACAAGCTACAATTATAATTCACGTTCTTTATTACATCCTACATATCAATACGTTCACAATACAAATTAATCAATAACTCGATATACGTATCGAATCACACACATCGGTTTTGAGCACGTTATTGGACTATACAATTAACGATTCAAGTCATGTAATTAACTTATTAATTACTCACGTAATATAAGTTATTAACCTCTTATTATATGTTTAGCATATCTTTATGTTCATTACATTAGGTTTTAAACCACCTCTTAGAACACACGAACACTTAGCAAAAAAATTTCAAATTTCTGCAAGGGGCGCGGCCGCGCGCCAGTTACCCTTGGGACCAGCGCGGCCGCGCGGCAACGCAGACCCAGATTTCCAGTTCGCGAATGACACACAGAGCAACCCAAATAAATCCAAATTAAACTAACGAAATGAATTTAAGGCTACCCATGAGATATAGAATTTACAGAAACATCATACCATGTTCTAAGCATGCTTTTAACACTTTAAATCACGGAATTACACAAATCACAACATTTAATTTCACTATTTTCAATATTTTATAAAGTTTTGAAAGAAAACAAGAATTCAACGTTACGGATTCGTTATAACACCGAATCCGTTCGTTTAACTTCCATTTTGTTCGTTTAAATGTACACAATCACATTCAAGTGTTAATTTAAGTTAAATAAACGCATAAGGTGTGTAAATTTTGTACGTAAGGGCCATATGGGCCATATGTACAATTTTTACACTCTGTAACTTTTGAAAACCCAATTATCAACAAAATTCCATGGTGTGATCACTGAAAGTTATGCATATATGGCATATAATATGTTATGGACATCAATTAATATATATATAGCCATATCATGAACAAGTCATCAATTTAGTCTTTTACAGAAAACTTCAAAGTACGTTAATGGAAGTTTTGAAAACTTAATTAAGACGTAATTACATAAAATTGATCACTGTGATTTATGTATACATGGTATAAAACATGTTATAAACATAATTTAACCCATATAAAACCATATAACCAACAATGATTCAAAATTGACGATTACAGAGAACTTCAAAGTACGTAAAAATAGAAAGCTTAAAACTTAATATAACTGAATTTACCCTTGCTAGTTGGTGAAGATGATTCAAGGATGATGATATAAACTTTTCAAATTCTTCTTCCTCAATCTTTTCTCTCAAAATTCTCTCTGATATGAATATATGAATTGATATAGTATATATGTATATAAGTATAATACGTATAATATATAATGGGTGAGTGGTTGTCAGTTGGTCCCTTAGTGGGTTAACTGACCAACTCCCCTTAAGGCCTTGTTTGGCTAGCTTAAGGAATCCTTTCTCATTTATTTTAATTAATTTATTATAATATAGTTAATTAATGTCACACCCAATTAAATCAAATAATGCTATTTAAATCAATTAAATAAAATAGCATAAATCTACATTAAATCACATAGTCACATAATTAAAATTCTTATTTATTAATTATGTCTAATCATAAATCTCTAATTAATTAATAAATTAATTAGAATAACATTATGCTTATTAATTAATATATTAATCAAATAAGCTCAATTAAATACATACTTTGAATATAAAAATTCACCACATTAATTTAACTAATGTGACACATATAATTAAATTAATCTACCACAAATTCATCAATTAATTATTTAACTCAATAATTAAATCATCAAAAAAAATATTTATTTAATTCAATAAATATTCAAAATAAATTACAAAAATCTTGTTTGTCACATCTTTCCCCCCTTAAAAGGATTCTGTCCCCAGAATCACGGTTCAATTAAATTTCGTCCCGTTACATTCTCCCCCCCTTACAAAGATTCTGTCCCCAGAATCGCATAAACAAAAAAAAAATTAAGTAAATAAATCTGGGTAATTCTTCATCATATGCTCTTCGAGTTCCCACGTAGCTTCTTCAGCATTGTGGTTCCTCCAAATTACCTTAACAGAAGGTATAACTTTATTTCTGAGGACTTGCTCTTTCCTGTCAACAATCTGAACAGGAATTTCTTCATAGGATAAGTCTTTCTCAAAATGTAGGGGTTCATATTCAATCACATGTTTGTAATCGGGTTTGTAGGGGCGTAAAACTGACACATGAAAGACGTTGTGGACATTCTCAAGGGCCGGAGGTAAGGCTACCTCATACGCAACTTCTCCAATCCTTCGCAGTACTTCAAAGGGTCCAATGAACCTTGGGCTCAATTTTCCCTTCTTACCGAATCTGATCTTTCCCTTCCAGGGAGAGACTTTCAAGAACACATAGCTACCCGATTCAAACTCAACGTTCTTACGGTGTGGATCGGCGTATTTCTTCTGCCTATCCTGAGCTGCTACCAGTCTTGTTCTGATCACTTTGACTATCTCTGCTGTATGCTGTACCAGTTCTGGACCTAATAGTTGTCTCTCGCCAACTTCATCCCAGTATAGCGGGGTTCTGCATTTTCTTCCGTACAACGCTTCGTAAGGCGGCATGCCAATACTAGCGTGGTAACTGTTGTTGTAACCGAATTCCACAAGCGGTAGGTGATCATCCCAATTTCCTTTAAAATCCATGATGCATGCTCTCAACATATCTTCCAATGTCTGGATCGTTCTTTCACTCTGCCCATCTGTCTGAGGGTGATAAGCCGTACTCATTCTCAACTGTGTCCCCATGCATTCTTGTAGTCGCTTCCAGAAGTTCGATGTGAAACGCGGATCTCTGTCGGAAACAATTGACACCGGAACTCCGTGCCTCGAAACAATCTCTTTCACATATAGCCTTGCCAACTGGTCTAAGTTGAATCTGATTTTAATCGGAAGGAAGTGTGCGGATTTCGTCAGTCGGTCAACGATAACCCATACTGCGTCGTAGCCTTTCTGAGTCGTCGGAAGGCCAACCACGAAATCCATCGTAATGTGTTCCCATTTCCATTCTGGGATTTCCAGGGGTTGTAGCAAACCACTTGGTCTCTGATGTTCTGCTTTCACTTTCTGACAGGTTAGACACTTTGCAACACACTCAGCAACATCTCGTTTCAAATTCGGCCACCAGAAGTGCTGTCGAAGATCCTGGTACATCTTGGTACTACCGGGGTGAATTGAATACCGTGAGCTATGAGCCTCTCTCAAAATGTCATCCTTAATTTCTGGCACTGACGGTACCCGAACTCTATTCTCAAATCTCAGTAGTCCCTCACTGTCTATCTTGAATCTCGGTTCGGTTCCTTCAGATATCTTTTTCTTAACCTTCTCACATTCTTCGTCCTGAAGTTGAGCTTCCTTAACTTTATCCAATAGGGTTGTACCAGCTTGAATCTGAAACAACTTCTCGTCAATCTCCATCGAATACTTCACTTCCAATTTCAGCTTTTCCATTGCTGAAATTAGTTCCTCCTGAGTAGTCAACATCATCAATTTCTCCCGACCCTTTCTGCTTAAGGCGTCGGCAACCACATTAGCCTTACCCGGATGGTATAAGATTTCACAGTCATAATCCTTAATTAACTCCAGCCACCTTCTCTGGCGCATATTCAAGTCCTTCTGTGTAAAGATATATTTCAGACTCTTGTGGTCTGTATATATTTCACACTTCTCCCCATAGAGATAGTGTCTCCAAATTTTTAAAGCAAATACCACGGCAGCTAACTCCAAGTCATGGGTCGGATACCCCTTCTCATAGTCTTTCAATTGTCGTGACGCATACGCAATGACCCTGCCGTTTTGCATAAGCACACAGCCAAGTCCTTTATGCGACGCATCACTATAAACCACAAAATTGCCTGTGTCGTCCGGAAGGGATAACACAGGTGCTGAACTCAACCTCCTCTTGAGCTCTTGGAAACTTTCCTCACACTTCTCTGTCCAAACGAATTTCACCGATTTTCTAGTCAAATTTGTCAGCGGAGTTGCGATCTTGGAAAAGTCCTGAATAAATCTTCTATAATAACCCGCCAATCCAAGAAAACTCCTCACTTCCGACGGTGTTTTCGGCAGATCCCAGTTCATCACAGCTTCGACTTTAGAGGGATCTACCGAAATTCCGTCCTTGTCGATCACATGTCCAAGAAATTGCACTCTTTCAATCCAGAATTCACATTTAGAAAATTTGGCGTACAACTTCTCTCTTCTCAACGCCTCTAATGTTAACTTCAGATGTTCTACATGTTCTTCCTTGGTCTTCGAGTATACCAAAATATCGTCGATAAAGACCACCACGAATTTGTCCAAAAACGGCTTGAACACTCCATTCATTAAGCCCATGAATGCTGCAGGAGCATTCGTTAGACCAAATGACATTACCAAAAATTCGTAGTGACCATATCGAGTCCTAAATGCTGTCTTTGGAACATCCTCTGGCCTCACCTTCAGCTGATGATAGCCACTCCTCAAGTCTATCTTTGAAAAGTACTTTGCACCCTTCAATTGGTCGAACAGATCGTCGATCCTCGGTAATGGATATCTATTCTTAATTGTGACCTTATTCAGTTCTCTGTAGTCGATGCAAAGCCGCATCGTCCCGTCCTTCTTCTTCACAAATAACACCGGCGCTCCCCACGGCGATACGCTCGGTTGGATGTACTTCTTGTCCAGTAACTCTTGTAGTTGTACCATTAACTCTTTCATCTCTACCGGAGCCATCCGGTATGGTGCCTTCGATATTGGGGCCGTCCCTGGCGCCAAATCGATCACAAACTCAACCTCTCTGTCTGGCGGAAGTCCTGGCAGATCATCCGGAAATACGTCTAAGAAGTCCCTCACGACTGGTATATCTTCTAATTTCGAATTTTCTTTACGACTATCGACTATGTAGGCTAAATATCCTACACAGCCTTGTCTTAACAACTTCCTGGCCTGCATCATCGTCAGACAACTCGCTTGTCTAGGCGATTTACTGCCATAAAACACAACCTTTGACGGGGTCATAAGGTTGATACACTTCCTCTGGCAATCAATTACAGCCCCATAATTGACTAGCCAATCCATTCCCAGAATAACATCGAATTCCCCAAGTCTAATCGGGATAAGATTTACGTTCATAATGTTACCCTTAATATCTACTCTACAGTTCTTGTGTACATATTTAACAGGGATTACTTCTCTATTCGCAATCTCTATATTCATGGGGTATTCTAACTCGTCCATAGGAAGTTCTAAGTTCTTAGCAAAGTCATCGGATATAAATGAACAAGTAGCACCCGAATCAAATAGTACATAAGCATTAACTTTATTGATCGGAATGATACCTGACACCACATCGCGAGACTGCACAGCATCCTGCACGGTCATGTTGAAGGTCCTGGCGGTTGGTCGGTTGGTTGCGGTTGGTCCCGTGATAGTTAAAGCACTTCCACCGCTGTTTCCCCTGTTTCCACCTGATCCTTCCCTTCCAGATCCCTTCTTGGGACAGTCCCTTGCCAGATGGTCCTTTGAGCCGCAAGTGAAGCAAGCGCCCTTCTTTGGGTTCGGACAGTTAGGTGCTATGTGGCCTTCCTGACCACAATTATAACATACTCGTTTTCCCTTCATACAGACCCCCAGGTGAGCTTTCCCGCAGGTCGAACAAGCTTCGATCCTCTTTTTCTGACCACCTTGCTGATTCCCAGTCGATGAGTTATCATTCCACCTCCTCTTCTGATTATTACTCCCTCCCGTGTTGCTACCACTAGCCTTGTTAATTCCTTCACCTTCACTCTTCTTCTTTTTCTGATCTTGGTTATACTTTGTAACTGCATCACTCCCGCCTTCAGCGAGAATGGCCTTCTCCAACACCCCAGCAAAAGTGTTCAATTGGAACATTGACACTTTGCTATACAACCAGGGCTTCAGGCCCTGTTCAAACCTCCTTGCCTTCCTCTGATCGGTGTGCACTTGATACGTGGCAAACCTAGCCAACTCATTGAATTTCGCCGCATATTCTGGTACGGACATATTTCCCTGTTTCAGTTCCAAGAACTGGACCTCCATTTGATTCTGCGAGCTGGTCGGAAAGTACATCTCGAAGAACATCTCCTTGAACCTCTCCCAGGTAATCACACCTTCACCTCCCCGGACCTTATTCGCTTGCCACCAATAGCTGGCCTCAGATTTCAGCATGAACGTTGCATAGGCGGTTTTCTGGTCCTCTCTGACTCTGGCGACGTCAAAAACTTTTTCCATCTCCATGACCCAGGTTTGAGCTTCTATCGGGTTCATGGTGCCTTTAAACTCTGGCGGTCCCACCGCCTTGAAGTCCTTGAACGTTGTGGTCGGTGGAGCTTGAGGTTGGTTGTTAAGCGCTCCAGCAAGTAAGTTCGCCAACTGCTGAACGGGGTTAGCATTGGCGTCGTTGTTGTTGTTAGTTGACCCTTCTTGGGCCTGTTGACGGTTAGATCGTCTCCTTGGCGGCATTTTACTCTTAAGAAATACGCGTATTAGAACTTTATTCAATCTTTTAAATATCTAAGGCTTAACTTAAACATTTAGACACAATCAGTCAACACATTATCTCAAATAAACTCTGATATATTACTAAATCAAAAGTTTTAACATAATACGATAGCATCACTGCTATTTACATCAACTATCCTGAGATAAAGAATCTACAGGATTTAAAACATAAAATATTCCTCTGTTTATAAACACATTGGAATTTACATTATTAACTACTAGATAGGTTTCACAAAATCAAATGTTCCTATCACTGCCCATTAAGGCGACGAACAGCTTTGCCACGCTCTTCTTCCATAATCCGAGACATCGTCCTGCGATCTAGCATGTACGACGGTAGTCCTTCAAACTGAATTGGGTACCTCATAACCCGATCCTGGGCCTCGTCAATTGCATACTGAAGTATAGAGTACGTCTCTTCAAGCTTGGCCTTCTTCGCCCGACAATTATCTTCTGCGAGATCTGCTCGTCGTGATTCCCTTACCCAAGCCTCCTCTGCTATGGCCAGCCTTGCTGATTTCTCTTTTAGTTCATTCTTCAATTCCTCAATTTCCTCTGACTTCTGCTCGGTTTGGCCCTTCTCGTGAGCCAAATTCCACTCTACATTTCCCAAACGTGTGTGAAGAGCCTCAACCTCTCCATCCCTCAGCTCGATGGTAGACTGTTGAGTAACCGACCGCTCCCTCAGCTCCTGAACAGTCTCCCTCAGCTCCTGAACAGTATCACGTAACTCTATGTTACGGTCATACAGCTCGTCATACATCTCAGCACTGATAGAGCTCGGCGGGAACTCTTCAGGGTCTTCCTCCTCCTCTTCAGCTGCCTCAGCCTGAACTTCAATCTCCTCAGGGTCTTCCTCAGAGTCCTCCTCTGAATTAGACACCGGCACAATCTCCTGACCAATGACTGTGATCAAGGGTGATGGCTCTCGTCGGACTAACTGCTCCCAAACTACGTGGATATCTCGGGGCTCCTCCTCTCTAGCCTCTAGGGGTACAAGGTCCCTGGACTGACTAGGTTCTCCAGCATTCGTCATCCTGACAAATAAAATTTTAAGTTTTAGTAATTACGTGATGCTAATCGAGACTCGAATATATAAGTATAAGCACGTAGCACATAAGGTAAGTTATTATCTTTCTTAGAACTCGATAAGAGTTATCATTACTATGTTCTCGATCTCTAAAAAGGCTACTATCCTAAGGTTTTTCCCCACCTAAGGTTCATAACCTACAGCTCTGATACCAACCTGTGACACCCCCAAATCCGGGTACTTCAATTTCCACGGGACTTGGTGTTCACTGTACAAATATCATCTATCTATCTACCCATAGTAAATGCAAACCATGAAATAAATAGAAATAATCCTCCCCTTATGGGGTTACAACATCTGAAAAGAAATACATCAATCCCAGGTCGTACTTAACCTTAAATCTCAAGTGCGGAAATATAAATAATTAAATAAGTCTTACACAACTTTAACATAAGTCTGAAACATAAACACATAAAATAAACAACAAGTCTTCATCACTTGTTGACCTTGCCCTTGCCTTTGCTAGTAGAAGGCTCGTTGGACCTTTCGTTCTTAACTGCAATGTTATTATTACGCAAGAGTGAGCACGATTGCCCACAAGTATAATAATATGACAACAATATAATAACATGCGAGTGAATCAAAGACATCTGAATAAAGAAACTCAACTTTTGACTCAAGAATGAATAACAGGAATCAAAAGAACGTCTGAGGGTCATAAGACCTTGAACTATGTCCTAGGTTGTAAAGTTTTTATGCTTTAAACCTTTAACAGTCATAAGACTATGGACTCTACTTCTCGTACTTAGGGGGATCAGCCCTTAGTACCATACTGTGCACAATATCTCAACGCTAAAGCGTAAATAATCCCCTTTTTACAGGGTTGTTCATCTCAGTTTTGACATCAGAGTCCGCACCAAAGGAAGTTTGGTTTGGATAAGCTCAATAAGTATTCTAGAATTTAGAACGTACATCAACTATGGACTAGTCGAATAAATAAGGGTTCACTAGTCCTATAAGTTCAACAATATCATCGATATTCAACTTGAATGGTAAATCTCAAGAGTATACAATCGAATAAGTATTGTATAGCTGAATCATGCTTAAAAAAAATAGTAATATCTCATATGAAAATCTCAACTTGAATAATCAAGGATAAGAACTTGCTCAATGTAAAAGTAAGATTTGAGTTTAGGAAACTTGCAAAATATTAAACAAGTTTAAGGATAGGAAACTTGCCTCTTGCACAAGCTACAATTATAATTCACGTTCTTTATTACATCCTACATATCAATACGTTCACAATACAAATTAATCAATAACTCGATATACGTATCGAATCACACACATCGGTTTTGAGCACGTTATTGGACTATACAATTAACGATTCAAGTCATGTAATTAACTTATTAATTACTCACGTAATATAAGTTATTAACCTCTTATTATATGTTTAGCATATCTTTATGTTCATTACATTAGGTTTTAAACCACCTCTTAGAACACACGAACACTTAGCAAAAAAATTTCAAATTTCTGCAAGGGGCGCGGCCGCGCGCCAGTTACCCTTGGGACCAGCGCGGCCGCGCGGCAACGCAGACCCAGATTTCCAGTTCGCGAATGACACACAGAGCAACCCAAATAAATCCAAATTAAACTAACGAAATGAATTTAAGGCTACCCATGAGATATAGAATTTACAGAAACATCATACCATGTTCTAAGCATGCTTTTAACACTTTAAATCACGGAATTACACAAATCACAACATTTAATTTCACTATTTTCAATATTTTATAAAGTTTTGAAAGAAAACAAGAATTCAACGTTACGGATTCGTTATAACACCGAATCCGTTCGTTTAACTTCCATTTTGTTCGTTTAAATGTACACAATCACATTCAAGTGTTAATTTAAGTTAAATAAACGCATAAGGTGTGTAAATTTTGTACGTAAGGGCCATATGGGCCATATGTACAATTTTTACACTCTGTAACTTTTGAAAACCCAATTATCAACAAAATTCCATGGTGTGATCACTGAAAGTTATGCATATATGGCATATAATATGTTATGGACATCAATTAATATATATATAGCCATATCATGAACAAGTCATCAATTTAGTCTTTTACAGAAAACTTCAAAGTACGTTAATGGAAGTTTTGAAAACTTAATTAAGACGTAATTACATAAAATTGATCACTGTGATTTATGTATACATGGTATAAAACATGTTATAAACATAATTTAACCCATATAAAACCATATAACCAACAATGATTCAAAATTGACGATTACAGAGAACTTCAAAGTACGTAAAAATAGAAAGCTTAAAACTTAATATAACTGAATTTACCCTTGCTAGTTGGTGAAGATGATTCAAGGATGATGATATAAACTTTTCAAATTCTTCTTCCTCAATCTTTTCTCTCAAAATTCTCTCTGATATGAATATATGAATTGATATAGTATATATGTATATAAGTATAATACGTATAATATATAATGGGTGAGTGGTTGTCAGTTGGTCCCTTAGTGGGTTAACTGACCAACTCCCCTTAAGGCCTTGTTTGGCTAGCTTAAGGAATCCTTTCTCATTTATTTTAATTAATTTATTATAATATAGTTAATTAATGTCACACCCAATTAAATCAAATAATGCTATTTAAATCAATTAAATAAAATAGCATAAATCTACATTAAATCACATAGTCACATAATTAAAATTCTTATTTATTAATTATGTCTAATCATAAATCTCTAATTAATTAATAAATTAATTAGAATAACATTATGCTTATTAATTAATATATTAATCAAATAAGCTCAATTAAATACATACTTTGAATATAAAAATTCACCACATTAATTTAACTAATGTGACACATATAATTAAATTAATCTACCACAAATTCATCAATTAATTATTTAACTCAATAATTAAATCATCAAAAAAAATATTTATTTAATTCAATAAATATTCAAAATAAATTACAAAAATCTTGTTTGTCACATCATCGATCCGTCCTTTTTCTTAACGAACAACACTGGTGCTCCCCAAGGAGACACACTTGGTCGTACGTAACCCTTATTCAATAACTCTTGCAATTGTATCATCAGTTCTTTCATTTCTACTGGCGCCATACGATATGGAGCTTTCAAAATCGGTGTCGTTCCTAGTGCTATGTCTATTACGAATTCAATTTCTCTGTCTGGCAGAAGACCAGGCAGATCATTCGAAAATACATCTTAAAATTCATTCACTATGGATATATCTTTAATTTCTATTCCTTTTTTTCGAGTATCTATAATGTAAGCTAAATAACTTACACATCCTTTTCTTAACAATTTCTTGGACTGCATCATCGTAAGGCAACACGATTGCTTAAGCGATGAGCTACCATGAAACACTACCTTAGACTTACTCGGAGTCTAAATGTTCACACATTTATTCTGACAGTCAATTATCGCAGCATGGTTATACAACCAATCCATTCCCAATATTACGTCAAATTTTCCCAATCTAATTGGCATCAAGTCTACGCTCAGTTCATGTTCTCTAATGTTTGCGCGATAATTTTGATAAACAAATTTTACAGGGATTACTTCCTTATTCGCAACCTCTATGTTCAAGGGATCTTCTAATCGTTCTCGGGGTGTGTTAAGTCTACTAGAAAATTCTTCAGATACAAAAGAACAGGTGGCACCCGAATCAAATAATACATATGCATTTATATCATTGATTGGGATTATACCCGACACCACGTCCTTTGCAGCTACTGCATCCTGGAAGGTCATGTTAAAGGTTCTAGCGGTTGGCCAGTTGGATTGTGCAGGTCCGCTGATTATTAGCTTGTTTCCCCCTTACTGGCTGCTACCTCCGCCACTTCCCTTCTTTGGGCAGTCCTTAATCCAGTGCTCCGTTGAGCCACATGCAAAACATCCTTGTATCTTTTTTAGTTTTGGGCAATTGGGTGAAATGTCCTCCTCCTGGACACAGTTGTAGCAAGTGTCGCGTCCCTTCCAGTACTCACCTTGGTGATTCTTCCCAAATTTCAGGCATCCCTCTGCCGTCTTCTTAAATCCTCCACGGAAGTTCCCCGATTGATTGTTGTTGTTCTTGTTGTTATTGTTGTTCTCCCACTTTCTTTTTCCCAAATTACTTCCTCCACTACTGCTACTTCCAGCTCAGTTTTCTCCTCCGGTATTCTTTCCTTTCTTCTCCTTGTTGTACAGACTTAAGGCCTCACTGCCATCTTCTGCAATAATTTCCTTCTCCAGCAATGTCGCAAAGGAATCAATTTGAACAACTGATACCTTATTAAACAGCCATGGCTTTAGCCCTTGTTCAAAACGTCTTGCCTTCCTCTCCTCATTTCCTACATGGTGTTCTATAAATCGCGCTAGTTCATTGAACTTAGCAGCATACTGCGACACCGTCATATCACCCTGCTTCAGTTCTAGAAACTTAACCTCCATCCTATTCTTCATGCTTTTCGGGAAATAGTTCTCAAAAAATAGCGTCTTGAATCTTTCCCATGCGATTATCCCTTCCCCCGCTCTTTGTTGATTAGCCTCCCACCAGTAGTTGGCTTTGCCCTTCATCATATACGTAGCAAATACAATCTTTTGGTCTTCCCTTACTCGAGCGATAGTGAAAGCCTTCTCGATTTCCTTGATCCATATCTGTGCGATAATTGGGTCGGTAGTACCCTCGAACTCTAGGGGTCCTACACTCTTAAAGTCCTTAAAACTTGTCACTGGAACAGCTTGAGGGTTGGGGCGAACGGGTTCGTTGTTCCTTCCCCAAAGATCCTCTCCTATTAGATCAACTAGCTTCTGGATCGGGTCTACTTGTTCCCTCTCATTATTTATTGACTCCTCAAGTGCAGTCAATCTACGTCTGGGTGACATTTTCTGCATCACAAATTTTCATTTTATTATTACTCAATCATATCACTTAAGTATTTCTTTAATAACAAAAGAATAAAATTTATAACACGTTTCTGAAATAAACTTCATTTATATTCATATGCCAAATCGTTTCATTATATGATCATCCCTAGCATATTTCTATAAATGTTATCACATATTCCCTAATATCACAAAAGACGGGGAATACTAACATACTACCATAATACCCCTCTAACAAAAGCTTACTCAGAGTTTACATAACTATCCCTCACTTTACACAAAAAGTTGGGATTACAACATAGTATATACATCACATAAGGTAAATACTACTAAACTACTACTAGTCTAGCTAAACTACTACTACTACAACGCTCCTGTACTCGATCTATGCTATTTACGCCATCAACTCTCGGCTCATAGTATGTAGGGTCTGTCCCTTCTCCGCTGGGTAGTGGTATACACCATCGATCACCCTCTCAAAAGCTGAACGGAGCACATACCCCATCTTATTCATCTTCCTCTTCTTGCATCTGACTTCATCTTCCAAGTCGTATGCTCTCTCATTCGCTGCTTCCCACTTCTCCTCGAAGTGAATCCTATCCATCACCTCTAATTCTAGCTAAGTATGGAGTGCCTCTTTCTCAGTCTTTTCACTTAACTCTCTCTGCTCGACCTCTTCTAGTTTTCCCGCCAAGTCTACATTTTTGGATACCGACATGTGGAATAAGGTTCCCATCTAGATCCCTGCCTCCTTGCGGTAAGAAATCTCTACCTCTAACTCCTGCATGGCCAGCTTCCACTGATGGTCTTCGTCCCTCAATATCTGGAACTCAGACTCTCTTTCCTGGGCCTCAGCCTCCAGCTCCTGTACTCGACAGTCTAACTCTAGAATACGCTCCTCGTACTCTCCCAACATCGGCTCCTCAAGATTAGGCTCATAAGAGCCCTCTATAGGCTCCTCCTCTATAAGCTCGTCCTCCATCGGCTCCTCCTCCATCGGCTCCTCCTCTAGATCGGACTATACCTCAATCTCGTCCTCGTCGTCAAACTCGCATGGTGCAACAGCCTGCACAGGCACAGCCTCTAGAGGCTCCTCGTATACTACGTGTATATCTCTGGGCTCCTCCTCGGCCACTCTACTAGGTACTCCCGTGTCTGCAATCCTACAATCACAAACAAACCGTAACTCCATTAGAATGTTAATTAAAACATAAGGTCATTGTATAGAATGAAATTACATTTCATAACACACTAAGTCTTTCAAGGAAAACTCTACAGGAGTTTTATCTCATTTCTAACTTCGAAGTGTTGGGTTTGTACGTAACGCAATCATGCAATCAAATCACATAAATAGGGCGGAAGCGTAAAAAACTAGGTTTTCAAAATTTATACAAACCCATTACCATGATCATTCTTGTGCATCAATTATCAGTGAATAAAGAAGGAGAAAAACAGAATTATACCTTTGAAGAAACAAGCTTCCTCAGGTACAAGTTCTACTCCTTTGATTCCTTTGATTCCTCTGTAGTGACTCCTTCCCTTGATCAATGTCAGCCACCCAAATGTTTGGCCTCTAACGGTGATCCACCAAGGAAGATGAAGAACTCAGTAAGATGGGTTATTGGCTTAACCCTTGTTTCTATCTCTATAGAATATGTGTACTCCCAACTCTTGAAAAATTCACGTCCCTTATTTCTGATATAAGACACTCTTATATAGATATTAGGTTAACCCTCCTAATCCAATTAGAATAGAATTTTATTTAATTAATTAATTAAATACTTTTAATTAATTTATATCCTAATCTTTATTAGGATTGAGAGAGAGTACTGATATTATATTAATTCCTAAACTCCTTTAGAATTAAAATAATAATAATAATAATAATATTAATAAGACTCCTCTTATTAATTTATATTTAATATTTCTAAAATATTAAATAATAAACATTAAGCTATTTAATTTATTCTATCATCATAGATTAAATTAATTATACTTAATGCATTATTACTATCATGCCATTTTCTTCTTAAATAATTCTTCTTCCTTTAATGGTGTGACCTTTTAGGTTCTCCATATTAAACCGGTTGTGAATAAATCAATTAGAACAATTCTAATCTTATTTAAATAAACAAATTAAACTAATAATCTATTTAAATAAATAACATTTATTCTACAATAGGGATAAGCCTCCCTGGCGATCAACGACTTTCCAGATAATATAGATTTCAACATTAATCATAAAAGAACCTGTGAGTTAATAGTTACCGTACAATTCAATCCTTCCACCATACAATGTCCCAATTAAATATAAGACATGGATTTACTGTCAAGTCTTAATTTATTTAATCATATGTATTTCGATTAGAAAATGCACAACTCCAAATAATGCAAATTATAATCCTCTTTCTAATTTCATTCTACCTTGGCCAAGGATTCCTGGGTTGTCATTTAACGAATCACATAGGACATATCTCCTCTTTTACTAGAGGTGGTAGATTCTTTATTGATCATTCATTATCTCCATACGTAACTCATTACACCCAAGCATACCCTATATATGCCTTAAAAGGCCTTAAGGAATTAGTCAAAGTATAATTTGTTACATACAAGATACTATGATGATCTCAAGTCCAAGGATCACATGTACTACTATCACATTAGGAATTCCTATTGACAGGCGAGTAAAACTCCATTAGGTGTTCCATAGCGAGTCACGTTCAGTGAACTTGTTCTCCAATAAGCACCTACATACTTGCTTTAGTGTCTCCACACAAATGACCATGAGATCAGTCATCCTCATCCAATGAGCAAGCAACATATGTACCAATCTATCCGGATTTACTAATCCCCATTTTAGTAATCCCGCAATTGGGAACTATTTTAGTTTTTAAGCTTTCTAAGAATTTAGATCTCATTATCATGATCTCATCATGATTCTAAAAGCATTGCTTAAAAATATGGGTTATTTACATATTATAAAAATAGCACCATGTAGATAATTATATGCCTTAAATGAATATTTTATTAATAAATAAATAAGATTGTTTACAAAGTATGTGCTTTATCATCATATATGATTGGGTTGTATGCACACTACTATCAATCTCCCACTTGCACTAAAGCCAATCGCCATGGTATCTCATACCCATCTTCTCTAAGTGACGATCAAACTGCTGTTGTGTTAGAGCTTTAGTAAATGGATCTGCAATATTTTCTTGAGAGTCCACACGCTCCAAGGTGACGTCTCCACTTTCAATGATCTCCCTGATCAAGTGAAATCGCCGCAACACGTGTTTAGATTTGTGATGAGACCTGGGTTCCTTAGCCTGTGCAACCGCTCCGGTGTTGTCACAGTATACGGGAACTGCTTCTCCAATGCTAGGAACCACACCAAGTTCAGTTATGAACTTCTTCATCCAAACAGCTTCCTTTGCAGCTTCACTTGCAGCTATATACTCTGCCTCTGTCACTGAATCAGCAACCGTTTGCTGCTTGGAACTCTTCTAACTCACTGCACCTCCGTTCAAGGTAAACACATACCCTGAAACAGATTTACTGTCATCTTGGTCTGTTTGAAAACTTGAGTCCGTGAATCCCTCGAGTTTTAATTCAGACCCACCGTAGACAAGAAAAATATCTTTAGTCCTTCTCAAGTACTTTAGGATATTTTTCACTGCCTTCCAGTGCTCTTCTCCTGGATTCGACTGGTATCTTCTTGTTACACTAAGTGCGTGAGCAACATCCGGTCTAGTACATATCATACCGTACATGATAGATCCTATTGCAGAAGCATAAGGGATCTTACTCATACGGTCTCTCTCCTCAGGTGTCTTTGGGGCCTGTTTCTTGGAGAGATTTATTCCATGGCTCATCGGCATGAGACCTCTTTTGGAATCTTCCATGCTAAACTTTTTAGCATCGTATCAATGTACGTTCCTTGGGATAAGCCGAGCATCCTTTTAGATCTATCTCTATAGATCTTTATCCCCAAAATATAGGATGCTTCACCCAAGTCCTTCATGGAGAAGTTTTTAGATAACCAGATTTTAATGGATTGTAACATAGGAATGTCATTCCCTATCAGTAATATATATCATCAACATATAATACAAGGAATGATACTGCGCTCCCACTAACCTTCTTGTATACACATGGTTCATCCTCGTTTTTGATAAAATCAAACTCTTTGATTGTCTCATCAAAACGAATGTTCCATCAACGAGAAGCTTGCTTCAACCCATAAATGGATCGTTGTAGCTTACAGACTTGATTTGTTCCAACTTTTGAAATAAATCCCTCTGGCTGTGTCATATACACATCCTCCTCAAGTTTCCCATTGAGGAAGGCCGTTTTCACGTCCATCTGCCAGATCTTATAGTCATTGTAAGCTGCAATCGCAAGCAAAATCTGAATGGACTTGAGCATGGCTACTGGTGAGAAGGTTTCATCATAGTCAACTCCTTGTCTTTGTTTGAAACCTTTTGCAACCAGTCGGGCCTTATAGGTCTCTACCTTTCCGTCTGCTCCAGTATTTTTCTTAAAAACCCATTTACACCCAATAGGTTTAATACCTTTAGGTGGTGAAACCAAATACCATACTTTGTTTTCATACATGGAGTCCATTTCGAATTTCATGGCTACAAGCCATTTCCCTGAGTCTTTATTACTCATAGCCTGTTCGTAATTCAATGGATCATCATCATTCATGATGTGTACCTCATCGTTATCCTCTATAACGAATCCATACCTCTCACGTATCTTCGGTACTCTTCCAGATTTACGAACAGGGTGTGGTACAGTAGGTTCTTCTACTTGGTTAGGTACCTGACTTTGGTCCGTGGTAACTTGTGGTTCTTGAACTTCTTCAAGATATATCTTGCTCCCACTGACCCCTTCATGGATAAACTCTTTCTCCAAGAAATTAGCATGTTTCGCAACAAACACCTTTTGATCAGTTGGATGATAGAAATAATACCCTACGGTTTCTTTAGGGTATCCCACAAATCTACACTTATCGGATTTAGTCTGTAGCTTATCATTTTCAAACTTTTTGACATAAGCTGGACAACCCCAAGTCTTAACATGCTTAAGATTTGGTTTCCTCCCTTTCCACATCTCATATGGAGTCTTTGGGGCGGATTTAGTAGGTACCTTGTTAAGTAGGTATGCAGCCATTTCTAGGGCATATCCCCAGAAGGAAATTGGAAGGTCGGTAAAACTCATCACGGATCGAACCATGTCCAACAGTGTTCTATTTCTCCTTTCAGATACTCCATTTAACTGTGGTGTACCTGGAGGAGTCCATTGTGAGATTATACCATTTTCTCTGAGACAATTGAGAAACTCACTGCTTAAGTATTCTCCACCTCGATCTGATTGAAGTATCTTAATACTCTTGCCCGTTTGTTTCTCTACTTCACTTCTGAACTCTTTGAACTTTTCAAATGATTCTGATTTGTATTTCATTAAATACACATATCCAAATCTTGAGTGATCATCAGTGAAAGTAATAAAATAAGAATACCCACCACGTGCACTTGTTGTCATAGGTCCACAAACGTCTGTGTGAATCAATGCCAACAACTCTGTAACTCTCTCTCCTTTTCCACTAAAAGGAGATTTAGTCATTTTACCCATGAGACAAGATTCACAAGTTGGATATGATTCATAATCAGATAGCTCGAGGAGCCCATCTTTATGCAACTTGGATAATCTTGTTTCATTGATATGACCGAGTCTACAGTGCCACATATAGGTATAATTAATATCATCTCTTTTCCTTTTCTTAATTTGTTCAATTTGAAATATATTTTCTTGTAAGTCAAGTGTATAAAGTCCATTTCGCAAATTTTCAATACCATATAAAACATCGTCTTTATAAATAGAACAACCATTGTTCTTTATAATAACGTAAAAACCTTCCATATCCAATACAGAAATTGAAATAATGTTTTTAATAATATTCGAAACATAATAACAATTATTAAGATAAATGGATTTTCCCGAAGGCATTGCTAAACAATAAGTTCCTACAGCTAATGCAGCAACTTTTGCTCCATTTCCCACTCGTAGGATCACCTCATCTTTGTTCAGCTTTCTACTTCTGACCAGTCCCTGCACAGTATTACATATGTGAGAACCACAGTCGGTATCCAATACCCAAGTAGAATTATGACTTTCAGAAAAATTAATTTCAATCATAAACAAACCTTGATTGGAAGTCGAAGCTTCTCCAAGCTTCTTCTCTGCTAGAAACTTCTTGCAGTTCCTCTTCCAATGTCCCGGCTCATTGCAATGAAAGCACATTCCTTTAGCTGGTTCAGGTTTCTTTTGCTCCTTTTCTTTCCCTTTTCCTTTAGCCTTCTTAGATTTCTTCTTTTCAGAAGACACCTTGGGCCTCTTCCTTTTATTGGAAGAATCCACCATCAAGACATGGTTCTTCTTGGCTGAGAAGTGACCTTCTATAGTTTTCGGCATGTTAAGCAGCTCAGGTAAGCTGACATCTAGCTTATTCATGTGAAAATTAACCACAAACTGCGAGAAGGTCTCAGGGAGTAACTGCAAGACCAAGTCTTGACTCAACTCCCCATCCATGACGAACCCAAGCTGTCCAAGGCGTTCAATTAAATTGATTACCTTCAGAACATGAGTCTCGACGGCAGTGCCCTCGGTCATCCGAGATCGGAAGAGCTCCTTAGATATCTCATATCTAGCAGTCCTACTCTGTTCACCATACAACTCCTTGAGGTGAAGCAGCATAGCAAGAGCATCCATTTTTTGGTGCTGACGCTGAAGCTCGTTATTCATGGATGCGAGCATGATGCATTGAGCCACAGATGCATCATCTTGCCACTTATTGAAAGTGGCAATCTCTTCCTCAGAGGCTGTTTCTGAAACAGATTCAGGGATAGTGGAATTTAGGACATAAGAAATCTTTTCAGCAGTGAGAACAATTTTCAGATTTCTTAGCCAGTCCTCATAATTCGGGCCGGTAAGCTTATTTGCATCAAGTATGCTTCGTAGTGAGAATAGTGATTTTGACATTTTTTAAAATTCTGCATCTGAAAAGACAACATTTTAGCAAACATTCATTTTATTAACTTTGCATACCAAAATAAATTTAGGTCTTTATTTTAAATTGGTATCTCCCACTATTTTCATCAAACTATATTACCCTCACTCATATAGTTCGGCAACATCTAATTAAAGATTTTCTAGTGAGATTAAGGATCCCATTTCAAATGTATATAACCTTGTGGATAGCACAACAAGCGATATACAAATAAATAGGTAGACAACTCTTGTCAATTACATCACCATGTAACTCCTTTTATTTTGCCTCTTAAATCATAATGGTCATGTGTGTGCACATCCGAACTAAAATGATTTAAGTTAAGTCCAGCCTAGCACTTCCATAAATTCAAAAAAGAAAAAATTTCGTCCTTGTGGATAGCACAACAAGACTAGATCGTTCAATTTTCTTGATAAGCATCAAATGTGATTAATTAACATCTTAAATATTCAATACTCTCCTTGTGGATAGCACAACAAACTCATATTAAATATTTAATACTCTATTAACTAATCATGCTAGAAGGCGACGTTCGATATTCCAAATATCATTTGAACGCTTCAGACTTAATAATATTTCTTTGAGGGGTTTGTTATTATTTGTCTCATCTTTTTAAGCGCGCATGCACATATATATATAACATACGCGTCATTTTATTAAACATGCGAAGCATGTTTGTATAAAATATAATATATATAATATTTAGCATGCAATATAGAATACTATATTCTACCCGGATTGATTATGGACTTTTATTCTAGTTTGGTTCAATAGAGCCACCAAGTGAACCAAAAGGTCAAACCTAGGAGTGCAAAAATTTAAATTTAAACGTAACTGTTACATTTAAACCCGGACTCCATACAAACGGGTCTTCACGCACTCCTTGCTCCTTGGTCTCCAGTTTCTTCAAGATAATTCTAACTATCTCTATTACATAAATTATTTTTAAATAGAAACCTTGATCAGCAGTCAAGGGGAAGTACATAGAAGGGAGATAAAATTTTACACCGAGAATAAAATCAGAGAAGACGAGGTACGCAGACCCCATTTTATAAAACCCATACATTTAAGCATTCATCCAAAATAAAATCCAATAACATTGGTCATAGTCCATAATCAATCCCTTTTATTACCATACATATCATCATACGTATCGATAAAACTTATTCATCTCATGAAAGTAAATTCATTCCATATATGTATTAATATCAGTTAATGGGCAAAAGTTTGCTAAACTTTGTTTTTGGAAAAATAAACTCCTTTATTTCATTCAAAAACAATTCCAAATTAAACTCTTTAATTTTAGCAATTCTGAAATCTCATTTCATATAAAATAAACATCTTTATTTTAAACCTTTATTAATTAAAAAAAATTCAGATTCTGTTAGTGGCGCAGCTGCGCCAGGAATATAAAAAGAACCAGCGCAGCTACGCAGCATGAAAAACCAGGCCAAGACACCGGCGCAGCTGCGCAGCAAGAAGGCCAGGAACCGGCGCAGCTGCGCAGCTTCGCAGAATCAGAAAAACTTTTGTTGCCCAGAACTCGATCCAATCGCATATTATACATGTATGGAATCACATAGACTGATAATGAGCACAAGATTGGCTCTGATACCACTGTTGGGTTTGTACGTAACGCAATCATGCAATCAAATCACATAAATAGGGTGGAAGCGTAAAAAACTAGGTTTTCAAAATTTATACAAACCCATTACCATGATCATTCTTGTGCATCAATTATCAGTGAATGAAGAAGGAGAAAAACAGAATTATACCTTTGAAGATACAAGCTTCCTCAGGTACAAGTTCTACTCATTTGATTCCTTTGATTCCTCTGTAGTGGCTCCTTCCCTTGATCAATGTCAGCCACCCAAATGTTTGGCCTCTAACGGTGATCCACCAAGGAAGATGAAGAACTCAGTAAGATGGGTTATTGGCTTAACCCTTGTTTTTATCTCTATAGAATATGTGTACTCCCAACTCTTGAAAAATTCACGTCCCTTATTTCTGATATAAGACTCTCTTATATAGATATTAGGTTAACCCTCCTAATCCAATTAGAATAGGGTTTTATTTAATTAATTAATTAAATACTTTTAATTAATTTATATCCTAATCTTTATTAGGATTAAGAGAGAGTACTGATATTATATTAATTCCTAAACTCCTCTAAAATTAAAATAATAATATTAATAATAATATTAATAAGACTCCTCTTATTAATTTATATTTAATATTTCTAAAATATTAAATAATAAATATTGAGCTATTTAATTTATTCTATCATCATAGATTAAATTAATTATACTTAATGCATTATTACTATCATGCCATTTTCTTCTTAAATAATTCTTCTTCCTTTTATGGTGTGACCCTTTGGGTTCTCCATATTAAACCGGTTGTGAATAAATCAATTAGAACAATTCTAATCTTATTTAAATAAACAAATTAAACTAATAATCTATTTAAATAAATAACATTTATTCTACAAAAGGGATAAGCCTCCCTAGCGATCGACTTTCCAGATAATATAGATTTCAACATTAATCATAAAAGAACCTGTGAGTTAATAGTTACCGTACAATTCAATCCTTCCACCATACAATGTCCCAATTAAATATAAGACATGGACTTACTATCAAGTCTTAATTTATTTAATCATATGTATTTCGATTAGAAAATGCACAACTCCAAATAATGCAAATTAGAAACCTCTTTCTAATTTCATTCTACCTTGGCCAAGGATTCCTGGGTTGTCATTTAACGAATCACATAGGACATATCTCCTCTTTTACTAGAGGTGGTAGATTCTTTATTGATCATTCATTATCTCCATACGTAACTCATTACACCCAAGCATACCCTATATATGCCTTAAAAGGCCTTAAGGAATTAGTCAAAGTATAATTTGTTACATACAAGATACTATGATGATCTCAAGTCCAAGGATCACATGTACTACTATCACATTAGGAATTCCTATTGACAGGCGAGTAAAACTCCATTAGGTATTCCATAGCGAGTCACGTTCAGTGAACTTGTTCTCCAATAAGCACCTACATACTTGCTTTAGTGTCTCCACACAAATGACCATGAGATCAGTCATCCTCATCCAATGAGCAAGCAACATATGTACCAATCTATCCGGATTTACTAATCCCCATTTTAGTAATCCCGCAATTGGGAACTGTTTTAGTTTTTAAGCTTTCTAAGAATTTAGATCTCATTATCATGATCTCATCATGATTCTAAAAGCATTGCTTAAAACTATGGGTTATTTATATATTATAAAAACAGCACCATGTAGATAATTATATGCCTTAAATGAATATTTTATTAATAAATAAATAATATTGTTTACAAAGTATGTGCTTTATCATCATACATGATTGGCTTGTATGCACACTACTACCACTAAGTTCTCCTAGGTTATAATCTAAGGACACTCTCTCCTAAGGTTTATAACTACAGCTTTAATACCAACCTGTGACGCCCCCAAATTCGGACCGCCACTAGTTTCTTGAATTCGGTTCATCACGTTCTATCATCTAACACCATGATAATAATATTACGACTAAATGTCGCATCGCACAGCGGAATAATACACATCACTATTGTCGAATAGATTACATTTAATTAATATAATTTATTCACGTCCCAAGGTCTCGTAACTTAAACATTGATTACATAGCTTAGACATAACTTAAGCATATACAACCTTAACTAGTACATAATAGAATAAGTTCTTCTTACAATCACAAGTTTTACATAAATAAGAGCTACTCTGTAGCCTTTTCCTTGCCCTTGTCGGCGCTCGAAGGTCCGCCCTACTCTGCCTTAACTGAAATGTTTTTAGGGAAGGCAAGAATGAGCAACAAGTTT
Organism: Panax stipuleanatus; assembly: GCA_020205555.1. Lineage (NCBI taxonomy): Eukaryota > Viridiplantae > Streptophyta > Magnoliopsida > Apiales > Araliaceae > Panax > Panax stipuleanatus. The sequence continues at coordinate 53,660,491 of CM035116.1, read as the reverse complement.
GCTCAGCAAGTAATATGACAACAAGGGTGAGTAATATAGTTCTTGAATCCAAAGAGGGTATAGTAAGGAGTGATAGTTCAAGACAACAAGAAATATCAACAGTTCTCAATAACAGTTGCTAAGGATAAAATAATTTCAATATAGTTCAACGCTAAATCAATTTAAGATTTTAAGATAATTGGATACTGAGCAGTCACTAAGGACTATAAACTTCTACTAGAATTAACAGAAATATACTGATAATCCAATGAAACAAGTACAACAGGTGATCAGCCTAAAGTACCCTATATTATGCATAACATTCAATCGTACTCAAGTGCGCACGTCGGTCTCCCGACAAATATAACTCCCCTTCAAAGAAGGTTGTTCATCTCAGTCAATATAAGACTCTGCACCAATCAATTGGTTTGGATAGCTTTCTAATCATGATATAAGTCTAGCCGAATCGAATGGCATAGACCACACTTTATAAGTTCAATACTCAAAATTTAAAGTTCGAAGAATATAAATCAACTTTATCTTTTTCCACGAAGTATTTAAGTAATACAACATGAATCGCAATTGTGACAACCCGAGAATTTATAAATTTTATAAACTCTTAAATGATTAAATAAAGATTAAATAATAAGACCTAGACTAGAAATAGAGTATGAATTTAAAATTTTTGTGAAGGACTTATATGGTTTTGTGTATGTATAATATTTGATTTCTTATATTTGTTTATTATATAATACTCAAATAAAAGAAACTAATGTAACCTAATATATATATTTGGTATAAAAATTTAAATAACCTAAAGGTTATAATAGGAAAGGATGTTAGTATTTAATTTTTTTTACTAACCTAAGAGATTAAGTTTATTATCTCAATTTATTAATTTTATAATCTAAGTATAGCACGTCTAATTGGGTTATAGGATTAAAGATTTATGTGTAAGGAATTATTTGTGTAGCCCAAAATAATATTATTAAGACAAGTATATTAATGACCCAATTTATTTATGGGTGGAAGCCCAAGTTTAATTTTGTTAGTAAGTAAACAAGAAAAAGGTGCAAGCCCAAGTGAATTAAAGCAAAGTCCAAGCTTAGGCCAATGGAGATATTTGGTGAGATATGCTTAGATTTGCTAAATATTATGAGAGAAAAAGAAAAGATATTGGATAGATTTTATAAAGACATGAAAAGATATGAAGAGATTTGGTGAGATATGCTTAGATTTGCTAAAGATAAGAGAGAGGAGATAGAAGATATTGGGAGATTTAGTATAGATATATAAGTTATATCTACACCTATTGCTAGCTTATAAATAAATCCATCTCATTTGCAAATAAAGAGTTTACTCATTTTCATTTCATTCTCCAAGTTAGCTAGCAAAAGATAATCAAAACATAGAGAGAAAAGAGGGAGAGATTTTCGGCCAAGAGGAAGAAGAAGAGAGGATCTTGTGCTTCATGCATGCCAACTTTGTAAGCTACTTTGGCAAGATAAGGAAGATAGTAAGAAAAACTATGTATTGATTCTCTTTATTTTTTTTAAGCTTGATTTCTTATTTGGTGGGTTTTTGATGAAACAAAAGTCTTAAGTTTGATCTTTGATAAAATCTTCATCTATTGGTGTATAAATGTTTTATTTGATGATCAAAACATTTTTTGAAGTTGAATATAAGATCAAAAGGGAGATTTGTACCAAATGAGTAGAGAAAGGCACATGCATACATGCACTAGGTGATTTTATGATAGATTCTTGTGATGCATGGTGAATATGGTTAATATCATGATTAGAGTGTTAGATCTTGAGTTTAATAAATGAGACTTGTGGATTTATATGAGTTCATATGGTGAGATTTGGAAAAAGAAAGTTAAATGGATTTTTGAAGGAATGTTGTTTAACTAGTATGCTTTATCTTGTGCATGTTGAGATCTACAAGTGATATTTGAGGGTTTCTTTCTTGGTATGCTAGATGCATGAGTTAAGGGCTAAACCCCTTTGAAATCACTCAAATATGTTTTAAAATGAGCAAGATATGGATTAAATCTCAAACTACCCAACTGTTGAGAACATGCTACTGATCAGTCACTTGTGGACTATTTTCGGTAACCAAACCAAACTCAAACTTGGTGTTTGATATAATAAAAACATAGTTCGGGAAAATACGAATCCAACGATACCAAATGGACCCAAATACGAGATGTAGATCTCGAGATATGAGCATTACCGTAAAGGACCTAAAATCTAGAAAACGACTAAACTGTTGCAAATTTTCCTGCTAATCAGTCCCTTTGGCACTGATTTCTGGGACATAAACAAAATAAAATCTGATGTTTGATGAATGAAAATTGGAGTTCGGGAAGATATGATTCCAACTGCCTCCGATTGAACCAAAATCCGTGTTGTAGACTTCGTTCTACGGGCGTTTCCGTGAAGGACCCCAAATCTGAAAATTTTGAACGAGAATTTGAGTATCATTATGGAACGAAATGAAAGCAAGATATTGTAATAAATAACTTTAAGGCCACTAATGGGCTATTAAGTTAAATACATATAAAATAAAATATAATTAATGATTTAATGATGTTAAGTAATAATTAAAATGGGTTAGTGTTAGTAAGATAACTACTTCTTATTTAACTAAGCTTAAATAATAAATTGAGTTAATCAATTAATTAATTATTATTTAATTAATATTAAATAATGATTAAAGTATAATTAAGTAAGATTAAGTAATTACTTACTTACTTTGACATGAAAGTTTATAGAATTATTTATTTATTATTTAAATAATAAATAAAGATGAAAGTTAATTAATTATCCTTTTAAAATAATAAGGAATAATTAAAGAAGAATGAAGTGAATAAATCAAATATTATTTATTCAAAGATAGGCGAGTTATTAATTATTATTTAAAGACAAATAAAAATTTAATTATTAATTATTTAATTAACATTAACTAATGAGGAGTTATAATTGGTTATTTGTAAGTAATAACTAAAGGTAAATAGTTAATTACTATTTAACTAATATTAAATGGTAATCGAAGGAAGAGGGAGTTAACAATTGAACGAAATTAAATAACTCCTTAATTAAACAATTAAAATAAATTGTTTAAAGATATAATAACTGTTTATCCTTTAAGGAAAGCTTTATTAATTATTCAATCATTAATCTAAGATCAATTAAATATCTTATAGGATTAATGATAGTACATTAGATGCATGTACCCGGTGAATGTATTATTGGTGAGATAATAATATGAGTTAGCGTATTGATGAAATATATGCAGTATTAATTGACAGATCTATCTTATCAGTAATAGGTCATTCAAAGATTGTTAATTAAAGCTAGAAAGTTGTAGCTCGTTGAACAGACAAGTTTTCTTTAACTCAACCTTGAGTTATATTTCAAAGCATGTTCGTGAATAATTATTGTTAATTATTCATATCTATACTGATTATTGATTCCCACTTAGTGCATGTTGCATATATTCATCAGGTATGAAAGGCTGATCACCTTCATTACCATTTGGTTCAGTTAAATTTAGTCATGTTCATTATTGGTCATTCATCATTATTGTATCGGTCATTCAGTTATGTAAATTGATTCATGTTCTTTCACCAATGTTATATTGTTGAAAGTTTGTTAGCTTATTATTCTTTTCCATCATGATATATCTTCTTTTGAACTTCAACTTGCTGGGCAAACTTGTTGCTCACCCTTGCTATATCATGATAAACATTTCAGATTAAAGATGAAACTTCGGACACAGTCAAAGGCAAAGACAAGTTCCAAGATAAAATTATTATACGGTTAAAATGGTAATAGAATTGGATACAAAAGACATTGTATGTCATGTAGGTTATTGAATGCAGGTATTAAGTTAAGGTTACAGAACTTGGGAATTATGTTGTAAAAGTTATTGTATAAACAATTTATGTTTATATCTTCCGCAAAAGTTATAGAAATGATGTACTAGGTCCGAGGTTCTTGGGACCCGGATTTGGGGACGTTACAGTTGGTATCAGAGCTGTATGTTATAAATCTTAGGTAGTGTTACCATATGCTATAACCACAGAGATGAGTAATAGGAATAAACTCAAATAGAGTTTAAATTCTAAGCGATGAATTTGGGCAATGTATTAATAAGTCAATAAGATTCAAAGAAGAATCCTAACAAGTAATAAAGATCCAGAGTTACCTAACTCTGATAATAAAGATGAATAGTAGTAATGAAGAGATAGAGTCTAAAAGACTAAAAGTATAAAAGTATAAAAGAAAAGAAGATCGTAAAACAAAACGATCATAAGATAGGAAAGAATCGTAATATAATATGATTATAATATGAGATCACAACGTGATCTGATGAGGACATAAGAGGACAGATGATCAATCAAATGATTGAAAACTTTATAACATGATTGTTGTATGACAGTGGTACTATGAAATTGTACTATTAAAACTCAGGAAGGAGTTGTGAATTGTAGATACGTAATAAATGAAATTCGTATCGAGTAAAGAGGGAGCTAGGATTATGTGGAATTTCAATTGAGAACTCATGTGATAGCTGAGTTGTACAAACCTTTGTATAGGCGGGGGTTTTGTGCTTGGTCTAACGACTACTTAGTTTATCACATTGATAATCATTGAAATGTCGGTGTCGCGCTATTCGCTATATCTATGTTGAGAAGGTGATTCTTTTCTCATGTGTATAAGGGATAGGTAGATAATATAAGATTAGATACAAGTTCTTTAAACTCATACGTATGGTAAGTTCGTGACTCATAATCGTATGGTGGAACCCCTCAGCGAATGGACGACTTTGGTCTGACTAGGATATGTTCCTAAACCCATATGATTGTGGTAAGTTCCTGAACTCATAACGTGTGGTATGTTTGATGAACTATATGGGGGTATGTATAGGAAAATTGTGAATGAATGATTGAGGATAATAGAAATAGATAGAATTATTAAGCAATTGATCATTAGAAGAATTGAAGTTAATGGTGGAAGGACAGGTATTCCAAATCTTCTAGCTGTGCTAGACTTCGAAATTTTTGACATCAAGTTAAATTCGCACTAATGTGCCGTTGTTGAATTAAAATAAATTTTGTTATCCTCAAAACATGATGACAAGGGTGTGGAGATGGATTTCGAGCCATTATCACATCGTTACCTGTTGCGACATGATAATTCCAAAAATGATTTTCAATAGTTTTGAACGGTTTAAAGAAGAGTCTACACTAATTGTTTCGGCTAGACAAAAATTATTTAAAATATCAAAATGTATTTTATATATCATCAATGCATCATAGAACCTGATGCAAAGATGATAAAAACGATGGAGTTATTAATGCAGTATTACCTAGTGTTGAATGTGATCTATAGATCGTCAGCCCACTATGGTATGATGTAATATGACAACGTCACAAAAATGACGGAATCTTCAACGAACTTTAAATACAGTGCAGTATCATGACGTCATAAAATAATTTTTAGAATTTTAAAGAAAAGTCAAGTGTCAATTAAATTTGGCCAGACACATGTTTCATTTGATATTTGAATTATTAGTATACGTCTAAGCTATTTGATTCAGCTAGAAAAATGTTTATGAAATTCAAGTATTATTTGAGAGCTTATGCCAAACCAAATTGCTTTGTTGCAGAATCTTATGATAAGTTGGTATCAAATGGGTACAAGTTGGTATCCGACGTAAGTTGGTGTCAGCATTACGTGATACAAGTTAGTATCAAATTGACACAAGTTGGTGTCAAGTTAATGCAATTGGTATCAAATTACACAAGTTGGTGTCAGCATTACGTGATACAAGTTGGTATCAAATTGACACAAGTTGGTGTCAAGTTAATGCAATTGGTATCAAATTACACAAGTTGGTGTCCAGATAAAACGGTTTACAGATGAATTTTTGTTCAAACCTTTTTGAAATTCAAAAATAAAAGTTCATGGTCTATATGACCCCTCAACATGATATGAAAATTTTTAACTCTTTAGAGTGATGTTGTGGTAATATGTGATGATGGGTATGAAATAGTATGAACTCGTTGTGTACGAGTAGAATCTGTTATAATTGGATAAAGGTTAAGTTGAAAACCTAGTTTTGATGGATAAAAAGAGTAGGGATTAGTAGGCTGTAATTTTGAGGACGAAATTCTTAGAAGAAGGGGTGAATGTGACAATCCGAGAATTTATAAAATTTATAAACTCTTAAATGATCAAATAAAGGTTAAATAATAAGACCTAGACTAGAAATAGCGTATAGATTTAAAAAACAATTTGAAGGACTTATATGGTTTTGTGTATGTATAATATTTGATTTCTTATATTTGTTTATTATATAATAATCAAATAAAAGAAACTAATGTAACCTAATATATATATTAGGTATGGAAATTTAAATAACCTAAAGGTTATAATAGGAAAGGATGTTAGTATTTAATTTTTTTTACTAACCTAAGAGATTAAGTTTATTATCTCAATTTATTAATTTTATAATCTAAGTATAGCACGTCTAATTGAGTTATGAAATTAAAGATTTATGTGTGGAATTATTTGTGTAGCCCAATATAATATTTTTAAGACAAGTATATTAATGGGCCAATTTATTTATGGGTGGAAGCCCAAGTTTAATTTTGTTAGTAAGTAAACAAGAAAAAGGTGCAAGCCCAAGTGAATTATAGCAAAGCCCAAGCTTAGCCCAATGGAGAGATTTGATGAGATATACTTAGATTTGCTAAAGATTATGAGAGAGAAATAAAAGATATTGCATAGATTTTGTAAAAATATGAAAAGATATGGAGAGATTTGGTGAGATATGCTTAGAATTGCTAAAGATAAGAGAGAGGAGATAGAAGATATTGGGAGATATAGTATAGATATATAAGTTATATCTACACCTATTGCTAGCTTATAAATAAACCCATATCATTTGCAAATCAAGAGTTTACTCATTTTCATTTCATTCTCCAAGTTAGCTAGCAAAAGAAAATCAAAACATAAAGAGAAAAGAGGGAGAGATTTTCAGCCAAGAGGAAGAAGAAGAGAGGATCTTGTGCTTCATGCATGCCAAGTTTGTAAGCTACTTTGGCAAGATTAGGAAGATAGCAAGAAAAACTCGGTATTGATTCTCTTTATTTTTTTAAGCTTGATTTCTTATTTGGTGGGTTTTTGATGAAACAAAAGTCTTAAATTTTATCTTTGATAAACTCTTCATATATTGGTGTATAAATATTATATTTGATGATCAAAATATTTTTTGAAGTTGAATATAAGATCAAAAGGGAGATTTGTACCAAATAAGTAGAGAAAGGCAAATGCATGCATGCACTAGGTAATTTTATGATAGATTCTTGTGATGCATGGTGAATATGGTTAATATCATAATTAGAGTGTTAGATCTTGAGTTTAACAAATGAGACTTGTGGATTTATATGAGTTCATATGGTGAGATTTGGGAAAAGAAAGTTAAATGGATTTTTGAAGGAATTTTTGTTTAACTAGTATGCTTTATCATGTGCATTTTGAGATCTACAAGTGATATTTGAGATTTTCTTTCTTGGTATGCTAGATGCATGAGTTAATGGCTAAACCCCTTTGGAATCACTCAAATATGTTTTAAAATGAGCAAGATATGGATTAAATCCCAAACTACCCAACTGTTGTGAATATGCTACTGATCAGTAACTTGTGGACTATTTTTAGTAACCAAAACAAACTCAAATTTTGTTTTTGATATATGAAAAACGTATTTTGAGAAAATACGAATCCAACGATATCAAATGGACCCAAATCCGAGATGTAGATCTCGAGATATGAGAGTTTTCGTAAAGGACCTCAAATCTGGAAAACGACTAAACTGTTGCGAATTTTCCTGCTGATCAGTCACTTTGGCACTGATTTCCGGGACATAAACAAAACAGAATCTGATGTTTGATGAATGAAAATTGGAGTTCAGGAAGACACGAATCCAACGCCTTTGACGGAACCAAAATCCGAGTTGTAGACTTCGTTCTACGGGCGTTTCCGTGAAGGACCCCAAATCTGAAAATTTTGGACGAGAATTTGAGTATCATTATGGAACGAAATGAAAGCAAGATATTGTAATAAATAACTTTAAGGCCACTAATGGGCTATTAAGTTAAATACATATAAAATGAAATATAATTAATGATTTAATGATGTTAAGTAATAATTAAAATGGGTTAGTGTTAGTAAGATAACTATTTATTATTTAACTAAGCTTAAATAATAAATTAAGTAAATCAATTAATTAATTATTATTTAATTAATATTAAATAATGATTAAAGTATAATTACGTAAGATTAAGTAATTACTTACTTACTTTGACATGAAAGTTTATAGAATTATTTATTTATTATTTGAATAATAAATAAAGATGAAAGTTAATTAATTATCCTTTTAAAATAATAAGGAATAATTAAAGAAGAATGAAGTGAATAAATCAAATATTATTTATTCAAAGATAGGCGAGTTATTAATTATTATTTAAAGACAAATAAAAATTTAATTATTCATTATTTAATTAACATTAACTAATGAGGAGTTATAATTGGTTATTTGTAAGTAATAACTAAAGGTAAATAGTTAATTACTATTTAACTAATATTAAATGGTAATCGAAGGAAGAGGGAGTTAACAATTGAACGAAATTAAATAACTCCTTAATTAAACAATTAAAATAAATTGTTTAAAGATCTAATAACTGTTTAAGGAAAGCTTTATTAATTATTCAATCATTAATCTAAGATCAATTAAATATCTTATAGGATTAATGATAGTACATTAGATGCATGTGCACGGTGAATGTATTATTGGTGAGATAATAATACGAGTTAGCGTATTGATGAAATATACGCAGTATTAATTGACAGATCTACCTTATCAATGATAGGTCATTCAAAGATTGATAATTAAAGCTAGAAAGTTGTAGCTCGCTGAACAGGTAAGTTTTCTTCAACTCAAGCTTGAGTTATATTTCAAAGCATGTTCGTGAATAATTATTGTTAATTATTCACATCTATACTGATTATTAATTCGCACTTAGTGTATGTTGCATATGTTCATCAAGTATGAAAGGTTGATCATCTTCATTGCCATTTGGTTCAGTTAAATTTGTTCATGTTCATTATTGGCCATTCATCATTATTGTATCGGTCATTCAGTTATGTAAATTGATTCATGTTCTTTCACCAATATTATATTGTTGAAAGTTTGTTAGCTTATTATTCTTTTCCATCATGATATATCTTCTTTTGAACTTAAACTTGCTGGACAAACTTGTTGCTCACCCTTGCTATATCATGATAAACATTTCAGATTAAAGATGAAACTTCGGACACAGTCAAAGGCAAAGACAAGTTCCAAGATGAAATTATTATACGGTTAACATGGTAATAGAATTGGATACAAAAGACATTGTATGTCATGTAGGTTTTTGAATGCAGGTATTAAGTTAAGGTTACAGACCTTGGGAATTATGTTGTAAAAGTTAGTGTATAAACAATTTATGTTTATATCTTCCGCAAAAGTTATAGAAATGATGTACCAGGTCCGAGGTTCTTGGGACCTGGATTTGGGGACGTCATAACAATTCCAATACCTTACTTGTACGTCAATAATAACGCAAGTTCAATAAATGCTCATTAAGAATAAAGTTTGAGTACTTGCTTACAATATCCGTTGAATAAAGTAATGCAAGGTTGGGATACTTGCCTTATGCGTAGTTTACTCACGTAAAGCTAATCAACACTTTCAAATCCTATTATAATATATTTACATGTATAGGATACTCATTAGCTAAACACATTCGGTACATAAGCTTGATATGAAATTCAAGTATACACATATGATTTAGTCATATAATCCTATACGTATGTTACTACGTAATTATTCACGTGTAGCATGAAATCAAATTATAGGTCACTATGATTTCAATTGACGTAGTTCGCAACCATCGTTAGACTTATCATTTGAAATTTATAAACACCTTGTCAATTTAATACGCATTGCACGCATAAGAAGGATCATGATAAATACACATGTTAGGAAACTGACAACTAGGTTCAATTCGTTATCCATTCTTATCTAATCAAATCTTTAAGTATTCAAGTAACAACATTTCTTACGTTTAATTGCTACACATATGCCATGAGGTCACTAAGTATCATATACACATGTTCAAGCTACTTTAGTCATGCATTTTATGTTCTATGTTTCACTTCCTTGAATCTTGTTCTTAATCATGCTCAACTAGTTTATCGTGTATAGGATTAGCTAGGCGTACATGGCAATCATGTTTAGAGGCATATGATATCTTATCACAATGACCATAAATTTTAAAATACTTGTAATGTATCTATCAACAAAACTAGTTTCCAAACTATTGAGGTTTCTTTTGAAATCTTAGGTTAAACCATTCTACATGCAATGTAGCTTCGCATATCACATCTCATGCTTTCATATGCATAATTAGATCACATAGGCATGTTTACAAGTTCATGACTTAAGTGTATATAATTTAAGCTTATATGTGAAACTCTAAGTTTCCATTAGCATGTTATAAACATTATTTAGGCATGCAAAACTACTTCACAAGTTTAAATATATATATATATATATATATATATATATATCAAGAATACGTAAGCATGTTCACAAGTTCTTAACTCAAAAGCGTTTATAGTTTATCAAGTCCATATTGGAAACTCTAAGCCTTTCCTTAGAGGATCCTCAAAGCTACCCAAGCATGCAAAGTAAATCTACATGTCTTATATCATGCCTTATGTTATGTACGTACATATCTAGATTATTTACACATGCTCACAAAATCAGAATATACATTACTCCAAGTTTAAAATTTCTAGTTTTCCAAATCTTGATGTTTTCTTGAAAACTCAACTTAAATCAAGCTAACGTGACATACTATAAGTAAAGCAACCTATGCTAGCATGTCAGGGATATTTATAACTAGTATCAAGTTCAACTAGCATGCCCAACCTAACAGAACCATAAAAATTGGTTTTCCAACACTAGCAGCCCGCGCAGCCTCGCGGGTTAGTGCTATAGAAGTGGCGCGGCCGCGCCACTTCATTCAAGGGCAAAAATTCTGGCTTTGCTTCTGCAGAGCCTTAACACCAAATGACCAAACCTTCTTCTGTTATAACTCAGAATGCTTCTAGACATGCATACATACTTAAACAACACAATGGCATGCTAATTCATATCAATCGACAGAGAATTCAAGCAATTCAAGAATTTGACAAAACTTAATTTCAAGAACAAAAGTCAGATTTTTATACCTCTTGGAGCTTATATGAATTCCCTCAATGCACTAATTATACTCCCTCAATGCTCTCTCTAGCAACTCAGCAATTTAATTAAGCAACATATAAAATGAAGAGGAGGTCTCTATTTATAGAGGAATTGTTAACCAGGCCAAGCCATTACCTTAAGGATTGAATCCAATAGAAGATGAGAGAATTCTTTGGACAAGGGTTAGTTGGTGAAATAGTTGGTGATAAGCATCCTGAAGGCCACTCCCCATGAATGATGAGCTAGTGGTTGCTTGGGAGAAGAAGATGGAGTAGGCTCTTAGCCTTTTTTTTTGTTTACACGAGAGGAGAGAATGAAGGAAGACTCTCATTTTGGGACAACAATACTCAGCATTTGGAAGGAGTGAAATAACACATACCATATGCTTAATACATATAGACACACATTGGCTTAATATTCACTTAGGGGTATACATGGACTCTAATTGGGATAATGATATTACAAAATAGCAAATTGGGGGGGTATATATCATATAATCCATGTACATTTTTATAATACTTGGATACAACATAATTGGGCATTATTACACCACATTATTACAACCTCTATTATTATTTCAATTATATTACTTATTGAAATCCATATTAATTATTCACATACTTTAATTTAATATTCCATATAGTATTCCTTATAGTACTATACCTATCACATGGTCACATAAGTTCACGTATGTAACTCATACAATTTTATTACTCTTACAATATAGTTTCCATATTGTATAGTCTCACTAAAGTGTCACACTACACTTTATAATATAGTTTATATATTACATAGTCTCTTGTATTTTACAATGCACTTTATATAATATAGTTTGGTTCTATATTGTATAATGTACATATAATATGTATTCTCATAAGTCCAACCATGTGACTCACTTCCTTTTATTAAATAGTTTCTATCAAAATGTCACCTCATGCTTTATATTATATAGTTGTAGTGATAACTTTACACTTTAACAAATACTTGAACAAACATTAGCCTTTTAATATTAATCAAACATTTATTCATTATTATTCTATCACCCATCATTACCATTAATCAATATTATATTATTATTTAATTATCTACTTATTAACTCCTTCTTTAATTAATTAAATCATCAATATTTCTCATTACTGTGCCACACAAGGCATTCATTGAACTTATCATAAATTCCACATTCTTCTCAATTATTATAAATTCAATTTGAATTCATTTGAATTAACCCATCTCAAAACGCATAATCACTTATATTCAGATAAATATTCAATTCCATTAATATATTCATTAAAAATATATGGAAATTCTCGGGTATTACTGATTCCATTGGAAGTTTATGGTTCAAATTCTACTTGTCTATCAATTATTCTAACAGGAATTATTATTCTTGGTTCCGATAATCATATTGTTGAATTCCTTTTTATATATATTCCATTAATCATGATATATCCTTTATTGCTGTATTTAAACTTGCTGAGCAAACTAGTTGCTCATTCTTGCTATATCATGGCTTTTATTGCAGTTAAACCCGAGACTTTAGGGAAGGGCAAGGGTAAAGAAAAGATGAAGTATTAGATTTCAAGTAGCTAACTTTGTTTATTGCTTAGTTTAATTACTGTCAATGTAATTTGAACCCTAATGGTTATTCTAGGGTATGAATGTATTATTGTATTAAGATTTTTGAGTCTTGGGACTAGTAATACCTTTTGAATGAATAACATGTGTTTATTTCATTCTGCATTTAGTTATTGTATATTGTTTAGAGGTGAATGTTTGTATTGGATCGTGATGACTGAATTAGGGTGTTTAAGACCCAAATTTGGGGACGTCACAGGTTGGTATCAGAGCTGTAGGTTATACACATTAGCAATGCGAAACATAGGTTTTAACCTTAGTAGAAAACTCAAATAGAGTATGTAGGTAATGGGTTGAGGAGATCTATTGAGTTTTAGTTGTACAGAATAAAATATCATTTCATTTTATCAATGAATATATTTTATTATGGTACTGAAGTTGTTTTATTTGAATCAAATATGATTGATGGACATCATAACTTTTAGATGCTAACTTGAATAGCATATCGCATAGAACGTAAATACGATAAGCCTAAGTTTTCTTCCTTTCCTCAGATCATGCCGCCTAGAAAACAACCACGAAACTAAAGGGAGGAAGGATCCATTAACAATGGAGGAGGGAATTCCAATCCAATGCAGAACTTTGTTAACATGTTAATAGAGGTGATACAAAATAGACCCCCGCCAGCAGCAGGGCAACCAGGGCATCACTTGGCTAGCTTCAAAGATTTGAAATTGGAAGGACCTCCAGAGTTTCGGGGAACATTAGACCCAATCAAAGCCCAAACATGGGTAGAAGACATGGAGAAAGTGTTTGAGGTCGTACGGGTGGCCGAAGCACAGAAGACGGGGTGTGCCACCTTTATGATGAAGGGCAAAGCTAACTATTGGTGGAAAGCCAATAAGGGATGAGCAGGCGAAGGGGTTATTCTATGGGACAGATTTAAAGAGCTATTCTTCGAGAATTACTTCCCAGAGAATACGCAACAGGATATTGAGGTTAAGTTTCTGGAACTGAAACAGGGAAGTATGTCGGCCGCAGAGTACGCGACAAAATTTAACGAGTTAGCCCGTTTCGCTCCACATCAGATAGACATAGAGGCCAGAAAGGCAAGAAGATTTGAGTTAGGATTGAAGCCATAGGTGCAGAAAGTAGTAGTTGTGTTGAAGATTAAGAATTTCTCTGAACTGCTGGAAAGAACGATCATTGAAGAAGGAAGCAATAAAGCTATATCACGATTTAAACAAGAAAAGAAGACCAGTTAGGAAGGACCGAAAGGGGGAAGCAGCAGAGGCAGCAACCCCAACAAGCGTAAATGGATGGAGAGCCAATCCTCCGGAGGCAACAAGTCCGGGTGAGAGGCCAAGAAAAGTGGGAAGTGCAGCAACTACGGGAAGAACCACTCCGGGGAGTGTATGAAAGGGAGAAGCGTTTGTTATCGCTGCGGATAACTGGCGCACATGGATCCTCAGTGTCCGAATAAGCAGAAAGGAGGGTGTTTCTCGTGTGGAGCCCCAAACCACCAGGTCAAGGACTGCCCAAAGAGAAAGGGAGATGCAGCTAGCGGCAACCGCAACAATAACAACAACAACAACAAGAACAACAACAACGGGCTGAGCATCGGAGGGCCAGTCAGTCAAGCCAACAGACCAACGGCACTCACGTTCAACATGACAGTACAGGATGCGGTGGAGTCCAAGGACGTGGTGTGAGGTATCATCCCAATTAATGATATAAATGCATATATGTTATTTGATTCGGGTGCTACCTGCTCTTTTGTTTTCGAAGAATTTGATAAACAGTTAGACTTACCCCGTGAGAAATTAGAACACCCTATGAACATAGAAGTAGCAAACAAGGAAATTATCCCTGTAGAATGCATTCATAGGAACTGTTATGCCGAATTCCAAGGATATAAGCTCAACGTGGATTTGATACCGATTTATTTGGGGGGATTTTGCTGTAATCCTTGGAATAGATTAGTTATCGATTCACGGAGCAGTCATCGAATTTAAGAAGTGTCTACACCTTAAAACTCCAAATAAGTCAAAGGTGGTGTTTTATGGTAGTAAATCACCGAGACACTCTTGTTGTCTAACGATGATGCAAGCAAAGAGATTGCTTAGAAAGGGTTGTATAGGTTATTTGGCACACATGGTTGATACTCGACGAGTCAAGGGCGAACTGAGTTAGATACCTATCGTAAGGGAATTTGCTGATGTCTTCCCAAATGAAATTTCTGGATTGCCGCCGGATAGAGAGATATAATTCAAAATTGACTTGGTGTAAGGAACAACACCGATATCTAAGTCACCATATCGAATGGCACCAGTAGAAATGAAAGTGGTGATGGTTCAATTGCAGGAACTGTTGGACAAAGGTTATATCAGACCAAGTGTGTCACCATGGGGAGCGCCAGTTCTGTTCATAAAGAAGAAGGATGGTTCGATGAGACTTTGTATCGACTATCCTTAGTTGAACAAAGTCATGATTAAGAATAGGTATCCACTGCCCAGGATAGACGATCTGTTTGATCAACTCCAGGGAGCGAAATACTTTTCAAAGATTGATTTGAGAACGGGCTATCATCAACTAAAGGTGAGACAGGAGGATATCCCGAAGTTGACATTCAAAACTCGTTATGGACATTTTGAGTTTCTGGTAATGTCATTTGGACTGATAAATGCACCAGCAGTATTCATGGATATCATGAATAGAGTATTCAAGCAGTACTTGGACAAGTTCGTAGTCTTATTCATCGATGACATCTTGGTGTATTCAGTGACAGAGGAAGAACATGTTGAGCATCTAAGGATTTCTTTGGAGGCTTTAAGAAGGGAGAAGATGTACGCAAAATTTTCAAAGTGTGAATTTTGGTTGAAGAGGGTAAAGTTTCTAGGGCACGTCATTGACAAGAATGGCGTTTTGGTAGACCCAGAAAAGATGGATGCCATTATCAATTGGGAGCAGCCGAAGACACCGATGGAGATTAGGAGTTTCCTAGGGTTAGCGGGATTCTATCGGTAATTCATCCAGAATTTTTCAAAGATAGCATCGCCGTTGACCAATCTAACCAGAAAGACGGTAAAGTTCATTTGGACGGAAAAGTGCGAGGAAAGTTTCATGGAGCTGAAGAAGAGACTTAGCCAAGCACCGGTGTTGACTTTACCGAACGACACTGGAGTTTTTGTAGTGTATAGTGATATATCACACAAAGGTCTTGGTTGTGTACTAATGCAGCACGGCAAGGTCATTACGTACGCATCACGTCAGCTGAAGGACTATGAGAAGGGTTACCCGACTCATGATCTGGAGTTGGTTGCGGTAGTTTTCGCCTTAATGATTTGGAGGCATTATTTATATGGAGAGAGGTGCGAGATATATATAGATCACAAAAGTCTGAAATATATCTTCACTTAGAAGGATCTAAAAATGAGACAACGTCGATGGTTAGAATTGATCAAGGATTACGACTGTGAGATTTTGTACCATCCGGGCAAAGCAAATGTAGTGGTAGATGCCATGAGCAGAAGAAGCAGAGAGAAATTGATGAAGCTGATAACTCAGGCAGAATTGATAAAGGAGTTTGAACGTCTGGAATTAGAGGTTGAGTATCCGATGGAGATGGACAGAAAATTGTTTTCAATGACAGCGAGCTCGACCCTATTGGATCAAATCAAGGAGGCTCAAGAAAAGGATGAGGATTGTGATTTAATAAAGAAGTGAATTGCCGAAGGTGAGGAGCTTAAGTATAAGATTGATAGCACAGGGTTGCTAAGGTTTGAATGGAGAGTCTGGGTACCGTTGGATCGAGAATTGAGGGAAGAAATCCTTTAGGAAGCACATAGCACGAGGTAGTCGGTACATCCCGGAAGCACGAAAATGTATCATGATTTATGACAGTATTTTTGGTAGCGAAATATGAAGATGGAGGTAGCAAAGTGCGTCAGTAGATGTCTGACATGCCAACGAGTTAAAGCAGAACACCAGCGACCGAGCGGACTGCTTCAACCATTAGAGATTCTGGAGTGGAAGTGGGAGCACATTACAATGGACTTTATGGTGGGCCTGCCACCAACAACAAAGGGTTTAGACGCCATCTGGGTAATCATGGACCTTCTGACCAAGTCCGCTCATTTTATACCAATCAGGATACGGTACAATCTGGAGCAATTAGCGAAGCTCTATGTGAAAGAGATAGTGTCACGACATGGAGTGCCGATATCAATTCTATCTGACAGAGATCCGCGCTTTATGTCAAATTTCTAGAGGAGTCTACAAGAGAGATTGGGAATGCAGTTGAGGTTGAGTACGGCGTACCATCCTCAAATTGATGGCCAGAGAGAGCGAATGATTCAGACCTTTGAAGATATGCTTCGTGCGATTGTAATGGATTTAAAGGGCAGTTGGGATGACCATTTGCCACTAGCAGAGTTCGCTTATAACAATAGTTATCATGCTAGTATTGGAATGCCACCGTACGAAGTGCTATATGGAAGAAAGTGCCGAACACCGTTGTGTTGGGACGAGGTTGGGGAACGGAGACTTCTAGGACCTGAAATGGTGCAACAGACAGCAGATACGTTAAACCAGATCAGGAACCGCCTGGTAGCAGCCCAAGACCATCAGAAGAAGTACGCTGATCTACATCGTCAAAAGCTGGACTTCGACGTGGGTAGTTTTGTGTTTCTGAAGGTATCTTCCTGGAAAGGGAAGATTCATTTTGGTAAAAAGGGCAAGTTAAGCCATAGGTTCATAGGACCGTTCAAGGTTCTGGGGCGAGTCGGTGAAGTGGCGTACGAGGTAGCGTTACCTCCTAAACTTGAGCACATTCACAACGTGTTTCATATGTCAGTGTTACGGCCGTATAAACCGAACTATAAGCACGTTATCTCCTATGAACCGATCCAAGTCGAGAAGGACTTATCGTACGAGGAAGTTCCTGTCCAGATTTTTGATAGGAAGGAACAAAAGCTAAGGAATATAATCATCCATTCCGTCAAGGTTCTCTAGAGGAATCACGCAGTCGAAGAAGCTACGTGGGAACTCGAAGAGAAGATGAAAGCGAATTATCCATTTTTATTTGAGTGACCTTATTTTATAATTCCGAGGATGGAATTTTTATAAGGGGGGAGGATGTAATGACCGAGAATTTTTAAACTCCATTATTAATTAAATATAGGATTTAATTTTAATGAGTTAGTTTTGTATGCTTATTTAAACCTTGTGTGATTATGTGGTTATATGAATTAATGCCTATGCGATTAATTGCTAGAATTAATTAAAGGGAGTCACAAATGGTTTAATTAAATTAGTGGACTAGCCCTAAGGTTTGTATATCAGAAGAATTGATAGGATTGTTAGTAATTAAATATTCAATTTACTTGAATATAGTGAACGAATTTAATTGTGTAGATTTATTTAATAAATGTGAGAATTATTAATATTAATATTTAATAGTTTGTTTAGTAATTGAATACTAACAGACTAGATCATTTATTTAATTAACCAATTCAATCTTTTATTGGGGAGTTAATGTATACCATAATAACAGGATTGGGATAATGTAAGGTGATAATACCCAATCAAATTATATTCGGTATTAATGAAATGTACATGGATTATATATTGATGTATATATATGTACCCCTACTTACTACGTTGTAATATTATTTCCTTATTAAACTTACATTGTGACTCTAAAGGAATTTAATACCTAAGTATACATATATGCCTAAGTATATATAATATGTGTATATGTATAACCTAAGTGTTGTATTACATTGCCAATTGCTGAGCTTCATTTGCCTTGTCCCATAATGAGACACTCATTCTCTTCCTCACGTGAATACTCAAAAGGCTAGTCTACCCCCTTCTTTTCAAAATCAGCAATGCATAGCTAATGATCATGAGGGGGGGGGGGGGGAGTGAGCATCATGATGGAATTCACCAACCACTCAACTACTCTTCCATAACCATCAAATTCTCATTCTTTGCATTGGTTTGATTTGGAAGGTAAAGGCATTGTCTGTATAATAATTTCCCTATAAATGAAGCATCCCTCCTTCTCTTTTCATTTGCTGAGAATTCCAAAATGAAGCTAATATAACTATATTGAGATATAAAGAGAGAGAGAGAGAGAGAGTCAGTTGAGGGAAGTTGATATAGCAGCAAACTTAGCAAACTCATATCACATTTTAGTAGAGGTATAACACATTCTATGTTCTTCATTTTCGAAAATTACTAACTTCTCGATTATGTTTAAATTCTTGTTAAATTGATTGAAGAATGGTTATTAGTTGTTAATTGATGTAATACTATTATCTCGGTTGTGTATGAGTGTAATAAACTCACTATAATTGATCTAATTTGCATTAAGAATGATTAGGCCATGAGTAGTATAGGATTATGCAGTAACAGAGCCATTAGTGAGTTTCTACAGGGGTGGCGCAGCTGCGCCACTACCAAGGCTAAAACCAGCGCAGCTGCACTGGCTGCCAGTTTTTGTTGTTGTTGTTCTGATGTTTTGAGCATGCTAGTTTAGTCCATTCATGCATGAAAATAGGTTTGCCATGTTACCTAGTGTCCTTGTGAATAGCATGAGTTGCATACATTGTTCTAGTATGTATTTTCTAAAGAAAACTTAAGAACTTTGAAATAAACTTGACAAAACTTGTGCCTTTTAAGTTCTGACTATTTGAGTATGTATATGTGGCTTAGATATGTGTTCAAATGCATGTGAGTTATGATTTTGAGATACTTTGCATGTACTAAGTTGCTTTAGTTGACTTAGTGTAATTTTCGAAGAAAACTTAGAGTTTGAAAACTAATATCATCAATCACTGTGTGAGATACGTTCTGATCATACAAGCATGAATAATAGGATTCATTATTCCTCTAAACATGTTGACATAAGCACCATATGGTTAAACATGGATTCCACCTATGCACACATGATAAAGAAATTAAAATTCCAAGTGTAAACTATGTGGTTAATGTGTACATGTGTGGTATACGCACGAGCATGCATGTTAAGTATTGTTTAGTCTCGTTATGTGGTATTATGGCTATAGTAGCTGACCCTTTGTAACATGGACTTGATTAGCTTAAGGTATAAGAGTTACCGGCATAAAAACCATATAACTTTGAATTGGATTTAGAATGAGCATGATAGGTTTCGAACTCAAGTTAATAACTTTATAAGCATGTGTATTTGATTAATATCGGTAGCCTGTATACTAGAGAGTAGGCACGGATTCAAGCAGAATGAAACTTCATTCCTGGTCTGACCAGTGAGTGGCGCAGCTGCGCCACTCCTAAGGCAAAAACCAGCGCAGCCGCGCCGATTGCCAGTCTTGTCAAGTTGCTTTAAACTGTGGACAGAACCTTACAACATGTGTGTACGTGTGTCTTAAACTGTATTACATGATTAAATTGAAGTGCTTTGTGTTCAAGCTTATGTTGATGCATAGAGACTAGATATTCTAAAGTTATTAATCTAGGACAGGGTTAGAGGTTTATAGACTTAGTCATAGTAAATTGACTTAAGTGAATTATGTGGTAGACTTATCTGATAATCAAATTCTTGTAAGTGTGAACTCATACCAGTCTACACAATACTAATTAAGAGACCGACTTGTTAATGTTAGGCCGTTTCAACGCAACTTAATTAAAGCTAGATTATTTGTAGCTGAGCAAACAGGCAAGTTTCTGAACTGCACTCCATATTTGTGCAAGTTTCCCGTGAATTCTATTAACTTGGGCAAATGTCATATTGTTGTGCAAGTTTCCTAACTTCATTTGATTGAAATATTAAATGCAAGTTTCTGAACATAATGCTTTATTGTGCAAGTTTCATATCCTTACTCATATTTTATTGAGCAAGCTCCTTAACCCTACTCATATTATATTTGAGCATGATATTATTGTATTGCAAGTTATTTATTTTAGCTTGAACCTTATTTCCAAGCATGCTTTACGTGGTTTAATTACTTTATAATTATTCCACATCAATTTTATTGATACTCGCACTTGGTGCACTTGAGTTCGTCAAGGCTTAGACTTGTACATTATTTAAAGTTTTATAATTCATAAACTGCTTCAGATTGAGTCTGAACCCTTGTTTAGTCAAATAATTGCATGAAAATTTTATAAAAGCTATCCAGGCAAATTGATGGTATGGATTCTTAGACTGAAATGAACACCCCTTTTTATTATAGTGGAGTACCCCATGTATCTAGTATTAGATACAAACAGCAGAGTTGAATTTTATGCATATACATAGCGTATGTGACACCCAAGTCCGGGTACTTCGTTTCCACATGAGTTGGTGTTCACTTTCTAATAAAACATACATCTACCCAATAATAAAGAATTGCAAAGTAAACTACAACCTTCATAAAACTTAAATAAAATCTTCCTTGATAAAAGATTACAACTTGTCCAATAAAATCTCAGGGTTAACTAAACCTTAACATCAAACAAAGTAAATGCAAAAAATAAAACATAATCAACTAAGTCTTATTACAAAAGTAACTTGAAATAACAAGCCTTCATTTGCTCATCTTTCCTTTTCCTTTACTTGTTGACGGTATGTCAACATTCTTGGTCTCAACTACAAGTGGTGGTAAAACATGCAAAAGTGAGCAAACAAAACTCACTTGAAATACAATAGTGATTTGACATAATTGAATAGTTTTAAAAGAGTTTGAATAACTTTACTTTCATCAAAATAAAGAATTGAATTATAATTCTTTCATCAATATGTAAAATTCGAATATAGAATCATCTGAGGGTCATAAGACCTTGAACTATGTCCTAGGTTATAAATATTTTTATTTAAACCTTTAACAGTCAATAAGACTATGGACCTTTAACTCGTACGCAGGGGGATCAACCCTTTGTACCATGAATTGTGCACAACCATCTTAACGCTTTCGCATAAATGTCCCCTAGTAATTAGGGTTGTTCATTCTCAGTATTTGAATACAAGTTCGCACCAAAGAAAGTTTGGTTTGGATAGATATGGAACTTTAGAGTTTCAACTATCATCAAGTAGGAGTAGTTGAATCGACTCACAGTACTTTAACAGTTCAATAATATAAGAATCATGAACCAATTGTAAGATATGACAATAAACTTCATAGTAAATAGGAATGCTTTAGAAATAATTTAAAGCAATTGAAAGAATAAGTAGATCTTACTTGAACAACTAAGTTAAGATCCCAATACCTCAATAATTCTTTAATATTTTTGTATTAGGAATATTAGAATACAACAAGGCTTGTACAAAGTAAATAGCAAGTTCCGAAATGAAAACTAGCTTAACGTAAGAGAATAAGAATAAGAAAACTTGCACAATAATAAGTTTGGAGATAGGAAACTTACCTCAAGCACAAGCTACACTTTAATAACTATAACCACTTCCACACTTACCCTACACATTGCATTATGTTTAAAGTGTCTATTAGTATTCAACTACAACATTTAAACCGTCAAACTTCATACTCAAGTCCAACTCACAACGTTGTTTACAATAGAGGTTGCTAACTAGTCAAATACGTGAGTCTACATTCACGACATGCATTCATAAGCTTATAACGCAATGAATCGTGCCATGTACCTTATGAAATTAACACACTCATACACATGTAACACATTCATATACACTTCAATCTATCTTAAACACATCAAAAACATGTTATCTTATTACCTATTACAGTTCTCAAGTCATAGAAATAAGTTAGCTAAACAAACGGGACATGAAATCTCAAAAACCAAAAACCAAATTTCCCGGACAGCAAGAACACCGGTTGGGACGGGTCTCTAGTCTGGTGAAGGGGCTGGTTCGCGAACTGGAAGAGAAATAAGCATATTTGGCTTATTTCTTCACACTGAATTTAATTTTTCCCAACATGATTAACATGCTACTTGATAAAAACAATATTTTAAACTCTTTAACATGATCATAACATATAAAATCCATACATCACATAATCAAAACCAAGATTTTATGATTTTCGAAGAAAACTACAATATTAAGTGTTCTTGACGAAAATTGCTACTACGAGTTTGTTTTTCAATCAATTCAAGTAATTTCAATTGTAATAACTCCTATTCTTAACATACTAACATAATACATGATCAATTTCAACAATAACCCATAATCAAACATTTAATAGTTTCAAAAGCCAATTTTCAGAAATTAATTTTACAGAAAATCACTATGATCACAATTCTTCTTGTTTATCAAAATTTCATGAATTGAATTGTTAAAACAACCATATAACTCATATATGATCATGCTATATCACATATTACTCATAACTTTATGCTTACACCAATCTCTTTGATGATTTAAGAACTATTTTCAAAATAACTTCATAATAAAACACTATGAACATGATTTCTCCATGTTCATCATATCCTTGTGAATTAAAACACTTAAAAAAAATATAAAAAAAAATCATACGTAAACATATATATATATATATATATATATATATAAATATGTATGTACACATCCCATACATATATCAAAATCAAGAACTTTCGTACAAAGATTTTTACAGAAAATTCTAAAACTATGAAAGATTGAAGAACATAAATTTAAAAACTTGTTTTTGAAACAATTGAACACGAAACTCCTTTCATGGCATACAATTACATATGAAGAACATATGAATACCATATCTATATATAAATTCATGATTATGAAAACACAAAACATATGAATTGATTATAAGGGTTAAGATTATAACCTTAGTAGTTTGGATTAAGAGATAGATGGCGATGATGATGTAGAGCTCTCCTCTTGTTTTCTCAAAGTTTTCCTTCTTCTTCTTCTTCTTCTTCTTCTCCTTCTTCTTCTTCTTCTCTGACAATTCTCTCTAACCCTTCTCTCTGTTTCTTTCTTTCTTTGTTTGTAAAACTAACGTACTAATTATCTAACATATATTATACAATATACATATACATATATAATATATATGTAACCTATAAGTAATAAGTATAATACTAATTACCATAACTCAATTATTTTTTTGAAAAAATTCTTTTTGAGCTTAAGGCCATGTTTGGAAAAAAAAATAAGATCAAACAAGTACAAAGGCCATGTTTTGTAGAACCACTTAAAACCCTTTTCTATTTTTTTAGTAAATCTTTACTCCATAGATTAAACACTACACTTATTTAATTAAATTACCACATTCCAATTCAATTAAATAAAAGCTAACATTAATTAATTAATTAAAATTGCACATAATACCAAATTATTCCACAATTGTTATTCCTTTATTAAACATAATTCATGTAACAAATTATTATCAACACTTAGCACATAACATTAAATCTAATTCAATTATTCTCAATTAAATTAGAATTATGCTACACCATTATTAACACATCAATTTAATTAAATATTACTCTTAATAAAATCAGTCCACAAAATCACATAATTTATTTATTTGACTCAATAAATAAATCACATAAAATATTTATTCACTCAATAAATATTAAAATTTAATATATGCAAAATCTCAGTCGTTACAATCTTCCCTCCTTAAAAGGATTTTGTCCCCAGAATCACAACATAAAAAAAATTCCCATAAAATTTCTCATAAAAATTTCTCATCTGTTATATTCTTCCCCCCTTAAAAGGATTATGTCCCAAGAATCAATATATAAGGGGTTACACAAATCAATTAAGCAAATAATTGAGGATACGATTTCCTCATTACATCCTCGAGTTCCCACGTGGCTTCTTCAGCATTGTGGTTCCTCCAAATTACCTTAACAGAAGGTATTACTTTATTCCTAAGTACGTGTTCCTTCCTATCAACTATTTGAACAGGAACCTCTTCATAAGTTAAGTCTTTATCAAATTGTAAAGGCTCGTATTCTATTACATATTTATAGTCGTGTTTGTAAGGTCGTAACACGAAAATATGAAATACGTTGTGTATATTCTCAAGCTCCGGAGGTAATGCTACTTCGTAAGCAACCTCGCCCACCTTTCGTAGTACCTCAAAAGGTCCAATAAATCAGGGACTCAGCTTCCCCTTCTTGCCGAATCGAATCTTCCCCTTCCAGGGGGATACTTTCAGGAAAACGAATCTCCCTGTTAAGAATTCTCGGTTCTGTCGATGTTGATTGGCATATTTCTTTTGTCTATCTTGAGCAGCAACCAATCTTGTTCTAACTAGCTTCACTATTTCGGCAGTTTGTTGTACAAATTCCGGTCCCAATAGTTGTCGCTCACTGACTTCATCCCAGCACAAAGGAGTTCTGCATTTCCTGTCGTATAATGCTTCGTAAGGCGGCATGTCGATACTCGTGTTGTAACTGTTGTTGTAGGCGAACTCCACCAACGGTAGATGATCATCCCAGCTTCCCTTGAAATCCATCACGCAAGCTCTCAGCATATCCTCAAGCGTCTAAATTATTTTCTCGCTCTGACCATCGATCTGAGGATGGTATGGTATACTCATTTGCAATTTCTTTCCCAGACACTCTTGCAAACGCTTCCAAAAATTTGACGTAAAATGCGGATCTCTGTCGAACACAATCGACACAGGAACACCGTGTCGATAAAATAATTTCCTTAACGTACAGCTTCGCCAATTGTTCTAAGTTGTACTTAATCCTGATTGGTAAAAAGAGGATTGACTTCGTTAGTCGATCCACAATCACCCAAATTGCATCAAATCCCTTCTGAGTCGCTGGAAGACCAACCACAAAATCCATCGTGATATGCTCCCACTTCCACTCTGGAATTTCTAACGGTTGTAGCAATCCGCTAGGTCTCTGGTGTTCTACCTTGACTTTCTGGCAAGTTAGACATTTCGTAACACACTCAGCAACATCCCTCTTCATATTTGGCCACCAGAAATGATGCCTAAGATCCTGGTACATCTTCGTACTCCCAAGGTGAATTGAATATTTTAAACTGTGAGCTTCGCTCAAAATCTCCTCCTTAACTTCTAGTACTGGAGGTACCCATATTCTACATTCAAATCGTAGTAGTCCCTCACTGTTGATCTTGAACTTGCATTCTTCGCCATCCGCTATTCTTTTTCGAATCTTTTCGCATTCCTCATCGTGAAGTTGTGCTTCTTTCACCTTGTTTACTAGAGTAGAACCAGTAGTTATTTAAAATAACTTCTCATCCGATTCCTTTGGAAACTTTACTTCCAACTCTAATCGAGCCATCTGTTCTATTAACTGATCCTGATCAGTTAACATATTCAGCTTCTCCCGACCTTTTCTACTCAAAGCGTCGGCGACAACCATCTTCTTTGGTGCATGTTCAAATCCTTCTGGGTAAAAATATACTTCAGACTCTTGTGATATGTGTATATTTCACACTTCTCTCCATATAAATAGTGTCTCCAAATCTTTAGAGCAAACACTACTGCCGCCAATTCTAGGTCATGGGTCGGATACACCTTCTCGTAATCCTTCAGCTGACGTGATGCATAAGCAATGACCTTGCCGCTCTGCATCAACACACAGCCTAAACCCTTATGTGAGGCATCACTATATACCACAAAATTCCCCGTGCTATCCGACAAAGACAACACTGGCGCGGCACTCAACTTCTTCTTCAATTCCTGGAAACTCTTGAAAACTTTCCTCACACTTTTCCGTCAAAACAAACTTAACTGTTTTACGAGTCAAATTCGTTAACGGAGTTGCGATCTTGGAAAAATCTTGGTTAAATCTCCTGTAATAACCTACCAATCCCAAGAAACTCCTAACTTTAGACAGCGTTTTCGGCTGGTCCCAATTCATTACTGCTTCAACCTTTGACGGATCTACCGAAATCCCATCTTTATCGATTACGTGACCAAGAAATTGCACACGTTCCAACCAGAATTCGCACTTCGAGAATTTCGCATAAAACTTCTCTCGTCTCAGCGATTCTAAGGTTAGCCTTAAGTGTTCAGTGTAACGATTGTGATTTTATATAATAATTTTAAATATTTATTGAGTTAAATAAATATTTTATATGAATTATTTATTGAGTTAAATAAATAAATTATGTAATTTATGGAGTAATTTAATTAAGTATTATATATTAATTAAATGAATGTGTAATATTTATTTAATTAATGTATATTAATTTTATATTATAGT
The DNA here is from genome assembly GCA_020205555.1 of Panax stipuleanatus. Lineage (NCBI taxonomy): Eukaryota > Viridiplantae > Streptophyta > Magnoliopsida > Apiales > Araliaceae > Panax > Panax stipuleanatus. The sequence goes on along the minus strand of CM035116.1, from coordinate 53,633,440 downwards.
TCTAATTTAATTGAGATAATTGAATTAGATGAATTATGTGATGAAGTGTTACATGAATTATAATTAGCGAGTAATTATAATTATGTGGCAAATTTTATGTGATTTATTGATGTTAGATTTTAATTGATTAAATTAGTTGTTTAATATTTAATTGATTAAAATATGACATTAAAGTATGTGTTAAAATGATTTGTTAAAATAAAAGAAAAAGAATTTTAAATGATTTTAAACAAACAAGGCCTTGCATTTGTTTTTAAATCTATTTTTCAAACAAGGCCTTAGCTAATAATCTATTTTTAAAAAAAGGGTTTGCCAAACATGGCCTTATGGCTATTCAAATTCAAATTTTATAACTGTTAATTTAATTAAGTTATTAAGTATTAGTTAATACGTATATTATTGATACATCAGTTATATATCTATATACTACGTAAGGAAAAACTACGTTAGTTTATTATATCCTAAGTCTAGCTAAAGAACAAAGATAGAAAAGAAGAGCAGAAGTTAGAGAAGAGAAGGAAGAAGAAACTTGTGAAGGCTAGAGTTAATCTTTATATTCTTCTCCAATCATCAAAAAGGTAATTACTATCTCATAGTTTTAAAGAATTGTAATTAGTTGTTCTTCCTTGTTTTGAGTTTCTGTAAATTTTAGTTTTCTGTGAATTTTATGAAATTATAAAATCATGAATTTTATATATATGTATTGTATTCATGTGTTGATTGTGGTAATTCTATGACATAAGAGGATTTTCAGGAATTAAACTACTGTTAAAACAAGTTTCATGGAAAAAGTTTAGTTCATATGGTTTTATGTATATTGATTGGTTTTAGAATGGAAAATTTATGAATTTATATGTGTTATTATGCCTAATTAGAATTGGTTATGATGTTATATTCAATTACGAAGAGATTGCATGTGTGGTACCTTGAATTGGTTGAGAATTGAAGTTATAGTGAATGGTTTTTGGAAAAATATATGAGTTTTTGTAAAAATGTCAAAATTGGATTTTTAAAATCTTTGATTTTCATAATTTGGACAAATTCAGTGATTGGTAGTATATATAGCATGTGTATTATTGCATATATATGATTTACAATGACTACGTTGCTTGTAATTTCCGTTTGTTGGCTTGTATGGGTTAATCGGTGAAGCAGAATATCGTGGCTTTCTGCCTCTATTCGTGCTCCTGCGTAGCTGCGCCGGTAGTACAGCCAGAAGCAGCGCAGCTGCGCCGCTTGCCTTTCTCAGTTTTGACACCTGTGCAGCTGCGTCGGTGCCAAGACTACTTGCTGTGCGGCTGTGCAGCTGTGCCGCTGGCCGTGCAGATGTAGTGAGCTGGGTTGGTTGTGCAGTTTGTTTTTATGTTTCCATTACATTATTGCTAAGATAATGAGCATGTATCTAGCTGCAATAACATGTGTTAACATGAAGTTGATAATTTCAGAAAAAGAAAGTTTTGAAAACCTAATATAGTATTTATATTATAAGCTATAATTGTTTAATTATAAAATAAGTTACTTAATTATAATTTAATTAATTATACTTAAGAGTAAATGTTTAATTTAAATTTTAAATATGTGAAAATATGATGAATAGTAGTTGATTTATTTTAATCAATTAAATGTTAATTGAAATTATAATTTATGTATTTATAATTTAATAAATGCATGATTATTATAGATTATAATTGATAAATACATGATTAATTATAAATTGTGTAATTATAATGCATGATGTAGTTTAATTGATTTTAAATTATAATTGTTTATATTTTAAAAGGTAATTATAATTTAAGTAATTATAATTTGATTAAGTGTTTGAATTATAATTGTTTAATTATAATTTAGTTAAATACATAATTAATTTAATTATTTGAATATGTAAGTGATGCAATTAACTATGTGATGGTTGATTATTATTATTTATTTAGTTAGAGTGAGTTAACCATGAGGGTTAACGAACTATGTGAATTAGTTATGTGTAACTAATTTAGGTTATGTGATTGATGGTATATGTATGTATGAAGTATTAGAGTACGTGATTGTGTTAAGTAGCTTGCGCTTAAGGCAAGTCTTCTAAACCCTATACCCGTTGCTTCTATGCAAGTTCTTTGAGTTCATATATTCATTGTTGAGAATGTCCTTTTCATTTATGTACTGAACAATTATTTACTTAATCGAAGTGATCTTGACTTATTGTTCAAGTAAGATCCAGTTTATTATTTTAAATGCTTTAAGTTTACTTCTAAAGCATATATTAATTCATAATTCTTTTATTTATGAGTTATTGAAAGTCGATTCAACTAATCCTTAGTTGATGAACGTGAATTCTAAATTACCTTTGTAAGCTTATCCAAACCAAACTTTCTTTGGTGCGGACTTGAATTCAAATTACTGAGTTGAACAACCCTATTATTAGGGGAGGTTACTACGTGAAAGCGTTAAGATGTTTGTGCACAATGCATGGTACAAAGGGCTGATCCCCCTAAGTACGAGTTAAGGTCCATAGTCTTTTGACTGTTCAAGGTTTAAATAGAAATATTTATAAACTAGGACAAGAGTTCAAAGGTCTTATGACACTCAGATAAATTCTATATTCGAATTTTAATGTTAATAGAGAATTATTATTCAATTCTTTATTGTTGAAGTAAGCTAAGTTATTCAAATCTATTTAAAGATATCCTCTCATGTATTTATTGTTGTTAAACTCTAGTGAGCTGTTGTTTGCTCACTCTTGCATTAAATAACAATTGCAGCTAAGGTTGATAATGTTGATGCCCCGTCTGCGAGTAAGAGCAAGGGGAAACAAAACAAGTGAATATTTGTTTTCGTTGTTTTGAAATGATTGTAATAGACTTTGATGTTATGTTTTTATTTCCGCACTTGTTTATTATGTCAAGGTTAGAGTAACCCTGGGATTGATTTTTAAGAAGGTTGTAACCCTTGTTTTAAGGGAGATTTTTAACTATTTTATTTAAAGGTTATATTTTATTTTGGAAGTGATATTGGGTAGATGTATGTTATAGTTAGAAAGTGAACACCAAATCCTGTAGAAACGAAGTACCCGGATTTGGGGGTGTCACAGTCAGCGTGTTCCTCCTCGCTCTTGGAATAAACCAGAATATCATCTATGAACACCACTACAAACTTGTCTAGGAACGGCTTAAACACCCTGTTCATTAGGTCCATAAATGCAGCTGGGGCATTCGTTAGACCAAATGACATCACCAAGAACTCGTAATGACCATACCAAGTCCTAAAAGCCATTTTAAATATATCTTCCTTCTTGACCTTCATTGATGATACCCGCTTCTCAAATCGATTTTCGAGAAGTATTTAGCACCCTTCAGTTGATCAAACAAGTCATCGATCCTAGGTAAGGGATACCTATTCTTGATCGTAACTTTGTTCAACTCCCTATAATAAATGCAAAGCTGCATCGATCCATCCTTCTTCTTGACGAATTGTACTGGCGCTCCCCACGGCGAAACGCTCGGTTGAATATACTTTTTGTCTAGAAATTCTTGAAGTTGAACCATCAGTTCCTTCATCTCAACTGGAGCCATTCGGTACGGAGCCTTCGAAATTGGAGCAGTTCCCGGCGCTAAGTCGATCATGAAATCTATCTCCCTATCTGGCGGGAGTCCTGGCAAGTCACTCGGAAACACATTCACAAACTCCTTAACCACCGATATCTCCTCTACCTTCGGGCTTTCCTTACGCGTATCTATTATGTAAGCTAGATATCCTACACAGCCTTGCGTCAAAAGTTACTTGGCTTGCATCACCGTCAGACAACTCACTTGTCTAGGCGATTTACTACCATAGAACACTACTTTTGACGGAGTCGTAAGGTTTACCGACTTCTTCTGACAGTCTATTACCGCCCCATGGTTGAACAACCAGTCCATTCCCAATTTGATATTGAATTCCCCAAGTTTTATCGGAATCAAATCTACCCTCAGCTCCTGACCCTTAATGTCCAGTCTACAGTTCTTGTATACAAACCTAACAGGAATGACTTCCCTATTGGCAATTTCTATATTTAAGGGGTAAGCTAACTCCTCTACAGGTAAGTCTAGGGTTTTAGCAAAATCATCAGATATGAATGAACAAGTAGCACCCGAATCAAATAATATATATGCATTTATACTATTGATCGGAATAATACCTGCCACCACATCCTTTGATTGCACGACGTCCTACACCGTCATGTTGAACGTATGGGCAGTGGGTCGAACGGCTTGCAGTGGCAACGGTCCGGCAATAGTCAGAGTGCTGCCGCTGCCATTTCCTCCATTCCCTGTAGACCTTGTCGCTGGCTTCTTAGGGAAGTTACGAGCCATGTGATCCTTTGATCCACATATATAGCAAGCTCCCTTCTTCGGGTTTGGGCAATTTGGTGCGATGTGGCCTTCCTGACCACAGTTGTAGCACACACATTTCCCTTTCACGCACACTCCAGTGTGAGTCTTCCTGCATGTAGCACATGCTTCGAGCTTCCTCTTCTGTTGGCCTCCCTGCTGACTCCCAGCAGAGGCATTATCGTTCCACTTTATTTTCTGATGGATAACCCCGCTACCCCCAGCCTTGTTTTCTATCTCATTCTCCTTCTTCTTCTCTTGGTTAAAATTAGTCACCGCTTCGCTTCCTCCCTCAGCAAGTATGGCCTTTTCTAGCACAGCTACAAACATGTTCAGCTGGAACATAGAGACCATACTGTAGAGCCAGGGTTTTAGTCCCCACTCAAACCTCCTTGCCTTCCTAGCGTCTGTGCTGACTTGGTATATAGCGAACCTGGCCAACTCGTTAAACTTAGCGACATATTCAGACACCGTCATCCCCCCTGCTTAAGCTCTAAAAATTGGAACCCATCTGGTTCTGCGAACTCACAGGGAAATACATTTCAACGAACATTTCTTTGAAATATACCCACGGTATGACTCCTTCACCTTCTCTGGTCTTATTAGCCTGCCACCAGAAGCTAGCATCTGACTTCAACCTGAAAGTCGCGAATGCCGTTTTCTGGTCTTCACCGACCTTAGCCACGTCAAAGACCTTCCCCATTTCTATAACCCACATCTGAGCATCTATAGGGTTTGTCCATCCCTTAAACTCCGGCAGTCCTATTTCTTTAAACTCTTTGAAAGTCGTGGCCTGCACTTGCTGCTGATTCGCCATCGCTCCTATCAGTAGGTTCACTAACTGCTGAATCGAGTTAGGGTTTGTTCCATCGTTGTTGTTCGTCGAACGCTCGGGGTTTTGACGTGTTGGTCTTCTTCTAGGAGGCATTTTCTATTAAGAAAATATTATTATTAGATCCTTTATTCGATTCTTAAGTATTTGAGTTCAACTTTAAACATTTAAATAACTCAGTTCATATATGAACACATAGCACATCAACAAACTTCTTTTATTCATTACTCGTAGTTTTAAAAACATAGGGTAGATAGCATTCCTGCTATTTATTTCATTTTCCTGAACTGGAACAAGTTACAGGACTACATCATCACTTTATCCCATATAAGGTATGGGACTTATATCATTTATTATAAAAAGAAACACATAATTTCAAAGCTCTAATGTCTAGGCATATTAAGACGTCGCACAACCTCTCTACGTTCTTCCTCCATCACCCGAAACGCTATCCTTCGGTCCACCACATACCATGGTAACCCTTGGAACTGAGCTGGGTAATAGAAGATATGGTCTTGGGCCCTATCTAAGGCCATATGGAAAGCGTATTCTGTTTCCCTTAGCTTAGCTCTCTTAGTTTCAGCCTCATCTTCAGCTCGATTGGCTCGTTGAATAGCCCTCAAGCTTGTTTTCTCAGCTCGGGCACGCTTTGTCGACTCCTCTTGGATATCTTGCTTCAGCTTTGCTAGCTCAGCTCGGGCTTCGTCTCGATCATTCTTTGCATGTATTAGGTTCCATTGTGTCTCTCCTAGATCACTAGCTATATCCTCGATAGTCTCATCCTGCTGTTGGATGGTTTCCTCGAGCTCTACGACTAGACCATGAAGCTCCATGTTACTGTCGTAGACTGCCTCGTACATCTTAGCACTAGTAGAGTGACGTGGAAATTCCTCTTCGGGATCCTTTTCCTCCTCTTCCTGCTCTTCAGACTCGTCCTCGTCCTCTTCCTCTTAAATAGGTGTCAGCTCACGCTCCCGACCAGCTACGGTGATCACTGGAGATGGCTCTCTCCTAACCAGCTGCTCCCAGACAACATGGATGTCTAGGGGCTCTTCCTCTCTAGGCACCTAAGGTATATCCTCTCTAGCCTGACTGGGTTCTCCAACGTTCGTCATCCTGATAAAAGAATTTTAAAGTTTATTATTACGTGATATCGAGTCGTCACTCTTCAAATACCTAAACATAAACACATAGCACATAAGGTAGTTTATTATCTTTACCTATCACCACTATCTTTTTGATCTTCATATAAGGCTACTACCTAAGGTTTTCCCCCACCTAAGGTTCATAACCTACTGCTTTGATACCAACCTGTGACACCCCCAAATCTGGGTACTTCATTTCCACATGATTTGGTGTTCACTTTCTAATAAAACATACATCTATCCAATAATAAAGAATTGCAAAGTAAACTACAACCTTCATAAAACTTTAATAAAATCTTCCTTGATAAATGATTACAACTTGTCCAATAAAATCCCAGGGTTAACTAAACCTTAACATCAAACAAAGTAAATGCGAAAAATAAAATATAATCAACTAAGTCTTATTACAAAAGTAACTTGAAATAACAAGCATTCACTTGCTCATCTTTCCTTTTCCTTTACTTGTTGATGGTATGTCAACATTCTTGGTCTCAACTGCAAGTGGTGGTAAAACATGCAAGAGTGAGCAAACAAAAGCTCACTTGAAATACAACAGTGATTTGACATAATTGAATAGTTTCAAAAGAGTTTGAATAACTTTACTTTCATCAAAATAAAGAATTGAATTATAATTCTTTCATCAATATGTAAAATTCGAATATAGAATCATCTGAAGGTCATAAGACCTTGAACTAGGTCCTAGGCTATAAATATTTCTATTTAAACCTTTAACAGTCAATAAGACTATAGACCTTTAACTCGTACGCAGGGGAATCAACCCTTTGTACCATGAATTGTCGAAAACCATCTTAACGCTTTCGCATAAATATTGTGACACCCCCAAATCCGGGTACTTCGTTTCCATATGATTTGGTGTTCACTTTCTAATAAAACATAGATCTACCCAATAATAAAGAATTGCAAAATAAATTACAACCTTCATAAACCTTAATAAAAATCTTCCTTTAAAAAGGATTACAACTTGCCAATAAAATCCCAGGGTTAACTAAACCTTAACGTCAATCAAATAAATGCGGAAAATAAAACATAATCAACTAAGTCTTATTACAAAAGTAACTTGAAAATAACTAGCCTTCACTTGCTCATCTTTCCTTTTCCTTTACTTGTTGATGGTATGTCAACATTCTTCTTCTCAACTGCAAGTGGTGGTAAAACATGCAAGAGTGAGCAAACAAAACTCACTTGGAAATACAACAGTGATATGATATATATGAATAGTTTCAAAAGAGTTTGAATAACTTTACTTTCATCAAAATAAAGAATTGAATTATAATTCTTTCATCAATACTTAGAATTTGAATATAGAATCATCTGAGGGTCATAAGACCTTGAACTTTTTATCCTAGGTTATAAATATTTCTATTTAAACCTTTAATAGTCATTAAGACTATGGACCTTTAACTCGTACTCAGGGGGATCAACCCTTTGTACCATGAATTGTGCACAACCATCTTAACGCTTTCGCATAAATATCTCCTAATAAATAGGGTTGTTCATTCTCAGTAATTGAATTCATGTCCGCACCAAAGAAATTTTGGTTTGGATAGATAAGGGAACTTTGGAGTTTCAACTATCATCAACTAGGAGTAGTTGAATTGACTCACAGTACTTTAATAGTTCCATGATATAAGAATCATGAACCAACTATAAGATATGAACGTGAAATTCATAATAGATAGGCATGCTTTAGAAGTAACTCAAAGTAATTGAATAAATAAGTAAATCTTGCTTGAACAACTAAGTCAAGATCATAATACCTCAATAATACTTCATTATTTGAGCAATAGGAATATTCGAATACAACAACGCATGTACAAAGTAAATAACAAGTTTCGAAATGAAAACTTGTTTAAAGTAAGAGAATAAGGGTAAGAGAACTTGCACAATAATAAGTTTAGAGATAGGAAACTTGCCTCAAGCGCAAGCTACACTTGAAACACAATTACAATCACTTCACAGTTATCCTACACGTTTACATTACATTCAAACCATCTATTAGTATCCAACTACAATGTTTAAACCATCTCACTTCATATCCAAGTCCACTCACAATGTAATTTATCACATTGGTTGCTAACTAGTCAAGTACGTGAGTCTATACTCACGGCATACATTCATAAGCTTATAATACTATCAATCGTGTTGTGTACCTTATAAAAGTAACACACTAACACACATGTAACATATTCACATAACACTTCTATCTAACTTAAACACATCAAAAACATGTTATCTTATTACATATTTCATTTTCCAAGTCATAGAAATAAGTTAGCTAAACAAACGGAGCATGAAAAATCAACAACCAAAAACCAACTTTTTCGGACAGCTTGCTAACCCGCTGGGGCAGGTCCCCCAAGGGCAAAAGCCCCGTTGGGGGGTGCATGCTCTGGTGGGAGGGCTGGCTCGCGAACTGGTGGAGAAATAAGCCAATTTGGCTTATTCCTTCACATCGAATTTGATTTTTCCCAATATGATAAACACGAAACTTGATACAAACAATATTTTAAGCTTATTAACATGCTTATAACATTTAAAATTCATACAACTCATAATCAAAATTAAGATTTCATGATTTTCAAAGAAAACACAATTTTAAGAGTTTTTGGCGAAAATTGCTACCACGAACTCGTTTTTCAATCAATTCAAGTAATTCCAATTATAATAACTTCTATTCTTAACATACTAACATAACACATGATCAATTTTAACAATAAATCAAAATTAAACATCAATTTGATAGTTTCAAAAGCCTTTTTTTCAAAAATTGATTCAAAGAAAATCACTATGAACACAATTCCTATTGTTTATCAAAAATTCATGGTTTGAATTGCTAACACAACCATATAACTCATATATAATCATGTTATATCACATATTACACATAACTCATGCTCACAACAAGGATTTATGAATAATTTTTTGATAGTAGTGTGCATACAAGCCAATCATGTATGATGATAAAGCACATACTTTGTAAATAATCTTATTTATTTATTAATAAAATATTCATTTAAGGCATATAATTATCTACATGGTGCTGTTTATATAATATGTAAATAACACATAGTTTTAAGCAATGCTTTTAGAATCATGATGAGATCATGATAATGAGATCTAAATTCTTAGAAAGCTTAAAAACAAAAATAGTTCCCAATTGTGGGATTACTAAAATGGGGATTAGTAAATCCGGATAGATTGGTACATATGTTGCTTGCTCATTGGATGAGGATGACTGATCTCATGGTCATTTGTGTGGAGACACTAAAGCAAGTATGTTGGTGCTTATTGGAGAATAAGTTCACTGAATGTGACTCGCTATGTAATACCTAATGGAGTTTTACTCGCCTGTCAATAGGAATTCCTAATGTGATAGTAGTACATGTGATCCTTGGACTTGAGATCATCATAGTATCTTGTATGTAACAAATTATACTTTGACTAATTCCTTAAGGCCTTTTAAGACATATATAGGGTATGCTTGGGTATAATGAGTTACATATGAAGATAATGAATGATCAATAAAGAATCTACCACCTCTAGTAAATGAGGAGATATGTCCTATGTGATTCGTTAAATGACAACCCAGGAATCCTTGGCCAAGGTAGAATTAAATTAGAAAGAGGTTTCTAATTTTCATTATTTGGAGTTGTACATTTTCTAATCGAAATACATATGATTAAATAAATTAAGACTTGACAGTAAATCCATGTCTTATATTTAATTGGGACATTGTATGGTGGAAGGATTGAATTGTACTGTAACTATTAACTCACAGGTTCTTTTATGATTAATGTTGAAATCTATATTATCTGAAAAGTCGTTGATCGCTAGGGAGGCTTATCCCTATTGTAGAATAAATGTTATTTATTTAAATAGATTATTAGTTTAATTTGTTTATTTAAATAAGATTAGAATTGTTCTAATTGATTTATTCACAACCGGTTTAATATGGAGAACCTAAAGGGTCACACCATAAAAGGAAGAAGAATTATTTAAGAAGAAAATGGCATGATAGTAATAATGCATTAAGTATAATTAATTTAATCTATGATGATAGAATAAATTAAATAGCTTAATGTTTATTATTTAATATTTTAGAAATATTAGATATAAATTAATAAGAGGAGTCTTATTAATATTAATATTAATATTATTATTATTATTATTTTAATTCTAAAGGAGTTTAGGAATTAATATAATATCAGTACTCTCTCTCAATCCTAATAAAGATTAGGATATAAATTAATTAAAAGTATTTATTTAATTAATTAAATAAAAACCTATTATAATTGGATTAGGAGGGTTAACCTAATATCTATATAAGAGAGTCTTATATCAGAAATAAGGAACGTGAATTTTTCAAGAGTTGGGAGTACACATATTCTATAGAGATAGAAACAAGGGTTAAGCCAATAACCCATCTTACTGAGTTCTTCATCTTCCTTGGTGGATCACCGTTAGAGGCCAAACATTTGGGTGGCTGCCATTGATCAAGGGAAGGAGCCACTACAGAAGAATCAAAGGAGTAGAACTTGTACCTGAGGAAGCTTGTATCTTCAAAGGTATAATTCTGTTTTTCTCCTTCTTCATTCACTGATAATTGATGCACAAGAATGATTATGGTAATGGGTTTGTATAAATTTTGAAAACCTAGTTTTTACTCTTCCGCCCTATTTATGTGATTTGATTGCATGATTGCGTTACGTACAAACCCAACAGTGGTATCAGAGCCAATCTTGTGCTAATTATCAGTCTATGTGATTCCATACATGTATAATATGCGATTGGATCGAGTTCTGGGCAACAAAATTTTTTCTGATTCTGCGAAGCTGCGCCGGTTCCTGGCCTTCTTGCTGCACAGCTGCGCCAGTGTCCTGTGCTGGTTTTCATGCTGCACAGCTGCGCCGGTTCCTGGCCTTCTTGCTGCGCAGCTGCGCCGGTGTCTTGGCCTGGTTTTTCATGCTGCGCAGCTGTGCTGGTTTTTTTTTTATATTCCTGGCGCAGCTGCGCCACTAACAGAATCTGAAAAATAAAAATTGGTTTTATTTAATTAAATGAATGATTTATTTAATTAATAAAGGTTTAAAATAAAGATGTTTATTTTATATGAAATGAGATTTCAGAATTGCTAAAATTAAAGAGTTTAATTTGGAATTATTTTTTGAATGAAATAAAGGAGTTTATTTTTCCAAAAAACAAAGTTTAGCAAACTTTTGCCCATTAACTGATATTAATACATATATGGAATGAATTTACTTTCATGAGATGAATAAGTTTTATCGATACGTATGATGATATGTATGGTAATAAAAGGGATTGATTATGAACTATGACCAATGTGATTGGATTTTATTTTGGATGAATGCTTAAATGTATGGGTTTTATAAAATGGGGTTTGCGTACCTCGTCTTCTCTTATTTTATTCTCGGTGTAAAATTCTATCTCCCTTCTATGTACTTCCCCTTGACTGCTGATCAAGGTTTCTATTTAAAAATAATTTATGTAATAGAGATAGTTAGAATTATCTTGAAGAAACTGGAGACCAAGGAGCAAGGAGCGCGTGAAGACCCGTTTGTATGGAGCCCGGGTTTAAATGTAACAGTTACGTTTAAATTTAAATTTTTGCATTCATAGGTTTGACCTTTTGGTTCACTTGGTGGCTCTAGTGAACCAAACTAGAATAAAAGTCCATAATCAATCCGGGTAGAATATAGTATTCTATATTGCATGCTAAATATTATATATATTATATTTTATACAAACATGCTTCGCATGTTTAATAAAATGACGCGTATTTTATATATATATGTGCATGCGCGCTTAAAAAGATGAGATAAATAATAATAAACCCCTCAAAGAAATATTATTAAGTCTGAAGCGTTCAAATGATATTTGGAATATCGAACGTCGCCTTCTAGCATGATTAGTTAATAGAGTATTAAATATTTAATATGAGTTTGTTGTGCTATCCACAAGGCGAGTATTGAATATTTAAGATGTTAATTAATCACATTTGATGCTTATCAAGAAAATTGAACGATCTAGTCTTGTTGTGCTATCCACAAGGACGAAAATTTTTCTTTTTTGAATTTATGGAAGTGCTAGGCTGGACTTAACTTAAATCATTTTAGTTCGGATGTGCACACACATGACCATTATGATTTAAGAGGCAAAATAAAAGGAGTTACATGGTGATGTAATTGACAAGAGTTGTCTACCTATTTATTTGTATATCGCTTGTTGTGCTATCCACAAGGTTATATACATTTGAAATGAGATCCTTAATCTCACTAGTAAATCTTTAATTAGATGTTGCCGAACTATATGAGTGAGGGTAATATAGTTTGATGAAAATAGTGGGAGATACCAATTTAAAATAAAGACCTAAATTTATTTTGGTATGCAAAGTTAATAAAATGAATGTTTGCTAAAATGTTGTCTTTTCACATGCAGAATTTTAAAAATGTCAAAATCCCTAATCTCACTACGAAGCATACTTGATGCAAATAAGCTTACCGGCCCGAATTATGAGGACTGGCTAAGAAATCTGAGAATTGTTCTCACTGCTGAAAAGATTTCTTATGTCCTAAATTCCACTATCCCTGAATCTGTTTTAGAAACAGCCTCTGAGGAAGAGATTGCCACTTTTAAAAAGTGGCAAGATGATGCATCTGTGGCTCAATGCATCATGCTCGCATCCATTAATAACGAGCTTCAGCGTCATCACGAAAAAATGGATGCTCCTGCTATGCTGCTTCACCTCAAGTAGTTGTATGGTGAACAGAGTAGGACTGCTAGATATGAGATATCTAAGGAGCTCTTCCGATCTCGGATGACCAAGGGCAAAGTGAACATAAAGGAACAAAAGAAATCTGATCCAGCTAGCAAAGGAATGTGCTTCCATTGCAACAAGCCGGGTCATTGGAAGAGGAACTACAAGAAGTTTCTGGCAAAGAAGAATCTTGGAGAAGCTTCGACTTCCAATCAAGGTTTGTTCATGATTGAAATTAATTTTTTAGAAAGTCAAAATTCTACTTGGGTATTGGATACCGGCTGTGGTTCTCACATATGTAATAATGTGAAGGGACTGGTCAGAAGTAGAAAGCTGAACAATGATGAGGTGATCCTACGAGTGGGGAATGGAGCAAAGGTTGCTGCATTAGCTGTAGGAACTTATTGTTTAGCAATGCCTTCAGGCAAATCCATTTATCTTAATAATTGTTATTATGTTCCGAATATTATTAAAAACATTATTTCAATTTCTGTATTGGATATGGAAGGTTTTTACGTTATTATAAAGAACAATGGTTGTTCTATTTATAAAGACGATGTTTTATATGGTATTGAAAATTTGCGAAATGGACTTTATACACTTGACTTACAAGAAAATATATTTCAAATTGAACAAATTAAGAAAAGGAAAAGAGATGATATTAATTATACCTATATGTGGCATTGTAGACTCGGTCATATCAATGAAACAAGATTATCCAAGTTGCATAAAGATAGGCTCCTCGAGCTATCTGATTATGAATCATATCCAACTTGTGAATCTTGTCTAATGGGTAAAATGACTAAATCTCCTTTTAGTGGAAAAGGAGAGAGAGTTACAGAGTTGTTGGCATTGATTCACACAGACGTTTGTGGACCTATGATAACAAGTGCACGGGGTGGGTATTCTTATTTTATTACTTTCACTGATGATCACTCAAGATTTGGATATGTGTATTTAATGAAATACAAATCAGAATCATTTGAAAAGTTCAAAGAGTTCAGAAGTGAAGTAGAGAAACAAACGGGCAAGAGTATTAAGATACTTCGATCAGATCGAGGTGGAGAATACTTAAGCAGTGAGTTTCTCAATTGTCGCAGAGTAAATGGTATAATCTCACAATGGACTCCTCCAGGTACACCACAGTTAAATGGAGTATCTGAAAGGAGAAATTGAACACTGTTGGACATGGTTCGATCCATGATGAGTTTTACCGACCTTCCAATTTCCTTCTGGGGATATGCCCTAGAAACGGCTGCATACCTACTTAACAAGGTACCTACCAAATTCGCCCCAAAGACTCCATATGAGATGTGGAAAGGGAGGAAACCAAATCTTAAGCATGTTAAGACTTGGGGTTGTCCAGCTTATGTCAAAAAGTTTGAAAATGATAAGCTACAGACTAAATTCGATAAGTGTAGATTTGTGGGATACCCTAAAGAAACCGTAGGGTATTATTTCTATCATCCACTTGATCAAAAGGTGTTTGTTGCGAAACATGCTACCTTCTTGGAGAAAGAGTTTATCCATGAAGGGGTCAGTGGGAGCAAGATATATCTTGAAGAAGTTCAAGAACCACAAGTTACCACGGACCAAAGTCAGGTACCTAACCAAGTAGAAGAACCTACTGTACCACACCCTGTTCGTAAATCTGGAAGAGTACCGAAGATACGTGAGAGGTATGGATTCGTTATAGAGGATAACGATGAGGTACACATCATGAATGATGATGATCCATTGAATTACGAACAGGCTATGAGTAATAAAGACTCAGGGAAATGGCTTGTAGCCGTGAAATCCGAAATGGACTCCATGTATGAAAACAAAGTATGGTCTTTGGTTTCACCACCTAAAGGTATTAAACCTATTGGGTGTAAATGGGTTTTTAAGAAAAAGACTGGAGCAGACGGAAAGGTAGAGACCTATAAGGCCCGACTGGTTGCAAAAGGTTTCAAACAAAGACAAGGAGTTGACTATGATGAAACCTTCTCACCAGTAGCCATGCTCAAGTCCATTCGGATTTTGCTTGCGATTGCAGCTTACAACGACTATGAGATCTGGCAGATGGACGTGAAAACGGCCTTCCTCAATGGGAAACTTGAGGAGGATGTGTATATGACACAGCCAGAGGGATTTATTTCAAAAGTTGGAACAAATCAAGTCTGTAAGCTACAACGATCCATTTATGGGTTGAAGCAAGCTTCTCGTAGATGGAACATTCGTTTTGATGAGACAATCAAAGAGTTTGATTTTATCAAAAACGAGGATGAACCATGTGTATACAAGAAGGTTAGTGGGAGCGCAGTATCATTCCTTGTATTATATGTTGATGATATATATTACTGATAGGGAATGACATTCCTATGTTATAATTCATTAAAATCTGGTTATCTAAAAACTTCTCCATGAAGGACTTGGGTGAAGCATCCTATATTTTGGGGATAAAGATCTATAGAGATAGATCTAAAAGGATGCTCGGCTTATCCCAAGGAACGTACATTGATACGATGCTAAAGAGGTTTAGCATGGAAGATTCCAAAAGAGGTCTCATGCCGATGAGCCATGGAATAAATATCTCCAAAAAACAGGCCCCAAAGACACCTGAGGAGAGAGACCGTATGAGTAAGATCCCTTATGCTTCTGCAATAGGATCTATCATGTACGGTATGATATGTACTAGACCGGATGTTGCTCACGCACTTAGTGTAACAAGTAGATACCAGTCGAATCCAGGAGAAGAGCACTGGAAGGCAGTGAAAAATATCCTAAAGTACTTGAGAAGGACTAAAGATATTTTTCTTGTCTACAGTGGGTCTGAATTAAAACTCGAGGGATTCACAGACTCAAGTTTTCAAACAGACCAAGATGACAGTAAATCTGTTTCAGGGTATGTGTTTACCTTGAACGGAGGTGCAGTGAGTTGGAAGAGTTCCAAGCAGCAAACGGTTGCTGATTCAGTGACAGAGGCAGAGTATATAGCTGCAAGTGAAGCTGCAAAGGAAGCTGTTTGGATGAAGAAGTTCATAACTAAACTTGGTGTGGTTCCTAGCATTGGAGAAGCAGTTCCCGTATACTGTGACAACACTAGAACGGTTGCACAGGCTAAGGAACCCAGGTCTCATCAGAAATCTAAACACGTGTTGCGGCGATTTCACTTGATCAGGGAGATCATTGAAAGAGGAGACGTCACCTTGGAGCGTGTAGACTCTGAAGACAACATTACAGATCCATTTACTAAAGCTTTAACACAACAGCAGTTTGATGGTCACTTAGAGAAGATGGGTATGAGATACCATGGCGATTGGCTTTAGTGCAAGTGGGAGATTGATAGTAGTGTGCATACAAGCCAATCATGTATGATGACAAAGCACATACTTTGTACACAATTTTATTTATTTATTAATAAAATATTCATTTAAGGCATATAATTATTTACATGGTGCTGTTTTTATAATATGTAAATAACCCATAGTTTTAAGCAATGCTTTTAGAATCATGATGAGATCATGATAATGAGATCTAAATTCTTAGAAAGCTTAAAAACTAAAATAGTTCCCAATTGTGAGATTACTAAAATGGGGATTAGTAAATCTAGATAGATTGGTACATATGTTGCTTGCTCATTGGATGAGGATGACTGATCTCATGGTCATTTGTGTGGAGACACTAAAGCAAGTATGTAGGTGCTTATTGGAGAATAAGTTCAATGAACGTGACTCGCTATGGAATACCTAATGGAGTTTTACTCGACTGTCAATAGGAATTCCTAATGTGATAGTAGTACATGTGATCCCTGGACTTGAGATCATCATAATATCTTGTATGTAACAAATTATACTTTGACTAATTCCTTAAGGCCTTTTAAGGCATATATAGGGTATGCTTGGGTATAATGAGTTACATATGGAGATAATGAATGATCAATAAAGAATCTACCACCTCTAGTAAAAGAGGAGATATGTCCTATGTGATTCGTTAAATGACAACCCAAGAATCCTTGGCCAAGGTAGAATGAAATTAGAAAGAGGTTTCTAATTTGCATTATTTGGAGTTGTGCATTTTCTAATCGAAAAAAATATGATTAAATAAATTAAGACTTGACAGTAAATCCATGTCTTATATTTAATTGTGACATTGTATGGTGGAAGGATTGAATTGTACGGTAACTATTAACTCACAAGTTCTTTTATGATTAATGTTGAAACTTATATTATCTAGAAAGTCGTTGATCGCTAGGGAGGCTTATCCCTATTATAGAATAAATGTTATTTATTTAAATAGATTATTAGTTTAATTTGTTTATTTAAATAAGATTAGAATTGTTCTAATTAATTTATTCACAACCGGTTTAATATGGAGAACCTAAAGGGTCACACCATAAAAGAAAAAAAAATTATTTAAGAAGAAAATGGCATGATAGTAATAATGCATTAAGTATAATTAATTTAATCTATGATGATAGAATAAATTAAATAGCTTAATGTTTATTATTTAATATTTTTGAAATATTAAATATAAATTAATAAGAGGAGTCTTATTAATATTATTATTATTATTATTATTTTAATTCTAAAGGAGTTTAGGAATTAATATAATATCAGTACTCTCTCTCAACCCTAATAAAGATTAGGATATAAATTAATTAAAAGTATTTAATTAATGAATTAAATAAAACCCTATTCTAATTGGATTAGGAGGGTTAACCTAATATCTATATAAGAGAGTCTTATATCAGAAATAAGGTACGTGAATTTTTTCAAGAGTTGGGAGTACACATATTCTATAGAGATAGAAACAAGGGTTAAGACAATAACCCATCTTACTGAGTTCTTCATCTTCCTTGGTGGATCACCGTTAGAGGCCAAACATTTGGGTGGCTGACATTGATCAAGGGAAGGAGCCACTACAGAGGAATCAAAGGAATCAAAGGAGTAGAACTTGTACCTGAGGAAGCTTGAATCTTCAAAGGTATAATTCTATTTTTCTCCTTCTTCATTCACTGATAATTGATGCACAAGAATGATCATGTTAATGGGTTTGTATAAATTTTTGAAAACCTAATTTTTTACGCTTCCGCCCTATTTATGTGATTTGATTGCATGATTGCGTTACGTACAAACCCAACACTGATCTCATGGTCATTTGTGTGGAGACACTAAAGCAAGTATGTAGGTGATTATTGGAGAATAAGTTCACTGAACGTGACTCGCTATGGAATACCTAATGGAGTTTTACTCGCCTGTCAATAGGAATTCCTAATGTAATAGTAGTACATGTGATCCTTGGACTTGAGATCATCATAGTATCTTGTATGTAACAAATTATACTTTGACTAATTCCTTAAGGCCTTTTAAGGCGTATATAGGGTATGTTTGGGTATAATGAGTTACATATGGAGATAATGAATGATCAATAAAGAATCTACCACCTCTAGTAAAAGAGGAGATATGTCCTATGTGATTCGTTAAATGACAACCCAGGAATCCTTGGCCAATGTAGAATGAAATTAGAAAGAGGTTTCTAATTTGCATTATTTGGAGTTGTGCATTTTCTAATCGAAATACATATGATTAAATAAATTAAGACTTGACAGTAAATCCATGTCTTATATTTAATTGGGACATTGTATGGTGGAAGGATTGAATTGTACTGTAACTATTAACTCACAGGTTCTTTTATGATTAATGTTGAAATCTATATTATCTGAAAAGTCGTTGATCGCTAGGGAGGCTTATCCCTATTGTAGAATAAATGTTATTTATTTAAATAGATTATTAGTTTAATTTGTTTATTTAAATAAGATTAGAATTGTTCTAATTGATTTATTTACAACCGGTTTAATGTGGAGTACCTAAAGGGTCACACCATAAAAGGAAGAAGAATTATTTAAGAAGAAAATGGCATGATAGTAATAATGCATTAAGTATAATTAATTTAATCTATGATGATAGAATAAATTAAATAGCTTAATGTTTATTATTTAATATTTTAGAAATATTAGATATAAATTAATAAGAGGAGTCTTATTAATATTATTATTATTATTATTATTTTAATTCTAAAGGAGTTTAGGAATTAATATAATATCAGTACTCTCTCTCAATCCTAATAAAGATTAGGATATAAATTAATTAAAAGTATTTATTTAATTAATTAAATAAAAACCTATTCTAATTGGATTAGGAGGGTTAACCTAATATCTATATAAGAGAGTCTTATATCAGAAATAAGGAACGTGAATTTTTCAAGAGTTGGGAGTACACATATTCTATAGAGATAGAAACAAGGGTTAAGCCAATCACCCATCTTACTGAGTTCTTCATCTTCCTTGGTGGATCACCGTTAGAGGCCAAACATTTGGGTGGCAGACATTGATCAAGGGAAGGAGCCACTACAGAGGAATCAAAGGAATCAAAGGAGTAGAACTTGTACCTGAGGAAGCTTGTATCTTCAAAGGTATAATTCTGTTTTTCTCCTTCTTCATTCACTGATAATTGATGCACAAGAATGATCATGGTAATGGGTTTGTATAAATTTTGAAAACCGAGTTTTTACGCTTCCGCCCTATTTATGTGATTTGATTGCATGATTGCGTTACGTACAAACCCAACATTTTCAACATAACTTCGTAAAAGAGTACTATGAACATGATTTCATAGTGTTCATCATATACTTATGAATTAAAACTCTTAAACAACTATAAAAATCATATATAAACATATATATATATACATATATATGTACACATCTCATACATTTATCAAACTCAAGAACTTTCACAAATAGACTTCCACATAGAATTCTAAAACCATGAAAACATAGAAGAACATAACTTTAAAACTTGTTTTTACCACAATTGTATTTTGAAAACCCTTTCATGGCATATAATTACATATAAAAATATGTGAACACCATATATACATATAATTTCATGATTATAACAAACCCAATTCGACAAAGAAGAAACACAACACATATGAATTGATTCTAGGGTTAAGATTATAACCTTACTAGTTTTTGACTTAAGAGAGAGATGGGGATAATGATGATGGGGCTTGCTTTGTCTTCTCAAAGCTTTCCCTTCTTCTCCTTCTTCTTCTTCTTCTCTGATAACTCTCTCTAACTCTTTTCTCTTATTTTTCTTTATTTTGATAAACTAACGTATCTTTTAACTTATCTAACATATATTATACAATATACATATACATATATAATATACGTAACCTATAAATAATAAATATAATACTTATCACCATAATAAATATTACTAATTACATAGGTTATAGAATTTGAAAAGCCCAAGGCCATGTTTGGCAACCCCTTTATCTTTTAAAAACAGATTATTAGCTAAGACCTTGTTTGGAAAAAAATAAGATTAAACAAGTACAAGGGCCTTGTTTGGTAAAACACTTTAAAACTCTTTTCTAGTCTTTTAATAACTCTTTAAATCCCTAGATTAAATATTACACTTATTTAATTAAATTACCACATTCTTATTCAATTAAATAAAAGCTAACATTCATTAATTAATAAAAACACATAATACCAAATTGTTACACAATTATAATTCCTTTATTAAACATAATTCATGTAACAAATTATTATTAACACTTAGCACATAACATTAAATCTAATTGAATTATTCTCAACTAAATTATAATTATGCTACACCATTGCTAACATATCAATTTAATTAAATATTACTCTTAATTAAATCAATCCACACAATCACATAATTCATTTATTTAACTCAATAAATAAATCACATATAATATTTATTCACTCAATAAATATTAACATTTAATATATAAAATCTCAATCGTTATAAATGTCCCCTAGTAATTAGGGTTGTTCATTCTCAGTATTTGATCCGCACCAAAGAAAGTTTGGTTTGGATAGATAAGGAACTTTAGAGTTTCAACTATGATCAACTAGGAGTAGTTGAATCGACTCACAATACTTTAACAGTTCAATAATATAAGAATCATGAACCAATTATAAGATATGACAATAAACTTCATAGTAAATAGGCATGCTTTAGAAATAATTTAAAACAATTGAAAGAATAAGTAGATTTTGCTTGAACAACTAAGTCAATATCACAATACCTCAATAATGCTTCAATATTTTTGTATTAGGAATATTAGAATACAACAAGGCTTGTACAAAGTAAATAGCAAGTTCCGAAATGGAAACTAGCTTAACGTAAGAGAATAAGAATAAGAAAACTTGCACAATAATAAGTTTATAGATAGGAAATTTGCCTCAAGCGCAAGCTACACTTTAATAACTATAACCACTTCCACAATTACCCTACACATTGCATTACGCTTAAAGCGTCTATTAGTATTCAACTACAACGTTTAAACCGTCGAACATCATACTCAAGTCCAACTCACAACGTTGTTTACAATATAGGTTGCTAACTAGTCAAATACGTGAGTCTACACGACATGCATTCATAAGCTTATAATGCAATGAATCGTGTCATGTAGCTTATGAAATTAACACACTCATACACATGTAACACATTCATATACACTTCAATCTATCTTAAACACATCAAAAACATGTTATCTTATTACCTATTACACTTCTCAAGTCATAGATATAAGTTAGCTAAACAAACGAGGCATGAAATCTCAAAAACCAAATTTTTTGGGCAGCAGGAACACTCGCTTGGGCGGGTCCCCCAAGGACAATAGCCCCCCTGGGGCAGGTCCCTGGTCTGGTGAAGGGGCTGGTTCGCGAACTGGAAGAGAAATAAGCCAATTTGGCTTATTTCTTCACACTGAATTCGATTTTCCCAATGATTAACATGAAACTTGATAAAAATAATATTTTAAACTCTTTAACATGATCATAACATGTAAAATCCATACATCACATAATCAAAACCAAGATTTCATGATTTTCAAAGAAAACTACAATATTAAGTGTTCTTGACGAAAATTGCTACTACGAGTTCGTTTTTCAATCAATTCAAGTAATTCCAATTGTAATAACTCCTATTCTTAACATACTAACATAATACATGATCAATTTCAACAATAACCCAAAATCAAACATCAATTTAATAGTTTCAAAAGCCATTTTTTAGAAATTAATTTACAGAAAATCACTATGAACACAATTCTTGTTTATAAAAATTTCATGAATTGAATTGTTAAAAAACCCATATAACTCATATATAATCATGCTATATCACATATTACTCATAACTTTATGCTTACACCAATCTCTTTGATGATTTAAGAACTATTTTTAAAATAACTTCATAATAAAACACTATGAACATGATTTCTCCATGTTCATCATATCCTTGTGATTAAAACACTTAAATAATTATAAAAAAAATCATATGTAAACATATATATATAAATATGTATGTACACATCCCATACATATATCAAAATCAAGAACTTTCATACAAAGATTTTTACAGAAAATTCTAAAACTATGAAAGATTAAAGAACATAACTTTAAAAACTTGTTTTTGAAACAATTGAACACGAAACTCGTTTCATGGCATACAATTACATATAAAGAACATATGAATACCATATCTACATATAAATTCATGATTATGAAAACACAAATCATATGAATTGATTATAAGGGTTAAGATTATAACCTTACTAGTTTGGATTAAGATATATATGGAGATGATGATGTAGAGCTCTCCTCTTGTTTTCTCAAGGTTTCTCTTCTTCTTCTTCTTCTTCTTTGACAATTCTCTCTAACCCTTTCTCTCTGTTTCTTTCTTTCTTTGTTTGTAAAACTAACGTACTAACTATCTAACATATATTATACAATATGCATATACATATATAATATATATGTAACCTATAAATAAGAAGTATAATACTAATTACCATAATAAATATTTCTAATTACATAGGTTATAATAATTTGAAAGGTTAGGCCATGTTTGGCAAACTTAATTATTTTTTAAAAAAACTACTTTTTGAGCTTAAGGGCTTGTTTGGAAAAAAAATAAGATCAAACAAATACAAAGGCCTTGTTTGGTAGAACCACTTCAAACCCTTTTCCATTCTTTTAGTAAATCTTTACTCCATAGATTAAATACTACACTTATTTAATTAAATTACCACATTCCTATTTAATTAAATAAAAGCTAACATTCATTAATTAATTAAAATTGCACATAATACCAAATTATTTCACAATTGTATTTCCTTTATTAAACATAATTCATGTAACAAATTATTATCAACACTTAGCACATCACATTAAATTTAATTCAATTATTCTCAATTAAATTAAAATTATGCTACACCATTATTAACACATCAATTTAATTAAATATTACTCTTAATAAAATCAGTCCACAAAATCACATAATTTATTTATTTGACTCAATAAATAAATCACATAAAATATTTATGCACTCAATAAATATTAAAATTTAATATATGAAAAATCTTAGTCATTACAGCGTACGCGAGGCTGATCCCCTCAAGTACATATTCTGTAGCCAGTAACCAAAGGGTCAATCAGCTATTAATTCCATTGGAAGTTTATGGTTCAAAGTCTACTTGTTTATCAATTATTCTTAAAGAAATTATTATTCTTGCTTCCAATAATCATATTGTTGAATTCCTTTTTATATATATTTCGTTAATCATGATATATCCTTTATTGATGTATTTAAACTTGCTGAGCAAACTAGTTGTTCATTCTTGCTATATCATGACTTTTATTGTAGTTAAACCTGAGACTTCAGGAAAGGGCAAGGGTAAAGAAAAGATGAAGTATTAGATTTCAAGTAGCTGACTTTGTTTATTGCTTAGTCTAATTACTGTCAATGTAATTTGAACCCTAATGGTTATTCTAGGGTATGAATGTATTGTTGTATTAAAGTTTTCGAATCTTGGGACTAGTAATACCTTTTGAATGAACGACATACGTTTATTTCACTCCGCATTTAATTATTGTATGTTGTTTAGAGGTGAATGTTTGTATTGGATCGTGATGACCTAATACGGGTGTTTGAGACCAGAATTTGGGGGTGTCACATTAACGTTGTGGCACAAGGCCTCATTCATACAAACACCTTGTACAAATATCGCACATTTGCACATACAAAATACTTCCTCATGTTCAACATCTGAGGAAGTTAAGAAACTAGCATTCATAATAAAGTATGAACGAAGTTAGGAAACTTGCATCAAGTATAACTTGAACAAAGTTAGGAAACTTGCCTTAGCGCTGCGTACTGCATACGCCTTATCGTTCATCACATTTCCTATAAAGCATATAGGAAACACATATCTAATTAGTCAAATACTTGACTTAAGCATTCATTTAAACTTCTCTTTACTTCTTATGGTTCGCGTTCTTGTTAATTAAGTTTACCCGACCAACTTTACTTCCATTCTTCTATTCATTCACTATTGTTTTACTTATCACACATCGAGTCTCTAACAGTAGTCAAATATAGTACACTGAGTGGTTTCCCACAAACAACCAACAAACTAGTTTCCCGTCTCGTCTACACTGTCTTACACAGTGAGTTAGATCGGTTGCTAGTTCATATATACCGTCACTCTCTTACAAAATCGTTTAGCCTAGATATTATATCTCGACCATTATAGACTACAACTTGCATTACCTTTTTAGACTTAACTTATCCAAACCCTTATAACTATAATGTTCGTTAAGTTAATCTTCATTACATTTCTGACAACGTCTGGTCCATAATACTCAGAACATTTATTCAAGTTATTACCCTTAACTCAGCTTTTCAACATTATACGTTATTCTTCATTCTCTTATTACATTTTGTTACAGCTTATTAACATTCATATGCCAACATTCATTAATGTCTAAGTCATACAACCAATGTATACTTAGAGCGTTCCCTCAACGCTGATACGATTCACGAGAAACGTTCACGTATCCTGCGTTTACGTTACTTATCTCTTAATCTCATTCAACCTTTACTTAAGGCTTAAATCACTTGATTGAGTGTTACATTAAGTGAATTATATGCTCACCCTAACTTTCATCAATTATCACTAGGTGTGATGATCGACGAGATCTTAACTAGTTCTTCAACTTGAACTTGCTTTACGGTTTACGTTTCCAAATCTCAAGTTTGTTTACATTTGATTAACGTTTACTTCCTATAACCCTTGATTAAACATGTTGTTTAAAGGTATGCATTCATCAATTACTAAACCCTTAGTTGCTATATAAAGGTTAGGAAATTTTAAACTTGGTCAACACTTTTCCTTGACAGGCATGGCATCTTTCCCTTACAAGCGGCACGGTCCGCGCTACCAATGCAGGGACCTTGACCAAGACTGGCGCGGTCAGCGCTGGGAAAGCCTTCTGGACAGCGCGGCCCGCGCTGTCACTGTGCCTCATAAAATTTTTTAAGTCTTGAAAATTTCTGAAATTCCCGAGCTCGTAACGTAACCGTTACAACTGGTAATTAGCTCGTTCCAAAGCCAATAGTTCACTTATCTCGTGTTCTACAATTCCATCCAGTTGGAATTTATTTCTGAATCCGTTGGCAGAAAATTCACCGTTTAGTCCATTTTTACGCGTTCGTCAAACTTTAGTGAACATTCGACGTTCGATTCTTCGTTTTAACACCGAATTCGTTCATTCTTGCTCTCACAAGTCTTTTTTACTTGAGTACACGTGTTGCAATCAAAAACCAACATATACAAATCACACGGCGACTTTTGACTTCTATTCCGGGAAATTTACGATTTCGACGCTTAACGTCTAATCGCGTAAACTTCCGCCGAATCTTCATTACTTGATATTTTTACGTCAAACCAAATGGAATCAAACCATTGGTTGTTCATCTATAATTCTCACCATCTAAAACATCTAAGTTTTAATGGTTTTCTTCATTACATTCTTCGTGTTCTTCATTCGTTCTTAATCAATGTTATGATTATGATTTTACATTTTTCTCCATTCTAACGTTATACGTTTGATAATTCACCCTTATAACATCGGAGAGTTCATATAACTCATTCGGATCATCCATTAACGTCTTCTAACATCTTTTCATTCACTAACCATTTCATTATGGTTTAACCTAACTATTTCAAGGTTTTAACACATTTCTTCATTAACCTTTTAACTATTTCACTTATAGTTTTACTTGTTCTTGGTTTTTAGTGTTTAAAAGCCCACTAACACCATTCTTATTACATCCTACAATTCATTCTCTATCATTTTCACTTCTCTATCAATATGAGAATTAAAAGAAGATGAAAATTAAAGGTTTAACACTTATACCTTATAAGTGTTCTTAAGTCCTCTTAGACTTTGTTCTTGCTTAAAGTCTTAAGCTAGCTTCCTTGTTGCTCCATGATTGCTCATCAAGCTCTTCCTCTTCCTCTTCTCTTCTCTATCCATGCATGGTTTTTCAAACCAAACAAATGAGCCTCAGGCTTCCTTTTATAGGCAAAACAAGGCTAAGGGCATAAGGGTCTTTAGGCAAGCAAGACCTAGGGTAGGATGGTCATTAGACCAAACCTCCTCTCTTCCACCTCCCTTCACATACCAACCCATCTCCCCCCACATGAAACCTATGTCCTCCCATGTGCTAGCACATGCCACCATGTGCTCTCCCATGTCCCCCACATGCTAACATGGGTCATGGGTTACCCTATGGGTTTAAACCACCCGTTTACCCGTCGGTTCGATCCATGGATTAAATTAATAGATTTAATTCAAATTATATCTATTTACTTCGTATAAAATTCTTATTATACGTCGTATTAATACTCGTATCCTCCACGTATTATACTCGTATAATAATTAGTATTATACGCGTATTCATTATATATAATAATCATTTACATAACCATTTTCTTCCTTAATTCCACATTCCCCTAACCCTTCGTGTTTTAAGTCCACAAGCGAAAACTTCGAAAGTCATAAATGAAATATTATTACATATTCCATCTCGTCTCAAAATTCTATCATTACGCGTTTCTCAAAATTTCAAAATAAATTCCCAAGCAGAAATTGATGAATAGTGATTTTCATCATTTTTTTCCCCGAGAAAACTTTTCTCGGATAACTTAACCTTTCATGACATATTGTCGTCAAATCTTCTGACAGAATGTCATTCCGACATTCCAATCTCTCAGAAAGGCTTAGGGTCAAAACCCTAACCTCAAACCATAACCCTTAAGGTTAAACCCTAACCCTTAGGGTTAAACCCTAACCCTTAGGGTTTTAACATAAATAGTGCCTATTTCGTTCTTTTCTCAAAAATATTTTTATTCCCGAAAATCTTTTATTTTCGTCTTGAAAATTCTCACTCGTTCATTCTAGCTCGTAGCCAGAATCCCCGCCATTTCTAATCGTCCTATGTCATAGAATGATTAATATACACATCATAGAATATAATCAATAAAATTACTTTTATTAATTATTAATTTTTTAATCTTAATTTCTGGACAATCTGATTTTTTGGGTTGTCACATTCCTCCCTCCTTTTAAAAATTCTGTCCTCGGAATTTCCCAAACCACATCCATACCCGAATGCGTCATCCTTACAACCCTTCACAAAGAGTTAATCTTAACTCTTTTTATTTATGTTTAAAAATCTCAACATATAATTCAGTTAGGTATTTATCTAGTCATTCCTTCTCATTTTCTCTTCTATATCCCCCCCCAATGATCATTATCTTGTTATAATTATCAGATGCTATATATCCTGACAACTATACTTCTAAAATCTTGGGTTATAACATTCACCCCTTTTTCTAAAAATTTCGCCCACAAAATTGTTGCCATAACCTTTTTCTCAACTTCTCATTACAGAAGTCATCATCCTACGCCCATTCCAGAACGTTTCATTCATAAAGGAACATCCCGGCACCAAGGCCGTATGCCCGACATTATTAACACACTTTTCTTCCCACCTTCAATAATCTTCAAAATTTACACACTAATTATGAAGTTTGAACGAATGACTATGAATATATAAGATTCCTTTAAAATATTTTGCTGAGGGGTCCTAGAAACCATAAACCATTGAACTTGGTTTATCGGTATTTATCGAGAACCAATTCCTTTGTCAGCCTGTTTACAATCACAAAGAATGTAAACTACCTCTTCCGGTACGTTAGGGGATCAACCTATTGTACAACCCCATTTCGGGGTGTGTTCTCCTTAGACTTTTTTGTGAAATTCCGCACCAAAATAATTTGGCTTGGGACAACTTCTCAAAGAAAGCTTGACTTCTTTTAAAAATGATAAACCATTTGTCTAGCCAAATAAAATAGCTTAGACCATCCAATAAATTGGACTCCAACTTGAAACAGTCGTCTAGTCAATGAATTAACATCGACTACTCTTTGTAAATTCTTTCACAATAACTCAAAATGTATAATGACATCGTGATATTGTACTGATTTACAGCACGTTGAAGACTCTGTCATTTTCTAACTTTGTCATACTACATACTGTCATACACTTCAGGGTATGCTCAGATGTAATAATAACTCCGTCTTTTTACCATCTCTACATCCATTGCACAGATGACATAAAATCCATTTTGATATTTCAAATCAAACCTTGTCTAGCCGAAATGATTATCATAGACATACAAAAAATAGCTTTTTTAAAAACCATTGGTTTCCAAAAGTTGAAACCAATATTTTCGATCAAAGACATACACATCAGTATGATGTCAAAAATTTTGAAATCTAGCATAGCTAGAAGACTTGGAATTTTTTACTTCCTTCTTCTTCCTTTATTGTCATACTTGCGATAATATTAACCTCTTCTAGCACCTAAGGTGCTATCTGATAGTAGTGTGCATACAAGCCAATCATGTATGATGATAAAACACATACTTTGTAAACAATCTTATTTATTTATTAATAAAATATTCATTTAAGGCATTTAATTATCTACATGGTGCTGATTTTTATAATATGTAAATAACTCATAGTTTTAAGCAATGCTTTTAGAATCATGATGAGATCATGCTAATGAGATCTAAATTCTTAGAAAGCTTAAAAACTAAAATAGTTCCCAATCGTGGGATTACTAAAATGGAGATTAGTAAATCCGGATAGATTGGTACATATGTTGCTTGCTCATTGGATGAGGATGACTGATATCATAGTCATTTGTGTGGGGACACTAAAGCAAATATGTAGGTGCTTATTGGAGAATAAGTTCACTGAACGTGACTCGCTATGGAATACCTAATGGAGTTTTACTCGCCTGTCAATAGAAATTCCTAATGTGATAGTAGTACAAGTGATCCTTGGACTTGAGATCATCATAGTATCTTGTATGTAACAAATTATACTTTGACTTATTACTTAAGGCCTTTTAAGGTATATATAGGGTATGCTTGGGTATAATAAGTTACATATGGAGATAATATATGATCAATAAAGAATCTACCACCTCTAGTAAAAGAGGAGATATGTCGTATGTGATTCGTTAAATGACAATGCAGGAATTCTTGGCCAAAGTGAAATGAAATTAGAAAGGAGTTTCTAATTTGCATTAAATGGAGTTGTGCATTTTCTAATCGAAATACATATAATTAAATAAAATAAAACTTGACAGTAAATCCATGTCTTATATTTAATTGGGACATTGTATGGTGGAAGGATTGAATTATACGGTAACTATTTACTCACAAGTTCTTTTATGATTAATATTGAAATCTATATTATCTGGAAAGTCGTTGAACGCTAGGGAGGCTTATCCCTATTGTAGAATAAATATTATTTATTTAAATAGATTATTAGTTTAATTTATTTATTTAAATAAGATTAGAATTGTTCTAATTGATTTATTCACAACCGATTTAATATGGAGAACCTAAAGGGTCACACCATAAAAGAAAGAATAATTGTTTAAGAAGATAATGGCATAATAGTAATAATGCATTAAGTGTAATTAATTTAATCTATGGTGATAGAATAAATTAAATAGCTTATTGTTTATTATTTAATATTTTGAAAATATTAAATATAAATTAATAAGAGATGTCTTAT
Organism: Panax stipuleanatus; assembly: GCA_020205555.1. NCBI lineage: Eukaryota > Viridiplantae > Streptophyta > Magnoliopsida > Apiales > Araliaceae > Panax > Panax stipuleanatus. The sequence goes on along the minus strand of CM035116.1, from coordinate 53,603,279 downwards.
TAATATTATTACAATTATTATTATTTTAATTTCTAAAGGGGTTTAGTAATTAATTTAATATTAGTACTCTCATTTATTTCTAATAAGATTAGGAGGCAAATTAATTAAATAAATTTAATTAATTATTTCCAATGTGGTGGGAAGCCTAAATTAATTAAAAGAGTTTAATTAATTAAATGAAATCCCATGTCTGATAGGATTAGAAGGGTTGACCAATATCTATATAAGAGGAGTCTTATAATAGATATTACTTGATGCAATTTTAATTGTTGGAGAGTACTCCTTTTCTATAGATGATAGAAAACTAAGTCAACCACCCTCCTTCTTGATAATTCATCTTCCTTGGTGGATCACCTCTAGAGGCCAAACACTTGGGTGGCTAACGTTGATCAAAGGAAGGAATCTAACCCGAAAATTCAAGGAGATCACGAAGAACAAGGAGTTGAACTCGTACCTGTGGAAGCTTCGTTCTACAAGGGTATGATTTCATAACTTCATATTTATCGTTTTAAATTAATAATTTGCATAAAGGATGATCCGGATAATGGTTTTGTATAAATTTTTTAAAACTATGATATATCATGCTTCCGCTAATTTTTGCAATTTGATTGCGTCCCGATTTTGTACAAACCCAATAGTGGCATCAGAGCCAAACCTTTATGCAATTATTAATTGTTTTATGATTCTATATATGTATGGGTATGTATTTAGAATAATTTATTGGGCATAATTAATTGTATAAAAAAAATTATATAAGAAAAAAAATACGGGAACAATTTTTTTATTTTTTTTTCGCAGCTGGCCGAAATTTCGGTAGCTTTGGGCTTTAATTGTTAAGTGTCGTATTCCTTTTATTTTGAGTCCCACGGATGTTATAAAAGTAATGGCCTGAATCATCTTTGCATGATCAGATTGTATATATATATATATATATATATATATAATAGTTAGTTTTATATCTTATATATATGAGCAAACTGAATGACTCGTTGAATAGGACGAACTAGACCATGATAAATATCATGACCTAGGAATTTGACTTTTGTTTTGAACAAACTGCATTTTGTAGGAGACAGAACCAAACCATTTACTTTGATAGCCTTGAAGAACGAATTCAAATGTTTGAAATATTCGTCGATTGACTTGAAAAAAACTAAGATATCATCATTGTAAACAATGATGAAATGACTGAAATGATTCAAAATTTCATTGAGAATATTTTGGAATTCACTAGGGGCATTCTTAAGACCAAAAGCTTGAATAACCCATTCATAATGACCAAAAGGAGTGGTAAAAGCAGTTTTATACCTATCGCTAGGATGAATACTAACTTGCCAAAATCCTGACTTGAGGTCGAATTTACTAAAAATGGTAGCATTATTAAGCCGACTTAGGAGATCGTCTTTGTTAGGTAAAGGATACCTAATCCATTCTAAGACCTTATTAAGGGGCTTGTAATTAATAACTAGTCTGGAAACACCTCTTTCCTTCTCAGCTTCATTGTTAATATAGAAAGCTGGACAAGACCAAGGCGATTTACTATGTTTAATTAACCCTTTTGTAAGCAGATCATTTATTTCTTGCTTACAAAGCTCCATTTGTTAATGACTCATTTGAATAGGTCTAGCCTTAGTAGGAATTAGATGTTCCTTAAATTCCTTAGCATAAGGTAACCTAACCACATGCTTTCTTCTGTGCCAGAAAGCATTAGGAGAGTCAGCACAAAGATTTTTAGTCATAAACACACGAAGTTCTTCAATCTTATCTTGAACCTTTTCAAGAAGGAGAAGATCTTCAACCTGTTTATATTTAATTTCTTGTTTTAAAAATTATGGTTGCTTGCAAGACTAAAGGTTGCTTGTTAGTTTAGCTAAAGTGGTGGCCCAAAGAAAAAGTGACACCTAATAAGGTAGTTCACCAACTAAAGCAACCTCATCATTATATGCTTCACCCTGTATTCCTTACTTGTGCAAATTTTGGCCATGATGGCCTTATTTGGCCCATTTTGTTTTCTTTTTAAGGCCCAATTAGCTTACTTAATGGTCCAAAAGGTTCCCTCTCCATTGGGCTAAAAGTTGGGCCACTCTTTTAATTCTTTGGGCTAGAAATTTTAATTCTTTGGGCTTGCAATTCAACATAGTTCCATACTTTTTAATTTTTATCCTCTCCTAATCATTTAGTTAGGATTTCATTACACATATTTGTAAGTTAATTTCTACTCATATATCTTTAATTTCATAACCCAATTAGACTTGCTTTACTTAGGTTATAAAATTAATTAATTGAGATGTATAAAATAAATCTCTTAGGGTTAATATATATTTTTAATTGCTATCATTCTCTTATATTATAATCCATTTGGTTATTTAATTATCCTACCTAATATATGTATTAGGTCACATAACTTTATTCTTAATTCTCTTTATATACAAAATAAATGTATACACATTATATAATGTATAGTTATTTAATCACAAACATCATTCTCATAAGTCATCACATATTCTATAAGTTTATTAACTAAATAGCCATCATTGGCGTAGTGAGTTATGACCACTCACATAATCATACAAGATAATCTAATAGGTTGAGACATATTTCTTAAATCTCTACATTTTTAATTTCCTTAATAAAATTTCTTACACCATTTAGTTCACATCAAATTTATAGGTGTCGTAGTACCTTATCCTTAATATTCCTCCAAGTACATTTAAATTCATTTCTAGGGTTTAGAAACTTTGTAACCCATATTTTCTCTATTCTCATTCAAATAGTAAACCATATAGGTTCTATTTAAAAATTTTAATAAATCGTCAAATTCCCATTTAGGTTTATTCTTTTAACCTTTATTTTAATTATTCAAGATCTTATAAATTTTTGGGTTGTCACATTCACCCCTTCTTCTAAGAATTTTGTCCTCGAAATTACAGCCTACTATTCCCTACTCCTTTTATTCACCAAAACTAGATTTTTAACTTAACTTTTATCTGATTTCATTCTCATTTAAGGAGTACGTACGGCTTCCTTCTATGAGGAACTATTCTATCATCACATTCTACCCAGACTTTTCTCTAAAGAGTTAAAAAAAACTTTTCATATAATGCTGAGTGGCCATATAGACTATGAACTTTCATTTTTTTGATTTTAAAAAGGTTTGAATAGAAATTCATCTGTAAACCGTTATACTTACGGGCACGGTGGGTGATCAGCCCGTTATACCCTACATTGATCAGATGATACATACTAGAACGACATTCGCGTTCATCATAATCGCCTTTAGCTCAAAAATATTTTCCAATTTAGGAATGTTCATACTCAGTCTGGAGTCCGAATCAAAATAATATAGTTCGGTATAAATTCTCAAAGAGATACTTGAATTTTCATAAATATTTGTCTAGCTGAATCAATTAGCTTAGACGTATACCAATAATTCGAACATCAATCAAAACACGTGTCTGGCCAAATTTAATTGGCACTTAACTTTTCCTTAAAATTCTAAAATTCATTTATGATGTCATGATACCGCACTATATTTACAGTCCGTTTAAGGATTCCGTCATTTTATGACTTTGTCATATTACATCATACCATAGTGGGCTGACGATCGTTAGATCACATCCGACACTAGGAAATACTGCATTGATGAGTCCATCATATTTATCATCTTTGCACCAGGTTCCATGATGCATTGATGATATACAAAATATATGTTGATATTTTAAATTATTTTTGTCTAACCGGAACAATTAGCGTAGACTCTTCTTTAAAAAGTTTAAAACTATTGAAAAATCATTTTTCGTGTTATCATGCCGCAACAGGTAACGATGTGTTAATGGTTCGAAACCCACTTCGACACAATTGTAACCATGGGTTGTTGATAACAAAAATTCATTTATATCTTTAAAGGCACATCAGTGCAAATTTAGTTTGATGCCAAAAAAAATTAAGTCTAGCATAACTAGAAGATTTGGAATACATATGCTTCCACCATCAACTTCAAATCCTCTAATGATTAATTGTTTAATAATTCTATCTATTCTATCACCATTAAAACTTACTACACTAAAAAAATCCTCAATTTTCCATCCATAACTTTTCTATACCACAGTATAGTTCATCAAACATACCACACGTTATGAGTTCATGAACTTTCCACAATAATATGAGTTTAGGAACTTATCCTAGCGATACGTAGTTCAAGAACCAATCAGGAACTGTCCATACGCTTAGGGGTTCAAAAACATGACATACGATTATGAGTCACAAACTTACCATAAGTATGAGTTTTAAGAACTCGCACCTAATCTTATACTCTCTACCTATCCATTATACACATGAGAAAAGAATCACCTTCTCAACATACATATAGCAAATAGCGCGACACCAATATTTTAATGATTATCAATGTGATAAACTAAGTAGTTGTTAGACCAAGCACAAAACCCCCGCCCATACAAAGGTTTGTACAACTCAGTTATCACATGAGTCCTCAACTGAAATCCCACATAATCATAGCTCCCTCTTTGCTCAATACGAATTTCATTTAATCCGTATCTACAATTCTACAACTCTTTTTTAAGTTTTTATAGTACAATTTCATAGTACAAATGTCGTACAACAATTTTGCTTTACAGTTTTCAACCAAACGATTGATCATCTGTCCTCCTATGACATTATCCGATCACGTTGTGACCTTTTCTTATAATCGTGTTATATTACGATTCTTTCCTATCTTATGATCGTTTTGTTATACGATCTTCTTATCTTTATAATGAATTTACTGAATTCATATCTTATCACTTAAACTCTATTTGAGTTTATTCCATATCCTTATCTATGCGATTATAGCCTAAGGTAACCTTACCTCAGGTTTATAACCTACAGCTCTGATACCAACCTGTGACGCCCCTAAATTCGGGTCCCTTTAATCACGGATCTGGTACATTACTGTACTTTATTTTCATATATATTCTATCAACAAATGCGGAATATATAAACATAGATTATTTATTTCACTTGATTCTATAACATTTCTCAAGGTCTGTTAACCTTAACTGAATATATACCTTAAGTAATTAAAAAGGTATACAACATTACTTGCATATGATAACTAAATAGTTATGGCTGTGTAATAATCTATTCTTTGGAATTTTCCTTTGTCTCTGTCTTTCGTCGAGCCTTCATCTTAATCTGAAATTTGTTATCATGATATACCAAGGGTGAGCAACTAATTTGCTCAACAAGTTTAAATACAATAAGGATATATCATGATTGAAATAAAGAATAAGCTTTCGATTTTTTAACAATATAATAATTGTAAAAGAGCATAAATCATAATTTTAATAAATGAATGACTGAACCAATAATGTTTAATGTTAACAAGGACCATGAACAACTTTTACTGAACCTTAGGGTAATGAAGGTGATCAGCCTTTCATACATGATGAACATATGCAACATCCACTAAGTGCGAATCAATAATCAGTATAGATGTAAATAATTAACAATAATTATTCACTAACATGCTTTGAAAATATAACTCAAGTTTGAGTTAGGAAAACTTGCCTGATTTGTTGACTACTACTACGCAATTTAAGTTAACTTCTTTTGTAAGACCTATTAGTTATAAGATTGATCTTTCAATTAGTATATCATACTTTATCCCATCATACTATTACTTTATAAGTAAACTATATAACATTTAAACACATAGTCAAATATCAGATAATACCTTAACTTTATACGAATTCACAAGTCTAAACTTAGTATACATCGAGTCTTTAATAGTATTCGATATAGTGTAGTGAGTGGTTTTCCACAAATAACAAACAAATTAGTTTCCGTCTCGTCTATACTATTTTTACAGTGAGTTGGATCGGTTACTAATTCGTATATACCTCCGCTCCCTAAAGGAATCGTTTAGCCCAGCTACTATATATCAACCATTAAAGAGTACGACTGTACTACTTTAGACTTAACACTTACTCACTCATTTTATAAGTTCTTATTATAACTTGGTAAACTATTTACCATTTCAGCAAACCGAATACATTATTTCAGTAAGCTAAAATCAAACTGTCTTTCCTTCCTAACATTTCAATTTCCATTCCAGCAACCTGGAATGGCCAATTCAGTAAGCTGAATACAAACTGTATTCCCTACCTAACATTTCAGTTTCCATTTTAGCAACTTAAATTGTTCAATTCAGCAAACTGAAATACCCTTTTCACAAAAATATCAAATCAGATTATTATTTTTCTATCCTTTGGCCAAACATATATACATATATTCCATACATAAAAAGAATTTTTCGGGATTTTTTCAACTCCTTTTAGTATTTTTCAAAAATCCGTTTCTAGTTCGAACCTTAAGAAATTAGCTACATCACGCTTAACTCCATTAATTCCCAACTATTGGCGGGATCTTACATGTATTAACATGAACTTCCAATTTAAATTTCGTGGCCATCGAAGTTATAGAACTCCGGTTATAGCAATTTTTGTCGAAAAAATCTAAATATTGAAATTGTCATAACTTGGTCAATTTAAGTCAGAATGAGCTCATTTTTGGACACAAGCTAATTTATCTCATATATTTTTATGTCCCAAAAGATTAGAAATTATTTCATAAATTAAGTTGCCAAAAATTCCCCTAGCAGTTTTATGCAGCCTACTTTAAGGCATTTTTCATATTTTGACACTGTTGCTAAAAACAGTCCACACAAAAATTTATAACTCCTTTTTCAGTGATTTTACTTGAAAAAGTTAGAAGACTCATAGATATAACTCTAAAAATTAATCACACTCAAAAATTAGAAATAGAATGAGAGATATGGTCTTTTCAGTTTTATACTTCGTTTTCACAAATATCTGATTTTCAATACTCGGTGATTTCTAAGAAAACTTCCATATCTCTCGATTAATCAAATATTACCCATCATCAATCACCATAATACATACTAATATCTTATATACTCATGGATCTACCATGATCCATGATCTATTTCATCAAATAATCAGCAAACACAAGATTAAACACAATCAAGGCTAAAAATTTAGGGTTTTCTAACTTTTGAAAAACCTAGATTCCATTTCTTAGTTTAGATCCAACTTTTGATCCATAAAGAGGTTAGATCTAAACTTAAAATACTATTAAGCACATAGATCTAAGTTTTTAACATAGAGATCATAACTTTACAAATATTAAACATAAACAAAAAGGAATTAGGCTATATAGGTAGAAATTTTGTTATACCTTAGCTTTTCTTCCTTCTTCTTTCATAAGCTTGGTTAGGAAGCTATAGAACACCAAAAAGCTCCTCCTCTCTCCTCTCTCAATAGTGGTCGAACATGAGCCACTCTCTCTCTCCCTCTCTTTTGTTAGCAACTAGTGGGAAATGAAAGATGAGAGAGAAATAAACTAAGTTTTATTAGTATGATAGATTTGTGAGCTAGTAGATATATTTGTTATATCTAATCTACTAATATCGTAATTCCTTCTCTCTCTCCTCATCATAATAGATGGTTTCTTACAAGACAAAAGGTTGCTTGTTAGTGTAGCTAAAGTGGTGGCCAAAAGAAAAAGTGACACCTAATAAGGTAGTTCACCAACTAAAGCAACCTCATCATTACATGCTTCCCCCTTATTCCTTCCTCATGCAAATTTCGGCCATGATGGCCTTATTTGGACCATTTTATTTTCTTTTAAGGCCCAATTAGCTTACTTAATGGTCCAAACGGTCCCCTTTCCATTGGGCTAAAACTTGGGTCACTCTTTTAATTCTTTGGGCTTGCAATTCAACATAGTTCCATACTTTTTAATTTTTATCCTCTCCTAATCATTTAGTTAGGGTTTCATTACACATATTTGTAAGTTAATTCCTTACTCATATATCTTTAATTTCATAACCCAATTAGACTTGTTTTACATAGGTTATAAAATTAATTAATTGAGATCTATAAAATAAATCTCTTAGAGTTAGTATATATTTTTAAATACTATCATTCTCTTATATTATAATCCCTTTAGTTATTTAATTACTCTACCTAATATATGTATTTTGTCACATAACTTTATTCTTAATTCTCTTCATATACAAAATAAATGTATACACATTATATAATGTATATTTATTTAATCACATACATCATTCTCACATGTCATAACATATTCTATTAGTTTATTAACTAAATAGCTATAATTGGCTTAATGAGTTATGACCACTCACATAATCATACAAGATAATCTAATAGGTTGAGACATATTTCATAAATCTCTACATTTTTAATTTTCTTAATAAATTTCTTACACCATTTAGTTCACATCAAATTTATAGGTATCATAGTACCTTATCGTTAATATTCCTTCAAGTATATTTAAATTCATTTTTAGGGTTTAGAAATTTTATAACCCATATTTTTTCTATTCTCATTCAAATATAAACCATATAGGTTCTACTTAAAATTTTTAAAAAATCCTCAAATTCCCATCTAGGTTTTATTCTTTTAACCTTTATTTTAATCATTCAAGATCTTATAAATTTTTGGGTTGTCACATTCATTCTGCTGGTCGGCGCTGCAGCGCCTAGTTTGTACTAGGGACCGGTGCTGCAGCATTGAGCCCACATCAGCCGAATGCTTGGCTTGGCGCTGCAGCGCTGGGTTCCTTCACAGAACCGGCGTTGACTCGCCATGAGTACATCAACACGCCCCTTAGCCTGGCGCTGCAGCGCCATGTTCCTTCACAGAACCGGTGCTGTGGCGCCGTGGCTACTTCAGTATGCCCCTAGGACTGGCGCTGCAGCGCCCGGTTCCTTCACAGAACCGGCGCCGCGTCGCAGAAAAGTCTGACAGTGTTCGCGATTAACACGAAAAAAGTAAAATAAATGCCATATTAAGCTCAAACAACAAATTTACTGTTACCCATGATTTATAAACTTAACAGAAACATCATATAACGTTTTTAGCGTGTTTTTAACAACTTAAACCACATAATCAATCAAATCAAAACACATAAATTTTATGTTTTTCATATTTGTCAAAGTTTCGTCAAAAATCATGAAATCCATCATTACAGATTCGTTATAACACCGAATCTGTCCGTTTAAATTTTGTTATCTTCGTTTTAACATGCATAATCATAATCGACCATCAATTTCAAGTTTAATAAATAATTAAAGCATAAAATTTTGTATATATAGGCCATATTCATGTTTTCATAATCTATAACTCACAAAACACCAATTAAAACATGATTTAATGCTTTTGATTACTCTAAATTAGTTTATAATTGTTGTAAATCATGTTATACACATTTATTTACATGACACAATCATACATCCAGTAATCATCAACAAAAATAGTTACAGAAAAATTAAAAATAGTTTACATGGAGAAAAATATAAGAACGTAAAATTAAAAGCTTGGGTTCGAAGAATTTACCCTTGCTACTTGTTACCATGATTCAAAGATGATAAAAGCTTCCTTTAATTCTTCAAATTACTTTCAATTCTCTCAAGTTCTCTCTCAACTTTCTCTCTTTCCTCTCTAACTTTTTCCCTGATATGAATATAATACTGATATGCTATATAAGTTATAATACGTATAGTTAATTAACTGATAGTTAATGGGTGTCAGTTACTCCCCATAATTGATTTAACTGCTCCCACTAACTTAAGGCCTTGTTTGGTTTGTCTCCTTTATTAACTCATTTCCCATTATTTTAAATAAAGTGTTTATTATATAGTTTATTTGTCACACTTTAATTAATCAAATAATATTATTTAAATTTAATTAAATAAAAGATAATATTACACATTAAATCACATCATCACATAATTAAAATTCTCATTTAATAATTATGTCAAATCATTAAATCTCTAATTAATAATTAAATTAATTAGAATAACATTATAATTATTAAATAAAAAATATCCACATTAATTTAATCAATGTAACACATATCATTAAATTAATCTACCACAATTCCATCAAATAATTATTTAACTCAATAAATAAACATCAAATATTTATTTAATTCAATAAATATTCAAAATAAATTAAAAAATTCTCATTTGTCACATTTTTTTCCCTTAAAAGGATTCTGTCATCAGAATCACGGTTCAATTAAATTCGTCCCGTTACACTAAACCTCTTTAGAATCAAGTCAATGTAAGTTCCTTGGGATAAGCCAAGCATACTTTTAGATCTATCTCTATAGATCTTTATCCCCAAAATATAGGATGCTTCTCCCAAGTCCTTATTGGAGAAATGTTTAGATAACCAGATTTTGATTGATTGTAGTATAGGAATATCATTCTCTATTAGTAATATATTATCAACATATAATTCAAAGATGAAATAGCGCTCCCACTAACCTTCTTGTACACACATGGTTCATCCTCGTTTTTGATAAAATCAAACTCTTTGATTGTCTCATCAAAATGGATGTTCCATCTACGAGAAGCTTGCTTCAATCCTAAAATGGATCGTTGCAGCTTACAGACTTGATTTGTTCCAACCATTAAAACAAATCCCTCTAGCTGTGTCATAGACACATTGTCCTTAATTTTTCCATTGAGGAAGGCCGTTTTCACGTCCATCTGCCAGATCTCATAGTCATAATAAGCTGTAATCGCAAGAAAAATCCGAATGGACTTGAGCATAGCTACTGGTGAAAAGGTTTCATCATAATAAACTCCTTGCCTTTGTTTGAAATATTTTGCAATCAGTTGAGCCTTATAGGTCTCTACCTTGCCGTCTGTTCAAGTATTTTTTTTAAGACCCATTTACACCCGATAGGCTTAATGCCTTCAAGTGGTGAAACCAAAGTCCATACTTGGTTCTCATCTGTGGAGTCCATCTCGGATTTTATGGCTTTTAGCCATTTTCCTGAGTCTTTATTACTCATAGCATGTTCGTAATTCAATGGATCATCATCATTCATGATGTGTACCTCATTGTCATCCTCTATGATGAATCCATACCTGTCAGGTATCTTCGGTACACTTCAAAATTTACGAATAGGGTTTTGTACAGTAGGTTCATCCACTTGGTCAGGTACCTGACTTTGATCCATAGTAATTTGTGGTTCTTGAACTTCTTCAAGATGTATCTTACTCCCACTGAACCCTTCATGGATGAACTCATTTTCCAAGAAGACAACACGTTTCACAACAAACACCTTTTGATCAGTTGGATGACAGAAATAATACCCTTGTGTTTCTTTAGGATATCCCATAAGTCTACACTTTTGGATTTAGTATGTAGCTTATCATTTTCAAACTTTTTCACATAAGCTGGACAACCCCAAGTCTTAACATAGTTAAGATTTGATTTCCTCCTTTTCCACATCTCATATGGCGCGTTTGGGACGGATTTGGTAGGCACCCTGTTAAGTAATTATGCAGCCGTTTCTAGGGCATGGCCCGAGAATGATATGGAGGATCGGTAAAACTCATCATGGAACGAACCATGTCGAACAATGTTCGATTTTTCCTTTCAGATACTCCATTGTGAGAGTATACCATTATCTTTGAGATAATTCAGAAACTTACCACTTAAGTATTCTCCACCTCGATCCGATCAAAAAATCTTAATATTTTTGTCAGTTTGTTTCTCTACTTCACTTCTGCACTCTTTTAAACTTTTTAAATGATTCAGATTTGTATTTCATTAAATACACATATCTAAATCTTGAGTGATCATCAGTGAAAGTAATAAAATAAGAATACCTTCCCCGTGTATTCGTTGTCATAGGTCCACAAACATCTGTGTGTGAACCAATGCTAACAACTCTGTAACTCTTTCTCCTTTTCTACGAAAAGAAGATTTAGTCATTTTACCCATAAGACAAGATTCACAAGTTGGATATGATTCATAATCATATAGCTCTAAGAGCTCATCTTTATGTAACTTGGATAATCTTGTTTCATTAATATGACCGAGTCTACAGTGCCACATATACATATAATTAACATCATCTCTTTTCCTTTTCTTAATTTGTTCAATTTGAAATATATTTTCATTCAAGTCAATTATATAAAGTCCATTTCGCAAATTACCAACACCATATAAAACATTGTTATTTTAAATAGAACAATTGTTGTTCTTTATTATAATGTCATATCAATCCATATCTAATGCAAAAATAGAAATAATGTTTCTAATGATATTCAGAACAAAATAACAATTATTCAAATGAATGGGCTTACCCATAGGCAGTGCTAAATAATAAGTGCCTACTGTAAAAACCGAGAATTTTATACGACTATAATTTTACGAATGAATTTTTTTTTATATATTATTATTTTATTAACTATTATCATTATTTTTTTATCAGTAATATTTTGAACATATGCGATAAGAATTTAGCAAGTTAGTCAATTTATTTATTGACTAAGAAATGTCAAGGAGGTAAAGGTGAATAGCGGATAAAAACCCTAATAGGGCTTTGTATATTAATACAGTTATTATATAATTGTATTTAAGATTATGTGTATGTACATTATGTTATTAATGTTAAGTGCTGATTAGATGGAATGCAATTATGTAAACCTAATTAGGAAACCATAATGTTTAATTAGGAAACTCTAATGTGCAGTTAGAATCCCTAATGTTCATTTAAAAACCCTAATTTAAGATTTGAAAACCCTAATGCTAATTAGTAGATCTTAAGGGTTACAATTTAAGAAAAATATGTGAAATGACTAAATTACCCTTAAAATTATTTGTGAAATGACCAAAATACCCTTTTCTTTTCTTTTAATAAACTAAATTAAAACCAATCCATGTGAACTTAAATTGACCAATCAGAGAAGAGATGATGCAAGCGTGACGTAAGCATGACATCATCCTTAAAGAAACACAGATGATGCAAGCATGATGTAAGCATGACATCAACATTAAAGAAACACAAAAATGATGTCATCATGATGATGTCACCTGGTGGATATTTTGAGGGACTAAAGTGCAATTAATGAGGTACTAAAGTATAATTAACCTAAGTACCAAACTGTAATAAGCCGGATGCAAAATGTAATAAGTCGAGCCCCTAACGTGCAATTATCGAAACTATGTTTTCCTATAAATAGCAATCCATTCTCTTCATTTCTTCACCAATTTACAAAGCAAAGTTATAATCTAGAATTAGAAAAAGAGAATTATTGTGAGTTAGATTAATTTCAAGATTTCAAAGGATTAGTTAAAGCTTGCAACTTCAAGAGGTATTTACTCTAGTGGTTATTATTTTCATTCTTCTTTATATATTTAGTAAAAATATAGTTTTACAAACAGTTATAATGCCCAAATTATTTTAAGTATATAGTACAAAAGTCCTATTTACAAGCAGTTATAATGTACGATTTATTTCTCTTAAAAAATAGAAAATATACTTTTATAAGCAGTTACTATGTCCAATTTTCTTTAAGTATTTAGTACGAATATTCGTTTTCTAAGCAGTTATAATGCTGAAATTATCTCAAATAAAATAGTCGAATATTCATTTTATAAGCAGTTATAATGCTCAATTTATTTCAAACATAATAAACAAATATTCATTTTACAAGAAGTTATAATGCTCAATTTATTTTAAATATAGTTGATGAATATTCATTTTATAAAAAAATTATAATGCTGAAATTATTTCATGTATAGTACAAGGAGTTTTATTTATAATTGCTTATATGGTTTACTAGTTATAAATAAGAACTTATAAATAAAAGAGTAAGTGTTAAATCTAAAGTAGTACAGTCGTATTCTTTAATAGTTGATGTATAGTATCTGGGCTAAACAATTCCTTCGGGGAGCGGAGGCATATACGAACTAGCTACCGATCTAACTCGCTATGTAAAAACAGTGTAGACGAGACGGGAAACTAGTTTTTTGGTTGTTTGTGGGAAACCACTCAGCGTACTATATTGAACACTGTTAAAGACTCGATGTGTGCTAAGTTTAGAATGGTGAATACGTATGGTGATAAGGTGTTATCTAATGTTTGATTATGTGATTACATATTAGATAATTTACTTATAAAGTAGTAGTATTATGAAGTATAATGTGATATACTGATTGCAAGAATAATTTTATTAATGATAGGTCTTTGTATTAAAGATAAAACTATATTGCATAGCAATAAGCAGCGATAAAGACAAGTGTCTAAACCCTACACACTACTTTTATTTTGTGCAAACATGTATATGTTATGTAAGTTCCTAACTCAACATGTGTTATTAATTCCAAAGCTTGCTCGAGAATAATTATTGTTAATTATTCACATCCATAATGATTTTTATTATTCGTTTATGCAAGTATCCCTACTCTACGCATTTACTTTATGCAAGAGATCTATAACTATGCAAGTATTCTAATCTTTGCATTTACTTTATGTAATAGTTCTTTGTGTAAGCAAGTATCTCTAACTTGTTTATTATTGAGCAAATATCTCTAACTTGTTTATTATTGAGCAAGTATCTCTAACTTGTTTATTGTTGAACAAGTATTCTTAATTCATTTATATTCAAGCAAACTCTCGAATTTCATTCAATTCGTTCATTGTTAACAAGTATGTTATTACTATCTTCATATGATTCATATATAATCAAAATTGTTATGTCTTTTGTAAGCTAAGTTTGGTTATGCAAGTGTCCTCACTTGTATAAATTATTGTATTTGAACAAGTATTCTTGAACTCGAAATTCTTTAACTTGACAAGTTTTGATGCATACTATTCAATATTGGTATGATTACATGGTTTAAAAGTTGTCTAAGCTATTTGACTCAGCTAGACATTGTTTGAAATATATTGTTGAATATTATTGTTTATGATAAAGTCGTCCAACTTAATTGCTTTAGTTTAGACTCCAGACTGAGTATGAACATCCAGAAATTGGGAAATTTTTATGCACCAAAGGCGATTATGATGAACGTAAATGTCGTTCCAGCATATAGTGTTGATCAATACAGGGCATATGGGCTGATAACCCAACGTGTCCGTAAGTCATGACGGTTTGCAGATGAATTTCTGTACAAACCTTTTCAAAATTGAAAACAATGGTTCAAGGTCTATTGACCGCTCAGCATTTATAGTCACTACATCGTTTCAAAATTATAAACGGTTTGATATGTTGTTATGAATTGTTTCAAATGGCTTCACAACTATTGATTCGTTGTAGAAGTAAACTTCAAAGAAAATATTTATTTCTTTCAGCTGATGTTTATTATCTGCTATTACTTGCTGAGCAATTAAATGCTCATTCTTGCTTTAAATTAAATGTTTTCAGCTAAGCGTGATCGACCAGAAAGTTCTGGTAATGACAAAGGGAATGGAAATGTGACACGTGACATCCTGAATTTTTAAGAATTTATAAATGAGAATTTAATAAATAAAATTCTTATTTTTAGATGTTTCGAGTATGAGTATGTGTATATGTGAGAAATATTGTGAAATATGTGATTTGGTGTGAAGAGAATTTAAATGTTAATTTAATATTTATTAAAATAAATAAATATTTTAATTAAATTAATTATTGAGATTATGTGATTATTATGGAGTAATGTAATTAAGTGTATTATATTAATTAAATGAAGTGAATAAATATTTTATTGAATTTATTTGTTGAGTTAAATAAATTAAGTATGTGATGATGTGGATTGATTTAATTAAGTGCCATATATTTAATTAAATTGATATATTAGCAATGGTGTAGAATAATTCTAATTTAATTAAGAATAATTGAATTAGATTTAATGTTATGTGCTACGTGTTAAAAATAATTTGTTACATGTATTATGTTTAATAAAGAAATTATAATTGTGTAACAATTTAGTATTGTGTGTTTTTATTATTAAATGGGTGTTAGTTTTATTTAATTAGAATATGGTAATTTAATTAAACAAGTGTAGTAATTAAACTATGGAGTAAAAGATTTATTAAAATAATGGGACAAGATTTTAAATGGTTTTACCAAACAAGGCCCTTGTACTTGATTAACCCTATTTCTCCAAACAAGACCTTAGCTAAAAAGTGGTTTTTAAAATAGCTTTGTTTTACCAAACATGGCCTTAAGCTCAAAAAGTTAGTTTTTAAAAATAATGTGGTTTTGCCAAACATGGCCTTGGGCTTTTCAAATTTTGTAACCTATGTAATAAGTGGTAGTTAGCATAGCAATTAGTATATTATTTATTAGCAATATTAATAATATAAGTTACATATATTATATATATATATATGTGTATATTGTATATTGTATAATATATGTTAAGTTAAAAGATACATTAGTTTTTAAAAGCTTAAGTCAAAACAAAGAAAGAAAAAGAAGAAGAGAGTTAGAGAGAATTATTAGAGAAGAAGGAGAGAGAAGAGGAAGAAAAGCTTGAGAATGCAAGAGAGGATCATCATCTCTTTAATTAAAACTAGTAAGATTATAATCTTAACCTCTGTACTCAATTCATATGTTTTGTATTTATTCTTTGTCAAATTAGGTTTTCATGATTATGAATTTATATGTATATATGGTGTTCATATGTTTTCATATGTAATTGTATGCCATAAAAAGATTTTCAGAAATCAATTGTTGTAAAAACAAGTTTTAAACTATGTTCTTCTATGTTTTCATGGTTTTAGAGTTTCTTGTAAAGTCTTGGTGTGAAAGCTCTTGATTTTGATATATGTATGGGATGTGTACATATATATATATATATATATATATGTATATATATATGTTACATATGATTTTATAGTTATATAAGTATTTTAATTCACAAAAATAGGATGAACATGGAGAAATCATGTTCATATTGTTTTATTATAAAGATATATTGAAAATAATTCTTAAATTATCAAAGGAATTGAGGAAAGCATGAATTTATATGTAATATGTGATATAACATGATTATATATGAGTTATATGGTTGTTTTAACAATTTAATTCATGGAATTTTGATAAACAAGAAGAACGGGGTTCATAATAATTTTATGTGAACTAATTTCTAAAAAATAGCTTTTGAAAGTATTAAAATTGATGTTGATTATGAGTTATTGTTAAAATTGATCAAGTATTATGTTAGTATGTTAAGAATAGAAGTGATTACAATTGGAATCACTTGAATTGGATGAAAAATGAATTCGTAGTAGCAATTTTCGTCAAGAACGCTTAAAATTGTGTTTTTCTTCGAATTCCATGAAATCTTGGTTGTGATTGTAAGAACCCGAATTTTTAGATATTATTAAATAAGGATTTAATAAATAAAATTCTTAAACTGTGAGATGAGTTCGAATAAGAGTATTTTTTTGTGATATAAGGTATGTGGTATTATATTACATAGGATAATATGGACTATGTAATATGTGTTTTTGTGATTTACAAATATATTATTAATATATATTTGTTACTTAGCGTAGAGACGATTCAGTTGAGATAAAGGAAGTGGATAAATTCCTATCGATATTAAATAATTTATAGAATTATTTTATCATAGTAAGTTGGTGACATTAAATATCCTTAATGTATAATCACCATATTCTTGTGTATGTATTAATAACTAGTATGTTTATAATATAGGTTATTAATAGCACTTAAGCTATCCATGAATAGGTTTGGATAGTGAAGCATGAGTTAGTTAAGGAATTAACTAATAAGAATAAATATTAGTTAATTTAAGTTGGGAGTTATATTATGGAATAATATAATGAGAGTATTGAACCTTAATTAACTATGATGATATAGTACAGTGTTTAATTTACTTAAGTAAAGGAGTGAATTAATATGTGTGTTGAATATGTAATTATAGTTGGTACTTTTATATATATTACTTAGAATAGTAATATGTGAGAAAGTCTAATGTACGAATAACGTTAAATATATATATATATATATATATATATATATATATACGTTATTAAAGGGAGATGGAAATCATTATATCTTTAAATGATTATTTGAAGAAATTGTTTTGGGAACAATTTATAGAAAAGAAAGAGAAATGGTTATTATATATTTTAATAAAGGATATTAAAATAATTTTTAATATTGAATTATTTTAATAAAAGGAGGAAATGTTATTTTTGAATAGTAACATTACCTTATATATTTTGTATAAGGTGTGATTGATTAATATGATAGATATATTACATATTTGCTATATGTAAATAAATTGATAGAAACAATTTCTTATAATAGAAAATAAACTTATTATCTATTTTCTATATATAATATATGTACATGTATTGTACATGTAATTATTCGATATTATATTATATTATAATATCTTGAGTTAATAAATAAAGTATTTTCTAATAATGAATATCTTTATTTGGAGAAAACATAATATTTTATGATATGGATAAATACATAATGTATTTTCAAGGGAGTTCAACTATTGAAAGGAAACTAAGTTATTTTAATTAAATAACTTAAGTTATTATTTGATCGTGAATATTATTAGTTAAATATTTAATAGAGTATATATATTAATTATTATAAGCGTAAAGGTTATACTTATTATAAGTATAATTAATTGAAGTAATTTAACATTTTAATAACTTGAGTTATTATATTTCCGTAAATGTTATATATAATATTTGAATATTCGATTTGTAAAATATTTATATGTGGACCTTGGATTTAATAGTTCTAATTTAATTGAACATGTTATGAGTAGTAATGTGGTGAGAGATGAGTAAGTGATGAGAATAATAATAAGCTTGAGATTAAGCTTGTGAGAAATGCCTTGTGTGGCACGATAATAGATTCGGTAATGGATTGATTAATTCAAAGATGAAAGAATTATTAATTAAACAATTAATCTATATTAATTGTTATTATAATAATATTTTGAATTATTATTATTGCGAGTGATAGCATGATAATAAGTATATTTGTTATAAATATAATAAGACTTATATTTATTTATTGTGATAATTAACTATATAAATGTTAATTAATTGTTATGGAAATTATAATTCCATTTATTAATGAGAAATAGATTAATTAATATTATTATTAATTAATTGATGAGATAAGTAAATTATTTACTTCTATATGCAAGCATGCGAATAAAATGTATAGCATATAGTAACTAACTATATATTGTATAAAGTATGAAGTGTAGTTATCTTTATTAAGTATAATGCAATGTGACGCATTAATATAGCTATATATTATATATAGACTATATAATAAGGTTAATTGTAGGTTACATAATAATGTTTATGTGATTACATGTGTGTGGGTGAACCTTATTTAGTACCATGTGAATGTTATAACAAGTAAACAATTGTTAATCGATAAGGATTCCAATAATTGGAATAATAGAGTTGGGATAGTAAAGGTGATGATACGCGATAGAATTATATCCGGAAGGATAAGATATATATCGGTGGTATATGATACATTGTAAATAAAGATTACAATTATAATTCATTTATAACCTAAGTTATATGAAATGAAGGTGTATATATATTTTATAGCCTATGTGTTTATAAAATAAAATTTGTGTACCCTAAGTGTATATATAAGGTGTATAAGTGTATAACATTAGTGTAGTACACTTGCTAGTTGCAAATGCTGAGATTACTTCTTGTCCCTAATTGTGAGTCCCTCCTCATTTCTCCTCACGTGAATGGCTAGGAGCTATGCCTATCTCCCTCAAACTCAGCAATTGTAGCTAATGATGAGATGGGGAATGGGTATCATGCTGGATACCACCAACTCTTTCTTGCACAATGGACTCTCCTTCATTCCATTAGTTTGTAATAATAGGCAAAGCTATTGTCTGTGTAGTGAGTTTTCTATAAATGAAGCTCCCTCCTTCTCATTTGATGTTGCTGAGTTTTCTGTCAAGTGTAAGATATAGAGTAAGTGTACTAATTGGAGAAGGAGACTAAGAATTGGAGATGTCAACAAGCTTAGAATTTCAATTCACAAAGGTAAAACTTTTACAGTGTCCATAGTTTGATAATTTGAGAGTTCTTGAATTTCTTAAGTTATTGATTATGTTAAATTAGATGGTAATTGAATTGGAGAATGATGGTTAGTTGTTATATAAGCTGTTATACATGTTAGAAATACATTGTTGTTGATATTGAGCATGATAAGTAAGAAAATTCTGAGTTTGGACTGGTTTCTGCCGAAGCAGAAAAATTCCTGGACTAGCCGGACACCGGCGCAGCTGCGCCGGTTTGTACCTGGTGCCTGCGCAGCTGCGCAGGGTCCTGGAACCAGATTTTTGTTTTCTGTTTTGTTGCAAATCTGCTAACTGTTGGACAATTGCTATAACTAGCGTGCAAGCATGTGTAATGTGTATATAAGAGTACTTTAAACTAACATGAGCATGCTATATTAGAATCGCTTGCTTGAATAGTGAAGTTATAGATTTCACAATAAACTTAGAGTTTCAAAATTTACATTAACTTATTATATCCGTTTTTAACATTCTGACTTTTGAGACATGTTTGTATGACCTAGAAACACGTGAAATGCATGTTGACTTGCGTACATATGTTTCATAGTATAGTACGAGCATGATGAACCTCACTAGTGAACATTTTTAACAAAAGTATAAGTTTTAAATGTGAACTTTGACATGTAAAGATCCTATACGTATTCTGATTCTTTTTGGGCATGTTTATATGGCCTTGAAATGCATGACGAACATATTAACTTACGGATATGGATTTCATAATGAAGCATGAAGATGTTGGACTTGTTAGTGAGCTTCACTAATGAAAACACGAGTCTTGAACGTGAACGTTAACATGTTACCCTAAGATTTAGATTTTGATGTTTATGGACTTAAGTTTTTACGGGTATTAATTTAGAACCTATATCATGTAAATTGGACGTGAAAAGGTTAAACGAGCATGAAAGTATCCTTTAATGTGTATACATGCTATGTAGGACCATATGTTAATACTTGAATCCGACTTCGACGGTTAATAGCGTATATTTGCTTTGTTATGGCCTTATGTGTTAGTAATGATATATGAGAATGATTAACTCAAAAGATGGACTACACTAGCTATATGTAAATAGATTAGTGGTAGACGGACATGTGTATATGAAGAATGTTAGTAAGTACGTATGGTTAAAGTATACGTATACTTACATAGTTATTCTAGGAATACGATAAGGAAGTGAGATGAAGGTTCTAAGAAACAAGTTAGACAACAATGTAACCTTTATTATTACATTGAGAATGTGTGGATACATATAACTGATGAGTGTGATCTCTATGGTTAATATAACTGTGTAGGATTAC
This sequence comes from Panax stipuleanatus, assembly GCA_020205555.1. Classification (NCBI taxonomy): domain Eukaryota; kingdom Viridiplantae; phylum Streptophyta; class Magnoliopsida; order Apiales; family Araliaceae; genus Panax; species Panax stipuleanatus. Next base: position 53,582,025 of record CM035116.1, on the reverse strand, counting down.
ACAAAGTGCAGAGATTCTTAAGCAGTTAAGTCGTAGTTACTAAACTACGAATCAGGCAAGTCTTTCAGTTCCTATTTGATATATGAATTCAATAACTGTTAGTTGAATTATATTATGCTGTGATAATGTGAACTTCTATATGAACTGTATATGAGATAGAAATGAGATTGAAAGTTGATCTTTGATGATATACTTGTTATGTGAAAGTAACATGCGTAGTAAATATAAATTGTTTATAAATGCATGAACTGAGTATGATGATGTATGCTATGTGATGCATGAAAACTGTTAGAATTGCTGAGCTGTCGAGCTCACTCTTGCAAATAACCACTTTTGCAGGTTAAGGATTCACGGTAAAGATTTCGTGCTTCTTGATTGATAAAGATAGATAGTATCGCAATGAAGAATATTTTTTAGATTAGTACTCGAACCATGTTTAGGTTCTAGTCATTGTACTTGATATTTGTTTACAAGGTTTAATGCTTGTCGTTCTGTAAAAATGTATTAGATAATACATAAAGGATATTAAGTTAAGATGTATGCGATTTTACAGAAATTTGAATAGAGTGAATCATGATATAGTTTGATTCAGGAAAATTGTGATTGATTCAAAGTTATGAAATCAATAAAAAAGATTTTATTCAAAGGATATTGAACAGTTTAAATTATTCCGCATTTTAGTAACATCGAATATGATGTAAAGCCGAGATCTTGAATATAAATAGAATTTATATTCTATATTGTAATAAACATAGTTGCATTCTTTAACTAATGAATAAAAGATGTAATAATTTGGCGATAATAGTATCGTGACTGCACCGAATCCGAGGTTTCGAAGGAACGTGGATTTGGGGGCGTCACAGTGATTATGTGTTTATATGAAATTTTTATGTTATGAGCATGTTAATAAGCTTAAAATATTATTTGTCACATGTTTCATGTTTGTCATGTTGGGAAAATTCGAATTCGGTGTGACAGAATAAGCCAAATTGGCTTATTTCTCCACTAGTTCGCGAACCAGCCCCTCCACCAGCCCTTGGACCCGCCCCAGCGGGTGTTTTTGCTCTGTGGGACCCGCCCCAGCAGGTACCCTTGCTGTCCGGGGTGGTTTAGTTGTTGTAATGCAAAACTATTTTGACCTCCGTTACTAAAATGGCTATAACTTTTTCATACGAACTCCGATTAAGGTGATTCAAGATGATCCGGAACGAACATGAGTAGACCTACAACTTTTGTTTTTTAACTTGTTTGATTTGAGGTCGTTAGCAAGGGTCAAAATGGTCATCTTTGTGACTAATGCGTATTCAGAGGCAATCGGAAGGCGTCGATCATGCACATACGCAAATATAGTGCTGTCAACGATATTAGATGTTGTTCTAAGTTATAAAACATGAATGTTAGTAAATATAATGATGTTTAACTTGAAATGTAATTTGATTGACGTAAGATATAATTATAATTGATTAATTATGTGAAATATAATATGATTATGTGAGGTGATTAAATTACGTGGTGATTAATTATTACCTTATTAGTTAATGAGAAATGAGTTAACCTAAATTGGTTAACTAACAATGAAGATTAGATATGTACTAATTATACATACGATTTGACAGCGAGTGTCAAACGAGTGAATGGAAGAGAATTACGAAGTGTAAATTAGAAAGTGTAAATTAGAATTTTCTTAAACGTTTGATAAACGTTGCTAAGTGACTAATAATTGATGCGTATGGTGATACATTATGTAGGATCATGAAGCGGATTATATTAAGAAGTTTTTCGGTAATTGGTAATCCACGAGCCAGGCAAGTCTTTCGGTTCCTACTTGTCTACGTGAATTTGATGAATTGTTTTAAATTATATGATATGTCATATATGTTGTAAGCGAGCATGATACGTTATACATGTTGTAATCATGAAATGTCATAGTCAATTTATGACTACACTGTTTGGTCAAATAATGTTGATTGAGTAAGGAACTCAATCTTTATATATGTTATGTGAATTAAAGCATGTATGCCATGTTACTTTAATTATTATGAGATTTATGTTGAGCATGTTTATTATGTGATACGTGATGCATGAAAACTGTTAGAACTTGCTGAGCTGTCGAGCTCACTCTTGCAAATAACCATTTTTGCAGGTCAAGGATGCAAGGTAAAGATATGTGTTAAGTGATTTATAGAGATCAATGTTCAAGAATATTAGTTATATTCAATTTCAAATTGTAGTTAATGTTTTGAATGAAATATGTCGTTGTGCTATAAGTAGAGTTATCCAATGTAGGTGGATATTGTTTTATTATGTAAGAGTTTGTATAGTCATTTTGTTGTAACGATTCATGATATAGATTTGAATCGAAGAGATGTAATGTAAAGGTTGCGATTCAGGGCAATATAGAAAGAAAGTTTATAAAAGTTTAAATATTCCGCATTTTTAGTGATTTTTAATATCGAATAATGATGTAATGAGAGATTAATGTTGTATTGTTAACGATCGAGAAGGAGAATATTATTGTATGAATTTTGGGGTCGTTACAGTTGGTATCAAAGCTGTAGGTTATACACCATAGGTAAGAGTACATTAGGCTATGACCTTATAGAATAAGAAGTTAAGTTTAAGTTACGTATAACGAAAATGTGATTCTTTTCACATACGTAGAAGTATAGGATGAGTTAAGTCCTAGAAATGTTATAAGAAGAAGATTAGAATGGCGAGGAATAAAACTCATAAAATATTGAGCAACAGGAATGGAATTAGAAATTATTAAAGAACGAGAAGTGATTAATAAACAAGAAGATTCAAAGAAGAATCTTGAAGAGATGTAGAGATAAAAACCAGGAGTTGCCTAACTCCAATGATCTAGATGATGAATAACGATGAATAGACGAAGTCTATGAGATTAAAAGCATAATGAAGTCATGATATAATATGATGTAAGGTAGAGATAAGAAGTTTTAAAATAAAACGACAATGAGATAAGGAAGAATCATAAGGGAGATGATTATAGAATAAGATCACGACGTGATATCTTTTAAGTTGAAAGACAGATGGTCTGTAATGATTGAACGGTTATAGTTTGAGACTATAACGAGAAGGTACTATGATATAGTACGAGATTAACTCACGAGGAGTTATAAATGATGGGATACAGAATGTCTGTATCGAGCATAGGATAAGAAGTTATAAGTAAGATAGAGGTAAGTGGGATTTCAACTGAGGACTCATGTTGTGGCTGAGTTGTACAAATCTTGTATGGGCAGGGTTTTGTGCTTACACTTGGTTTATCATATTGATAATCGTTGGAAGGTTGGTGTCGTGCTATCGATATATATATGACAAGAAGATGATTCTTTTCTCATATTATATTTGATAGTTAGAGTCAATAGAGATTAGATTAGATGATATTAAGATTACATTAGATTATCTTAAAGTTAGGCGAGTTCTTAAAACTCATACTTATGGTAAGTTCGTGACTCATAGTCGTATGTACGTTTTTGAACTCCTAAGCATATGGACAGTCTCTGATCAGTTCTTTGACTACGTATAGCTAGGACAAGTCTTAAACTCATATTATTGTGGCAAGTTCCTGAACTTCCAAAGTGTGGTAAGTTCGATGAACTATACTGGGTATAGAAAGGTTATGGTATAGAAAGCATTGATGTTGTTTAAGATTAATAGAATGTTTAAGTAATAATGGAGTAAAGAGTTATATTGATGAAGAAAGTTTTATATTCTAAATCTCCTAGCTTTGCTAGATTTTCGAAATTTATTGACTTCGTGCTGATGTTTCACTTCTGTTTTCTTAAAAAATATTGGGTCAAATGATGGAACCAATGGAATTTTTTTTATATAAAAAATAGTGCTATTATTCACATGTCTATGCTAATTGCTTCAGCTAGACAAAAAATAATTTTAAATTCTTCAAAATGTATTTTCTATACATCATTTGATATGATGTACAAACAATAATCGAGAAAGTTATCAATGCAGTTAAACCTAGTGTTGGATGTGATCGTATGATCGTCAGCCCACTATGGTATGATGTAGTATGATGACGTCATGTAATGACGAAATCCTTAACGTACCATTACTACGGTACGGTATCAAGATATTATGAAAAGATTGATTTATTTATTTTTGGTTTCCTTAAACAGAACAAAATATATTTTTGAGTTGGTTAAATATATATATATTTCGATTGATGTCCGAATTATTGCTAGAAGTCTATGCTACTTGATTCAGCTAGACAAATATTGAAAGATGTTTATGAAATTTGAGCGTTTTTGGTCAAACTATGCCAAACCAAATTGTTTTGGTGCGGATTCAGATGTTAAAAAGCTGAGGTGAACAACCCTATAAAAGGGGACATGTTATCGGAGACAATAGTTCTGAGTGTAACGCATATAGTCGTTACGATGTATAACGTTTGGGCCCGACGTAGGGGTATGATAGGCTGGCCACCTAGAGTACCGATGCGGTTTATAGTGTGAAGTACCGGGGGTGAAGCACTATTAAACCTAGAAAGAAGTTCAAGGTCTTGCGACCACTCAGCATTATTGGAATCTTTTAAATTCCTGAGTTATTTATATCGCTTCCCAATTATTGAGCAATTGTGGAAGATTCTTATTATTCTGAAGACGAATGTAGCGAGAAGGATAGCCCTTAGAAAGAAGTAGTTGTAGAACACTTTAATCTAGTGAATAGAGATTAACGTAAAAATCTATTTTGATAGATTGATAGACTAAAATTTTGAGGACAAAATTCTTAGAAGAAGGGGTGAATGTGATAACCCGAATAATTATAGATGGTGAATTATGTAGTATATTAATTAGACGAGTAGAGTATTCGGTAATGATCCTTAGAAAGGAATGAACGAGTTAAAGATATATAATATTTGATATGTGATTATGTTTGATTGAAGATTGTGTAATAAAATCTAATAGTTGTTAAAAAAATGAATGGAGTATATATATATGTAAGACTTTTTTTCTAAGTTAACATGTTGAAGTTATTCAACGATAATTTTGAAAGAGATTTTTGTGAAAACCGAGTAAGGGAGGTTTCGTTGATTCCGAGGACGGAATCCTTATAAGGAGGGAAGGATGTGACATCCCAAATTTTTAAGAATTTATAAATGAGAATTTAATAAATAAAATTCTTATTTTTAGATGTTTCGAGTATGAGTATGTGTATATGTGAGAAATATTGTGAAATATGTGATTTGGCATGAAGAGAATTGAAATGTTAATTTAATATTTATTGAAATAAATAAATATTTTAATTGAATTAATTATTGAGATTATGTGATTATTATGGAGTAATGTAATTAAGTGTATTATATTAATTAAATGAAGTGAATAAATATTTTATTAAATTTATTTGTTGAGTTAAATAAATTAAGTATGTGATGATGTGGATTGATTTAATTAAGTGCCATATATTTAATTAAATTGATATATTAGCAATGGTGTAGAATACTTCTAATTTAATTAAGAATAATTAAATTAGATTTAATGTTATGTGCTACGTGTTAAAAATAATTTGTTATATGTATTATGTTTAATAAAGAAATTATAATTGTGTAACAATTTAGTATTGTGTGTTTTTATTATTAAATGGGTGTTAGTTTTATTTAATTAGAATATGGTAATTTAATTAAATAAGTGTAGTAATTAAACTATGGAGTAAAAGATTTATTAAAATAATGGGAAAAGATTTTAAATGGTTTTACCAAACAAGGCCCTTGTACTTGATTAACCCTATTTCTCCAAACAAGACCTTAGCTAAAAAGTGGTTTTTAAAATAGCTTTGTTTTACCAAACAAGGCCTTAAGCTCAAAAAGTTAGTTTTTAAAAATAATGTGGTTTTGCCAAACATGGCCTTGGGCTTTTCAAATTTTGTAACCTATGTAATAAGTGGTAGTTAGCATAGCAATTAGTATATTATTTATTAGCTATATTAATAATATAAGTTACATATATATTATATATGTATATGTATATTGTATATTGTATAATATATGCTAAGTTAAAAGATACATTAGTTTTTAAAAGCCTAAGTCAAAACAAAGAAAGAAAAAGAAGAAGAGAGTTAGAGAGAATTGTTAGAGAAGAAGGAGAGAGAATAGGAAGAAAAGCTTCAGAATGCAAGAGAGGAGCATCATCTTTACCATCTCTTTAATTAAAACTAGTAAGATTATAATCTTAACCCTTGTACTCAATTCATATGTTTTGTATTTAGTCTTTGTCAAATTAGGTTTTCATGATTATGAATTTATATGTATATATGGTGTTCATATGTTTTCATATGTAATTGTATGCCATAAAAAGATTTTCAGAAATCAATTGTTGTAAAAACAAGTTTTAAACTATGTTCTTTTATGTTTTCATGGTTTTAGAGTTTCTTGTAAAGTCTTGGTGTGAAAGCTCTTGATTTTGATATATGTATGGGATGTGTACATATATATATATATATATATATATATATATATGTTACATATGATTTTATAGTTATATAAGTGTTTTAATTCACAAAAATAGGATGAACATGGAGAAATCATGTTCATATTGTTTTATTATAAAGACATATTGAAAATAGTTCTTAAATTATCAAAGGAATTGAGGAAAGCATGAATTTATATGTAATATGTGATATAACATGATTATATATGAGTTATATGGTTGTTTTAACAATTTAATTCATGGAATTTTGATAAACAAGAAGAATGGGGTTCATAATAATTTTATGTGAACTAATTTCTAAAAAATAGCTTTTAAAACTATTAAAATTGATGTTGATTATGAGTTATTGTTAAAATTGATCAAGTATTATGTTAGTATGTTAAGAATAGAAGTGATTACAATTGGAATCACTTGAATTGGATGAAAAATGAATTCGTGGTAGCAATTTTCGTCAAGAACGCTTAAAATTGTGTTGTTCTTCGAATTCAATGAAATCTTGGTTGTGATTATGTGTTTATATGAAAATTTTATGTTAGGAGCATGTTAATAAGCTTAAAATATTATTTGTCACATGTTTCATGTTTGTCATGTTGGAAAAATTCGAATTCGGTGTGATGGAATAAGCCAAATTGGCTTATTTCTCCACCAGTTCACGAACCAGCCCCTCCACCAGCCCTTGGACCCGCCCCAACGGGTGTTTTTGCCCTGTGGGACCCGCCCCAGCGGGTACCCTTGCTGTCCGGGTGGTTTAGTTGTTGTAATGCAAAATTGTTTTGACCTCCGTTACTAAAATGGATATAACTTTTTCATACGAACTCCGATTGAGGTGATTCAAGATGATCCGGAACGAGCACGAGTAGACCTACAACTTTTGTTTTTTAACTTATTTGATTTGAGGTGGTTAGCAAGGGTCAAAATGGTCATCTTTGTGACTGATGCGTATTCGGAGGCAATCGGAGGGCGTCGATCATGCACATACGCAAATATAGTGCTGTCGACGATATTAGATGTTGTTCTAAGTTATAAAACATGAATGTTAGTAAATATAATGATGTTTAACTTGAAATGTAATTTGATTGACGTAAGATGTAATTATAATTGATTAATTATGTGAAATATAATATGATTATGTGAGGTGATTAAATTACGTGGTGATTAATTATTACCTTATTAGTTAATGAGAAATGAGTTAACCTAAATTGATTAACTAATAATGAATATTAACTATGTAATAATTATACATACGATTTGACAGCAAGTGTCAAACGAGTGAATGGAAGAGAATTACGAAGTGTAAATTAGAAAGTGTAAATTAGAATTTTCTTAGACGTTTGATAAGCATTGCTAAGTGGCTAATAATTGATGCGTATGATGATACGTTATGTAGGATCATGAAGCAGATTATATTAAGAAGTTTTTCGGTAATTGGTAATCCACGAGCCAGGCAAGTCTTTCGGTTCCTACTTGTCTACGTGAATTTGATGAATTGTTTTAAATTATATGATATGTTATATATGTTGTAAGCGAGCATGATACGTTATACATGTTGTAATCATGAAATGTCATAGTCAATTTATGACTACACTGTTTGGTCAAATAATGTTGATTGAGTAAGGAACTCAATCTTTATATTTATTATGTAAATTAAAGCATGTATGCCATGTTACTTTAATTATTATGAGATTTATGTTGAGCATGTTTATTATGTGATACGTGATGCATGAAAACTGTTAGAACTTGCTTAGCTGTCGAGCTCACTCTTGCAAATAACTATTTTTGCAGGTCAATGATGCAAGGTAAAGATACGTGTTAAGTGATTTATAGAGATCAATGTTCAAGAATATTAGTTATGTTCAATTTTAAATTGTAGTTAATGTTTTGAATGAAAAATGTCGCTGAGCTATAAGTAGAGTTATCCAATGTAGGTGGATATTGTTTTATTATGTAAGAGTTTGTATAGTCATTTTGTTGTAACGATTCACGATATAGATTTGAATCGAAGAGATGTAATGTAAAGGTTGTGATTCAGGGCAATATAGAAAGAAAGTTTATAAAAGTTTTAAATATTCCGCATTTTTAGTGATTTTTAATAACGAATAATGATGTAATGAGAGATTAAAGTTGTATTATTAACGATCGAGAAGGAGAATATTATTGTATGAATTTTGGGGTCGTTACATAACACCCCCAAATTCGGGTACTTCAATTCCACGGGACTTGGTGTTCGCTGTACGAATATCATCTATCTATCTACCCATAGTAAATGCAAACCATGCAATAAATAGAATTAAATCCTCCCCTTATGGGGTTACAACATCTGAGTAATAAATAAAATAAATCCTAGGTCATACTAACCTTAAACATCTGTGCGGAACATAACAAATAAATAGTCTTACACAACTAACATAAAGCTGAAACATAAACATATAAATAAACAACAAGTCTTCATCACTTGTTGACCTTGCCCTTGCCTTTGCTAGTAGAAGGCTCTTCGGACCTATCGTTCTTAACTGCAATGTTATTATTACGCAAGAGTGAGCACGATTGCCCACAAGTATACTAATATGACAACAATATAATAACATGCGAGTGAATCAAAGACATCTGAATAAAGAAACTCAACTTTTGACTCGAGGATAAATAACAAGAATCAAAATAACATCTGAGGGTCATAAGACCTTGAACTATGTCCTAGGTTGTAAAGTGTTTATACTTTAAACCTTTAACAGTCATAAGACTATGGACTCTACTTCTCGTACTTAGGGGGATCAGCCTTTAGTATCATACTGTGCACAATATCTCAACGCTAAAGCGTAAATAATCCCCTTTTACTGGGTTGTTCATCTCAGTTTTGACATCAGAGTCCGCACCAAAGGAAGTTTGGTTTGGATAAGCTCAATAAGTATTTTAGAATTTAGAACGTTCATCAACTATGGACTAGTAGAATCAATAAGGGTTCACTAGTCCTATAAGGTTCAACAATAACATCGATATTCAACTTGAATAATAAATCTCAAGAGTATACAATCGAATAAGTATTGTATAACTGAATCATGCTTTTAAAAGAGTTACAATATGTAATATGAATTTCGAACTGGAATAATTAAAAACACGAGCTTACTCGATATAGAAACACAAGTCTAAGAATTAATAAATGAATAAATTAGAATTTAGGGAACTTGCTAAATTAATAAGTTAGGGATAGGATACTTGCCTCTTGCACAAGCTACAAATATAATTACAATTCACTTCCTCAACGTCCTACACATTACATTATGTATACGACAACGATTAGTTTTCATAACTACCATGTTTAACTGTTGAACTATTCACTTAAGTTCGACCTATAACTTGGTTTATAATATTACTCAATGGCTAACCACATAACATGAATGTAAACTCACAACATGCATATCACACATGTATAGCCCTTTAAACAATCATAATCAAGTTTTACAATTACAATATTCAAGTTCGCACTTTGTTTGTTAACTTGAACCTTCACATTATCTTATACATGTCAATAACTTAATTTATTAATCATGAACTTCAAATTATATAATATTCATGTATGTAACTTAAAACAATATCTTTTATTATCGAGAACACTACACTTGTGTGCGTGCATGTCCGAAGCCCTCCGATTGCCTCTGAATACGCATCAGTCACAAAGATGGCCATTGTTACCCATTTTAACGATTTCAAATTGAAAAACTTAAAGAATGAAAGTTGTAGGCCTACTCGTTATCTTTTCGAATCATATTGAATCGCCTTAATCGAAGTTTGTATGAAAAAGTTATGCTTATTTTACTACAGGAGGTCAAAACAGTCTCGGAAACCAAAAAATAAGGCTCCCGGATAGCTCTTATACCCGCTGGGGTGGGTCCTAATGCCCATGAACACCCGCTGGGGCAGGTCTCCCTGGTTCGCGATTTTGACAGTTCGTTGGCCCAATTACTCCAATTAAATGCAAATTAAACTCACACAGCGATTTTTATGAAATACGAACTTCATAGAAACATCATACAATGTTACTAACATGTTTTTAACATCTTAAATCATGCAATTACTAGAAATCAAATCATTAAATTTCACTGTTCTTCATACTTTGTAAAGTTTTGAAAGAAAACAAGAAATTTAACGTTACAGATTCGTTATAACACTGAATCCGTTTCTTTTAACTTCCATTTTGCTCGTTTAAACGTACACAATTATATGCAAGTGCCAATTTAAAGTTAAACCATCGATTCATGGTATAAAAATTGTACGTAAGGGCCGTATGGCCATATATACAACTCTATAATTTTGAAAACCCAAATATAAACAAAAATTCGATGGTTTGATCACTGAAGTTATGCATATATGGCATATAATATGTTATAACCACATATGAACACACATATAGCCATATAATGAACAAATATCAATTTTCCCATTCACATAGAATTTTTTAAAGCACGTAAATGGAAAGGAACTTTTCGTAAATCCAATTAAGGCCTAATTTCATGAATTCAACTATTTTAAATCATTCATACCGAATTTCTAACATGTTATAATCATATAATAACACATATATAAGCATACAATCAATAATCGCAAATTCTTCCCATACACAGAGAACTTAGAATATATGTTAATGAAGGAAACATAGTACGTGAAATAAAATTGGGACAAAGGAATTACCCCTTGCAAGCTCTGTGAAGATGATATAGACTCCTTTTTGATTCTTCAATTTCCATCAACTATTTCTCAATTCTCTTTTCTTTAAGTTTTCTCAAAGTATGTATATGATATATAGTAGTTCTGATATAAATAATATACATATACGTATAATAGTCGTGGGGTCATGGTCGTCAGTTAATCCCATAATGGGTTAACTGGCCTCAACCTTCACCAAGGCCTTGTTTGCTTGTCCCTTATTCCCTTTTTTTTCCATTTAATTTAATTAACTTACTATTATATAGTAATTAAATGTCACACACAATTAATCAAATAATCCTATTTAAATCAATTAAAGAAAATTGCATAATTCCACAATAATTCAAATAGTCACATAATTAAAATTCTTATTTATTAATTATGCCAAATCATTAAATCTCTAATTAATTATTAAATTAATTAGAATAACATTATGCTTATTAATTAATATATTAATCAAATAAGCTCAATTAGATTTATACTTTGAATATAAAAATTTACCACATTAATTTAACTAATGTAACATATATAATTAAATTAATCTACCACAATTTTATCAATAGATTATTTAACTCAATAATTAAATCATCAAAAAAAATATTTATTTAATTCAATAAATATTCAAATTAAATTACAAAATCTCGTTCGTCACATCTTTGCCCCCATAAAAGGATTCTGTCCCTAGAATCATGGTTCAATTAAAAATTCGTCCCGTTACATTCTCCCCCCCTTACAAAGATTTTGTCCCCAGAATCGCATATATAAAAATTAAGTAAATAAATCTGGGTAATTCTTCATCATATGTTCTTCGAGTTCCCACGTAGCTTCTTCAGCATTGTGGTTCCTCCAAATTACCTTAACAGAAGGTATAACTTTGTTTCTGAGGACTTGCTCTTTCCTGTCAACAATCTGAACAGGAATTTCTTCATAGGATAAGTCTTTTTCAAAATATAGGGGTTCATATTCAATCACATGTTTGTAATCGGGTTTGTAGGGGCGTAAAACTGAAACATGAAAGACGTTGTGGACATTCTTGAGCGCTGAAGGTAAGGCTACCTCATACGCAATTTCTCCAATCCTTCGCAGTACTTCAAATGGTCCAATGAACCTTGGGCTCAATTTCCCTTTCTTACCGAATCTGATATTTTCCTTCCAGGGAGAGACTTTCAAAAATACAAAGCTACCCGATTCAAACTCAACATTCTTATGGTGTGGATCGGTGTACTTCTTCTGCCTATCCTGAGCTGCTACTAGTCTTGTTCTGATCACTTTGACTATCTCTGCTGTCTGCTGTAACAGTTCTGGACCTAGTAGTTGTCTCTCGCCAACTTCATCCCAGTAAAGCGGAGTTCTACATTTTCTTCCGTACAACGCTTCGTAAGGCGGCATGCCAATACTAGCGTGGTAACTGTTGTTGTAACCGAATTCCACAAGCGGTAGGTGATCATCCCAATTTCCTTTAAAATCCATGATGCATGCTCTCAACATATCTTCCAATGTCTGGATCGTTCTTTCACTCTACCCGTCTGTCTGAGGGTGATAAGCCGTACTCATTCTCAACTGTGTCCCCATGCATTCTTGTAGTCGCTTCCAGAAGTTCGATGTGAAGCACGAATCTCTGTCGAAAATAATTGACACCGAAACTCCGTGCCTCGAAACAATCTCTTTCACATATAACCTTGCCAACTGATCTAAGTTGAATCTGATTTTGATCGGAAGGAAGTGTGCTGATTTCGTCAGTCGGTCAACGATAACCCATACTGCGTCGTAGCGTTTCTGAGTTGTCGGAAGGCCGACCACGAAATCCATCGTAATGTGTTCCCATTTCCATTCTGGGATTTCCAGTGGTTGTAGCAAACCACTCGGTCTCTGATGTTCTGCTTTCACTTTCTGATAGGTTAGACACTTTGCAACACACTCAGCAACATCTCGTTTCAAATTCGGCCACTAGAAATGTTGTCGAAGATCCTGGTACATCTTGGTACTACCGGGGTGAATCGAATATCGTGAGCTATGAGCCTCGCTCAAAATGTCCTCCTTAATCTCTGGCACTGACGGTACCCACACTCTGTTCTCAAATCTCAATAGTCCCTCACTGTCTATCTTGAATCGCGGTTCAGTTCCTTCAGATATCTTTTTCTTAACCTTCTCACATTCTTCGTCCTGAAGTTGAGCTTCCTTAACTTTATCCAATAGGGTTGTACCAGCTTGCATCTAAAACAACTTCTCGTCAATCTCCATCGGATACTTCACTTCCAATTCCAGCTTTTCCATTGCTGAAATTAGCTCCTCCTGAGTAGTCAACATCATCAATTTCTCCCGACCCTTTCTGCTTAAGGTGTCGGCAACCACATTAGCCTTACCCGGATGGTATAAGATTTCACAGTCATAGTCCTTAATTAACTCCAGCCACCTTCTCTGGTGCATATTCAAGTCCTTCTGTGTAAAAATATATTTCAGACTCTTGTGGTCTGTATATATTTCACACTTCTCCCCATAGAGATAGTGTCTCCAAATTTTTAAAGCAAATACCACTGCAGCTAACTCCAAGTCATGGGTCGGATACCCTTTCTCATAGTCTTTCAATTATCGTGACGCATACGCAATGACCCTGCCGTTTTGCATAAGCACACAGCCAAGTCCTTTATGCGACGCATCACTATAAACCACAAAATTTCCTGTGTCGTACGGAAGGGATAACACAGATGCTGAACTCAACCTCCTCTTAAGCTCTTGGAAACTTTCCTCACACTTCTCTGTCCAAACGAATTTCACCGATTTTCTAGTCAAATTCGTCAGCGGAGTTGCTATTTTGGAAAAGTCCTGAATGAATCTTCTATAATAACCCGCCAATCCAAGAAAACTCCTCAACTCCGACGGTGTTTTTGGCTGATCCCAGTTCATCACAGCTTCGACTTTAGAGGGATCTATCGAAATTTCGTCCTTGTCGATCACATGTCTAAGAAATTGCACTCTTTCAATCCAGAATTCACATTTTGAAAATTTAGCGTACAACTTCTCTCTTCTCAACGCCTCTAATGTTAACTTCAGATGTTCTACATGTTCTTCTTTGGTCTTCGAGTATACCAAAATGTCGTCGATAAAGACCACCATGAATTTGTCCAAAAACTACTTGAACACTCCATTCATTAAGCCCATGAATGCTGCAGGAGCATTCGTTAGACCAAATGACATCACCAAAAATTCATAGTGACCATATCGAGTCCTAAATGCTGTCTTTGGAACATCCTCTGGCCTCACCTTCAGCTGATGATAGCAACTCCTCAAGTATATCTTTGAAAAGTACCTTGCACCCTTCAATTGGTCAAGCAGATCGTCGATCCTCGGTAAAGGATATCTATTCTTAATTGTGACCTTATTCAGTTCTCTGTAGTCGATGCAAAGCCGCATCGTCCCGTCCTTCTTTTTCACAAATAACACTGGCGCTCCCCACGGCGATACACTCGGTTGGATGTACTTTTTGTCCCGTAACTCTTGAAGTTGTACCATTAACTCTTTCATCTCTACCGGAGCCATCCGGTACGGTGCCTTCGATATTGGGGTCGTTCCTAGTGCCAAATCGAGCACGAACTCAACCTCTCTATCTGGTGGAAGTCCTGGAAGATCGTCCGGAAATAAGTCTATGAAGTCCCTCACGACTAGTATATCTTCCACTTTCGGGTTTTCTTTACAACTATCGACTATGTAGGCTAAATATCCTACACAGCCTTGTCTTAACAACTTCCTGGCCTGCATCATCGTCAGACAACTCGCTTGTCTAGGCGATTTGCTGCCATAAAACACAACCTTTGACGGGGTCATAAGGCTAATACACTTTCTCTGGCAATCAATTACAGCCCCATAATTGACTAGCCAATCCATTCCCAGAATAACATCGAATTCCCCAAGTCTAATCGGGATAAGATCTACGTTCATAATGTTACCTTTAATATCCACCTTATAGTTCTTCTGTACGTACTTAGCAGGGATTACTTCTCTATTCGCAATTTCTATGTTCATGGGGTATTCTAACTCGTCCATAGGCAATTCTAAGTTCTTAGCAAAGTCATCGGATATAAATGAACAAGTAGCACCTGAATCAAATAGTACATAAGCATTAACTTTATTGATCGAAATGATATATGACACCACATCGCGAGACTGCACAGCATCCTGCATTGTCATGTTGAAGGTCCTGGCGGTTGGTCGGTTGGTTGAGGTTGGTCCCGTGATAGTTAGAGCACTTCCACCGCTGTTTCCCCTGTTCCCTCCTGATCCTGCCCTTCCAAATCCCTTCTTGGGATAGTCCCTTGCCAGATGGTCCTTTAAGCCGCAAGTGAAGCAAACGCTCTTCTTTGGGTTCGGACAGTTAGGTGCTATGTGGCCTTCCTGACCACAATTGTAGCATACTCGTTTTCCTTTCATACAGACCCCCAGGTGAGCTTTCCCGCAAGTCGGACATGCTTCGATCCTCTTCTTCTGACCTCCTTGCTGATTCCCAGTTGATGAGTTATCATTCCACTTCCTCTTCTGATTATTACTCCCTCCCGTGTTGCTATCACTAGCCTTGTTGATTCCTTCACCCTCACTTTTCTTCTTTTTCTGATCTTGGTTATACTTTGTAACAGCGTCACTCCCTCCTTCAGCGAGAATGGCCTTCTCCAACACCCCAACAAAAGTGTTCAATTGGAACATTGACACTTTGCTATACAACCAGGGCTTCAGGCCCTGCTCAAACCTCATTGCCTTCCTCTGATCGGTGTGCACTTGATACGTGGCAAACCTAGCCAACTCATTGAATTTTGCTGCATATTCCGGTACGGACATATTCCCCTGTTTCAGCTCCAGGAACTGGACCTCCATTTGATTCTGCGAACTGGTCGAAAAGTACATCTCGAAGAACATTTCTTTGAACCTCTCCCAAGTAATCACACCTTCACCTCCCCGGACTTTATTCGCTTGCCACCAATAGCTGGCCTCGGATTTTAGCATGAACGTTGCATAGGCGATTTTCTGGTCTTTTCTGACTCTGGCGACGTCGAAAACTTTTTCCATCTCCATAACCCAGGTTTGAGCTTCTATCTGGTTCATGGTGCCTTTAAACTATGGCGGTCCCACTGCCTTGAATTCCTTGAACGTTGTGTTCGGTGGAGCTTGAGGTTGGTTGTTAAGTACTCCATCAAGTAAGTTCGCCAACTACTGAACGGGGTTAGCATTGGCGTCGTTGTTGTTGTTAGTTGACCCTTCCTGGGCCGGTCGACGGTTTGGTCTTCTCCTTCGCGGCATATTTCTGTTAAGATATACGCTTATTAGAACTTTATTCAATCTTTTAAATATTTAAGGCTTAAATTAAACATTTAGACACAATCAGTCAACATATTATCTCAAATAAACTCTGATATATTACAAAATCAAAAGTTTTAACATAATACGATAGCATCATTATTATTTACATCAACTATCCCGAGATAAAGAATCTATAGGATTTAAAACATAAAATATTCCTCTGTTTATAAACACGTCGGAATTTAAATTATTAACTACCAGATAGGTTTCACAAAATCAAATGTTCCTATCACTGCCCATTAAGGAGACAAACAGCTCTGCCACGCTCTTCTTCCATAATTCGGGACATTGTCCTGCGATCTAGCATGTACGACGGTAGTCCTTCGAACTGAATTGGGTACCTCATAACCCGATCCTGGGCCTCGTCAATTGCATACTGAAGTGTAGAGTACGTCTCCTCAAGCTTGGCCTTCTTCGCCCAACAGTTGTCTTCTGCGAGATCTGCTCGTCATGATTCCCTTACCCAGGCTTCCTCTGATATGGTCAGCCTTGCTAATTTCTCTTTTAGTTCATTCTTCAATTCCTCTATTTCCTCTGACTTCTGCTCTGTTTGGCCTTTCTCGTGAACCAAATTCCACTCTACATTTTCCAAACGTGTGTGAAGAGCCTCAACCTCTCCATCCCTCAGCTCGATGGTAGACTGTTGAGTAACCGACTGCTCCCTTAGCTCCTAAATAGTCTCCCTCGGCTCCTGAATAGTATCACGTAACTCTATGTTACGGTCATACAGCTCGTCATACATCTCGGCACCGATAGAGCTCGGCGGGAACTCTTCAGGGTCTTCCTCCTCTTCTTCAGCTGCCTCAGCCTGAACTTCAATCTCCTCAGGGTCTTCCTCAGAGTCCTCCTCTGAATCAGACACCGGCACATACTCCTGACCAATGACTGTGATCAAGGGTGATGGCTCTCGTCGGACTAACTGCTCCCAGACTACGTGGATATCTCGGGGCTCCTCCTCTCTAGCCTCTAGGGGTATAAGGTCCCTGGACTGACTAGGTTCTCCAGCATCTGTCATCCTGACAAATAAAATTTTAAGTTTTAGTAATTACGTGATGCTAATCGATACTCGAATATAGGTGTAAGCACATAGCACATAAGGTAAGTTATTATCTTTCTTAGAACTCGATAAGAGTTATCATTACTATGTTCTCGATCTCTAAAAAGGCTACTATCCTAAGGTTTTCCCCCACCTAAGGTTCATAACCTACAGCTTTGATACCAACCTCTGACACCCCCAAATTCGGGTACTTCAATTCCACGGGACTTGGTGTTCACTGTACGAATATCATCTATCTATCTACCCATAGTAAATGCAAACCATGCAATAAATAGAATTAAATCCTCCCCTTATGGGGTTACAACATCTGAGTAATAAATAAAATAAATCCCAGGTCATACTAACCTTAAACATCTGTGCGGAACATAACAAATAAATAGTCTTACATAACAAACATAAAGCTGAAACATAAACATATAAATAAACAACAAGTCTTCATCACTTGTTGACCTTGCCCTTGCCTTTACTAGTAGAAGGCTCTTCGGACCTTTCGTTCTTAACTGTAATGTTATTATTATGCAAGAGTAAGCACGATTGCCCACAAGTATACTAATATGACAACAATATAATAACATGCGAGTGAATCAAAGACATCTGAATAAAGAAACTCAACTTTTGACTCGAGGATAAATAACAAGAATCAAAATAACATCTGAGGTTCATAAGACCTTGAACTATGTCCTAGGTTGTAAAGTGTTTATACTTTAAACCTTTAATAGTCATAAGACTATGGACTCTACTTCTCGTACTTAGGGGGATCAGCCCTTAGTACCATACTGTGCACAATATCTCAACGCTAAAGAGTAAATAATCCCCTTTTACAGGGTTGTTCATCTCAGTTTTGACATCAGAGTCCGCACCAAAGGAAGTTTGGTTTGGATAAGCTCAATAAGTATTTTAGAATTTAGAACGTTCATTAACTATGGACTAGTTGAATCAATAAGGGTTCACTAGTCCTATAAGGTTCAACAATAACATTGATATTCAACTTGAATAATAAATCTCAAGAGTATACAATCGAGTAAGTATTGTATAACTGAATCATGCTTTTAAAAGAGTTACAATATGTAATATGAATTTCAAACTGGAACAATTAAGAACACGAGCTTACTCTATATAGAAACATAAGTCTAAGACTTAATAAATGAATAAATAAGAATTTAGGGAACTTGCTAAATCAATAAGTTATGGATAGGATACTTACCTCTTGCACAAGCTATAAATATAATTACAATTCACTTCCTCAACGTCCTACACATTACATTATGTATACGACATCAATTAGTTTTCATAACTACCATGTTTAATTGTTGAACTATTCACTTAAGTTTGACTTACAACTTGGTTTATAATATTACTCAATGGCTAACCACATAACATGAATGTAAACTCACAACATGCATCTAACACATGTATAGCCCTTTAAACAATCAGAATCAAGTTTTATAATTACGATATTCAAGTTCGCACTTAGTTTGTTAACTTGAACCTTCACATTATCTTATACATGTCAATAACTTAATTTATTAATCATGAACTTCAAATCACATAATATTCATGTATGTAACTTAAAACAACATCTTTTATTATCGAGAACACTACACTTGTGTGCGTGCATGTCCGAAGCCCTCCGATTGCCTCCGAATACGCATCAGTCACAAAGATGATCATTTTTACCCATTTTAACGATTTCAAATTGAAAAACTTAAAGAACGAAAGTTGTAGGTCTACTTGTTATCTTTTCGAATCATCTAGAATTGCCTTAATCGGAGTTCGTATGAAAACGTTATGCTTATTTTACTAAAGAAGGTCAAAACAGTCTCGGAAACCAAAAAATAAGGCTCCCGGACAGCCTTTATACCCGCTGGGGCGGGTCCTAATGCCCATGAACACCCACTGGGGCGGGTCCCCCTGCTAGTGCACTCCCTGGTTCGCAATTTTGACAGTTCGTTGGCCCAATTACTCCAATTAAATGCAAATTAAACTCACACAGCGATTTTTATGAAGTTCGAACTTCATAGAAACATCATACAATGTTACTAACATGTTTTTAACATCTTAAATCATGCAATTACTCGAATCAAATTATTAAATTTCACTGTTCTTCATACTTTGTAAAGTTTAGAAAGAAAACAAGAAATTTAACGTTACAGATTCGTTATAACACCGAATCCGTTCATTTAACTTCCATTTTGCTCATTTAAACGTACACAATTATATGCAAGTGTCAATTTAAAGTTAAACCATCGATTCATGGTATAAAAATTATACGTAAGGGCCGTATGGCCATATATACGACTCTATAATTTTGAAAACCAATATATAAATAAAAATTCGATGGTTTGATCACTGAAGTTATGCATATATGGCATATAATATGTTATAACCACATATGAACACACATATAGCCATATAATGAACAAATATCAATTTTCCCATTCACAGAGAATTTTTTAAAGCACGTAAATGGAAAGGAACTTTTCGTAAACCCAATTAAGGCCTAATTTTATGAATTCAACTATTTTAAATCATTCATACCGAATATCTAACATGTTATAATCATATAATAACACATATATAAGAATACAATCAACAATTGCAAATTCTTCCCATACATAGAGAACTTAGAATATATGTTAATGAAGGAAACATAGTACGTGAAATAAAATTGGGACAAAGGAATTACCCCTTGCAAGCTCTGTGAAGATAATATAGACTCTTTTTTGATTCTTCAATTTCTTTCAACTCTTTCTCAATTCTCTTTTCTCTAAGTTTTCTCAGAGTATGTATATGATATATAGTAGTTCTGATATAAATAATATACATATACGTATAATAGTCGTGGGGTCATGGTCGTCAATTAATCCCATAACGGATTAACTGGTCTCAACCTTCACCAAGGCCTTGTTTGCTTGTCCCTTATTCCCCTTTTTTTCATTTAATTTAATTAACTTACTATTATATAGTAATTAAATGTCACACCCAATTAATCAAATAATCCTATTTAAATCAATTAAAGAAAATTGCATAATTCCACAATAATTCATATAGTCACATAATTAAAATTCTTATTTATTAATTATGCCAAATCATTAAATCTCTAATTAATTATTAAATTAATTAGAATAACATTATGCTTATTAATTAATATATTAATCAAATAAGCTCAATTAGATTTATACTTTGAATATAAAAATTTACCACATTAATTTAACTAATGTAACACATATAATTAAATTAATCTACAATAATTTTATCAATTAATTATTTAACTCAATAATTAAATCATCAAAAAAAATATTTATTTAATTCAATAAATATTCAAATTAAATTATAAAATCTCGTTCGTCATAGGAAAGCTGAAGGAATAGTTATAAGGTGTTGATTGTAATAACTAGAGTTATTTATTGTGATATTATATGTTATCTATCATCTAATAAAGTACTTAAGGGTCGCCGTTCCTGGGGATTAGTCAACTTTGATATAATTTTTAAGTTTATAATATATTAAGTAGTTTGAATGAATGGATATCGTGTAGCACCAAGTACGGCTTTCTAGCACCCGAATTTGGGGGCATCACAGGTTGGCATCAAATCTTTAGGTTAGAAACCTTAGGTGGGGATACCTTAGGCTATAACTTTAAGATAGATAGAAGCGTTGAAAAACAAATAACTCAAATAGAGTTTAAAGGAGATGAATTAATAAAATTCGTCGTAAAATGAAATAAAAGTAACTTATATGAAACTATTGTTTGTTATGTGTATATAATATTTACTAATCAGAATAACGTTATGTGTAGATGTCAGGCGGAAAAGGATTAGGAGACTCTCATATCGTGAAGAAGGAGAAAATCATCCTACCTGAGCCAATATCTAAGCCAATAGCTGAAATAGAGGCTCACATTGAAAGCCACTCTGATGAGGTGATCATTTTTGAAAATATAGTACCGAAACCAGTAACGGTGGTACTGACAGATAGTGATTCAGACACGGAAGTTGGAGCTGATCAGGCATCAACTGAAGTGCAGAATTTGAAGAATAAGGTTTCTTCTCTAAAAAAGTTGTGGGAAATAGAAAAGTTACTAAATAGTCAATTACAAAAGGCTTTAATAGAAATAATGGAAGAACAAGATAAGTTAAAGATCAAAATTGATCAGATGGGAGCCAAATGCAGCATATCGTGTGCAGCTCAAAGCTAGAAGGGAAAAGAAAGATGAATAACCGTGATCTAGGAAATTCTAATTATAACCAAGGGAACTTTAAAAAAATAGGAAAGTGTACAAACTATAAAAGGAAGCATGAAGACCTATGCAAGAAAAGGCAAAATGTATGCTACAATTGTGGACATGAGGGACATGTCCCTCCTTATTGTCCCAATCCGAAGCAAGGTGCATATTTTATATGTGGGTTGGTAGGTCACTAGGCAAAAGGTTGTCCAAGATCAAGGGAGGGTTTAGGAGACGAGTATGATGAATAATTTTATAAATATGTATGATGTGTATATGATATACATATGTGTGTAATGTATTATCTAAATTTTGAATAAGTTATAGCAGGGATTCCCAACTTTTGTTGTCACCGGGGGATGATAGATGTTTATAGCAATATGTGCTATATGATATGGAGTACTATAAACTCGTTGAATGAATATGAATATAAGTTTGATTAAGTAAATAAGTTTTCAAAAATAAGATAGTAAGTGTCTATCTGATTATATGTTTGTCTGAGTTTAAGATCTTGCGTTACATTTTAAATGTCAACACTTATACGATGAAGCATAAAATGTAAAACAAGAAAGAATAATTTAAGGTTTTGTTTAACCAAAAAATGCCGCCAAGGAGACAAAATCGAAACCAAAAAGCAAAAGAATCTGTTAATAACGCAGAAGGTCAAGCAAACCCAATGCAGAATCTTGCGAATATGTTTGCACAAGCCATGCAGAATGGAGCACCAGCAGCAAGAAATTGGACAAATAATCGATTGGCGAACTTTAAAGACTTCAGGGTAGTAGGACCACCATAATTTAGAGGGACAACTGACCCTATAGAAGCCCAAACTTTGGTGAAGGAGATGGAGAAAGCATTTGTTATTGCTAGGGTAGCGGAGGAGCAAAAGACAGCTTTTGCTACCTATATGATGAAAGGGGAGGGGAATTTTTGGTGGGAGAAAAATCAAACAAGAGCTGGAGAAGGAGTTGTAGCATGGACTAGGTTTAAGGAACTATTTTTTGAGAATCATTTCTCGCCCAGTATGCAGGCTAGGATGGAGGTGAAATTTTAAGAATTGAAGCAGGAAAATATGTCTGTGTCATAATACGCAGCTAATTTTAATGATTTAGCTAGATTCGCTACACAACAAGTGGATAGAGAAGCAAGGAAGGCAAGAAGGTTTGAACAGGGCCTAAAACCCTGGCTCTACAATAAGGTGGCGGTGTTGCGGATTGATTTGTACGGATAACTGCTAGAAAAGGCTATCATAGCCGAAGGAGGAAGTGAGGCTGTGAGACTCTATAACAAGGAAAAGAAGAATAAGGTTAAGATCGAGGGAGCTGTCAAGGTGGAAGGAAGCAATGGAAGTGAAAGTGGAAAAAGAAAGTGGAACAATTCTGGAAATACTTATAATAGGTAGGGAGGCATAAGGAAGCAAGGTGAGCAATGTGGTAACTGTGGGAAAAAATCACTCGGGTGAGTGTCTGAAGGGGAAGTTTGTGTGCTTTAAATGCGTGCAGGAGGAACACATCTCCTTTAACTGCCCCAATCATAGGAAGAATTGTGGGTGCTTCATTTGCAGATCTACAGATCATATGTGCCGACGTCGGGAAAAAATTCACAGGTCGGGTCACAACCCGGATCTCTCTCTTCCTAAGTTATCTCTACCCTTACTCTTTTTATTGTGAAAAAAGGTTTTGAAGGGTTTTTTAGGAAAAGGCCAACATGTATCATGTCGACGATTGAACGTTTTACAGAGTCGCCAGTTGGTAGATTTGAAATGGTTGTACCAACTCAATAGAGTTTTGTTTGAAAGAGTCCCAATTGTTGGACATTGTCAAAACTTGATCTTTAAAAACAAAGTTTGAGCTCGGGGGCTTGGTTAAGTGTGGGGAAGGTGTTAGGCACCCCACAACTCCCGTGTAAACACGGTACCCCATCCTTTCAATATTTCCCTTAAAAATTAAAATGTGTGTGTGAATGCTGTTTGAAAATTGGGCCTATATTTGATGTAAAGCATGTCTTATGCATCGTTGAACCTATATACGAAGGGTTTGATTTGATTTGCAAAAAGTCTTTGATTTGATTTGCAAAAGTGTTTTGATTTGATTTTCAAAACCTTATCTTTTCGAAAAGATTATTGAAATGATATTTTGAAAGAAGGTTTTCAAACCCTTACGCTAACATAGGAATTGAAGCATATCGATACTTCAGTTTTATCTTTTCAGCCTTAAGGCTCAATTTGAATGGTGATTGTCGGGCTGCGAAGCATCCTCGACCACAACATATATACAAATGTCGGTCTCCTTATGAGTATGATAGCCATCAGAGGGACTCTGAAATGACAAACCATTATTTTTTCACTATGATGAGACATTAAATCCGGATAACTGTTTTAAGGTCTTTGATATGTACATTTTTACAGAAAAATTGGCAGGGTACATCTGTAAAGTGGAGTTTGTCCATCGTGAGAATCAGATTCTACTCAGTTTGATCATGAATCCCACGATTCCTAGGCTCACATATGAGTAGCCAATAAACCTGCACAACTCAAATTTTGTACATAAAAAAAAATATCCCAAATATCGCCAGAACCGAGGATTCATTCAGTAAATCATGGCTCGCACTTGGCCGAAGCATCTCGTTCCTACTAGATAGCAATCTAAGGGCCGCGAGGTTGCTTTTATAACTGAAACTAGAAAAATGCTGGATTTGTTAACACCAATTCATATCAAATGACTATTTAAAGCAACAATTTAATAAAAGCGAGTAAAGAAATATATATACAATTATAAATATATAAAAGCTGTAAAGGGCGGTGCGTTTTCACACTGGTGCTCGGACTGGAATTGAAATATATATATATATATATATATATATATATATATATTTATTTATAAAAGCTGTATAAAAGCCACGGAATTATCCAGGCTAGAAAGAATTGCAATATATATATATAGAAAACAGTGAAAAAAGGGCGATAGGTTTTCACGCCTGTGCCCGGACTGAAATATAAATATATACAAAAACATTGTCAACCAAGACTGGGAAGATAACCCAGTGTGGTGAAGGCTTCTTATATATGCATAAATATATATAAAAGCAGTAAAAAGGCCACAGAATAATTCAGGCCGAAACTGAAATGTAAATGTACAGAAAAGTAGTCAACCAAAACTGGGAAGATAACCCAGTGGTGGTGAAACTTGTTTATATATGCATAAATATATATGAAAGCAGTAAAAAGGCCACAGAATAATTCAGGTCGAACTGAAATATATAAATATATATATAAAGACAGAAACGTAGTCAACCAAGACTGGAAAGATAACCCAGTGGTGGTGAAAGCTGCTTATATATGCATATTTATATATAAAAGTAGTAAACTACCTCGGATTTGATATCCGGGCTTGACAGAATTGAAAAGTTAGTATATATACAGTTAAATATATATATAAAAAGCCAAACCCAGATTGGGAAGATAACTCAGTTCGGCAAAGTTGCTCAGTACGAAGATGCAAGTAAATGCAAGCTACTGGAAGCGACGGATCGTCAATCCGAGTTGTAGAAATGACAGAAAATGCGTTTATGTACAAAAATATACCAAAAGTTGACAAAAACGACCACGAAATTGAGTTCCGGGCATATTTAGAAAACAAAACTTGATATGCAAGTGTATAAAAGTGCAAAGAAGTAGTATTGACTTGCTGATCGTAAAAATACTCATAATGGACTGCTTCACGGGCTTTTTGCCAAATTGTATGCTTTAAACGTCCAAATCTACCAGTTATTTTCTGATATGTGGTAGTATGTGGGTATATCTACGTGTTAGAGTGAAATTTTTTGGATTTAGAAGACAAGAAAATGGACAGAAAATCAAACAAGCAGAGGTTCGAAGCGTTTCTGAATTCTTAAAATAATAGGGGGTGGCCTCTTATTTATAGGCCAGGGAGCCTCCCCTCTACCTGCTACTTCCGCAGGTAGAGGTGCGACTCCCTGTGGTGGGACCCACGTGTAGCGTTCTGTCTTCTCGAAGTACGTGCACTCTAAGCAACGCGAGGTCGAAGTCTAAAATTTCTAACTTTTGATCGGAGCGTCCGTTTGAGGCGTGCGATACCTTTTTGAAAAGCACTTGCCGAGAGTGTCGCAATGACATAGAATTTAACCCTTTTTAAGTCCAAAAAGACGGATTCATAACCGGGTCTTCGTTTCCCTGCAGTTTATCCGTCAAGCTGTCTTGCGCTGTTTTCACTCGGGATCACCATTATGGTTCTTTGTGACCTTGGTGGTATCAATTCGGCTTGAGTTTGACCGAATCGGCTTTAAGTTGGCAAAATAATCATTTTGCCCCTCCCGGGGTTGCCTTTAGTGCTGACGTGGTCTTCGGCTGATTTCTCGGGGTTATTTCCGTGGTTTGGATCCCAGTCGATTCTGCTTATCCTCAGGGTCATCTCCAAAGTTAACTTGGCCTTCCTGGTTATCTCTGGGGATGATGTGATGCTTTGATTTTGTCTTTGAAGGTTGAATTGTCTTTCCAGGGTTATCACTAAAGCTGAACTAGATCTCCTGGTTGTGACCGGGGCTTAACTGTACCTTCTGGGTTGCGACTAGGGTTGAACTGATGGCCCGGTATTGAGATCGGGGTTGAACTGATGGCCCAGTATTGAGACTAGGGTTGAACTGATGGCCTGGTATTGAGACCGGGGTTGAACTTGTAAGGACCGAAAATTTTATACGACTATAATTTTACGAATGAATTTTTTCTATATATATATATTATTCTTTTATTAACTATTATAATTATTGTTATCAGTAATATTTTGAACATATGCGATATGAATTAAGCAAGTTAGTCAATTTAATGATTATAAGTTGACTAAGAAAGGAAGCCAAAATGAATAGCTGTTCAAAACCCTAATTTGAATTTCAAATAGGGATTTGAATATTAATACATGTATTATTGTATTTAAGATGATATGTAGGTACATTATGTGATTAATTTGAAGTGATTAATAATTGATATGAATTATACATAGTGAATATGTGAGTGGTCATAACTTATTAAGCCCATTAGAGCTATTAAGTTAATAAACTATTAGAATGTGTGATGACCTATATGGGTTATATAATTGATTAAATAAATATAGAATGGGTATACTTTTATTTTGTATAAAGGAATTAAGAATAAAGTTATGTAACATAAAACATATATTAGGTGTGGTAATTAAATAACCTAAGAGATCTATTTTATACATCTTAAATAATTAATCTTATAACCTAAGTAAAGCAAGTCTAATTGGATTATAAAATTAAAGATATATGAATGAGGAAGTTATTTACAAATGTGTATAAGGAAACCCTTATTAAATGATTAGGGAAAGATAAAATTAAAAGCATTGGACCTAGCCTAAGTTACATGGCCCAAATAACTAATTTGCAAGCCCAAAACATGAAAGGAATGGCCCAAGTCTTGGACCAATTGGTAAGGGACATGTTGGGCATTTACTTAACTAAAAAAAGCATTAAAAACAAACAAAATGGGTGAGGATAAGGCCTTAGGGCCGAATTTTTAGAGGGGAGGAGATAAGGGAGGATAATGTAATGATTACATTCTATCTTATCATTATCTTTACTTTCCATATGTTTTTCTTTTACTTTGCCAACATGTTTATCCAATTTTCTATGTGATATGGAGATAAGAGAGAGAGAAAGAGCAAGATATGTTGGAGATTTAGATAGATATACATGATATATCTATATCTAATTACTAACACACACAAAATCAATTCACTTCTCTTTTCTTTCATTTCATTTCTCTCTCCTTTTTATTAGCTAACACAAAAGAAAACCAAGAGAGAGAGAAAGAGAGATTTCGGACTAGCCACATAAGGAGAGGAGAGAGTGTTTTTGTGATCTTCAAAATTCCTTAAACAAATTATAGAAAGAAGAAGAAAGAAATCAAGCAAAGGTATAAGCTTTAACTAGTTTATGCATTTTATTTTAATTATTTTTAATCAAAACTTGGATCTAAGATTTCAAAACTCCAAAACCTTAGATCTATATGTTTATAAGTCTATTATGTTTAGATCTATCACTTTTGAATGTCAAAAGTTAGATCTAAAGCAAGGAATGGAAACTATGTTTTGAAAAGTTAGAAAATCCTAATTTTTCTTAGTATTGATTATGTTTTGTTTTGGATTTGGTGAAGTTTTAATAAAATAGATGATGGATCATGGTATATCCTTGATATTAAGGAGTATTAGTATGTATTATGATGGTATATGATGTTTATTATATGATTAATCAAAAGATTATGGAAGTTTTCTTAGAAAACATAAAGGTTAGAAAATTTGATTTTTCAAAAAACGTAACATAAAACGGAAGCGACCATATTTCCTAGTGCGAATTTTTGAATGTGGTCAATTTCTGGACTTAGATCTATGAGTCTTCTAACTTCTCCAAGTGGAATCACTTAAAAATACCTTGTAGATTTTCGTATGGACAGATTTTACCAAAGGGAGCAAAATCTGAAAAATGGCAAAAAATAGGTTGTCTGGATTTTTCAAGGGCAGTTTTGGAAACTTAATTAATGTTATAAAATCCAATATTTTGGGACATGAAAATATATGAGATAAACTAGCTTGTGTCCAAAAATGAGCTCATTCCGACTTAAAACGACCAAGTTATGATCATTTTAATATTTGGGTTTTTTCGACAGAAACCGCTATAACCAGAGTTCTATAACTCCGATGGCCACGAAATTTAAACTGCGAGTCCACGTTAACACGTATAAGATCTCGCCAAGAGCTGAGAATTTCTGGAGTTAAGCGTTAGGTAGCTAATTTCTTAAGGAATTAACTAGAAATGAATTTTTGAAAAATAGTAAAGGAAATTGAAAAATTTTAGAAAAATTATTTTTATGTATGGAATATATGTATATATGTGTGGACAAAAGATAAAAAAATAATAATATAAGTTGGTATTTTGATGCGAATCCAGTTTGCTAGATTGAAATCCAGTTTACTGGATTGCAATCTGGTTTGCTGAAATAGCCACGAGGATGCTGGATTTTTACGTTGGATAATCTAGGATGCTGGATTGGTCTATTTTTGGATAATCCAGGTTGCTGGATTGGTAGGTTTGGTCAATCCAGATTACCAGATTGATGATCCAGGTTGCTGGATTGACAATGCAGTTTGTTGGATTGGTTATATGGTTTACTAGTTTATAAATAAGAACTTATAGGTGAATAATTAGGGTGTTAAGAGGTTATCTAATGTTTGATTATGTGATTACATGCTAGATAATTTACTTATAAAGTAGTAGTATAATGAAGTATAATGTGATATACTGATTTCAAGAACAATCTTATTAATGATAGGTCTTTCTGTTAAAGATAAAACTATATTGCGTAGCAGTAAGCAGCGAACAAGGCAAGTATCTAAACCTTACTCTTTATTGTGCAAGTATTCCAACCTTTGTATTTACTTTATACAATAGTTCTTGGTGTAAGCAAGTATCTCTAACTTATTTATTATTGATTCATTTATTGTTTACCAGTATCTTATTACTGTCTTCATATGATTCATATCTAATCAAAATTATTATGTTATTTGTAAGCTAAGTTTGGTTGTGCAAGTGTCCTCACTTGTATGAATGATTGTATCTAAACAAGTATCCTAGAACTCAATTTTTTTGATAATACAAGTATTGATGCCTACCATTTAATATTGGTATAAATACATGGTTTAAAAGTTGTCTAAGCTATTTGACTCGGCTAGACATAGTTTAAAATATATCGTTAAATATTATTGGTTAGGATAGAGTCATCCAACTAAATTGCTTTGGTTCGAACTCCAGACTGAGTATGAACATCCCGAAATTGGGAAATTTTTATGCGCCAAAGGCGGATATGTCGTTCCAGCATATAATGTTGATCAATACAGGGCATACGGGCTAATCACCTAACGTGTCTGTAAGTCATGACGGTTTGCAAATGAATTTCTGTATAAACCTTTTCAAAACTTGAAAATAATGGTTCAAGGTCTATTGACCGCTCAGTATTTATAGTCACTACGTCGTTTCAAAATTTTAAACGGTTTGATATGTTGTTATGAATTGTTTAAAATGGCTTCACAACTATTGATTCATTGTAGAAGTATACTTCAAAGAAAATATTTACTTCTTTCAGCTGATGTTTATTATCTGATATTACTTGTTGAGCAATTAAATGCTCATTCTTGCTTTAAATTAAATATTTTCAGCTAAGCGTGAACGACCAGAAGGTTCTGGCAAGGACAACGGAAAGGGGAAGCTGAAGGAATAGTTTTAAGGTGTTGGTTGTAATATTTAGAACTTTGTATTATTATAATATAATATCTATCATGTAATAATTTACTTAAAGGTCCATATCTGGGGATTAATCAACTTTGATATAATTTTTAAGTTTATAATATGTTAAGCAGTTCATATGAATGGTATCGTGTAGCACCAAGTACGGGTTTCAAGTACCCGAATTTGGGGGCGTCACAGAACTGATGGCCCGATATTTGTGATCGGGGCTGTGGTTATAACGATATTGGTCATCAGAGTTGAGTTGACATCCCAATATTGTTGATCGAGGCTGAGTTGACATCCCGATATTGATGACCGGGGCTAAGTTTACATCCCGATATTGGTGACCGGGGTTGAGTTGACGGTTTTGCCATCCTGCAGGATTAGCACCAAGAATGCAAAAAATTTCGAGTGTCTACAAATGCCCCTCTTTATCATATTTATGTAATGCAATGGAATGAACATGATAAAGATTTACTAGACACTTGAAATATGATAGGATATTAATGATGCAAATCACAATGCAATAAAATGTTTTTGCAAATTGCATTTTGCACTTCGCAAATCGCATATCGTATCACAAATTGCATATTACATCGCAAATCGCTTACCCTTACCGGTGCATGTGTTGGAGCTGATTTCAGTGGTTGACTTTCATCAGTGCTACTGATGTCTATGCTGGTGTTGACTCCAACGGTTTGATTTCTATTCGTGTTGCCGATGGTTGGTTTGATGAAGATAAACTGAACTGCTTTCTACATTTTTGCTGGGGGTGACGTCCTTTATGATAGTCTTTGTTGTTACCTTGGTTTTAAAACCAATGGTTGCCCCAATCTGTTGATACTATCAGGGGAAGATTTTCTCTTGGCTGATGTTGTTATACATTTCTGAAGGCTCCTCCGCTGGGGATATATCTCTTTTGCCGAGTTACCTCAGTGGGTGCTCCCGATGCCTATCCTGATGATGACTTACACCGGTAGTTTGGAACAGTGCCTACCCTGATGGTTGGGACAATGGTTAATCATTGGACTGTCCCGATGCCTACTCGAACGGTAGCAGACTTTTTCATCGAGTTTGTGTATTTAATGTGTATGCATTTTTAACTCTACTGGGTATGTATGCCTAACTTTTTAATGGAGATGTGCGTCGATGTAGCGCTTGTTGCACATGTGCAGACCAGATAAGATATGATGATCTTAATTTGTCCTAAGTTGATGCATATGCTTAATTGAATTGATGTATAACCATACCTCCCCCTTTCAGAGGAGATTTGGATTTTTTGAAGCATGGATTTTGATAGGCCTAGCAGCTCTAAATCCTGTATGACTTCTTTTGCAATGGTGGATTCAGATGTTCCCCTTTTATGTGTCGTCTCTGGTGGGGATCTCGCAAAGGCTGCTATTTTTTCTTGATCTGGATCTGGTGTTAGTATTTTTGGAGGTCCAGACACTAATGGCTTTACTAATGAGATATCCTGATATATTCGTTGAAGTAGTATTCAACGACTTACATCACTGGATCCTTCTCAACGCCCTTTCTAAGTATTTATATAATAGATTCCATCATCTGTCCTCTGTGGGGATGGATTGATATACTGTTTCTGCTATCGGACATTCCTGATATTTCGCTGGGGTTGTGCCAACGGCTGATCATTGAGTGTGAAAAGGGGAAAGCTCTTTACTTTCGTCCCTGCTGGATTAAATCTGGCTTGGCTGATGACCCAGGTGATGCTGACGTCATGGATGATGTAGCCCGTTCCTTCATTGCCCAGAATTTGAAATGCAGTGCAGAGGCCTTGACTTGTGAGGACCTGGCGCAGGTTTACATGTTTAATGATGTAGATTTCATTTGCCAGACCTTTTGTCATCGGGCATCTATTTTTTCCGAGTTATAGACTCTCTTGAGAAATGTTTCCTTCTTGTGGAGGGACAAACTTATGTCGCCTTGATTTCTTTTAAGAATTCTCCCTTTTATTTTGATGAGGAGCCTGGTCCCGCTATAGATCCTTTCCATGTCTTGGAATCAGAAATGCCCCAGCCCTTTCGCAGGTTGTTACTAGGGTTCACAGAAGAAACTTGCTTTGTTGACCACATCCTAAGTGAGCAATTTCCTATACATTGAACAAAATGTGCCAAAAGCTTGATGGTTCGGGCCGTTAATATTATCTTATGAATAAGGCATTTAAAGTTAAAGTTTATTAAATTGAATGCTTGGATTAACTGAGCTTTTATCTTCTCACTAAAGATCTTGAAATGAAGTTTTCTTAAAGGAATCAAAAATTTTGTTTTACAACTTATGACATCGGAAGAAAACTTTTAAGCATCCATGGTCATTTTTCTTGGGTAGGATCAGTTTCAAAAGACTTATCTCCCTTTATCAGAGACATCTCATCTTCACTCTAGACACCGCTATTCACAAAATTAACATCATATGACATGTGCACTGTGAGTAACGCAACCCTTAGTAGGGATTTCTCTTTTATGACTTTAGGTGATCTTATTTTTATCTTGCAAAATTTTTCTTTTTTCGCTTAACTTTGTCTCATTTTCTTAGGCTATTTAGAATTACTAATGTAACGAGTTTTGGATGAATGACTCCTAAACCAGACGGTTTTAGGGCATTAGGTGTTAAGACACCCCTTCGGGTTTACTGGCTCAAGTAACAAAGGCCACACTTTGAGACAAGTCAGGCGGTCTACTCTTTTTGATCCTAAGCTTGTACAAGATTTGTTTTCTTAAACTCTAAATTACCTGTATAGCGAGTATTGGGCCGGTGACTCCCAAACTAGACGATTTTAGGGCACCAGGTGTAGAAACACCCCTCGAGCTTAATTACTCGGGTAATCTAGGCCACGATTCGGATCTGCTCAGGTTTTGCCTTCTTCTTCTTGTCATGCTCGTTTTCTTAGGCACTGAGTTACCCATGTAACGAGCGTTGGGCTAGTGGCTCCCAAACCAGATGGCTTTAGGGCACCAGGTGTAAAGACACCTCTCAGGCTTAATAACTCGAGTAACCCAGGCCACGATTTGAGACATTAGGTCGGCTACTAATTGTCATCCTTGTTGCCATAGTTTCATACCCCACAACTAAGAGTTAGGGTGATCGCAAAGTGCAGACATGCATATGAGGTCAAGTTTGTTCTAAAAAGTGCTTTAAACTAGGATGTCATGCCTAATCAAAAGGTTGAATTGTCTTAATCCTCTAATCGTTCACGTGATTCTTGCTCCACGGACGCTTATCAGAATTAATCCGATTCATAACAAGTTGAACAAAATTTTTCTTTCCTTTTTTTTTTAGACTCTAATGTAAGACTTATGTATTTTATCGCTAATGCATATAAATGGAAATTGAAAGCACATAAAGAGATGAAAGAGACATACCTCATCCGTGGATCACAGTATTCTAAGAACATTATGATTTGGAAAAGATTGATGGATCATACCGGATCGCAAAAAAATGCAAGCTTTGATGACGACATACCATGTTGATGGTACCGACTGGTGCATGTTTATTGGATGGTTGATAAATGCCCTAGTGTTGAGTTGTCGCAATTCCCAAAGTTGGTCCAGTCTTGTTGTAACGGTCCCAACATCGGGTTTTCATTGACTTTGAACATGCCACAGTCTTGCTTGTCATCTGGGATGACTGCTTGGTTGTATGTTTGGCCGATCGGCTGATAAGATGCCGAGATTGTAGGAGTCTTTACCTCATATCCGATATGGTGAACAGGTAGTTGATTTGGGCCTTGATGTATGGATGCCCCAGTCATTGTTTTTGATTTATAGGAGCAATTGGCTTTGATGACCTTTCTTCTAGTTTGATGAAGGTTTCAGATTGAGGGTGTCAGCTCTTCGAAGGTCCTTGCTGATGCTTATGCTTGATATATCATTGTGTTGTTATTTTAACTTTGATAATTGATGTCGAGATGCCTTTGGACGCCAATGAATTGTACTCAAGGGCTTGTGATGGTTGGTGATATGACGGATTTAACCGGATTTGGTTTGATTTGTGAGGTTTAATCCATGGCCTTTTGCTCAGGGAACAGGTCGTCGGGTATGAGATAGACTTTTCCACGAAGGTAGCCCAGGTGCTTCTTTGGGTCAAAGGAGATCAAGTCTTCTCGCACATCAGGAGTGATGAGTTACTAACAGGTTACATCCTATGATGATTGTCATTTCATCCCTGTGACTGGTCGTCTTGATGTATCGATGTCTCTTCCTTTTGAGACTTGCTCCGAATTTGATGGAACAACATTGAGGTATCGTTGGGTCCTCTCAACATGTGTCATCAATCTGGAGTGTCTTTCTTGGATGTAGGCTTTTCAAATTTGGCCTTCATGAGTTAACTCCAACGCTAGAGGAGTAAGAGCGCCTCATGGGTTTGTCATTAGATCTACCGTGTGCCAAAACAACCATTAGTGACATGAGACGACCGTTCATGGCCATGACTGGTTTGAGACATAGAGTCTTCACTGAGGGGGTTACTGCTGGACATGTAATGTCCATGGACCTTTTGATTGATCACTTTGGTAGGTTGGACAGCTACGAGCGATACTCCGGGGATTTTATCATTCCGGCAGGTGAGGGGCAGTTTGCACGAGTGGATGTTCCGTTGATGTCCATCACTGCTTATCTGTATATGCCCCTGTATATGGACCACTTAGATACTGGCTTGATAGTAGTGGTTCGTTCCATCAGACTGGGTTGTACCAGCCTGCCGAGGGTATTAGCCGAAACTTTAAGGTCGGCTACTTTCTGTAGTACCCATCCAAGATGATTTTTCAGAGGCAGCGCCGTTCTGCTGTATGTGCGGTTCATGACGCATTTGAAACCTATTAGCACTTTCCAACATTATGTGTATTGCTTTACCCATGCGATAGCCATGTCTTACTCATTTCGGCCAGCGGAGTGTTCAGATGCGGCATCATAGTCGACCTTTTTGTCGGAGATCGAGCATCCCTTTTCAATCTTGTAATGCTCAGGGCTGATTTCCCCCTACAGCTTTATCACTCGTGCAGTTGGCATGGATTATTTTCCCCTAGCAGGTTTGAGAGGGATGACCACATAACATCTGCTGGCAGTCATGGGCCAGTTTTATCATTTTCAGAGCTTTCACCACTTTGAGGGGCTACAGATCAGCGGATATCATCTTCGTCTTTGTTGTCAGCTGACCTTACTAGGACTTATGAGTGTTGGACTCATAAGGAGTGGTCTGATTTTTCTACTAGTTATCTAAATTGTTCTCCAGAATATTCTGCATGGTTGGAGGCCGATATTGCAGCAGCTGCTGTGATTTATTCTGCTCCGATTGTGGATTTGGACGAGGAGGAGATCATGGAGGATCCCGATTCTCCCACGGAGGATGAGTTGTTTACTGGTTTAACCACGGCTTTGGTTAGTAACCCTCCGAGCATTCTCGATGGGACAGATCCGGCTATGGTAAATTCACTAGCTCGGATGACTTTCGAGGGAGATCAGACTAGGGCGTTGATGTTGACAACCCTTTATAGCAGAGATATGGCTATTACTGATAGAGACGAGACTTGAGCTATTCGGGATGCGACATTTGTTGAAAGAGACGATGCCCGATCGACCCAAGATACAGCTTTTGAGGAGATTAATGAGGCATTAGTTGCTCAAGATGCCGCTTTTGCTGAGAGGGACGAGGCCATAGCTACCCTAGATGTTTATATTGCGGACATCACTACACTCAGATCATATATGGATAGCCTGGTTGGACAGATAACTGCTATCATAGGTGGTCATAACAGTACTATACAGATGACAGTGGATGTTCTGGCTTGTATGGAGACCAAGGGTCAGGAGCTTGTAACTGCTCCTACATCTTCAGAGAGATGCCATGTTAGCACTGTTATCCCACTTGTCCACTGGTTCAGAGGCTAGCTTTGATTTTCCTCAGCAGTGCCCATCGACCAGGAGGTTTGATAGAATTTGGGTTTATAGGGTTTTGGTGTCTTGGAAATGGTTTTATATTGGATCTTTGTTTTTCTTTAATGATCAAACCGCACCATGAATATCTGCCTACGTACTCCCGGGTTGAGGGAGATCAGGTCATTCGTAGTTCGAGTTCTATGTGAGAGGTTTGAGAAGTGTCTTTTTTGAGCTTGGTTTGATGAGTTTTTGAGTTTTTGTTTGGTTTGACCGCACCAGGAATGGCTGCCTACGTACTCCTGGGTAAAAGGAGATCAGGTCGTTCGTAGTTCAGGCTTTTTTGCCTGATTGAGTTGATTTTTTGATTTTTTTGATTTTTGGATTTTTTTTAATTTTTTTTACATGCATGGAAAATAAAAGGCATAATGCTAAGAAAGTGATAACATCCCAACATCCCCTAGAACTCGCAATTTTCCTCTGGATCTACGTCTTCCTTGTTAGCTGAGGCCTGATATTCCAGTTGTCAGTGGTTATGTTGCCTTCGAGGCTTGTGATAGATGTTACCTCCTAGTTATGAATATCTTCAATCATGGCCATAACTTTATCACCCCCTGAATTAGCATATCCTTTAAGGAGGCTCAAACTGGACTCATCGCAGAAAGGGATCAACTCTAGATTACTCGATGGGTTGGCTTCCTCGAGAACTTCACCACCTTTTTCTTTATTTATTCCTTCACCTTTTCCATGGGCTTGAGAGGATTCGAGCATAAAATCCCTCTCGCACTGTTATTGTATTTCTCTCATGGAACTTTCCTTTTGGGCTTTTTCCCCAAGAGGAAGGATCAGTATTTCCTCCTCATCATCCAGGAGGATAGCATCAGGAATGTGGTTGCTGAATTTGGGCAACAAGATATTTGATGGTGGTAGATGAATTTCCTTAGAGGACTCTCTTGTTTCCTCTGTCACTCCTAGCATTAAGATCTGTCCACCTAGTGTTCTGCCATGATTAATGCTCATAGCCGTCACATCCTTTGAACTGCTTGTTTCGAGTGGACATCTTAAGCTCCTTATTTCCCTTTCGCCTTTTCTGGTTATATGGACTTCTATCTTCAGTTCTCCATTTTCAATGAGATCCTGGATTTTGTGTTTTAGAGACCAGCATTTCTCAGTTGCATGTCCAGGTGAGTTAGAATGGTAGAAACATATCTTGGTGGAATAATAACTTTTCATCTTGGGCTTAGCAAGAGGCAGCAACTCAGTAATCTTTTTTTGCGCAACCAATAATGCGAACACATTTTCCAACGAGTCCCCCAAAGGTGTGAATACCTTTCTCCGCCTACTCGCCCTGACTCTCGGTGCGGTAGGATTTTAAGGGTTTGCCAATGTTTTGGATGTTGCTTGATATTTCCTATTTTAGAATTCGCATTCCTCTTGACAATTTTTTCTTTGGCGAGATCTTCTAGTAATTTTATCGTTCCATCTTTCTCGTCTACTCAGCATGCTTTGATCTTCTTCATTTAGCTAGTTGAACTTGGAGGGAGATACGCAAACATTCTGAATAACCTCCTGTTTCTCTTGGCTTTCTGATAGTTATGTGAAAAGATGCCTTGAATCCTTATGTTGGTGCACTATCAGATTAGCCAGCAGAGCTACTTGATGTTGGATCGCATCCAATTTTTACATCACTTTCATACCCTCCTCTGAATTTTCCACCTCTAGGACATTTGTTCTGTTTCTTTGGGGGTATTCCTCCATCCTTCGTAGGTATTTACGATTTGGATGCATTTCATAGCTTCCTGACCCAATCAGGTTTACTCCCTCCATATCATGCGGCATTAGAAGATTGGTGTTAACATTTGGATGGTCAGGTTGTTGGACCACAAAAT
The DNA here is from genome assembly GCA_020205555.1 of Panax stipuleanatus. NCBI lineage: Eukaryota > Viridiplantae > Streptophyta > Magnoliopsida > Apiales > Araliaceae > Panax > Panax stipuleanatus. The sequence goes on along the minus strand of CM035116.1, from coordinate 53,544,145 downwards.
TGCCGTTTTTGATCAGGTTTTGGATTTTATGCTTCAAGGACAAACAATCTTGTATATCGTGTCCTGGAAATCCTGAATGGTAAGCACATCTCTGGCTAGGATTGTATCTTTTGCTTTTTGGATCCAGAGGTGGAGCCAGTTCATTAGTTTTCTTGTGATCTATTAGCATCACCATCATGTTTTCAAGGGAATCGCCTAGTGGAGTGAACACCTGATTTTCTGTTCTTTTAATTTTTCTCTTTCTATTTTGGCATTGGGTTATTGCAGTTTGTTGTAATGACAGATTGTCTTCCTTCTTCAAAATGGGGGGACTACGATTAGGTCTCCTAGACTGCCCCTGTACAATGAGGGATACATCTTCATCGCCTTTCCTGGGTATCCTCATGGGATCACTCGCATAGTTTCCAGACTATATATGCTCGACGACTATTTTCAAGGCTGTGAGATCTTTAATCTTGCTTGCTTTCAGGCCCATCTCTGTCATTTTGCGGTGTTTGATCATTTCTAAGAATGGCTTTCCTATTCCAGCTAGGATCCTCTCATAGTAAAGTGCCTCCTGAATGTCTATGAAAGTCTTTACCATTTCAGTTTCTGTCATAGGTGGGCTAACCTGTGCTGCCAGACGTCTCCATCTTTGGGCATACTCACGGAAAGACTCGTTGTTTTGCTTTTTGACTTTGGTCACTTGATATCAATCCGGAGCTATTTGAGACTGGAAGCTATACTAATTTAGGAAGACATGGGCTAGCTCTTCCCAACTGTGGATTTTTGCATTATCAAGTTGGGCATACCATGTCCTTGCCTCTCCAGTGACACTCTTTTGGAAAAGCTGCATTCTGAGGCTTTCATTTTCAGCATAGGACTTTACCTTGCCAATGTATACTTTCAAGTGCGTATATGGATCGCCTTCCCCATTGTACTTTTCAAACATTGGGACTTGGAATTTGTTAGGATATCTAGCCCCTGGGAATATGCAGAGATCTAAATAGGTAGCACTTCCAAGGTTTCCAGTCCCTTTGATTGAACGGATGGTTTCTTCCATTTGTCGGACTTTCCTTTGGATATCGCCAGTTTCCCAATCTTCCCTAAGATTTATGATTTTCGAGGTTTTGTTGGTTATTTGGCTGGATCGAGGTTCAGGGATATGTAGTTCCCCCCTTTTTGTCAGCACTTTGATTGCCATCCTATGTGGAGGACTTGGTTTGATTAGGCATTGCCTGGCCCTGAGTGCTTTTACTTTGTTCTCTCTAGAGGATAGCCAACTCTGTTATTTAACTCTGAAGTCCCTTAAACTCCTTTCAAGATACGGAACCCGATTCGTGTTGGCCAGTTTCAGCCATTTTGGTGGATAGGCTTTGTGCCTTTTTAGATTGTGATCTAATAATGAGACCACTCTTACCTACAAGACAAGTAGGTAGTTTAGTCTTGATAGATACTAACTATATACATATTATGCAATGTGTCATGTTTAGGGGTTTTTTAAATCTTATCCTGCAAAACAGAGGTTAGTTATTTTGATGACAGGATTACAAGATGTATGTAAAATTTTCATTGTGATATTTACATTGTGCTCCTTTACATTTGGAATTGAAAACATGACATTGAATTAAAAGAGATAGGCATGAAGAAGTTTCCCATTAAATTTGGTTAATCAGAGGCTGACCTATCTTAGGCTACTTTCGCGACTTGTTGGCATGAAGGTCCCCAGATCATCGCAATCTACTAGAGGGGAAATTAATCCAATCTTTCAACTGGAGCTAATCTGGGTGGTGCATTTTCATGAGCCCCCAGAGACTTAGTCGTCCCCAGAGTCAGTACTTATCACCGACGGGTTTTGCCTCCCGAAGGAGGAATTACAACATACATTCACATACATCGCGTCTCACAGTTATGCATATGATGACATTGGTGCGAAGCACTAATATGGGTGCGAAGCACTAATATGGGTGCGAAGCACTAAAAAAGCAGAAAAGCATTCATTCATATTCATTCAATGTAAGCACGCAGCATTCACGCATTCATTCAATGTAAAGACGCAACATTCACACATTCATAGTTTTGAAAGGGAAATGTTTGAAAAGATTTGAACGCGGCCTAAGCCCTCTACTTTCCCCAGCAGAGTCGCCACCTGTCGACGTCGGGAAAAAATCCGCGGGTCGGGTCATAACCCGGATCTTTCTCTCTTCCTAAGTTATCTCTACCCTTACTCTTTTTATTGCGAAAAAAGTATTAGGGTTTTTTAGGAAAAGGCCAACATGTATCATGTCGACGATTTAATGTTTTACAGAGTCGCCAGTTGGTAGATTTGAAATGGTTGTACCAACTCAACCGAGTTTTGTTTGAAAGAGGCCCAATTGCTGAACACTGTCGAAACTTGATCTTTGAAAACAAAGTTTGAGCTTGGGGGCTTGGTTAAGTGTGGGGAATGTGTTAGGCACCCCACAACTCCCGTGTAAACACGATACCGCATCTTTTCAATATTTGCCTCAAAAATCTGAAATGTGTGTGTGAATGCTATTTGAAAATTGGGCCTAGGTTTAATGTAAAGCATGTCTTAAGCATCGTTGAACCTATATACGAAGGGTTTGATTTGATTTGTAAAAAGTCTTTGATTTGATTGCAATAGTGTTTTGATTTGATTTGCAAAAGCTTATCTTTTCGAAAAGATTATTGAAATGATATTTTGAAAGAAGGTTTTCAAACCCTTACACTAAGATAGGAATTGAAGCATATCAATACTTCAGTTTTATCTTTTTAGCCTTAAGGCTCAATTTGAATGGTGATTGTCAGGCTGCGAAGCATCCTCGACCACAACATATATACAAATATTGGTCTCCTCATGGGCATGATAGCCATCGGAGGGACTCTAACACGACAAACTATTATTTTTTCACTATGATGAGGCCTTAAAGCCGGATAACCGTTTTAAGGTCTTTGATATGTACATTTTTACAGAAAAACTGGCAGGGTACATCTGTAAAGTGGAGTTTGTCTAACGTGGGAATCAGATTCAGATCAGTTTGATCATGAATCCCACGATTCATAGGCTCACATATGAGTAGCCAATAAACCTGCACAGCTCAAATTTTGTACAGAAAAAAGAAATATATCCCAAATGTCACCAGAACTGAGGATTCATTCAGTAAATCCTGGTTCGCACCTGGCCGGAGCATCTCGTTCCCACTAGATAGCAATCTAAGGGTCGCGAGGTTGCTTTTATAACTAAAACTAGAAAAATGCTTGATTTGTTAATGCCGATTCATATCAAATGAATATTTAAAACAACAATTTAATAAAAGCGAGTAAAGCAATATATATACAATTATATATATACGAAAGCTGTAAAGGACGATGGGTTTTCACACCGGTGCCCGGACTAGAATTGAAATATATATATATATATATATATATATATATATTTCAATTCTGTCTAGCCTGGATCATTCCGTGGCTTTTATACAGCTTTTATATATATATATATATATATATATATATAACAGTAAAAAGGGCGATGGGTTTTCACATATGTGCCCGGACTGAAATATAAATATATACAGAAACGTAGTCAACCAAGACTGGAAAGATAACCCAGTGTGGTGAAGGCTTCTTATATATGCATAAATATATATAAAAGCAGTAAAAAGGCCACAGAATAATCCAGACCGAACTACAATGTAAATGTATAGAAAAAGTAGTCAACCAAAATTGTGAAGATAACCCAGTGGTGGTGAAAATTACTTATATTTGCATAAATATATATAAAAGCAGTAAAAAGGCCACAGAATAATCCAGGCCGAACTGAAATATATAAATATATATATATAAAGATAGAAACGTAGTCAACCAAGACTGGGAAGATAACCCAGTGGTGGTGAAAGCTGCTTATATATGCATATTTATATATAAAAGCAATAAACTACCACATATTTGACATTCGGGCTTGACAGAATTGAAAAGTTAGTATATATATAGTTAAATATATATAAAAAAAGCCAAACTCTGATTGGGAAGATAACCCAGTCCGGCGAAGTTGCTCAGTACGAAGATGCAAGTATATGCAAGCTGCTGGAAGCGACAGATCGTCAATCCGAGTTGTAGAAATGCCAGTAAATGCGCTTGTGTATAAAAATATACCAAAAGTTTACAAAATCGGCCACGAAACTGAGTTCCGGGAATATTTAGAAAATAAAACTTGATATGCAAGTGTATAAAAGTGCAAAGAAGTAGTATTGACTTGCTGATCGTTAAAATACTCACAATGAACTGCTACACGAGCTTTTTGCCAAATCATAGGCTTTAAACGTCCAAATCTACCAGTTATTTTCTGATATGTGGTAGTATGTGGGTATAACTACGTGTTAGAGTGAAAAATTTTAAATTTGGAAGACAAGAAAATGGACAGAAAATTAAACGGGCAGAGGTTCAGAGCATTTCTGAATTCTTCAAATAAGAGGGGGGTGGCCTCTTATTTATAGGCCAAGGAGCCTCCACTCTACTTACTGCTACCGCAGGTAGAGGTGCGGCTCCCTATGGTGGGGCGCACGTGCCGTGTTCTGTCATCTCGAAGTAAGTGCACTCCGAGTAACGCGAGGTCGAAATCGAAACTTTCTAACTTTTGATCAGAGCGTCCGTTTGAAGCGTGCGATACCTTTCCGAAAAGCCCTCGCCGAGAGTGTCTCAATGATATAAGATTTAACCCTTTTCAAGTCCGAAAAGATGGGTTCATAACCGGGTCTTCGTTTCCTCGCAATTTATCCGTCGAGCTGTCTTGCGCTATATTCACTCGGGATCACCGTTATGGTTCGTTCTGACCTTGGTGGCATCAATTCGGCTTGAGTTTAACTAAATCGACTTCAAGTTGGCAAAATAACCATTTTACCCCTCTCGGGGTTGCCTTTAGTGCTGACATGGTCTTCGGCTAATTTCTCGGGGTTATTTCCGAGGTTTGGATCCCAGTCGATTCTATTTGTCCTCAGGGTCATCTCTGAGGTTGACTTGGCCTCCCGGGTTATCTCTGGGGATGATGTGATGCTTCGGGTTTATTTTTGAAGGTTGAATTGGCTTCCCAGGGTTATCTCTGGGGCTGAACTGGATCTCCCGGTTATAACCGGGGCATAACTGTACCTCCCGGGTTGCGACCAGAGCTGAACTGATGGCCCGGTATTGGTGATCGGGATTGTGGTTGTCCTGGTATTGGTGACTGGAGTTGAGTTAACATCCCGATATTGGTGATCGGGGCTGAGTTCACATCCCGATATTGGTGACCGGGGTTGAGTGGACATCCCGATATTGGTGACCGGGGTTTGAGGTGACGGTTTTGCCCTCCTGCAAGATTAGTACCAGAAATGCAAAAAATTTTGAGTGTCTACATTATGGTGAGGGATTGTCCGAAAAGGAGAGCCGATAGAGGAAATGCCAATGCAGGGAAAGGCAGTGGAATGTTAGCAATAACTGGTCCAACTCCACCAAATAAACCGACCGCAAGGACTTTCAATATGACGGTTCAAGATACGGTAGCAGCCAGAGATGGAGTTCCAGGTATGATTCTGATCAATTATATTAATATATATACTTAATTCGAATATAACCTATTTTCTTATATACCGTGAGATTGTGAGGATAAATACGTTTACCCTTGTGAACAATATGAACCCTTGAATATAGACATATGAAAGACAATTTCAGGAAAAGATATATATTATAATAATAACTCGTTAATAAAAGGATTTTGAAGGAGGAATTTGAGTTCCGTTGGGAACTACCATAATTGGTTCAAGTAGACTGCAAGCAATGGATTAAGACGTGCATCAGTTCCGGACTCGTAATACGAAATCTTATAAGGAGGGGAGAATGTAGTAATTCAATAAAAAAAATTAATAAATAAAAATCTAAGGATAGACATGAAATTAAGCGTATGGAAATGGTGATTCCAATGACGGAATCTCAAAAATAAAGTAATACCTTCTATTAAGGTAATTTGGAGGAACCACAACGCTATTGAAACTACGTGAGAACTCGAAGAACAGATGATGAAAAATTACCCTCATTTATTTGCTTAATTTATGTGTAGCGATTCTGTGGACAGAATCTTTGTAAGGGGGGAGAATGTAACGGGACGAATGAATTGAATCGTGATTCTATGGACATAATCCTTTTAAGGGGGAAAAATGTGACGAAAGAGGTTTTTGTAATTTATTTTAAATATTTATTAAATTAAATAAATATTTTGTTGATTTATTTCTTTAGTTAAATAAATGTTTGATGGAATTGTGGTAGATTAATTTAATTAAATGTGCTACATTATTTAAATTAATGAGGAATAATTTTATAGTTCAAAGTGTGAATTTAATTGATATTATTAAATTAAATGAGCTGTTTAATAAATATAATGTTATTCTAATTCTAATTATAATGTTATTCTAATTAATTTAATAATTAATTAGAGATTTAATGTTTTGTCAAATGAGAATTTTAATTATTTGACGACTTGATTTAATGTTTAATAGTGCCTTTAATTTTATTGAATTTAAATAATATTATTTGATTAATTAAAATGTGACAAATAAACTATATAATAAATAAGTTAATTAAAATAAATGGAAAAGAAGCCTTTATAAACTAGCCAAACATAACCTTTGGAACATGGGAGCAATGAAAGCTAATATGTGCTTAACTGACACCCATATACTCATCAGTTATATTATATACGTATTATATATCAGTATTATGTCTTCATATACCATTCATTTGTTAAGCTAGAGAAAACATAATACAAAGAGAAAATAAAGAGAATTGAGAGATTCTGTGAATTGAAGAAGAAGTGAGAGAATTAAAGCGATTTCTATCATCTAAACACAGTTATCAAGGGTAATTCCTTTATCTCAAACTTTAAATTTACGTTCTTGAGTTTTCTCCATTGAAACTGATTTTAGTTCTCTATTAATTGAGTTTCATAAATTAATGATTGAAAAGTTGTTTGTAGTCATTAATATGCATGTGTAATCTACTATATGATGGTTATAAACTATTTTTGAGTGATTAAATCAATGAAATTGTGTTTAAATTTGACTTTTGAAATTATAGAGAAATAATATTTGAATATGGCTTGTGTGTATAAAATTTGATGCCTCAATTGCATGTTAAACTATAAATTGATGATTGAAGATGTTTATATATGTTAAGACGAATAGAACGAAGCTTAAACGGACTGATTTTGTGTTTAACGAATCTGTAATGTGTGATTTTATGAAAATTGACGAAACTTAGAAAAATAGCAAGAACATGAAAATTATGTGTTCCAATTTAGTTGTTTATGTAATTTAAGTTGTTCAAATCATGCCAAGGATGTTATAAAACTTTCTGTAAAGTTCACAACTTATGGGTAGTGTTAAATTTGTTGTTTGAACAAAGTTTTGGCCTAATTTGACTTTTTATGTGTTCTTCGCGAGCTCTGTCTTCGTCTGACTGTGTCGTGGAGGCGCAGCGCCGATTTTGTGAAGGAACAGAGTGCTGCAGCATCAAGCTCAGTGCCGGCTGACGTGTCACGATGTCGCAGTGCCGGTTATATGAAGAAATCGAGCGCTGAAGCGCCAGGAAATGGTGCCTGCTAACGTGGCTCGGCGCCGCAGCGGCGGTTTCCAGTTCATTCTTGGCGCTGCAGCGTCGGTTAGCAGAATCATCTAGAAAATTTTATTTAAGTTTTCAAGTCCAAAAATATAATATAAAACCTAATGTAATGAATATGAAAATGTTTTAATCACATATTGAGATGTTAAAATAGATTATTAACTTGTCAATGATGTTTTTACGTGATTAATTGATAAATCGAATACGTGTTTAAACTCGTTGTTCGTGAAGTCTAATAATTTATTTAAGAGTTAATATTTGTGGATCTGATTAATATAATCAGATTTAGAGTTAAGATAGTATAGTCATGATGATAGTTGAGTTACGATTAATTGGTATTGTGAATGTAATGGTTGTCGACGCCGGGAAAAATATTGATGTTGTGTCCATCTTTCCTAAGTTTGTTTTGTTTATTTTACCCTTCCATGATTTGCTATGTCTATGGATTCTATTAAAGGGTGAGGTTTTAAGAAAGGGATACCGACATAAGTGTCGACGACTTTGAAAAGATTCATTTTATTATTTAATTTTGATGATTGGACCGAATGAGACAGAGCCGCCAGTTGGTATGGTTTAAATGGATGTACCAACTCATCCGAGTTTTGAGGTTTTTGCAATATGGTCCAATATGTGACTCTGTAAGATTGGTCTGAAACCCAAGATTCATGGAATTCGGGGGCTAGGTTAAGCGGGGGGAAGGTGTTAGGCACCCCCGACTCCCTTAAAAATATGGTACCGCATCTTATTGATTTCATATGCATAAAAGTGTGTTTGTGTGTGTGTGTGTGAGTGTGTGTGTGTGTGTGTTTATGTGTGTTTGAAAGTTTATTCTAAGCCTCCTTGTGAGTTATTTGGAAATAATGATGTTCCTCTTTGCACCTATGTACGAAGGGTTTAATTTAGCAAAAGTTCATTTTTAGACAAAATATACATTTTATATGATATTTTGGGAAAAACACAAGGTTTTCAAATCTTTCGTCCGAATAGTAATCGAGGACCTTTGATACTTCCATTATTGATTCTTAAGTGTATGTAATTATTACGAAAGCTCTTCGCCATTTTTGATTTGGAAATCATTTTTGGTGAAAATGCATGTTAGAAAGCGCCAAAAAGGGTCGGATCATCATCGGGCATGTAAGCCATCTCGATGATTCCGAGTACCCACAATTAAAGTTTTCACTATCACGGGATCTTAAATTCGACTTCTCGGGACTAACCCCCCGAGTTTGTCTTCAAGATCCAAACATTGCATATACAATAATTTTTGCATTATTTAAACATTACATCACAAAAATCTGTCCATCGTGGGAATTAAGTCGGGGTCCAATCATGGGATCTCGACACCAGGATTCCTAAGCTCACATTAATATGCACGAATATATATGTATAATGTCCTAGACTTTGATATTAGATTATTTCATCGGTTGAAATCACCATTTCAAGCCATTTCGAACCACTTCCGCCTCTAGATATAAATCTAGGGCTATACGGGGTAACCGGGACAGATTCAAAGCAGTAAATACGTAGATCTACTGCGGATCTAAGCCGATATAGCATACGGGTTAAAGCTTCATGCTTAATAACCACTCAAAAGGTTAGATTTGGCTTAGATCTAGGTAGATCTAGCCTCCTAACTTGATTTGCAACCAAATATGCGATAAATAACTGATGGGATCTATAGATCTACAACTTACATAACAATATACATATAAAACAACAAGTCTAACAATGTTTACACAATATATCACATAAATCTAGTACATTAAACACTAGTGACAAAGAAAGTGGCTAAAATGAGCGTTTTTTCACCTTGGGGGACGCGTGAACAAGCGTCTTATCACCCGATATCAACTAAGAACACTCTCGAGACTCAAAGTATATGTTAAACAAGATTAAACAACTCAAAATGTTTGTAGAATGATCAAACCCGAGGATTTCTGTCCCTAAAAATTATTTCTCTCTCTAAAATTCTTCTCTTTTTTTTTCTAAATGAGCTGATGTTGCTTATTTATGATGAAAGAGCCAGCCACATACATACATACAGCTAGCCGCATGTATACCTTTGGCTGGGCCCCGTGGGTCCCGTCGTTTTGAAGTTTGTTCATTCAGTCTCGGTTTGGAGAAAGTTGAGTTTTGCAGGCCAAACTCTCGAAAAGTCTTTGTAAAAGGTTGCAGAATAAGGTCGAGTCTAACTGAATCGAGGTCCAGGAAGATGATGCTGGTCGCTGAGAGGTATCTTCTGTAAGAACCCAGATTTTTAAAAAATATTAAAATAAGAATCAAATAAATAAAATTCTTATTAAATGATATATTGTGTGATATTGTATTGCATAAGTGAATTTGTGTTATGCAATATGTGATTTTGTGTATAATAAATATATTAGTAGTATATATTTATTATATGTAAATAAATAGTGGGAGAAATTTATTAAGGAAAATGAGATGGGTAAACTTAAAAAATTTATAATATTAAATTATTTTAAGGTAGTTAATTGATGACATTAAATACACTTAATGTATAACAATTATTTTATTGAAGAAATTAATCATATATTACATTATTGAGTGTAATGTATGTATTTTTAATGTAGTGAATATATTATTATATTTATTATAGTTAAATTGTTAAAAACAGTTTAGAGAAGGGAAAAGAATATAATTAGTTTAAGTATACAAATATTATGGTATACTTTAATTAAAGGATATTAAAATAAATTCTAGCATTGAATTATTTTAATAAAGGGAGAATATTATTTTAATTATATATGTAAATAAATTGATATAAACAATTTATAATGTGAGAGGATAGATTTATTATTTATTTTCTTTATGTGATGTGGGTGCAGTACATGGAATATTTACAAGGTGATAAATATATATAGTTATTTTATATATATTTATTATGTGAAAGAATAAAAATTATGATGGACAATTTGAATAAGGAATGAAGAAGATGGTTTAAGTATGTAATATCTATATATACTTTACCTAAGGATATTAGAAATAAATTCTTAATTGAATTTAGGTTAATGAGGCAAGGGTATTATATTTATTATAATATTTTACGTAGGCAAATAATTAGATTTGCACGGATTATTATGTGTTGCATATTTATTTTTGTATTTATAAAATAAATATGTAATAAGAACCTAATATGTTATGTTTTGTATAATTTATATATTAAGATGGGTTATATAAATTATTTGATTCTTAATGGGTAAAATATTTTATGTGGGTGAGTTAGTAACTTAATAAATGTAAATCTAGTTACTAACTATTGGGTAATTTATATATGTAATAAAAGTGTTATAAGAATAATTGGTTAAGTTAATTAATTAAACAAATGTGTTAATTCCTAATTACCCAAGTTACTATTGCAAGCTTAATTTGCAAGCCATTCTATTTCTTCCTCTAGCTGTGAATGAGAAGGAGGAGGAGAGGAGTATAGCCTACTCAAAATTGAGCTTAGGCACCAAGTAGCTTGAATTGCAAGATTTGAAAATTCTCTTCCTCATTCCCCCACATAACCGTGATCATCTCCCTCTCCTTCCTGGAAATTTTGAAATTTTCCAATATGAAGAAGTGAAGAAACCGTGACTTAGAGAGAGAGAGCATAGCCAAATTGGAATCAAAGATTTAGTTAAATTAGAAGAGCACGAGCTTGGATTTTGTAAAGCAGAAGAGCATAAGGTATAATCCTTATTTAAGTTTGAGTTTAATTGAAATTCATGTAAGCATGCTATTATATTTGCTAGACTTTAATTTTAAAAGTTTAGTGGCTTATGATGAAATTCTTTATGGAATTTATTTGTAATAAATTAATATTTGATTTATATATATGAAATATGGAGTTGAAATTAATTTTGAATCATGAGAATCAAAATTTGATATTATTAGTAAACTTTAGTTTGCTAACATTCATTTTAGTTTAATTTTGAGCTTGAATTATTAATGGAATGATGGGATTTAGAGACTTGGTGGCTAGGTTGGTTGTGCGGTGATATCAAGATGACAGTTATGAAAAAACCGCAAATAAATCGATAAAAAAGCTAACGAAAACGCACGCGTTATATTCGTTTATATGCCTAAAAAGTTAACTCGGCTAAAAACGCATAATTTGGCTGAGTCGAAACCTAAGATAAGTTCATATGACCTAAATTAAGTTAACTTCAGCGCCTCGTGGCATTAAACCAAGCCGGAGCGAGTTATAACAAAAAAGGAAGAAAATAAAAAAAAAGAAAGTGAAAGTTAGTGTGTCGGACTACTTTTGAGCCAATTTTAAGACTAATTAATGAATCTAAAAAATTATGGGTTTATAGGGGATTTGTAGAGCATGTTACAAGCTTTCCAACGCCTCAAAAACGAACTCATTCCGATATTGGGAGTGAAAGTTATGGCTTTGCGAAGTAGGCATGTTAGAACGGGCAAAAACTAAGCCGGGCTGACATGCGCGTGCATTGGGCAGCGCGGTTGGGGGCGCGGGAGCGCCAAACAGCAGGGGGTGGGAGCTGGCGCGTGGAATTGGTCACGGCCGCGCCAAAGGTTGTGGTCGACATGACTGTTTTGACCTCCTGTAGTAAAAAAAAGCATAACTTTTTCATACGAACTCCGATTGAGGTGATTTAGGATGATTCAGAAAGATAACGAGTAGATCTGCAACCTTTATTCAAAAAGTTTTTCAATTTAAGGTTGTTATCAAGGTCAAAAATGGCCATATTTAAGATTGTTGTGCATTCGGAGATATTCAGAGGGCGTCGAGCATGTGCATGTGCAACATGGATGTTTCTGACGATAAATGATGTGGGTCTAAGTTGTCAAACATGAACATTATGAAATATAATGATGATTAACATTAATCAATGATGTATTAGATAAGTTGAGCGAGCCTGTCAAGCTTAGTTAGCAGGCGTCACCGAACGTAGCCGCAATGGGTTGTTTTGACGTTCGACTTTTCGAATCGCGTTTGGGCTAAATGTTTAGCAATGTTCTAATAAAGTCCCAAGAAAGAAGTCTTGATGTTATGTGATAATTTATGTCATAGAACCTTCTTTTCTGGCATAAATAATGCAATAAAAATATAATGTGAATATGAATTTTTATATTTAAGCGAATGTAAGATGAAATTAGTATGTAGAATGGTTTTGTAATGAATTGAAAAGTATAGAACCATTAAAAAGTGTATTGATCATAAAAGTGATGAAACGAAGGTTTCGGAGTTCGAAATAGAGATTTTGAACAAAGATTTACATAACGGTGTATATATATACTTAATATGTATACGAAGAGAATACGCGAGTAATTTGCTAGCGAAATAAGATATTTGAGTATGAGGCAATAGCATGAATAACTCATAAACTATTGAAAAGTATAAAATTATTTAAATCAAAAAATATTATAGTAAATTGAGTTTTTACTATAAAAGATATATAATATCTGTTTAAAACTTGAATTCTCAAATAAAGGCAAAAGATATTCCTAAAGTGGAATATAAATGAGTTAAACTTCAATATGTAAAATATTTACATATTAAAATGTGAGGGACCTTTAGTTGACGTAAAAAGGTTAAAAAGAATTATGTTTTTAAATAAACTATTATTCAATTTGAGTAAGAATAAATAATATTAGTTGGTATAAAACTAATAATTATTATTAGTGAGTAAACATGCATGTTTTGTGACATATTTAATTATCTAATATGTGTGTGCATGTAAAAATAATTGTGTAGGAATTGTGGAGTAACGCTATATTAAATTTTTGAGGTAATCTCCAATCAAGGCAAGTTTTTCAGTTTTGTTATGTTTGTGGATTGTATGTGAATATATGGTGAGTTATATATCATGTTTATTGAATTGTTAAAGTCAAAATATGACTAAGTCAATTAGATTATGAAACTCAATTGCTATATGTGATCTATGATAGCATGTGTTGTATGAGAATATGAGACATAAAAAGGCATGTATAAATGTATTGTATGAAATTATAGAACTGTGATATGTCTAGTAGAAGAATTGTTGATGCATGTAGAATATGCATAGTAAAGAAAGTATGTTGCATATAGAGTTGTATGCTATGTGAAACATGATAGATTGTTAAATTTGCTGGGCCGTTGAGCTCAATCTGGCAAACACAAATCTTTTTGCAGGTTAATGATGTTATGCAATGCTACTTGCAATATGGCTGATGAAGATTGATTAATGTGCAAAATGAATACATTTACTTAAACTAAAAATGGTATAAATCTATGATTGATGGTTTTGATGTATGTAACCAGCAGCTATGTATAGATTAAAATATTCAATCAAGAGCATTCGTGTTATATGTATTGCAATAAATATTTTATTTAAATAAAGTGATATAGTGACATTATTATATAAGAAAGAATTAATATTGAGTTATATATATTAATATAACTCTGATAAGAGAAATTGTTAAATGAATATGATTTCATTATAAAAGAGAATCGTAAAGGTTGAGATTTAGGGAACGAATGAATGGAATAAACGAAAAAAAAATTATTCGTCATTTTTTATAGTTATTTTAACATTAAATATTGTTTTAAGATAGAAAAAAAATAGTATTAACGCACAAGATCGGAGAGAGAAATAGTCTTGATTTTGGGGTCGTTACATATTCCGGTTCCAGGCTACAGTTAACTGGCTTATCTTTAATGGCACGCAGTTCGAAGTTTGCTGAGGTGACTTCTAGCGAACATTTTCTTAGCTTTGCGATCCTCATTCAGTTCGTGTCTTGTTCGGACATCATTGTGAAAGTAGTATGCATACAAGCCAATCATGTATGATGATAAAGCATATACTTTGGAGACAATCTTATTTATTTATTAAAAAAAATATTTATTTATTAAAGGCATTTAATTAACTACATGGTGCTGTTTTTATAATATGTAAATAACCCATAGATTTAAGCAATGCTTTTAGAATCATGATGATGATCATGCTAATGAGATCTAAATTCTTAGAAAACTATAAAACTAAAATAGTTCCCAATCGTGGGATTACTAAAAAGGGGATTGATAAATCTGGATAGATTGGTACATATATTGCTTGCTCATTGGATGAGGATGATTGATCTCATGATCATTTGTGTGGAGACACTAAAGCAAGTATGTAGGTGTTTATTGGAGAAAAAGTTCACTGAACGTGACTCGCTATGGAATACCTAATGGAGTTTTACTCGCCTGTCAATAGGAATTCCTAATGTGATAGTAGTACAAGTGATCATTGGACTTGAGATCATCATAGTATCTTGTATGTAATGAATTATACTTTGACTTATTCTTTAAAGCCCTTTAGGGTATATAAAAGGGTATGCTTGGGTATAATGAGTTACATATGGAGATAATGAATGATCAATAAACAATCTACCACCTCTAGTGAAAGAGGAGATATGTCCTATGTGATTCGTTAAATGACAACCCAGGAATCCTTGGCCAATGTGAAATGAAATTAGAAAGGAGTTTCCAATTTGCATAAAATGGAGTTGTGTATTTTCTAATCGAAATACATATAATTAAATAAAATAAGACTTGACAGTAATTTCATGTCTTATATTTAATTGGGACATTGTATGGTGGAAGGATTGAATTGTACGGTAACTATTTACTCACAGGTTCTTTTATGATTAATGTTGAAATCTATATTATCTGAAAAGTCGTTGATCGCTAGGGAGGCTTATCCCTATTGTAGAATAAATATTATTTATTTAAATAGATTATTAGTTTAATTTTTTTATTTAAATAAGATTAGAATTGTTCTAATTGATTTATTCACAACCGGTTTAATATGGCGAACCTAAAGAGTCACACCATAAAAGGAAGAATAATTATTTAAGAAGGTAATGGCATAATCGTAATAATGCATGAAGTGTAATTAATTTAATCTATGGTGATAGAATAAATTAAATAGCTTAATGTTTATTATTTAATATTTTGGAAATATTAAATATAAATTAATAAGAGTTGTCTTATTAATATTATTACAATTATTATTATTTTAATTTTTAAAGGGGTTTAGTAATTAATTTAATATTAGTACTTTCATTTATTCCTAATAAGATTAGGAGACACATTAATTAAATGAATTTAATTAAGTATTCCCAATGTGGTGGGAAGCCTAAATTAATTAAAGGAGTTTAATTAATTAAATAAAATCCTTTGTCTAATAGGATTAGAAGGGTTGACCAATATCTATATAAGAGGAGTCTTATAATAGATATCAGTTGATACAATTTCAATTGTTGGAGAGTACTCCTTTTCTATAAAGGATAGAAAACTAAGCCAACTACCCTCCTTCTTGATAATTCCTCTTCTATGGTGGATCACCTCTAGAGGCCAAACACTTGGGTGGCTAACGTTGATCAAAGAAAAAAATCTAACCCGGAAATTCAAGGAGATCACGAAGAACAAGGAGTTGAACTCGTACCTGTGGAAGCTTCGTTCTACAAGGGTATGATTCCATATCTTCTTATTTATCGTTTTAAATTAATAATTTGCATAAAGGATGATCCGGGTAATGATTTTGTAGAAATTTCTAAACTCTGATATACCATGCTTTCGCTAATTTTTGCAATTTGATTGCATCATGATTTCGTACAAACCCAACGTGGCATCATAGCCAAACCTTTATGCAATTATTAATTATTTTTGATTCTATATATGTATGGGTATGTATTTAGAATAATTTATTGGACATAATTAATTGTATAAAATTATTTTTTTATGAAAAAAAAACGGAAACCAATCCTTCTCCCTTTTTATTTCTCGCTTTAGATCCGTGTTAAAGGGATTTCCACAAAGCTGGATAAAAACGTAACATGCAGGATTTCATATATATTAAGTAAGTGACCCACGGTTTTAAAAGGCTGCTGAAGTCACAGTTTTAAAAGGTTGCTAAATCCTTTATTCCAAAGGATTCCAAAAGAATTTTTCAACAAGTGATTATATATATAGTACTTACATCCTGCATGTTAACATTCCAAATAAATCACCATGTTTATATATATATATATATATATATATATATATATATAATATCCCTAATAATTGTATAATTAAAATAAAGAGTTTATTTTAATCTTGAAATTGGATTTCATGTAATTTAAAATTGTCCATTAAATGATACTCATATATATATGAAATGTTTTAATTCATGAGATGAATATTTATTTATTGATACATATGGTGACATGTATGAACATAAATGGGGTTGATTATGGACTATTGACCAATGTGATTTGATTTTATTTTAGTTGAATGCTTGAATGAATGAGTTTTATTAAATGGGGTCTGCGTACCTTGTATTCTCTGATTTTTTTCTCGATGTAAATTTTATCTCCCTCCTATGTACTTCCCCTTGACTGATGATCAAGATTTCTATTTGAATTAAATAGTTTAATGTAATAAAAATAGTTAGAATTATCTTGAAAAAATTAGAGACCAAGGAGCAGGGAGCGCGTGAAGACCCGTTTGTATAGAGCCCGGGTTTAAATGTAATAGTTATGTTTAAATTTTATTTCTTGCACCCTTAGGTTTGATCTTTTGGTTCACTTGGTGGCTCGAGTGAACCAAACTAGAATAAAAGTCCATAATCAATCTGGGTAGAATATAGTATTCTATATTGCATGCTAAATATTATATATATTATATTTTATGCAAACATGCTTCGCATGTTTAATAAAATGACGCGTATTTTATATATATATGTGCATGTGCGTTAAACAAGATGAGACAAACCCCTCAAAGAAATTATATTAAGTCCGAAGCGTTCAATGGTATTTGGAATATCAAACGTCGCCTTCTAGCATGATTAATTAATAGAGTATTAAATATTTAATATGAGCTTGTTGTGCTATCCACAAAGCGAGTATTACGTATTTAAGATGTTAATTAATCACATTTGATGCTTATCAAGAAAATTGAACAATATAGTCTTGTTGTGCTATCCACAAGGACGAACATTTTTCTTTTTTGAATTTATGGAAATACTAGGTTGGACTTAACTTAAATCATTTTAGTTCGGATGTCCACACACTTGACCAATATGATTTAAGAGGCAAAATAAAAGGAGTTACATGTTGATGTAATTGACAAGAGTTGTCTACCTATTTATTTATATATCGTTTGTTGTGCTATCCACAAGGCTATATACATTTGAAATGGGATCCTTAATCTCACTAGCAAATCTTTAATTAGATGTTGCCGAACTATATAAGTGAAGGTAATATAGTTTGATAAAAATAGTGGGAGATACCAATTTAAAATAAAGACCTAAATTTATTTTGGTATGCAAAATTAATAAAATGAATGTTTGCTAAAAATGTTGTTTTTCACATGCAGAATTTTAAAAAATGTCAAAATCATTAATTTCACTGCGAAGCATACTTGATGCTAATAAGCTTATCGGGCTGAATTATACGGACTGGCTAAGAAATCTAAGAATAGTTCTCACTGTTGAAAAGATTTCTTATGTCCTAAATTCACCTGTCCCTGGAACTGTTCCAGAAATAGCCTTTGAGGAAGAGATTGCCACCATTGTAAAGTGGCAAGATGATGCATCTGTGGCTCAATATATCATGCTCGCATCCATGAATAACGAGCTTCAGCGTCAGCACGAAAACATGGATACTCCTACTATGCTGCTTCGCCTCAAGGAGTTGTATGGTGAACAAAGTCGGACTGCTAGATATGAGATATCTAAGGAGCTCTTCCGATCTCGGATGACCAAGGGCAAGGTGAACATAAAGGAACAAAAGAAATCTGATCCAGCTAGCAAAGGAATGTGCTTCCATTGCAACGAGCCGGGTCATTAGAAGAGGAACTGCAAGAAGTTTCTGGCAGAGAAGAAGCTTGGAGAAGCTTCGACTTCCAATCAAGGTTTGTTCATGATTGAAATTAATTTTTCAGAAAGTCAAAATTCTACTTGGGTATTGGATTCCGGCTGTGGTTCTCACATATGTAATAATGTGAAGGGACTGGTCAGAACTAAAAAGCTGAACAAGGATGAGGTTGTCCTATGAGTGAGAAATGGAGCAAAGGTTGCTGCATTAGCTGTTGGCACTTATTATTTAGCACTGCCTACGGGCAAGTCCATTTATTTAGATAATTGTTTTTTACTAAATATCATTAGAAACATTATTTTAAATTCTGTATTAGATATGGATGGATTTAAAATTATAATAAAAAATAACAGTTGTTCTATTTATAAAATAATATTTTATATGGTATTGGTAATCTGTGAAGTGGACTTTATATACTTGACTTGAATGAAAATATACTTCAAATAGAACAAACTAAGAAAAGGAAAAGAGATGATATTAATTATACCTATATGTGGCACTGTAGACTCGGTCATATCAATGAAACGAGATTATCCAAGTTGTAAAAGGATGGACTCTTAGAGCTATCCGATTATGAATCATATCCAACTTGTGAATCTTGTCTCATGGGTAAAATGACTAAATCTCCTTTTAGTGGAAAAGGAGAAAGAGTTACAGAGTTGTTAGCGTTGGTTCACACAGACGTTTATGGACTTATGACAACGAATGCACGGGATGGATATTTGTATTTTATTACTTTTCAAGCTTTGGATATGTGTATTTAATGAAATACAAATCTGAATCATTTGAAAAGTTCAAAATTGAAAGAGAGAAACAAACGGGCAAGAGTATTAAGATTTATCGATCAGATCGAGGTGGTGAATACTTAATCGGTGAGTTTCTCGATTGTCTCAAAAAAATGGTATAATCTCACAATGGACTCCACTAGGTACACCACAGTTATATGGAGTATCTGAAAGGAGAAATCGAATATTGTTAGAAATGGTTCGATCCATGATGAGTTTTACCAATCTTTCAATATCATTTTGGGGTTATGCCCTAGAAGCGGCTGCATATCTACTAAATAAGGTCTCCTCGAAATCCATCCCCAAGACTCCATATGAGATGTGGACAGGGAGGAACCTGGTCTTAAGCATGTTAATATTTGAGGATGTCTAGCTTATATGAAAAAGTTTCAATATAATAAGCTTGGGACAAGATCAGATAAGTGCACGTTTTGTGGAATATCCTAAAGAAAGTTTGGGATACTATTTCTACAATCCTACTGAGCAAAAGGTGTTTGTTGTGAAACACGCTGCCTTCTTGGAAAATGAGTTTATCCTTGAAGGGGCTAGTGGGAGAAAAAAAAAGATCTTGAAGAAATTCAAGAACCACAAACCACTACAGATCAAGTGGATGAACCTGTTCAAGTAGAGACGCCTACTGTACAACAACCTATTCATAAATCTGAAAAGGTACCGAAGATACCTGAAAGGTACGGATTCATCATAGAGGATGACAATGAGGTACACATCATGGATAATTATGATCCATTGAATTACAAACAGACTATGAGTAATAAAGACTCAGAGAAATGGTAGATGACCATAAAATCTAAAATGGATTTTGAAGCTATGCTCAAGTCCATTTGGATTTTTCTTACGATTGTAGCTTATTATAACTTAATCTGGTAAAATGGACGTGGAGACGCCCTTCCTTAAATATACATTATTAGAGGAGAATGTATGTATGATACAGCCAGATGGTTTTTTGTTTCAATGGTTGAAGCAAATCATATATATGAGCTACAACAATCCATTCATGGATTGAAGCAGGATTCTCATAGATGGAACATTCATTTTGATGAGACAATCAAAAGAGTTTGATTTTATCAAAAAAGGAGAATGAACCTTTTGTGTACAAAAGGGTTAGTGGTAGCACTGTTTCATTCCTTGTATTATATGTTGATGATATATTACTAATAGGGAATGAAATTCCTATGCTAAAATCAATCAAATTAAAGTTGTCTAAACATTCTTCCATGAATGATTTGGGTAGAACATCCTGCATTGGGGATATAAATCTGTATTAATAGATTTAAAAAGATTGTTCGGCTTAACCCAAGGAAACGTATATTCATTAGATGCTAAAGGCGTTTAGCATAGCAAACTCCAAAAGGTGTCTCATGATGATGAACCATGGAGTGAATCTCTCTAAAATTGTCCTCAATAAAAGAGAGATCGCATGAGCTACTATCATGTATGCAATGAAATATACGAGACTTGATGTTGATCAGTCATATTCTGGAAAAGATCACTGTGAGACAGTGATAAACATCTTATAGTACTTAACTGACACTAAGGATGTCACCATATGACATGATGAGTCTGAATTAAACTAGAGTGCTAAACAGACTCATGTTTTAAAACTAACCAAGACGATAACAAATCCACTTTAGTGTAAGTCGTTACCTTAAAAGATGGTGCAGTGAATTGAAAAGGTTCCAAACAACAAAAAGTTATTAGTTTAGTGACAAAGACAAAGTATATAACTATAAGTGAAGCTGCAAGTTGATGTTTCGGATGAAAAGTTCATTACAGAACTAGGAATAGTTCCTAAGTCTCATCTTGAATCTAAACATGTGTTGCGGCACTTTGATTAAAGAAATCATTGAAAGAGGAACATATAGACTCTCAAGATAACATTGCAGATCTATTTACTAAAGCTTTAACATAACAGCAGTTTAATCGTTACTTATAGAAGAAGGGTATGAGATACCATGGCTATTGGCTTTAGTGCAAGTGGGAGATTGAAAGTAGTATGCATACAATCCAATCATGTATGATGATAAAGCATATACTTTGGAGATAATCTTATTTATTTATTAATAAAAATATTTATTTATTAAAGGCATTTAATTATCTACATAGTGCTGTTTTTATAATATGTAAATAACCCATAGTTTTAAGCAATGCTTTTAGAATCATGATGATGATCATGCTAATGAGATCTAAAATCTTAGAAAACTATAAAACTAAAATATTTCCCAATCGTGGGATTACTAAAAAGGGGATTGGTAAATCCGGATAGATTGGTACATATATTGCTTGCTCATTGGATGAAGATGATTGATCGCATGATCATTTGTGTGGAGACACTAAAGCAAGTATGTAGGTGCTTATTGGAGAATAAGTTCACTGAACGTGACTCGCTATGGAATACCTAATGGAGTTTTACTCGTCTGTCAATAGGAATTCCTAATGTGATAGTAGTACAAGTGATCCTTGGACTTGAGATCATTATAGTATCTTGTATGTAATGAATTATACTTTGACTTATTCCTTAAATCCCTTTAGGGTATATAAAAGGGTATGCTTGGGTATAATGAGTTACATATGGAGATAATGAATGATCAATAAAGAATCTACCACCTCTAGTAAAAGAGGAGATATGTCCTATGTGATTCGTTAAATGACAACCCGGGAATTCTTGGCCAAGGTGGAATGAAATTAGAAAGGAGTTTCTAATTTGCATTAAATGGAGTTGTGCATTTTTTAATCGAAATACATATAATTAAATAAAATAAGACTTGACAGTAATTTCATGTCTTATATTTAATTGGAACATTGTATGGTGAAAGGATTGAATTATACGGTAACTATTTACTCACAGGTTCTTTTATGATTAATGTTGAAATCTATATTATCTGAAAAGTCGTTGATCGCTAGGGAGACTTATCCCTATTGTAGAATAAATATTATTTATTTAAATAGATTATTAGTTTAATTTATTTATTTAAATAAGATTAGAATTGTTCTAATTGATTTATTCACAACCTTTTTAATATGGCGAACCTAAAGGGTCACACCATAAAAGAAAGAATAATTATTTAAGAAGGTAATGGCATAATCGTAATAATGCATTAAGTGTAATTAACTTAATCTATGGTGATAGAATAAATTAAATAGCTTAATGTTTATTATTTAATATTTTGAAAATATTAAATATAAATTAATAAGAGATGACTTATTAATATTATTACAATTATTATTAATTTAATTTCTAAAGGGGTTTAGTAATTAATTTAATATTAGTACTCTCATTTATTCCTAATAAGATTAGGAGGCAAATTAATTAAATAAATTTAATTAATTATTCTCAATGTGGTGGGAAGCCTAAATTAATTAAAGGAGTTTAATTAATTAAATGAAATCCCATGTCTAATAGGATTAGAAGGGTTGACCAATATCTAGATAAGAGGAGTCTTATAATAGATATCAGTTGACAGTCAAACTCTTGATTTATCTTATGTCTATCTTGATGTATATGACAATGAGATACTTACCAGTATACGTATCTGCTGGTTGATTGGCTTAACAAATTCATTGAGACCATATGGCCTTATTTGGACAAGGTATTCTTAGCCTGGTTTATTTTTATCATTTCAATACTCTATACTCTATCAGGTCAGTTATTAATAGTCCAATGTCATCAGGCAATTTGCAAGACTGTCAAAACTATAGCAGACCCCATTATTACTGAACAAATACCAAAGTACAAAATTGATTATGTTCAAATTGAAGTTCTTGATGCCAACCAAATGAATCACTACTACAAAACCATGTATCTCCTTTTTCGTTAATCTTGTACCTTTTATATAAACATGATAGTTGATTATTATGCCTTTTCTTTCTATATTCATGTGGCTTCTCTTGAACTCGTCTATTATGTCACAAGTGCTGGCATAGTTTTTCATTAGATAAAGCATAGTAAAACCTTTGAATTGATTTTTCTCTACTTCATGAATAAAGTTGAATGCTTCAACTCAAGGATTTAACTCCGTCATAGTTAGCCTAATTATAAGTGCCTGAAAAGGAACAAGTCGAGTTCTATACTCCACAAATACTGCCTGACTTACAATTCTAAGCTCCAAACATGTTTAGCCTCATTTCTATTTGGATGTCAAATATATATATATATATATATATATATATATATATATATATATATATATTGCAGGAAAACTAAACAAGATCTCTTCAATGCAATGGGATCTATTTATGCCACGGTTCTCTTCATTGGCTATCAAAATGCCTCGTCAGTGCAACCAGTGGTGGCCGTAGAACGAATAATGTTTTACAGAGAAAAGGCTGTTGGAATGTACTCAGTCTTGCCATATGCATTTGCTCAGGTAATTAATTAACTGGTTCACTAGCTAATCTTTAAATTTATTATATACCTCATATGTCCTATAACCTCTTTTTTGTTCTTGTGTAGGTTCTGGTGGAAGTACCGTATATATTTGTGCAAGCTGTGGTATATAGCGTTACAGTTTATTTAATGATTGGATTTGAATGGACAGTGGCAAAATTCTATTGGTACTTATTCTTCATGTATGTCACTTTATTATACTTCACCTTTTATGGGATGATGACTCTGGCAAAATTCTGTTTCTATTGACACAACTGTTTATGGTTGCTACAATAATTTAGTTTCTACTAATGTGTTTTTAGTGTTTTTACTGTTTCTGGTTGTGTTTTTGGTTTATGTTCATATGAACACAATACATGATCAATGAATTAAGCAGAAGTTGCCTGTGTTAGATAACATGCTTTCAAGTTTTCTCTGTAAATGCACTCAAGCAGTGTCACCATAAGTATTCAATTAGTGACATTGAAAAATGTGTCCCAGAAAGTAACTCTTTGGTGACAAATTATTTTGTAATATTATTTAAAATATGAAATGACAATGACATAATTGTCATGTTAAATATATTATTAGGTGACGAATTGTTATGTCGTCATTTATTTTCTTATTTTTGGTGACGATAAACACAATAACATGACGAAAGAATAATCATAAATATGACAATATTGTCGTCATTAAAATTAGATGATTTAAATAGAGTAACATATTTTCGTCACTAAAACAATATCATTTAATGACGAAGAAAGATTTTCGTCATTTAATGCACTACGTTTTGATGACGAAACATAATATAGAGTGACGAAAGTGTCATTCAAATAGTGACGCTATTAACGTCACTACAAGTAATTAATTATAGTGACAATGGTGTAGATCATCACCATAAGTTAAAATATTTAGTGACGACATCAAATAATGTCAAATAAACCTAATACCATGCTCATACGGTGACGGTCTTCGTGACGATTAACACTCGTCACCAATTATTTTAGTGACGAAAAATGAATTTTATATGACAAATTTTAGCGTCATTTTTTGTGTATTTTCTTGTAGTGATTCCAATTATTGGAGAGTACTCCTTTTCTATAGAGGATAAAAAACTAAGCCAACCACCCTCCTTCTTGATAATTCCTCTTCCTTGGTGGATCACCTCTAGAGGCCAAACACTTGGGTGGCTAACGTTGATCAAAGAAAAGAATCTAACCCGGAAATTCAAGGAGATCACAAAGAACAAGGAGTTGAACTCGTACATGTGGAAGCTTCGTTCTACAAGGGTATGATTTCATAACTTCTTATTTATCGTTTTAAATTAATAATTTGCATAAAGGATGATCCGGGTAATGGTTTTGTAGAAAATTTTTAAACTCTGATATACCATGCTTCCCCTAATTTTTGCAATTTGATTGCATCACGATTTTGTACAAACCCGACACATTGGCCCTTTGAATCATTCACAGGGTTATCTTCTGGGTGATCAGATGCTATTCCCCTATCTCGGGGTTGTCTCCGAAGTAAAATTATACTTTTGCCCCTCTTTAAGGTTAATATAAAGAAAGCAAAATTTTGAGTGTCTACAGATGCCCTCTTTGTCGTGTTTATGCAATGTAATGGAATGAACACGACAAAGATTACTAGACACGGAGAATACATGACAAGGTATATCTGATGATGCAATGTCATGTATAAAATATGTAATGATATGTGAGATTGTATGACGGTCATAAGGATTACGTCGTCGGGGTTAAGCCGACGCTCACATTAGGTTGTAGACAACGGATTACACCATCGAGGCCGAGCCGACCTGCGTTGGGTCAATACCAACGGATTACATTATCGGGGGTCGAGCAGATGCCTTCACTAGATTGTTGCTAACAGATTACATCATCGGGGATTGAGCCAATGCCTTCACTAGGTTGTTGCCAATGGATTACATCATCGGGGGTCGAGTCGACGCCTTCATTGGGTTGTAGCCAACGAATTACATCATCAAGGGTCGAGCCGAGGCCTTCACTGGTTTGTTGCCAATGGATTACATCATCGGGGGTCGAGCCGATGCCTTCACTGGTTTGTTGCCGACGGATTACATCATCGGGGTTAAGCCAACGCCTTTTTCGAGGTTAATGCTGGTGAATTCTATATCAGGGTTGAGCCGATACCCTCACCGGGGTTGATGCAAGTGGATTCTATATCAGGGTTGAGCCGATACCCTTATTGGGGTTAATGCCGGTGGATTCTATATTAGGGTTGAGCCGATACCCTCACCGGGGTTGATGCCGATGGACTCTATATCAGGGTTGAGCCGATACCCTCACCGGGGTTAATGCTGGTGGATTTTGAGATGGATTATTTATTTTAAATGACTTTCAGGTCTTCCGGCGTTTAACGTTGGGATTTCTGATCTTTACTGATTTTCTGCCTTTTTAAAGGGTTTTTATGGTTTTTGGGGTCCAAAAATGACCCGGAAGGGAGCCTTCCTATGTAAGGTGACCTTTCTGGACCCAAAATAACACATTTCGAACTGCATTTTACCAAACGGGAAGCTGCTGGACCCATTTAGGGCAACCACACCTACACATACGGCTGGAGCATGTATGGTTGAGGCTGTCCATGGTTGTCTTAATACCCTCGGGAAGGCTCTTTTTCAAGCATTCGA
The DNA here is from genome assembly GCA_020205555.1 of Panax stipuleanatus. Lineage (NCBI taxonomy): Eukaryota > Viridiplantae > Streptophyta > Magnoliopsida > Apiales > Araliaceae > Panax > Panax stipuleanatus. Next base: position 53,517,831 of record CM035116.1, on the reverse strand, counting down.
TTCAAGTTTTCTTGAGTTTTTTCTAAAAAAATCCAACCCTCTATCTCAGATCTACTCAATTCGGGCTTGATTTTGAGCGATCCGTCACTGTACGTCTCTTCCACGCATTACGGGTAACATATAGACTCCACTTTTTTGTGTTTTCATCTATGAAAAATAGTATTTCTTTTATTAAACGCATTATATTGAACAAGTATGCATAGATAGCATGATGGACTTGTTATAATGCAATGCATGCTTACGTATCATCTTATAGACCGTATAGATGCGACATATTACAATTTATCAGTTAGTCTAAACATGCATGTTAGCTATATATTAATGCATTCTTCAGACATGTGGATAGTTCATTTTATAAAGGAAACTCTTGCGAAATTTTTTCGTGAGTTAGATGTCATGGTCCTAGATGCATGTGTAGATATGCTAGGATACGAATTGAATAATATACACATATAACGGCACATATAGGACATGCATGATGTGATGACCTAAATTATATTTTAGGGATTATATTATCTCTAAGTAGTAGAAAATTTGAAATTTGAAAAGGACAGGAATATACCTGACTTTGCTTTGATTCCTACGAACTCATTGTTCAGGTATGGATTCTGACGGACCCAACAACTCTTCACTTCGCCGGGTTTCAGCTGAGTTTGCCGACGGAGGCCTACCTTTAATGTTTTTACTCCAGTTATTAGCAGGAAAGTTCAGCGATTGAAGGAGCCAGTTCTGCGTCCTCTTGATGAAGACAGACCTCATTTGGACAAGGAGGATATCCTTGGGCCAAAGGCTCCGCCTCAGCCCACTGCAGTGCCCCATATTTCTTCTTGGCATTCAGGTAGTCGTTCTAGATTTGCTGGGTATAGAACTGAGCCGTCATGCCTCCATTCATTTGCAGGAGAACGAGGTCTATGATCTTCACATTAGTTTGTCTTGATTTCTCTTTTCTGCCAGCAACCGATTTTCTTAACGTTAAGGCCGTACAGGTCCCAAATTTTACCCAGCCCAGGGGTAATTGGTTTAGTATATACGCTCTATATCATTAACTTCACCTCGAGTATCGAGCTATAGTGATTGTTGAGGATTCCAGGCCTTCTTCACCATTGCTCCCCGTCACTGCCGCTGAAGCTATCTACGAGCTTTATCAAAGAGATGGTTCCATCAGAGTCAGTCCCTCCATCTGCTGGATTACGAGGTTTTAATGACACCTATGGACTGGAGATATATCACAGGTCTGGATTTTACTGGGGATAGAGTGCCCTTGGGATACTGGTATCACTCCGATAGCTGTTTGCACCCTTATGGGGTTTTCTTCTCAGGAGCGGGCCTTCAAGGTCCGTAGTATTCGTTCTGGATGTTTGAACGTCGATGTTGATCGAGGCACTTTTCAGCAACCATTATATACAGATTTGAGGGATAGAGATCGCATCTTGCGGCATCTGTTCCTGACCATCATGAGGGGTTGTTTCATTGTGAACAACCCCTCCAAGCTTGGTAGGGGTTGTTTGGGATGTAGACCGCATTGGGGACTACGATTGGGGATCTTTCACATTCGCTATCTTTCTTCACGAGATGCGACTGCGATCTAAGGGAGTCACCGACGCATGGCTCTAATTCTTCCCTGGTGAGTCATTTTGATTGAATTTCACTTGTTTGAATTTTGATTGGTTTATCTTTTCCAATGACTAATGTCAGGTTCTTTGGATTAACAGTTTTGGGCTTATGACAGGCTTCCTTATCTTCGTCCTATATCTATTCTGGGCTTGGACACTTATCCTCTGGGGCGTAGATTGCACCAATCTACTTTATCAGAGGTCTCGATCGTGGAGGGCTTCACTTATGCCAGTCTTCTGCTGGAGACATTGACAACTTCTGACATAGTTTGGGTCCCCTATTCCGCAGAGCATTTGTTTGAGGGGTTTGAGGATGGTCTACCATTAGGGCCAGAGTATTATCTATCTACTCGCCGAATTCCATTTTTGTTTGATGGAGGTCGAGAGCTCTACCTCGGGGAGCGTGCTTTTAGATGTACAAATGGGGATATTCACCTTCCTTTCCTTCTTCTGGCTCAGCGATTCTGGCCTTTATCTCAGCTGGCAACATCGATTCTGTGACATCCCAGATTTTTAGAATTTATAAATGAGAATTTAATAAATAAAATTTTTATTATCTGATGTTTTGAGTTTGAGTATGTGAATACGTGTCATATATTGTGAAATATGTGAATTGATGTGAAGAGAATTTAAATATTAATTTTAATATATATTGAATAAATAAATATTTTAATTAAATTATTTATTTAGTTAAATAAAAAATTACATGATTATTATGGAGTAAGGTAATTAAGTGTAGTATATTAATTAAATGGGTATTTAGTATTTGATTTAATTGATATAATGATTTTATGTTATAGTTCTAATTTAATTGAGATAATTAAATTAGATGAGTAAGGTGATGAGTGTTACATGCAATTATAATTAGCAAGTAATTATAATTATGTGTTAATTTTATGTGCTTAATTGATGTTAGACTTTTAATTAATTAAATTAGAATGTTAAGATTTAATTAATTAAAGGATAACATTAAGAATATGTGTTAAAGGATTTACGAAAAGAATAAAAAGAGTTTTTTTAAAAATCATTTTCCCAAACAAGGCCCCTTGCACCATTTTTAAGTCCGTTTTGCAAAACGGGGCCTTAACTATTTAAAAACCTGTTTTTTTAAAAAAATAACTTGTTTTGCCAAACAAGCTTTATGGCTTTTTAAATTCTAATTGTAACTTATATATTAATGGTAATTATTATATTTAATATATGCCATTATGTAGTGGAAGTTATATGTATTATAATTATGTAATATATGTATATTATATTATATGTATATTACATTAGATTAAAACAAGAGTTAGAAAAACAAAGTTAGTTTGCTAGAGAGAAAAAGAAAGAGCATAGAAGAATTAGAGAAGAAGAGAAGGAAAGAAAGGAAGAACGTAAGAGAATAATCATCTTCTTCTTCAAACATCTAAGCAGAAAGGGTATGTCTTAATTCCCTTATGTTTTTATATATTTTTCTTATGATTGTTCATGAGTATGGGTTATCTGTGTATATGATTTAGCATGAAAGTTATACATATATGATGTACATATATAAATTGTGTTTATAATGGTTTATATATGAATTGTATGCCATAAACAAGGATTTTTAGAAATCAAAGTTTTGTTAGAACATGTTTTAAATGGAGAATATGTGTTCACGTGGAGTTTTCATGTTTTGGTTAATTTTAGAGTAAAATTGATGAAATTATTATATGTTAATATGCTTGTTAGAATTGTTTTTGATGATATCTTGAATCATGGAAAGATAATGCATGAATTTCTTAAGAAATTGTTTTACAGTGAATAGTTTTGGAAAATATATGAGTTTCTATGAAAATGTCAAAATTGAGTTGTTAAAACCTTTGATTTCATTGCTTGGACAATTTTTGTGATTGGTAGCATCAATATAACAAGTGTAGTATTGTGTATGCATGTCTTACATTGTTTGATTGACTGGTAATTGTCGTTGTTGAATTGTTTGGGTTGGCAGTGAAGCAGAGTGCCGTTGCTGCACTGTTTCTGTCTGCGTTCCTGCGCAGCTGCGCCGGCAACAAGGGCAGAAGCAACGCAGCTGCGCCACTGGATTTTCTGGGTTTTGACACCTGCGCCGCTGCCAAGGCTTGTGGCTGCGCAGCTGCGCCGCTGGCTGAGCAGAGGCAGAGAACTCTAGTTATTTGTTTAAGTTTTAAAACCTAAATTATTTTGTTTCTATGATAATGATCATGTACCAAGTTGCAATAACATATTGTTATCATGAATTTGACAATTTCATAACTGGAAAAAAAAGAGGTTTTGGAAAACCTTAAAATATTATTTGAATTATTTATAATAGATATTAAATTATAATTGTTTAAATATAACTTAGCTAATATGATATATATAATTATAATTTGAATATTTATAATTATAGTAAAGGTTTAATGTAAATTATGATTGTTAAATTATAATGAATTGAGTTGATTGTTTTAATTAAAGTAAATGTTTAACTTGAAGTATAATTTGTTTAATTATAACTTAATATGTTATTAGAATTTAGAATAATTATAATCAAGGTAAAAGTGTAATTTAAATTATAATTTATATAATTATAATTTAATGAGGGCATGAATAGAAATTGAGTATTTATAATCTAAGTAATGGCTTAATTTAAATATGTTTAAATTATGATTTAATGCATGATTGTGTTGATTCATTATAAATTATGATTGTTTAATTATAGTTTGATTAAAGTGGATGTTTAAATTATAATTTATTTAAATATAATTTAAAATGAGTATGTAATTATTAATTGATTAATCATGTGAAATATAATATGATTATGTGATGTGATTAATTATGTGGTAATTAATTATTAACTTATCAGTTAAAGAGGAATGAGTTAACCTAAAGTGGATAACTAACGATGAGGATTAGCTATGTGATAATTAACTGATATTGTTAATTATACATATGATTTGACAGCGAGTGTCAAACGAGTAAATAGAAGAGAATTAGAAAGTATAAAGTAGTATTTACTTAGACGTTTGATAAGCGTTGCTAGGTGACTAATAATTGATGCGTATGGTAATACGTTATGTAGGATCATGAAACAGATTATATTAAGCTGTTTTTCGGTATTTGGTAATCTACGAGCCAGGCAAGTCTTTCGGTTCCTATTTTCTATATGAATTTGATGATATTATGAACTATTTTAAATTATTTTGCAAAAAGCATGATATGTTATATATGTTGTAAACATGAATGTTAAAGTCAATTTATGACTCCATTGATTGATTAAAGAATGTTGATTGAGTAAGGAACTCAATTTTTATATCTGCTATGTTAATTAAAGCATGTATGTCATGTTACTTTAATTATTATGAGATGTATGTTGAGCACGTTATTATGTGCTATGTGATGCATGAAAACTGTTAGAACTTGCTGAGCTGTCGAGTTCACTCTTGCAAATAACCATTTTTGCAGGTCAAGAATGCAAAGTAATGATATGTGCTAGTTAAACTTTAATTGAGATCAATAGCGATGCGAGGAATTATTTATTCTAGATGAGTAATGTAATTGTTTTAAATGTAACATGATTGATAAATGATAAGTTGAGCTATCCGATGTATATGGCTATTGCTTCATGATGTAAGACTTGTATAGTCATTTTGTTGTAACGATTCATGATATAGATTTGAATCGAAGAGATGTTATGTAAAGGTTGAGATTCAGGGCAATAAAGAAAGGATTATATAAAAGTTTTAGTTATTCCGCATTTTTTGTGATTTTTATATCCAATAATGATGTAAAGTTAGATTGAAGTTGTATTATTAATGATCGAGAATGAGAACTATATTGTATGAATTTTGGGGTCGTTACAGTTGGTATCAAAGCTGTAGGTTATACACCTTAGGTAATAGTACCTTAGGCTATGACCTTAGAGAATAAAAAGTTAAGTTTAAGTTACGTATAACGAAAAGGTGATTCTTTTCACATAGGTAGATATATAGGATTAGTTAAGTCCTAAAAATATTATAAGAAGAAGATTAGAATGGCGAGGGATAAAACTCAAATAAAATATTGAGTAACGTGAATGATATTAAATTCTTAAAGGAAGAATTGATAAATAAACAAAAAAGATTCAAAGAAGAATCTTGGAGAGATATGTAGATAAGAATTAGGAGTTGCCTAACTCCAATAATCAAGATGACGAATAATGATGAATAGACAAAGTCTATAAGATTAAAGGCATAATGAAATCATGTTATGACATGATGATAGGTGAAGATAAGAAGTTTTTAAAAATAAAACGATAATGAGATAAGAAAGAATAATAAGGGAGATGATTATAGAATAAGATCACGACGTGATCTTTTAAAGTTGTAAAGACAGATGGTCTGTAATGATTGAATGGTTATAGTTTGAGACTATAAAGAGAATATACTATGTTATAGTACGAGATTAACTCACAAGGAGTTATAAATGATGAGATACATGAGTCTGTATTGAGTATAGAGCGAGAAGTTATAAGTAAGATAAAGTTAAGTGGGATTTCAACTGAGGACTCATGTGGTGGCTGAGTTGTACAAATCTTGTATGGGCAGGGTTTTGTGCTTACACTTGGCTTATCATATTGATAATCGGTGGAAGGTTGGTGTCGCGCTATCGATATATATATGACGAGAAGGTGATTCTTTTCTCATATTTATATTTGATATTTAGAAACAATAGAGATTAGATTAAATGATATTAAGATTACATTAGATGATCTTAAGGTTAGGCGAGTTCTTAAAACTCATACTTATGGTAAGTTTGTGACGCCCCCAAATCCACGTTCCTTCGAAACCTCGGATTCGGTGCAGTCACGATACTACTAACGCCAAACTATTATATCTTTTATTCATTACTAAAAGAATACAACTTGCTTTATTACAATTTAGAATATAAATTCTATTCATATCCAAGATCTCGTCTTTACATCATATTCGATGTTACTAAAATACGGAATAATTTAAACTTTTCAATCCTCCTTGATTAAAATCTTTTATTGATTTCATAACTTGAATCAATTACAACCCTTGAATCAATTATAAAATATGATTCCTTCTTATCTGAGTTATCGTATAAACGTTAACAACTCAACTCGATATCCTCTATGTATTATCTAATACATCTTTATAGTACGACAAGCATTAAACCTCGTAAACAAATATCAAGTACAACTACTAGAACCTAGACATGGTTCGAGTAATAATCTAATCAGTATTCTTCGTTGTGATACTATCTATCTTTATCAATCAAGAAGCACGAAGTCTTTATCGTAAGTCCTTAACCTGCAAAAGTGGTTATTTGCAAGAGTGAGCTCGACAGCTCAGCAATTCTAACAGTTTTCATGCATCACATAGCATACAACATTATACTCAGTTCATGCATTTATAAACAATTTATATTTACTACGCATGTTACTTTTCACATAACAAGTATATCATCAAAGATCAACTTTCAATCTCATTTATATCATATATACAATTCATATATAAGTTCACATTATCACAGCATAATATAATTCAACTAACAGTTATTGAATTCATATATCAAATAGGAACTGAAAGACTTGCCTGATTCGTAGTTTAACAACTACGACTTAACTGCTTAAAGCTATCTGCACTTCGTGTATTCCTACACAGTTATATAATCATGGATTTACATCCATCAGTCATAGATTTCATATGCTCCTAATAGAATAACAATTCGTATATCGTTTTCTAATCTTGGTTTCGTTTCACTCTATCTTAGGATAACCACGATGTTACAACATCATACCTTCATACTTATTCTATAGAAATCATTCTATTTCGGTCCTTAAGGTCTTTAAGGAAAATAACTTAGGACCAGACAGTTAACAAACTGTTCTTGGCAGCTCTGCAACACGGCGCGGCCGCGCGACAATTTAGCTTGGGAGTGGCGCGGCCGCGCGACTCCCTGCCAGAACCAGAACTTTGATTTCATAAACTTAGTTTGGTCCTAACATATCATGCATTCTGATATATATTATACACACACATTAAGTAGGCATGCTCGTGCTTATACTACACATGTATACTTAATCACATAGTCTATGCTTTTGAAATTCATTTTCTCGAATATGCGTGCATAGGTGAAATCCATGTTTCATCACATGATGCTTATGTCAACATGTCTATAGGCATAATGAATCCTAATATACATGCTCGTATGATCATAATATAACTCACTCCGTGTTTGATGCTATCATCTTACACATTCTAAACTTTTCATAAAAATCGCTTTAAGTCAACAAAGGTAACTAAGTATATGCAAAGTACCTCGTAGTCATGATTCTCATGTATTAGAACACATATATAAGTCATCTATACATGCTCAATGATCAGAACGTGGACATCCTATATATACGTCCAAAAACTCTAAGTTTATCTTTTGAAATCATTTTAAATTTAAACAATGTGTTCTAGTGTATGCTCAATACCTTCGACTCACATATCATGCATATCTAAACCATATAATCATGCTTAAAAAGTCAGAATATAAACATGACTTATATACGCCAAAATTCATTTATAAAACCTTAAGTTTTCATTAAAAACTCCACTACAACAAGGTATAATTGTTTACTATTAGCCAAGGTAATTAATCAACAACTACCTTCATACCCATTGATACACATAACCAAGACACTTACACATGTCTCAAAAGTCCGACTCAAAGAACGCAAAATTCGTCAAGTCTCATTTTCAAAACTTTACGTTTTCTTTTCGGAAATCATGTTAAACCAACTAATACAACTTACTACGTGCATGACAACCTTAGTACACATGTCAGACCCCTTTCTGAAATTATTAGAGTCTAACTAGTATGCTTAACCAACTAGAAAACACAAAATCACCAACAGTTTCTGCAGAGGCGCGGCCGCGCCCCATTTGTACTAGGGAGACGCGCGGCCGCGCGTCCCCGTTTCCAGACCAGAAACTTTACTGCTAAAACAGAGCTTCAGCTAATCCTTTTATTACTTCATGTAACAAGCTTGAAAGCCATCATATTGTATCTATAACATATATTTAGACTCTACTTAACATGTTAACATCATCTTACATATCAATTGTTCACTAATTCATGAAACCTCTACTAATTTATCAAATTCAAGACTAAAAATTCAAAGTTAGAGTTATACCTCTTGGAGCCTTGAATTACTAAGCTTGCTTCCCAAATCAGTTTTCTCACATAACTCTCATCACCATATTCTCTATATCAACTTAGCAATAAATTCAAGTAACTAGAATTGTGAAGGGAAGAGTCTCTATTTATAGAAAAACTCTTACCCAATTCATAGCTTTGCACCATGAATTAAACTAATGGAAGAAGAGAAGAATTGTTGGGCAATAGATAGTTAGTAAATCCCATCATGAAGCCCACTCCCCCCATAATCATCACACTCATTGCTAGCTAGGAAGTTGAGAGATGAAGGAGATAGGCTAGCCTTAGCCATTCACGTGAATGAGAAAAGGAAGAGAAAGTGGGCACTTAATATGGGACAATGCCACTAAATCTCAGCAACTTGCTTACAATTACCTCATACTAATGTTATATAGTCCACCACTTACCAAGGCTATATCACATTTCATTTTATAAACACATAGGTTATAATATATACATATATACACATTCATACATATAGCTTAGGTTATGAATGAATTGTAAATAAAATCTCTAATTACAATGTATCATATATCATCCATATATATCTCATCTTACAGGATATAATTCTATCGGGTATTATCACATTACATTGTTTCCTTTATTATTAAATTTTATTAATTTAAGAATTATTTATAATATATCCATGATATATTATTTTATTGTATACTCATATTTTAAATATACACTACTACATATAATCATGTACCTCATGTACATAGGTTAAGCTAATATTCTAATTGGACTAAATATAATATGGTTGGGTACTATCATCCCACCATTTTCCATAAAATTATTATCACAAATATACTCAAATATTATAATGATAATTAATATCAACCATACATTTTCTTCTAATACTTCCAATTAAATCCCCTTGATTTAACTTCATTATTTATGCCACACAAGGCATAATTATGTGAACTTAGTACTTAATAGTCCACAAGTTTATAATAATATAATCTCCTAAGATAATATTATACTTAATGTTACATCTTATAATATGTTCATAAAGTAATACCATTACATTACTAATTTGCATGTTCTTTATTATACTCAATCTATTACCCTCCTATGGGTAATACCCAATGGTCAAAGAGGAGTTGGTGGCTAACTCCACCAACTACTACTATTCATGGTCCTTCCTCATCATTACACCTTATAACATGCTCATGGTGTAATTACATTTCTTATTATATGCTTTCTTAGCAACAATGTAGTAATTGAATTAACAAACTCTACACACCAATGTATTGCATCTATTCATTATCAAGCTATTATTCTCCTATGGTTATTACCCAAAGGGCAAAAGGGAAGTTGGTGGCTAACTCCCACCAACTACCACTATTCATGTACCCTAACCACTTAATTGACCATTATTGTTCTCACATGGACTAACTTGCAAGCTTATATCTAATAACTTAATGTTATTACCATATGATATGACAGGGTCACACATACACCCAATCACATAATCCATGTACATTTGACAATACCGAATATATTTTAATTGAGTAGTGTCACACCCCATTATTGTAACTTTATTATTACACTTAATCATATAGTTTCCTATATTATATAGTTTTCTTGAAGTGTCACACTTCATTCCATATTATATAGATGTAGCTACTATATAACTTATAATTACACATCATTGCACATAGGAATTTATTCATATAATAATAATAATTAATTCCATTAATTATTCATTCATTAATTTATTTAATGAATGTTTATTCCACCACTTTGCCACACTAGGCATATCTCACAAGCTTACCTTAAGCTTATTATCACTCCCATCACACTTTAATATTCTTTTAATATAAGGTTTGTGTGACACATGCACTTTAATGCTAAATTATTTAGCTACCTTGAACAATTATATGTATAACCTTTACACTAGAATAATTAATATTTACTCTATTAATTATTATAAAATCTACGATAAAATAATAACTTAAGTTATTTAATATATTTAAATAACTTAGTTTTCTTTCATTAATAAACTTTCTTGAAAATACATTAGGAATTATGTATTTTGCCATAACATAAAATATTATGTTTTCTCCAAATAAAGATATTCATTGTTAGAAAATAATTTACTTATTGTCTCAAGATATTATTCTTAATATAATATCTACTAAAATAATTACATGTATGGCACATGTACATACATTATATATAGAAAATAGGTAATAAGTTTATTTTCTATTATAATAATTTATTTCCATCAATTTATTTATATATAGCAAATATGTTTTAATGTATTTACCATATTAATTAATCACACTTATTACATCATACCCAAAAACATATAGGGTAATATTATTATTCAAAAATAATATTTCCTCCTTTTATTAAAATAATTCAATATTAGAAATTATTTTAATATCCTTTATAATAATTATTTCTCTTTCTTTTCTATAAATTGTTCCCAAAACAATTTCTTCAAATATATAATGATTTCCATCTCCCTTTAATAACGTATATATATATTTAACGTTATTCGCACATTAGACTTTCTCACATATTACCATTCTAAGTAGTATATAGAAGGTACTAATTATAATCATATATTCAACATATATATTAATTCACTCATTTACTTAAGTAAATTAAACATTGTACTATATCATCATAGTTAATTAAGGTTTAATACTGACATTATATTATTCCATAATATAACTCTCAACTTAAATTAACCAATATTTATTCTTATTAGTTAATTCCTTAACTAACTCATGCTTCACTACCCAAACCTATTCACGGATAGCTTAAGTGCTATTAATAACCTATATTATAAACATACTAGTTATTAATACACATACTCAAGAATATGGTGATTATACATTAAGGATATTTAATGTCACCAACTTACTATGATAAAATAATCCTATGAATTATTTAATATCGATAGGAATTTATCCACTTCCTTTATCTCAACTGAATCGTCTCTACGCTAAGTAACAAATATATATTAATAATATATTTATAAATCACAAAAACACATATTACATAGTCCATATTATTCTATGTAATATAATACCACATACCTCATATCACATATCACATATATATATATATATATATATATATATTATTATTCGAACCCATCTCACAGTTTAAGAATTTTATTTATTAAATCTTTATTTAATAATTTCTGAAAATCCGGGTTCTTACAAAGTTCGTGACTCATAATCGTATGTATGTTTTGGACCCCTAAGCATATGGACAGTCTCTGATCAGTTCTTTGACTACGTATTGCTAGGACAAGTTCTTAAACTCATATTATTGTGGCAAGTTCCTGAACTTCCAAAGTATGGTAAGTTCGATGAACTATACTGGGTATAGAAAGTTATAGTATAGAAAGCATTGAGGTTGTTTAAGATTGATAGAATAATTAAGTAATGGTGGAGTAAAGAGTTATATTGATGGAGAAAGTTTTTATATTCTAAATCTCTTAGCTTTGCTAGATTTTCGAAATTATTGACTTCGTGCTAATACTGTACTTCTGTTTTCTTGAAAACATTGGATCAAATGATGGAACCAATGGATTTTTTTTTAAAAAATAGTGCTATTATTCACATGTCTATGCTAATTGCTTCAGCTAGACAAAAATGATTTTAAATTCCTCAAAATGTATTTTCTATACATCATTTGATATGATGTACAAACAATAATCGAGAAAGTTATCAATGCAGTTAAACCTAGTGTTGGATGTGATCGTATGATCGTCAGCCCACTATGGTATGATGTAGTATGACGACGTCATGTAATGACGAAATCCTCAACGTACCATTACTACGGTACGGTATCAGGATATTATGAAAAGATTTATTTATTTATTTTTGGTTTCCTTAAACGAAACAAAATATATTTTTTTGAGTTGGTTAAAGATATATATATATATATATATATATTTCTATTGATGTCCGAATTGTTGCTAGAAGTCTATGCTACTTGATTCAGCTAGACAAATATTGAAAGATGTTTATGAAATTCGAGCGTTTTTGGTCAAACTATGCCAAACCAAATTGTTTTGGTGCGGATTCAGAAGTTAAGAAGCTGAGGTGAACAACCCTATAAAAGGGGACATGTTATCGGAGACAATAGTTCCGAGTATAACGCATATAGTCGTTACGATGTACTATGTTTGGGCTCGACATAGGGGTACGATAGGCTGGCCACCTAGAGTACCGATGCGGTTTATAGTGTGAAGTACCGGGGGTGAAGCACTATTAAACCTAGATAAAAAGTTCAAGGTCTTGTGACCACTCAGCATTATTGGAATCTTTTAAATTCTTGAGTTATTTATATCGCTTTCCAATTATTGAGTAATTGTGGAAGATTCTTATTATTCTGAAAGAAGTAGTTGTTGAACGCCTTAATCCAGTGAGTAGAGATTAACGTAAAATCTATTTTGATAGAATGATATATATAGATTGATAGACTTAAATTTCAAGGACGAAATTCTTAGAAGAATGAGTGAATGTGATAACCCGAATAATTATAGATGGTGAAGTACGAAATATATTAATTCGACGAGTAAAGTATGGAGTAATTGTGACGCCCCCAAATCCGTGTAACATCGATTACAGGACATGGTGCTCACGATACAACATACATCCTCATCTATCTAAGTAAACTCCAGCAATAATAATAGTAATATTATAACTATTACGTACTTACTCAAAATAAAATCCCAAGTCTTTACAACCTTTAATAAACCAAAACTTAAACTTAGCGTTTATCGCTACATTACATCATATGCGGAAATATAAACTTATTCTATAAGGTAACTAGCATCATTTCATCTTAGTCTTCCCCTTGTCCTTGCCCGAGCCCTCAGCCTTCTCATCCTTAACTGAAAGGTTTAAGCAAGAATGAGCACAAATTGCCCAGCAAGTATATAAAGAAGTTTGAAAACGTACATCAGGAGTAAAAACATCTGTATGACAATATCTCAATAGTTGAAAGAATTATCAAGTGTTAAACAAGAATATCAAAGATAAGAGTTTAGAATTCTCCATAGCATACTAAGGGGTGTTAAATACCCTGAACATTGCTTTGTTTCATCGAAAACCATCAGACGGTTTAATAATCAAATAGATTGTAAACGGTCTCTGCAAGTACTCCAGGTGATCAGCCTATTGTACCCTACATTGTGCACAAGTATAAAGTTTAAACTGCATAAGCATAAATGGGACTATATGCCCGACATCTGTTTGCCCATTTATTCGGGTTGTTCATCTTAGTATTCATGCGAGACCGCACCAAAGCAATTTGGATTGGTAAACATTAAATAGCTTCAAATAAATGGACGTGTCGGACGTCATGGGACGTGCCGGACGTCATGGGACTATCCGTTTCATCAAATTCATCTCCGAAATTCATGGTTGACTTTTTACCCGAAAAGTCAACCGGTTGACTTTGACCAAAAAGTCAACTGTGACACATTTTCGTAGTTATAGTCTGTCCTGACTAATTTTGACGTTCCGGACTCAAATACGCAGTCCGCGTCTCTAAATTCCGCTCCAAACTCAAAATCGTGCTTTAAAGCCATCCCACGAAATTAATAGAATTAACTCCATACTTAACCAATTTAAATAGTTGAATTAAACTGAACTAACCATTTAAATACTCCTCATCACATATCAAAAAATAACACATGTATGTATAACACAGATACATCTAATAAAAGAAAACACACAAGAATTTCACATAAATTCGTTTATTGATAATTGTTAAAAGACATAATACTCTCGGATATTACATTCACCCTCCCTTATAAGGATTCCGTCCCCGGAATCATTACACATCAAACAAAAAGATTAGGATAATTTTTCATCATTTTCTCCTCGAGTTCCCACGTAGCCTCTTCGGCGTTGTGGTTCCTCCATACTACCTTAACAGAAGGTATTATCTTATTTCTCAACACTTGTTCTTTTCTATCAATTATCTGTAATGGAACCTCTTCATAGGTTAGGTCCTTTTCAAATTGGATGGGTTCATACTCTATGACATGCTTGTAATCCCGTTTATAGGGTCGTAAAACTGATACGTGGAACACGTTGTGTATATGTTCTAACTCCGGAGGTAAAGCTATTTCATAAGCTACCTCACCGACTCGCCTTAACACTTCAAAGGGTCCTATGAATCTGGGACTAAGTTTTCCCTTCTTCCCAAATCTCATTTTCCCTTTCCAAGGTGAAACCTTTAGAAACACATAAGTGCCGACGTCGAAGTCTCGTTGTTGCCGATGTTGATCAGCATATTTCTTCTGTCGATCCTGAGCTATCACTAATCTCGCTCGTATTATTTTGATCACATCTGCAGTTTGCTGCACTAATTCTGGCCCTAGCAATTTACGTTCTCCCATTTCATCCCAGCACAATGGCGTTCTACATTTTCTTCCATATAAAGCTTCATAAGGTGGCATCCCAATGCTCGCGTGGTAACTATTGTTGTATGCAAATTCCACCAACGGTAGGTGGTCATCCCAGCTTCCTTTGAAGTCCATAACACATGCTCTCAGCATGTCCTCCAATGTTTGAATAGTTCTTTCACTCTGCCCGTCTGTTTGAGGATGATACGCGGTGCTCAACCTCAGTTGCGTTCCCATGCGTTCTTGAAAGCTTTTCCAGAAATTAGCTGTGAACCACGGATCACGATCTGACACAATTGATACAGGTACGCCGTGCCTGGAAATGATCTCCTTGATATAGAGCTTTACCAACTGATCCAAGGTATATCTGATCCTAATTGGCAAGAAATGCGCTGACTTGGTCAATCGATCAACGATTACCCAAATTGCGTCGTAACCTTTTTGTGTATTTGGAAGTCCTACCACGAAGTCCATCGTGATATGCTCCCATTTCCATTCCGGAATTTCTAATGGTTGAAGTAACCCGCTCGGTCTCTGATGTTCCGCCTTAACTCTCTGGCATGTCAAACATCTGCTGACGCACTCTGCCACTTCTCTCTTCATATTGGGCCACCAATAATGTTGGCGAAGATCCTGATACATCTTTGTGCTTCCCGGGTGAATTGAGTAACTTGAGCTATGAGCTCCCTGCAAGATTTCCTCCTTTAACTCAGATACCACAGGCACCCAAATTCTCCTCTCAAATCTTAATAGTCCATCACCACCCACATTGAACTTAAGCTCCTCCCCTTCTGAAATTCTTTTCCTCACCTTCTCACATTCTTCATCGCTGCTTTGTTCTTTCTTGATTTTGTCCAATAGAGTCGGTCGAACCTCCATTGCAAACAACTTCTCATCCGACTCACTTGGACTCTTTTCCTCGAGTTCCAAACCGACCATTTCCTTAATCAACTGCTCTTGAGCCGTTAGCATTGCCAACCTGCCACTGCCCTTTCTGCTTAGCGCATCTGTGACCACGTTAGCTTTCCCCGGATGATATAAGATGTCGCAATCGTAATCCTTTATTAGTTCCAACCATCTTCTCTGTCTCATATTCAACTCCTTCTGCGTGAAGATATACTTCAGACTTTTATGGTCCGTGTATATTTCACACTTTACACCATATAAATAGTGCCTCCAAATCTTCAGGGCAAATACTACCGCTGCTAATTCCAGGTCATGGGTAGGATATCCCTTCTCATAATCCTTCAACTGACGCGATGCATATGCAATAACTTTACCATGTTGCATAAGCACACAGCCAAGTCCTTTGTGAGACGCATCACTAAAAATTACGAAATCACCAGTATCGTCTGGTAAAGACAAAACCGGTGCCTCACTCAATCTTTTCTTAAGCTCCTGGAAACTTTCTTCACACTTCTCTGTCCAGATAAATTTTACAGACTTCTTCGTTAAATTCGTCAACGTTCCTGCTATCTTCGAAAAATCTTGGATAAACCGTCTATAATAGCCTGCCAATCCTAAGAAACTTCTTACTTCAGTCGGCGTCTTTGGTTGTTCCCAATTTTGTACCGCTTCCACCTTTGTTGGATCCACGGAGATTCCATCCTTGTCGATCACGTGACCCAGAAATTGAACTTTCTCCAACCAAAACTCACACTTTGAAAATTTTGCGTATAACTTATCCTTCCTCAATGCCTCCAATACCAACCTTAAGTGTTCAGCATGCTCCTCTGGAGTCTTGGAATAGATCAGGATATCATCTATGAACACAACTACGAATTTATCTAAGTATTTCTTGAATACCCGATTCATCATAACCATAAATGCCGCCGGCGCGTTCGTTAATCCAAATGACATCACCAGGAACTCGTAGTGACCGTAACGAGTCCTGAATGCTGTCTTAGGAACATCTTCCTTCCTCACCCTCAATTGGTGATATCCCGTCCTCAAGTCGATCTTGGAAAAATATTTCGCTCCCTTCAACTGATCGAACAGATCATCTATCCTAGGTAATGGATACTTGTTCTTGATCGTCACTTTGTTCAACTCTCGATAGTCGATACAAAGTCTCATCGATCCATCCTTCTTTTTCACAAATAAAACTGGTGCTCCCCAAGGAGACACACTCGGTTGAATATACTTTCTATCCAATAATTCCTGCAACTATACCATCAGCTCTTTCATCTCTGCCGGTGCCATTCTGTATGGGGCTTTCAAAATCGGGGCCGTTCCCGGTACTAAATCTATAACGAATTCGACCTCTCTATCCGGTGGAAGCCCTGGTAACTCTTCCGGAAATACATCCAAAAATTCATTCACTACTGGTATCTGTCCCATTCCTACACCTATTTTCCGTGTATCGACGATATGGGCCAAATATCCTACACTTCCCTTCCTTAGCAACTTCCTCGCTTGCAACATCGTCAGACAACTCGAGTGTCTCGGCGACTTACCCCCGTAGAATACTACCTTAGACTGATTTGGAGTCATAAGATTTATACACTTCTTCTGGCAATCTATCATCGCTCCATGGTTAAATAACTAATCCATTCCTAGAATTACATCAAATTCCCCTAATTGAATCGGAATTAAATTCACAGGCAACTTATATCCCCTGATATCTACAACACAATTCCTATAGACATGGCTAACGGGAATGACTTCCTTATTAGCGACTTCTATGTTCAAAGGATATTCTAATTTTTCCTGGGGTATGTTTAATCGTTGGGAGAATTCATGGGATACGAAGGAACAAGTAGCACCCGAATCAAATAATATGTAAGCAGATATATCATTGACCGGAATGATACCTGAAACCACGTCCTTGGATGCGACTGCATCCTGAACCGTCATGTTGAAAGTCCTTGCTGTTGGTCGATTCTGAGTTGGTGGTCCAGTAATTGTGAGATTTCCACCGCTTGGTCCCCTTCCTCCATTTCCTCCTGCTGAATTCTTCTTTGGGCAATTCCTTGCCTGATGATCCAATGCTCCACAATTGAAACATCCATTCCTCTTTGGTGTAGAGCAATTGGGAGAGATGTGCCCCTCTTGCCTGCAATTGAAACAGACATTCTTCCCTTTTAGACATGCACCCGAGTGATTCCTCCCACACTCCTTACACGCCTCAGTTCTCTTCTTTACTTCACCTGGTTTTCCCCCAGAGTTTCCCGAGTTAAAATTGTTATTGTTGTTGTTGTTGTTCCACTTCCTCTTGTTTCCACCACTGCTGCTGCTACCTTCCCCGCGATTCCCTCCTTCATTCTTCTTCTTTTTCTCCTTATTAAACTTCATTAGGGCTTCACTTCCGCCCTCAGCAATTATAGCCTTCTCCAGGAGAGTCGCGAAGCTGTTCTTCTGCAACACGAAAAGTTTACTGTATAACCATGGTTTGAGACCCTGCTCAAACCTCCTCGTTTTCCTCTCCTTAGTGTCGACCTGATGAGGCGCGAACCTCGCCAGTTCGTTAAACTTTGCGGCATACTGGGGTACGGTCATGTCTTCTTGCTTCAGCTCCAAGAATCGCATCTCCATACGACTCTGCATACTCGCAGGGAAATATTTTTCGAAGAAGATCTTCTTAAACTCTTCCCAAGATATCACACCTTCTCCCGCCCTGATCTGGTTTGCCTCCCACCAGAAATTGGCTTCACCCTTCAGCATGTAAGTGGCGAAGATTGTTTTCTGATCATCTCCTACGCTAGCAATAGCGAACGCCTTTTCAATTTCCTTGACCCAAGTTTGGGCTTCGATAGGTTCGGTGGTTCCTTTGAACTCAGGTGGTCCCGCGCTCTTGAAGCCTTTAAAGTGTGCCACCTGGCTCGCTGGAGGGTTATTGGTATTTGGGGTTCGATTCTGAAGTGCCCCAGCTAACATGTCGACAAATTGTTGCATGGGGTTCGGTGGACCCCCAGCATTACCGCCTGACCCTTCTGGTACTTGATGACGTCTTCCTCTAGCCATCTTTCTGTTTAAATAAACTTAATGTCATCATCTCATAACTTATTCCTACAGCATATATAATTCATATAAAACTTAATCATCACATCACATATTTAAATAACAGCATATTTATTTATAAACATAATACCCAAAGTATTTCATCGTCTTATGGCATCAAGCCATTTACATCACTTAAACCATCCTATTTAGTGAAACTGGAAACCAAGTTTTATTTCATAGATAAGCGTTCTACACGTTAGTAGCAAAAGTTTAACACCAACAAACTAAAGACCCCGCCTAATGGCGTCTTCATGCTCTTCATCCGCTATCTCTAGCACCAGCCCACGGCTTATGGCATGTCTAGACCGGTACTCCTCACGTGGAAAGTGATACACCCTATGCTGGAACCTCCCATGTGCTGACTTAAATGCGTACTTCATTCTATCCATCCTAACCTTCTTATCTCTTACTTCTCCTTCTAACTCGCTTGTTAGCTTCTCGGCCTGAGCACGGCCTCTTCTCTCATCTTCCCAGAATGTGGTAATGATCTGCTTGTCAGTTTGGAGACTCTGAATCCTTGACTCTAGCCCATTAATGGTATGTCCCAAGTGGGTCCTGATAGCTTCTTTCTCGTCTTTCAGCCTGTTCGCCTTCTGACCTGCTGTTCGCAACTTGTCAGCCAGATCCCCGTTCCAATGCCTCAAGCAATGCTGCAGCCTGCTGCTCCCCCTGATACAGCTCCTCCAACTCATGAACTTTGTCATTCAATTCTGTAATCCTATCCATCAACTCATCCAATATGGTATCCTCAGGTGCTTCCTCGGAGTCCTCCTCGGGCTCCTCTTCCTCTTCAGGATACTCCTCTGGGTCTGACTCAGCTGCTGCCTCAGCTATAGGCTCAGGTACAGCTGTCACCAACTGCTCACTCACTACGTGAATATCTCTAGCCTCCTCTTCTCCTGACATCCTACAATCAAGACAAAGAACTCAATTAGTATTTTAAAAATAGATATTGATTTTGTTTTTAGAAAAATAGCTTCGACACTACACTTAGAACTCTACGTGAGTTCATCTCCTTATTACCTCCACTAACTTCCCTAAGGTTATAGTCTAAGATTCCCCACCTAAAGTTTATAACCTACGGCTTTGATACCAACCTGTGACGCCTCCAAATCCGTGTAACATCAATTACAGGACATGGTGCTCACGATACAACATACATCCTCATCTATCTAAGTAAACTCCAGCAATAATAATAGTAATATTATAACTATTACGTACTTACTCAAAATAAAATCCCAAGTCTTTACAACCTTTAATAAACCAAAACTTAAACTTAGCGTTTATCGCTACATTACATCATATGCGGAAATATAAACTTATTCTATAAGGTAACTAGCATCATTTCATCTTAGTCTTCCCCTTGTCCTTGCCCGAGCCCTCAGCCTTCTCATCCTTAACTGAAAGGTTTAAGCAAGAATGAGCACAAATTGCCCAGCAAGTATATAAAGAAGTTTGAAAACATACATCAGGAGTAAAAACAACTGTATGACAATATCTCAACAGTTGAAAGAATTATCAAGTGTTAAACAAGAATATCAAAGATAAAAGTTTATAATTCTCCATAGCATACTAAGGGGTGTTAAATACCCTGAACATTGCTTTGTTTCATCGAAAACCATCAGACGGTTTAACAATCAAATAGATTGTAAACGGTCTCTGCAAGTACTCCAGGTGATCAGCCTATTGTACCCTACATTGTGCACAAGTATAAAGTTTAAACTGCATAAGCATAAATGGGACTATATGCCCGACATCTGTTTGCCCATTTATTCGGGTTGTTCATCTTAGTATTCATGCGAGACCGCACCAAAGCAATTTGGATTGGTAAACATTAAATAGCTTCGAAAGATTTGAATTAAATCATTTTTCATCAATAATAACTAGCCGAAAACAAAGGCCAGGAAACATACTTAGAAACAGTTCGATAATGACATGAAACTTATAAGCATAGTTGTTAGAATAATAACTGAGTAATCATCGATAAGCTTGCAAGATAATTGAAGTTGTATAACTTCACAACAAAGGAACTTGCACGAATAAATAGCTAGCATAAGTCCAATACTTACCCTCACTGAGATAAAATAAGTAAGGATTGAATAAATACCCAATAGAAATTAGGGCTAGGAAACTTGCCTGATACGTCTGCTATCGTTAAAGCTAGCAATTAACCTTCACGTAACCTAATCATATGTGTCACATTAAGCCATTAGGTTCTTGAACTCTAATTCGAAAGAAAATGATTTCCTTTCATTATAATTTCATTAATCAACTACCACGTATGCTATCATCAAACTAATTTAATCATATATCATGTTGCGTTATATAGATAAAGTGGTTCAATATGAGAATCTGAGTAAAAATAAGTTTCTGGAATTTTTCCCGGTCCGACCCGACCCGACCCGGATCAGACCCGACCCGGACCGGCGCAGCTGCGCAGCCTCAAGCCGTGTTACCGGCGCAGCTGCGCTGCCTGGAAAACCCGAAACCCATCTTTGAGTGGCGCAGCTGCGCATCGTTAAGCCGTATGAACGGCGCAGCTGCGCTGCTCTTCATGCCCAGAAAATTTTTGCAGTTTTGAGCAGCCATCTTAGCGAATTAATTCCGATTAAACCATACATGATATGACCATGAAACTTGGACACAACATACTTCATCTAGCATACTATTTTACAAAATATCACATTCCAGAAAATAGCAAATTAAGACCACGAACCGACTACCTTGAAAAGCGTGCCAGGACAGGTTCTAACACTTAGAAAAATTCTGGAAAACCCAGAAATTTGCAGATTTTTATTTCCAACATGCTTGCTCTCGAAAATCATAACTTGCTCAATTTAACTCCGTTTCTTATGAAATTTGGTCAGGTTATACATCATACTACACAGTATTTTATAAAATTATTACACACACTAATCGGGTCATAGAAACCATGATTCCAAGGCTCCGAAAAGTCACAGATTCTATGTTAAGCCATCTTTGACAAATTTTGTGATTTTGATTCTAGCATGCATGGGGTTGATTCCTACTGTCCAGACCACACATACTAACATATATACACGTAACCCAACCTTTAACTTCACTAAATTACCATGATTTGAACAATTTGACATCTAAGAGGCATTTTAGCAAACACTTAGCATGCATGGCATAAATTCATACGATTCAATGTGTAAGAGACATGAATTAAACCAGAACTTTCGTTCTCTACAACTATATATCAGAAACAAGCACTAGCATGGCATTACAATTCCAAAATAAGACATCTACCATGCTAATTCATGCATTTTTCACTATTTTCCTTCAAGAACATAAAAGTAGGTTTCATGGCTTACCTTGAATGTGAATTCCTCCTTGTTTAATCCGATAGCCTTGCTTATTAGACTCTCCCAAAACTCCAGAAATCCTCCCTAACTCTCCACTCTCGTTCACTCAATTTCTTTAGCTCTCTTGGTGAAATTTTGTCAACGTGAAGAATATAGAGGTGGAGAGTATATATATATATATATTCTTAGCATGGATTTTACTTGTAACTTGCATTCTCAAATCATCATTTGAAAGACCCTTGATATATCCCATGATCACTTGCTAATTAAATCAAAGAAAATGAGAGTTAAAGAAAATGAAAAGGTTTAATTTATTAAGGAGTTGTAACTCCCTCTCCCTCTATATTACTACATACGTATATACACCCTCCCTTGTCCCAATATGCTGGTCACGTGGCCCCCTCCAGCTGCTGATTGGCTAAAAATATTATTATTATAATCAATTAAATAACCATTTTGACCCTTTTGCACTCCGTAGCCAAATGTTTCGATACTTATATCGATTCCTACTAAAATCGACGTGCCGGACGTCATGGGACTATCCGTTTCATCAAATTCATCTCCGAAATTTGTGGTTGACTTTTTATCCGAAAAGTCAACTGGTTGACTTTGACCAAAAAGTCAACTGTGACACATTTTCGTAGTTATAGTCTGTCCTGACTAATTTCGACGTTCCGGACTCAAATACGCAGTCTGCTTCTCTAAATTCCGCTCCAAACTCAAAATCATGCTTTAAAGCCATCCCACGAAATTAATAGAATTAACTCCATACTTAACCAATTTAAATAGTTGAATTAAACTGAACTAACCATTTAAATACTCCTCATCACATATCAAAAAATAACACATGTATGTATAACACAGATACATCTAATAAAAGAAAACACACAAGAATTTCACATAAATTCGTTTATTGATAATTGTTAAAAGACATAATACTCTCGGATATTACAGTAATGATCCTTAGAAAGGAAATGAACGAGTTAGAAAATATATAATATTTGAAACATAATTGTGTTTAATTTAGGGTTATGAAATAAAATCTAAAATTTGTTGAAGAGCTGAATGTAGTAGAATATATATGTATAACTTATATTAAGGTAATGTGTTGAAGTTATTCAACGATAAATGTTTTTAAAGAGATTTGATGGAAACCTGAGTAAGGTAGGGTTTCGGTGATTCCGAGGACGGAATCCTTATAAGGAGGGAAGGATGTGACATCTCAGATTTTTAAAATTTATAAATGAGAATTTAATAAATAAAATTCTTTATTATCTGATATTTTGAGTTTGAGTATGTGAATACGTGTCATATATTGTGAAATATGTGAATTGATGTGAAGAGAATTTAAATGTTAATTTTAATATATAATGATTAAATAAATATTTTAATTAAATTATTTATTGAGTTAAATAAATAATTACATGATTATTATGGAGTAAGGTAATTAAGTGTAGTATATTAATTAAATGGGTATTTAGTATTTGATTTAATTGATATAATGAGTTTATGTTATAGTTCTAATTTAATTGAGATAATTAAATTAGATGAGTAAGGTGATGAGTGTTACATGCAATTATAATTAGCAAGTAATTATAGTTATGTGTTAATTTTATGTGCTTAATTGATGTTAGACTTTTAATTAATTAAATTAGAATGTTAAGATTTAATTAATTAAAGAATAACATTAAGAATATGTGTTAAAGGATTTATGAAAAGAATAAAAAAAGTTTTTTTAAAAATCGTTTTCCCAAACAAGGCCCTTGCACCATTTTTAAGTCCGTTTTGCAAAACGGGGCCTTAACTATTTAAAAACCTGTTTTTTTTAAAAAATAACTTATTTTGCCAAACAAGCCTTATGGCTTTTTAAATTCTAATTGTAACTTATATATTAATGGTACTTATTATATTTAATATATGCCATTATGTAGTGGAAGTTATATGTATTATAATTATGTAATATAGGTATATTATATTATATGTATATTACGTTAGATTAAAACAAGAGTTAGAAAAACAAAGTTAGTTTGCTAGAGAGAAAAAGAAAGACCAGAGAAGAATTAGAGAATAAGAGAAGGAAAGAAAGGAAAACGTAAGAGAATAATCATCTTCTTCTTCAAACATCTAAGCAGAAAGGGTATGTCTTAATTCCCTTATATTTTGATATATTTTCTTTATGATTGTTCATGAGTATGGGTTCTCTGTGTATATGATTTAGCATGAAAGTTATACATATATGATGTACATATATAAATTGTGCTTATAATGGTTTATATATGAATTGTATGCCATAAACAAGAATTTTCAGAAATCAAAGTTTTGTTAGAACATGTTTTAAATGGAGAATATGTGTTCACGTGGAGTTTTCATGTTTTGGTTAATTTTAGAGTAAAATTGATGAAATTATTATATGTTAATATGCTTGTTAGAATTATTTTTGATGATATCTTGAATCATGGAAAGAAAATTCATGAATTTCTTAAGAAATTGTTTTATAGTGAATAGTTTTGGAAAATATATGAGTTTCTATGAAAATGTCAAAATTGAGTTGTTAAAACCTTTGATTTCATTGCTTGGACAATTTTTGTGATTGGTAGCATCAATATAACAAGTGTAGTATTGTGTATGCATGTCTTACATTGTTTGATTGACTGGTAATTGTCGTTGTTGAATTGTTTGGGTTGGCAGTGAAGCAGAGTGCCGTTGCTGCACTGTTTCTTTCTGCGTTCCTGCGCAGCTGCGCCGGCAACAAGGGCAGAAGCAGCGCAGCTGCGCCACTGGGTTTTCTGGGTTTTGACACCTGCGCAGCTGCGCCGGTGCCAAGGCTTGTGGCTGCGCCGCTGGCTGAGCAGAGGCAGAGAACTGTAATTATTTGTTCAAGTTTTAAAACCTAAATTATTTTGTTTATATGATAATGATCATGTACCAAGTTGCAATAACATATTGTTATCATGAATTTGACAATTTCATAACTGAAAAAAAAAAAGAGGTTTTGGAAAACCTTAAAATATTATTTGAATTGTTTATAATAGATATTAAATTATAATTGTTTAAATATAACTTAGCTAATATGATATATATAATTATAATTTGAATATTTATAATTATAGTAAAGGTTTAATGTAAATTATGATTGTTAAATTATAATGAATTGAGTTGATTGTTTTAATCAAAGTAAATGTTTAACTTGAAGTATAATTTGTTTAATTATAACTTAATATGTTATTATAATTTGGAATAATTATAATCAAGGTAAAAGTGTAATTTAAATTATAATTTATATAATTATAATTTAATGAGGGCATGAATAGAAATTGAGTATTTATAATCTAAGTAATGGTTTAATTTAAATATGTTTAAATTATGATTTAATGTATGATGTAGTTGATTCATTATAAATTATTATTGTTTAATTATAGTTTGATTAAAGTGGATGTTTAAATTATAATTTAAAATGAGTATGTAATTATTAATTGATTAATCATGTGAAATATAATATGATTATGTGATGTGATTAATTATGTGGTAATTAATTATTAACTTATCAGTTAAAGAGGAATGAGTGAACCTAAAGTGGATAACTAACGATGAGGATTAGCTATGTGATAATTAACTGATATTGTTAATTATACATATGATTTGACAGTGAGTGCCAAACGAGTAAATAGAAGAGAATTAGAAAGTATAAAGTAGTATTTACTTAGACGTTTGATAAGCGTTGCTAGGTGACTAATAATTGATGCGTATGGTAATACGTTATGTAGGATCATGAAGCAGATTATATTAAGCTGTTTTTCGGTATTTGATAATCTACGAGCCAGGCAAGTCTTTCGGTTCCTATTTTCTATATGAATTTGATGATATTATGAACTATTTTAAATTATTTTGCAAAAAGCATGATATGTTATATATGTTGTAAACATGAATGTTAAAGTCAATTTATGACTCCATTGATTGATTAAAGAATGTTGATTGAGTAAGGAACTCAATCTTTATATCTGTTATGTGAATTAAAGCATGTATGCCATGTTACTTTAATTATTATGAGATGTATGTTGAGCATGTTATTATGTGCTATGTGATGCATGAAAACTGTTAGAACTTGCTGAGCTGTCGAGCTCACTCTTGCAAATAACCATTTTTGCAGGTCAAGAATGCAAAGTAATGATATATGCTAGTTAAACTTTAATTGAGATCAATAGCGATGCGAGAAATTATTTATTCTAGATGAGTAATGTAATTGTTTTAAATGTAACATGATTGATAAATGGTAAGTTGAGCTATCCGATGTATATGGATATTGCTTCATGATGTAAGACTTGTATAGTCATTTTGTTGTAACGATTCATGATATAGATTTGAATCGAAGAGATGTTATGTAAATGTTGAGATTCAGGGCAATAAAGAAGGGATTATATAAAAGTTTTAGTTATTCCGCATTTTTTGTGATTTTAATATCGAATAATGATGTAAAGTTAGATTGAAGTTGTATTATTAACAATCGAGAATGAGAACTATATTGTATGAATTTTGGGGTCGTTACAGATTCCCATCGTTGGGTACGAGGGGTTTTATTTGTCAGATGGTCATATCACTTCCGATGACTTGTCCACTTAGTGGGGCCCACGCATGATAGGAGCTCAAACCCGGGCTACACAGTTTCTAGGATATGTGGTTCCAGGGTCTCTTGTGATGATGGACAGGATATAATGCTTCTGGGAGCCTTCTCACCAGACTCAAATAGCTGATTAGAGACGTCAGTTGGAGTAGAAGTTGACATATTATCGTCTTCTGGGCGGGGACCCTTCATTAGCTAGTACTTTTGCTACTCAGGATCACAAGGCTGGACCTTCAGGCATTGGTGGTTCTCGTGGGGCTGGACCAACAGGTATGGGTGGTTCTGACGATGGAGGTGGTCCCTTTGCCTATCGCCTAGATGTACCGAATATGCCTTATCGCTCAGAGATGCTGCATATGCCCACTCAAGGTGACTTGTCCCAGGTTGATCAGTTTGATGATTCTAACACCTTTCTGGACGATTTTGACATTGAGTTACAGCCGCCTTATTAGTCATTGTGCATTAGTGCCCCAATATCCTGTACTTTTTATTTCTTAGTTTTCACATGTATCATAGGGATGACAGTGATGTATATATAACACTGATGTATTTAGCAGATATTTATGTATGATGATGTTTTCTATTTATTTATCACACGTGCTATATTATCACTCGTTATGATGCATGCTTCATATATATTTAAATGATTTGATAGAGATTGACCCATGTATGGTCTTTTTGACATAGTTTACAGATGGCCTCTTTTGCAGTCGCTCGTCTGGAGCATTCTCTACCTGGTCGGATATCTACTAGTGAGAGTTGTGCATGACGCCCTACCATATTCTGACTGGATCATTGTAGGTCGCATGTTAGACCATTCTCTATCTTTATTATCCTTCCAGGTGCCGTAGAGTTTTGTAGATAGCATGCTGGTTCATTGGATTCTTGACAGGCATGTTTTCAGGTTCGGTTCTGACGAGTTGACTCCTACACTGGAGGAGTATGGTCGTATCTCTGGGTTATCCATGGAGGGACTATGTGCTCGGATGGCATTGGGCCATATGCGCTGCTAGTTTATGATGGTCACCGGATTGAGGAGGACAGTCATCCTAGCTGAGGTGGGTGGTAGTCACATCATTTCTTTGGACTTCATGATAGACCATTTTGCATCTGCTAATAGCTTCGCCGTTTATCATGCAGATTTTGCCATTTTGGAGGAGAGATGGCACATTGCACGAGTGGATGCCCTGGTCATGTGCCTCATATCATATCTATATATGCCATTTTATGTTGACCATCTAGATGTTGGGATGTCGATGGCTGTCAGGGTTCTTAGAGATGACTTCATCATTCTTCCTCTCTTCTTATCTTAGACATTGATATCAGCATCCTTCTACCGGACTGTTGGGGATCAGCAGTTTAGAGGTAGCCTCGTTCTCCTATACATCTGGTTCATTACCCACCTTAGATTGATTGGCTGGCTTAGTCGTCATGGGTTTTACTTTGGATATGGCATGTCGCAGATCTACTCCTACCGCACTACTTCCTGCATCGATGAGGCGTCTTGGACTATATTCCTGGGTTCCATAGAGGAGCCTTTTGAGATAGTTATGTACTCCGGTTATTGCTCCTTTCTGAGTTTCACCACCCATGTGGCTGACCTGGATTTTCTTCCCTTGGCCGGTTTGAGGGGTGTGACGACCTATCATCCTCTGGCGGTGATGGGCCGGTTTGATCAGTATCAGAAGGTCCATTCATTTGAGGGGACTAAGGATTATCGCTTCCCCATCAACTCAGCTACCGAGGCTAATCTAGCTCGTGTCTACGGATTTTGGTCTCATCGGTAGACAGTGGAGTTCAAAAACTGCCATCCAGGCCAATCTGCAGAGTACTCAGCTTGGCTAGTGTCGGATTTAGCACCAGATACAGCAGATCAGGTTGAGGTAGGATCTTTATCTAATGATAAGGGTTGGTCCACTGATGTTGAGGAGCCTATGGAGGATCCCATATCCCCGACCGAGGATGTTTTGTTTGCGGAGTTGACAACTTCTTTAGTTAGTATTGTTTCGAGTTCATCATTAATTTCCATGGAGGAGATGGACAGACAGCTTCATCTGGTGACCTTTGAGAGGGATCAGGCTCGATCCCTGAAGTTGACCACCATAGTTGGTCGGGATGTTGCTATTGCTGAGAGAGACGCAGCTTTTGTTGCCAGAGATCAGGTCATTATTGATAGAGATGTTGCCCAGACTTTTACAGATAGACTTAATGGTCATGTTCAGGATGTAGTGCAGAGTCAGGAGGGTGTTTATTGCATGACACTAGAGCTGCTGAGACGCGTTGATGTGTTGGAGCATGAGCTCAGGGATGCTCCTCAGACTATAGATACGACTAGATATTTGGCTATCAAAGTTTTCACTATCATGGGATCTTGAATCCGATTTCTTGAAACTAACCCCTCGAGTTCATCTTCAAGATCCAAACATTACATATACAATGATTTTTACGTTATTTAAACATTACATCACAAAACCCGGTCCATCGTGGGAATCAAGTCGGGATCCAATCATGGGAGCTCGACACCGGAATTCCTAGGCTCACATTATTATTCCCGAATATGTCACGACCGCAAAATTCATACAATACAACTCTCTACATCGGTCGTTAACAATACATCGAACTTCTAACTTTACATCATTAATCGATATTAAACTTAATAAAATATGGAATAATTAAAAATTTTATATTTTTCTTTCTATATTTCCCTGAATCACAACCTATATCATTACATATCTTTGATTCAAATTTATTTCATGAATCGCTTCATCAAAGTTGCTATATAAAATCTTACATTACAAGTCAATATCCATTATACATCAGACAACTCAACTTACAACTTAATAATTATAATACATCTAAATCATCAACTATATTTCTCATCTAAAAGCAAATAATCTTCTGTAATTGATATTGCTCTCTATCATTCAGTTAGCACGTATCATTACCTTGAATTCTTGACTTGCAAAATGGTTATTTTGCAAAAATGAGCTCGACAGCTAAACAAATCTAACAGTTTTCATGCATCACATATCACACAATATCATTCTCAGTTCATACATCATAATCGTTTAACTAAACATATCATACATGTTATATTTCATATCTCAATTAAAAAATTGAGTTCCATAACCCAATCAGTTTATTCATAAATTGACTTTCATAGTGTAAAGCATCATTTATAATTGCACATACATTCAACAGTCTAAATTACAACAATCAGATACCAAATTCATTAAGCAAATAGGAACTGAAAGACTTGCTTTGATTGTTGTTTACCAAAAATAGATTAACACCTTACAGCTATCTACACTTCACGTGCCCTACACAATTATATAATCATGCACATCAACTATTAGTCTCATAGAAACGCATTTTAGTTGTAATGTAAACTTTACTCTACATCCATACTCCTTCCTATTAATTAATACACAATGTTCAATTTGATTGTGTTAACTTTTGACTTATATCTCACTATATTTCTTCGTAGTCATACTCAAAGTTCCTTCAAATGTTTAAGTCTTACTAGGACTCCTTAGTGGTTTATATTATCTCCCTTCCATATCTTATAATATTCATTTCATTTGAGTTAAAACATTTTTTTAGTTCATTAACAATTGGCACGACGTTTCGACGTTCATTCGTCTCACGCCCGATTCGTCTCTCTTGTGTACGCTTAACATGCTCATACAACTTGTCTAAAACATCATTGATTAATGTTAAGCATCATTATATTTCATAACATTTATGTTTTATAACTTAGAACAACATCTTTTATCGTCGAGACCACTACACTTGCTTACGTGCATGTCTGACACCCTTCGATTGCCTCCGAATACGCATCAGTCACAAAGATGGCCATTTTGACCCCTGCTAACGACTTTAAATCAAAAAAAAATAAAGAATGAAAATTGTAGGTCTACTCGTTATCTTTTCAAATCATCCTGAATCGCCTTAATCGGAGTTTATATAAAGAAGTTATGCTTGATTTACTACAGGAGGTCAAAATAGTCTCGCCTTACACAATTTACACTATTCCGGACAGCCTTCACACCCGCTAGGGCTGGTGTTTTACCCCTATAAGACCCGCTAGGGCGGGTCCCCCTGCTGGTGGGATTCCTGGCTCGCAAACTGTGCAGAAAAAAAAGCCATTTTGGCTTATTTCTTCGCACTAATTTCTGATTTTAACTAACACAATGCATATAAAACTTTATGAAAACATAATCTTAAACTTCTAACATGTTTTAATATACATAAACACCACAACACATAATCAACAAACTTAATTTCATGATTTTGAAGAACACACCATTTTTAAGCGTTCTTGAAGAAAATTGACACTATGAGTTTGTTTTTAAACCAAATCACGTAATTCAAATCGTATTAACTTCATTTCTTAACATATTATTATAATCTAAACTTAATTCTCATAATCATAGCATAATCACACACAATTTTTGATATTTAAGAAACTATTTTTCAAACTAGTTCACTTTAAATTGCTATGAACATGATTTCTTCATGTTAATCATATTTACATGAATTGAACCACATAAACTATCATATAACTCATATATAATAGTTTATATACATAATCTAACACATATTGATCATTAATTTATAGTTTATCATGAAAACCTATTTACAGAGAAGTAAAAACAATGAAGAACAAAACATAAACTAAATTATACCTTTGCTTTGATAGAGAAAGAAGATGAAGATGGTGATGATGATGTTTTGAATTCCTATTTTTGATTTCTCAAAGCTTCTTCCTCTTTCTTCTTTTTCTTTCTTCTTCTTTCTCACTCTCTGTTTACTTTTCTATTCTAACTCTGTTTTCTAACTTAACGTAGAATAGAAAACTGACAATATAGATATAATACATATAACTATATATATTATATAACTGACAAATACTTAATATACAATATTAATAATATATCAGTTATAACTTTTTAAAACTCAAAAGCCATAAGGCTTGTTTGGCAAAAACTATTTAATTTAAAAATAGATTTTTAGGATATAAGGCCTTGTTTGGCAAAACAGAATTAAAACAGATATAAGGGCCTTGTTTGACAAAACTAATTTAAAACACTTTTATTTTATTATAATAACTCTTTTAACACATAGTTTTCAATGTCGCACTTTATTTAATTAAATCTTTCCATCCCTAATTTAATTAAATTAAAGCTAACATCAATTAACTAAATAAAATTGCCACATAACAATTATAATTACTCATTAATCATAATTTTATGTAACAATTAGTAAATCTCTACTAACAAATGCCACTAAATTACTTAAACATCAATTTAATATTAAACATCAATTTAATTAATGTATTGCACTTAATTAAATTACTCCAATACATGAATATAATTCTCTTCATACCAAATCGCACATTTCAGAATATAACACATATACACATACTCGTACTCGAAACATCTTAAAATAAGAATTTTATTTATTAAATTCTCATTTATTAATTCTTGAAAATTCGGGTTGTCACATCATTCCCTCCTTATAAGGATTCTGTCCTCGAAATCAACGAAACCTCCCTTACTCGATTTTCACTAAATCTCTTTCATAATTATCGTTGAATAACTTCAACACATTACCTTAACAAAAGTTTTATATATATATCCTACTCCATTCATTTCTTCAACAAATTTTAGGTTTTATTTTATAACCTTCAATTAACTCAATTATGTTTCAAATATTATATACTCTTTAACCCGTTCATTTTCTTTTTAAGGATCATTACCATACACTCTACTCGTCGAATTCATATACTTCTTAATTCACTATCTTGTAAGTATTCAGGTTATCACATTCGCCCATTCTTCTAGGAATTTCATCCTCGAAATTTTTATTTACTAATCTTTGTTCAATCTATCACAATGGATTTTACGTTAATCTTTATTCACTGAATTGTATAACCAAATTCTTTCTCTAAAAAGATCTTTCATCATCACAAGTTGCATTCTACAACTACTTCTTTCTAAGGTCTATCCTTCTTGCCACATTCATCTTCAGAATAATAAGAATCTTCCACAATTGCTTAACAATTGGGAAGCGATATAAATAACTTAGGGATTTAAAAGATTCCAAATCATGTTGAGGGGTCATAAGACCTTGAACTCTTCTCCAGGTTTAATAGTGTATCACCACTGTAAACCATCTTTAACAGAATGTTTGGGAATCACACAGACTAAAAACACTCTCTACAAGAACTCTAGGTGATCAGCCTATCGTACTCCTACATCGTGCACAACGTATTATATTATAACATCGTAACGAGTATATGCGTTACTTTTGGAACCATTGTCTCCGATAACGTGTCTCCTTTATAGGGTTGTTCACCTCAGATTTCAACATCTGAATCCGCCCCAAAAAAATTGGGTTTGGCATACTTTGTCAAGTACGATAGAATTTCATAAACATCTTTCGATATTTGTCTAGCTGAATCAAGTAGCATAAACTCTTAGCAACAATTCGGACATCAATCAAAATATATATATATATATATATATATATTTAACCAACTCAATAAATTATTACCTTTTTTTATAGTTTAAGGATCGAAAACTAAAAATAAATAAATCTTTTTATAATATCAAGATACCGTACCGTCGTAATGGTACGTTGAGGATTTCGTCATTATTAACGTCGTCATACTATATACCATAGTGGGCTGACGATCCTACGATCACATCCAACAATAGGTTTAACTGCATTGATGACTTCCTCGATTATTATTTTTACACCATATCAAATGATGAATAAAATATATAAAATACATTTTGAAAATTTTAAATCATTTTTGTCTAGCTAAAGAAATTAGCATAGACATGTGAATAATAGCAATATTTAAAAAAAAATCATTGGTTCAATCATTTGATCCAATATTTTTCAAGAAAACAGAAATGCAAACATTAGCACGAAGTCAATAAATTTCAAAAATTTAGCATAGCTAGAAGATTTAGAATATCCAATTTTCGACCATCAATATAAATCTTTACTCCACCGTTTAATTACTTAATCATTCTATCAATCTTGAACACCATCAATGCTTTCTATACCATAACCTTTCTATACCCAGTATAGTTCATCAAACTTACCACAGTTTGGAAGTTCAGGAACTTGCCACAATAATATGAGTTTAAGAACTTGTCCTAGCAATACGGAGTCAAAGAACTTATCAGGAACTGTCCATATGCTTAAGGGTTCAAAAACATATATACGATTATGAGTCACGAACTTACCATAAGTATGAGTTTTAAGAACTCGCACCTAACCTTAATATCATCTAATCTAATCTTAATTGTCTCTAACTATCAAATATAAACATGGCACAAGAATCATCTTCTCACTATATATCTATATCGATAGCGCGACACCAACATTCCAATGATTATCCATGCGATAAACCAATTGTAAGCACAAAACCCATGCCTATACAAAGGTTTGTACAACTCAGCCACCACATGAGTCCTCAGTTGAAATCCCACTTAACCCTATCTTGCTCATAACTTGCTCTTTGGTAGATACGAATTTTTTGTATCTCATCATTTATAACTCCTCGTGAGTTTATCTCGTACTATATCATAGTACATTCTCTTTATAGCATCAAACTATAACTATTCAATCATTACATACCATCTGTCTTTTACAACTTTAAAAGATCACGTTGTGATCCTATTTTATAATCATCTCCCTTATGATTCTTTTCTTATCTCATGATCATTTTGTTTTACAAACTTCTTATCTTTCCCTTTCATCATGTCATATTATGATTTAATTTATGCTTTTAATCTTATAGACTTTGTCTATTTATCATTATTCGTCATCTTGATTATTGGAGTTAGGTAACACCCGATTCTTATCTTTATATCTCTTCAAGATTCTTCGTTGAATCTTCTTGTTTATTTATCAATTCTTCCTTTAAGAATTTCTAACTTCATTCATATTGTTCAATATTTTATTCGAGTTTACTCCTTGTCATTCTCATCTTCTTCTTATAATATTTCTAAGACTTACCTCATCCTAAACATCTACGTATGTGAAAAAAATCACCTTTTCATCATACGTATCCATAACTCTATATTCGGTACACATCGAGTCTCTAACAGTGTTCAATATAGTAAGCTGAGTGGTTTCCCACAAACAACCAACAAACTAGTTTCCCGTCCCGTCTACACTGTATTTCACAGAGAGTTAGAAAGATGGCTAGTTCGTATATACCTCTGCTCCCTAAAGGAATCGTTTAGCCCAGATACTATATATCAACTATTAAAGAGTACGAAAGTACCACTACTTAAACTTAACTTCTTATAACCTAAGGTCATAGCCTAAGGTACTCTTACCTAAGGTGTATAACCTATCAGTTTTGATACCAACTGTCACGACCCCAAAATTCATACAATACAACTCTCGACATCGGTCGTTAACAATACATCGAACTTCTAATTTTACATAATTAATCGGTAATAAACTTAATAAAATGCGGAATAATTAAAACTTTTATATTTTTCTTTTCCATATTTCCCTGAATCACAACCTTTATCATTACATATCTTTGATTCAAATTTATTTCATGAATCGCTTCATCAAAGTTGCTATATAAAATCTTACATTTCAAGTCAATATCCATTATACATTAGACTACTCAACTTACAACTTAACAATTATAATACATCAAAATCATCAACTATATTTCTCATCAAAAAGCAAATAATCTTCTGGAATTGATATTGCTCTCTATCATTCAGTTAGCATGTATCATTACCTTGAATCATTGACATGCAAAATGGTTATTTTGCAAGAATGAGCTCGACAACTCAACAAATCTAACAGTTTTCATGCATTACATATCACACAATATCATTCTCAGTTCATACATCATAATCGTTTAACTAAACATATCATACATGCTGTATTTCACATCTCAATTAAAGATTGAGTTCCATAACCCAATCGGTTTAGTCATAAATTGACTTTCATAGTGTAAAGCATCATTTATAATTGCACATACATTCAACAGTCTAAATTACAACAATCAGATACCAAATTCATAAAGCAAATAGGAACTGAAAGACTTGCCTTGATTGTTGTTTACCAAAAATAGATTAACAGCTTACAGCTATCTGCACTTCACGTGCCCTACACAATTATATAATTATGCACATCAACTATTAGTCTTATAGCAACGCATATTAGTTGTAATGTAAACTTTACTCTACATCCATAACCCTTCCTATTAATTAATACACAATATTCAATTTGATTGTGTTAACTCTCTACATATATCTCACTATATTTCTTCTTAGTCATACTCAAAGTTCCTTCAAATGTTTAAGTCTTGCTAGGACTCCTTATTGGTTTATATAAACTGTGACGCCCCCAAATTCAGACCGTCACTGATCTCGAATTCGGTTCGTCACGTACTAATTCTAATAACAACTAAAATCTCAAACAATGGAATAAAAGAATAATTTACATTGATATAACATAAATATTCTAGTCCCAAGTCTCGAAACTATTACTAAAACACTTTCATAACTTAATCCAAATATATCTTAATACATAACATTAATCAAGTCTTAATACAACATAAAGGAAACATCCTAATATAGATAAGCACAGCTACTTCATAGCCTTGCCTTCGCTCTTGTCCTGTCCTGGGATTTCCACCTTGCTCTGCCCTAACTGAAATGTTTATGGGAAGAAAGAGTGATCAATAAATTTTCTCAGCAAGTAATATGCCAATAAATGTGAACAGATGTATATACGGTCCTTAATCTCAAGGGTAAAACAGTAATTAATAGCTCAGGAATTCAAATAAGAATGTTGTGAACAAAATAATATCAATGACTTCCAAGTCTATTTTGTGCAGTTAAATAAGAACCACTACGGGTCGAGAAGTTATTAAAGGATTCAAATATTTTAATAATTTTCAAAGTGAATGAACAGATATCACAGAGAGTCACTGTGGACCAACAATTTAACAGAAGAATCCAATGAATTCCAAGTTTCAAGTTTATAGATATTAGATACTGAGTAGTCACTAAGGACCACGAACGTTTACTAGAATCACCAAAGATATTTCTGGTAACCCAAACAAGTACAAACAAGGGATCAGCCTACCGTACTTGGTGTTATGCATAACCTATCATACTACTGTCGGTACCCCGACTATATAGTTTCCCTTTCTATGAGGGTTGTTCATCTCAGTCAATTTATAAGAGTCCGCACCAAGGCAATTGGTGTGGATCGCTTTCTAATTCATGATATTAGTCTAGCCGAATCAAGCGGCGTAGACAATTTCAACAATGTATTTAAGAACGATTTATGAGTTCAATACTCGCAACATAATTTGAAGAATATAATCGTGATTTAAATCAAGCTATAAAATATAAAATTATAAGACAAGAATTATTCCAGAACTTATTTACTTGTACGATCAATAATAGTACAAGCTCAAATATGTGTTCAATAAAGAGTATGAATCAAATACTTGCTCAATAAAAAGAGTAGTCAGATACTTGCATTCAATATATAAATCAAATGAAGTTAGGAACCTTTCTCGATAAAAGTAGGGTAAGAACTAGCATTAAAGAGATAAAATTTAGATACTTGCACAAATTCCAAAGTTGTGTAAGTTAGGATACTTGCTTACAAGGTTCATCGAATAAAGTAATACAAGGGTTTAGGATACTTGCACTTAATAATACAAGAATGGGTTCAACAAAACTTGCCTTAAGCGTAGATTACCACTTATAGCTTATCAACACTTCAAATTCCTATCGTAATATATATTTACATGTATAGGATATTCATTAGTCATATAGTTTAACATTGTCACCTTATCTTGTATATATAATCAACACATAAGTTATGTCTTATCCTTACTGCACAGTTATACCACATATAGCATCGTATTATAACACTTAACCGATTATGTCATTATTATCTATGGAATTCCCTCTCTCAGTTAAACATCTTCATAGTATGTCATTACGTATTTATACACATATGGTATGAAATTAGATTATAAAACATCAAGAAATCAAGTAACATAGTTATATATTATGTATGGCATTATAGTAAATAATAACACTAAATTGGTTATGTTTTATTATCCTTAAAGTTCCTTTTCACAAGTTAAACATCATTATGTTACATCACTATCACATAACATTACAACTAATACCAATCAGACTCTATTCGTAGGTTAGAGTATCATTGTAAACAAATTATCAATATTAGAATTTGAGCAGAATACTCAGATAAATTTCCAGACTGGCGCAGCTGCGCCCTGGTTAAGCCTAGGGACGGCGCAGCTACCCTGTCCCCTGGCCAAATCAAGGTTGAGCTTTTGCCTCACTGCTTTGTCCAATATGTAACCATACATTAACACATCATGTATTCATATTTTAAAGGGTCTTAGATGCTTACATAACCTTTCTAAGTCCAATCTTTCATGCAATGGTTCAAGATTAATATCTTTGATGACTTAAGGCTATATAAAGTTATGAAATCATAAAGGCTATTATGTTTGACATGCATATATGCGAGGTGGTCATATAATCTATCAATAAGTATGCTCACATATTTCTACATCCTATACGCATAAATAACATCGTTATTTGTTTGAAAACTTAATCAACCTCATACTTGATTAATTCGCATTATTTTTAACAAGTATGTGCACATACCTGATATATTAGCAATGTTAAAAGCACTATTAAGCATGTTAAAAATATCAGAATGCTATTACACTATGATCATGCAACTTAGTTTGCAAAAAGTCTGAACTTTGCTTTTGGAATCGTTACGACTTAATCATGTATACTAGCGTAAACTCAACACCTTATATTCACATTGCATATGTAGTTAAGTCAAGTTTACATGCTCACAAAGTTAGAACATCTCTCATATGGTATTCATAGATATTAGTTTCAAATATATCAAGTTTCCTTTGAAAAACCATTTAGTTTAAAGCCAAACAATTTGGACATGAACAAGGAAACCATGTATCACTAATCATGCTAGCT
Organism: Panax stipuleanatus; assembly: GCA_020205555.1. Taxonomy (NCBI): domain Eukaryota; kingdom Viridiplantae; phylum Streptophyta; class Magnoliopsida; order Apiales; family Araliaceae; genus Panax; species Panax stipuleanatus. Next base: position 53,478,643 of record CM035116.1, on the reverse strand, counting down.
TATGTTCATAAATTAGTTATATAAGTATATTATCATGCTCATATGATCAAAATATGAATATCATACTTATATGTCAAAGTCCATTTTCAAAACGTATACTTTCTTTAGTAAATGTTCACTAATGAGGTGTAACATGTTCATGTTATATATGTTCATATGTTAACATGTTCGTCATGCATTTATAAACATGTTCAAGATCAAAATATGGATATGGTTCATACGTGTCAAAGTTTGCTTTCAATACTTATATTTTTGTTAGTAACGTTCATTATTAAGGTCCACATGCTCAAGTTACATTGTGAGACCTATATACATAAGTTAATATTTCTTTCATCCATCTCTACGTCATACTAACATGCATCAAAAGTCAGAACATCAATAACATGTCAAAGTTTGTTTATAAGACTTTAAGTTCATTTTCAAAACTTACACTTTCGTTAGCATGTGCACTAATGAGGTTCGCATGTTCACCTTTCATTATGAAACTTATATACGCAAGTTAACATGCATTTCATGTGTTTCTAGGTCATACTAATATGCTTGCAAGGTCAGAATATCCATAGGACTTATAAACGTCAAAATCCGATTATAAAACGTTAAGTTTATTTTCAAACTATAAGCTTTTTCATCAAGTTTGTATCTCATCATGGTCAAACCTACTCATGTTATGTCAATATACTTGCTTATACATGTTACCCATGCTTGCAAGATGGTTTAAGTAGTTTATTAACTAATTAACATATAACAGCTTAAGCAAAATTCAGAATCTGGTGCAGGGGACCGGCACAGCTGCGCTACGCCTCAGTTATAAACCGGCGCAGCTGCGCCGTGTCTGGTTCATGCCAGAGAGCAGCCTGCTTCGGCAGTTTCCAGCCCAAACACAAAAATTACTTCACCAATTCGATTGCAATCAGCCATATAACAGTCTAAACATGTATATAAGCTAGTATAGCAACTAAGAAACAACTAACAAACATTACTTGATCACATAATCATGAATTCCATACTCAATTCAAGAATTAGAATCTTGACAGCAAACTTGAATGAAGAACAAGAAATGAATATTATACCTCTGTAATGCAATTTAAGCTTGCTAATGCTGCTATAGAACTCCTCCCTCAACTCAATACATAATCACAGTATACTAACTTCACTTGGAATTCTCAGCAAATTAAAATGTGAAGGAAGGGAGCTCAATTTATAGAACAATCAAAACACAGACAATGTCATTGTTCTTCAATTTAAACCAACGTGAATAAGAATTGCATGTTGGTTATGAAAGAGTTGGTAGATAGTTGGTGAATGAAATCATTATTCCCACTCCCCCATTAATCATGAGCTAGAACTTGCTGAGTTTGAGGAAATAAGGAATAGGCTAGCTTGGAGTATATCACGTGAAGAGAATGAATGTGACTCTTATTATGGGACAACAAATACAAGCTCAGCTATTGGTCAATATGGGTATATACAATCCTTATGTTATACATTGATACATAATATCTACACTTAGGTTATAATACACACACTATATACTTAAATTGTATTCATATAATACATGCTTAGGATAAAATTTTAATGTCATCATGTAATTCACATAAATAATATTTCAATGTAGTAAATGTATTTTGCACATATATAATCCATGTACATTGTCTCCTTTATTATTAAATTCTACTATTCAACAATTGTTTACAATATATTCATGATGTACTATTTTAATATATACTCATACACAATTGTCACATAAGCATTATCATGTAGCTTTCTCAATTCAATAACTTTACTATATAGTTTATGTATGATTGTATAGTCACATTGTACTACACTTCATATAACATATAGGTAGCTACTATACATTATACATTTAATTCGCATACTTGCACATAGAAATTAATTGAGCAAATATAGTCTACTCGTTTATATATTATTGTTCTCAATGGCAATTAATTACTTAATTACTTATCTTATCAATTAATTAACAATAATATTAATTAATCCATCCCTCATTAATCAATGTAATTATTAATCTCCATCACAATTAATTAACATTTATATGATTAATTATCTCATAAATATAAATCTTATTATATTTATAAACAAGTTGCCTATTATTATATTTCTCATAATAACGATTAACAATTAATATAGATTAATTGTTCACTTAATAATTCATGCGTTAATTAATATAATCATTAACATTTCTCATCACTGTGCCACACAAGGCATTCAACGAGCTTATCGCAAACTCCATATTTCCTCAATTATTATAAATTCAATTTAATATAATCGAATTACTTTTCTCATAACTCATAAATATATGTTCTAATAAGTATTCATTTTTTTATTATATCAATAAAATAATTATTCATGAAATTCACGGTTCTTACATTAACCCCTTCCATATCTTATAATGTTCATTTCATTTGAGTTAAAACCTTTTTTTAAGTTCATTAACAATTGGCACGACGTTTCGACATTCATTCGTGGCACGCCCGATTCGTCCCTCTTGTGTACGCTTAACATGCTCATACAACTTGTCTAAAATATCATTGATTAATTTTAAGCATCATTATATTTCATAATATTTATGTTTTATAACTTAGAACAACATCTTTTATCGTCGAGAGTACTACACTTGAGTACATGCATGTCCGACGCCCTCCGATTGCCTCCGAATACGCATTAGTCACAAAGATGGCCATTTTTATCCCTGCTAACGACTTCAAATCGAAAAACTTAAAGAATGAAAATTGTAAGTCTACTCGTTATCTTTTTGAATCATCCTGAATCGCCTTAATCGGAGTTCGTATAAAGAAGTTATGCTTGTTTTACTACAAGAGGTCAAAATAGTCTCGCCTTACACTATTTACACTATCCCGGACAGCCTTCACACCAGCTAGGGTGGGTGTTTTGCCCCTATAAGACCCGCTGGGGTGGGTCCCCCTGCTGGTGGAATTTCCGGCTGGCGAACTGTGCAGAGAAAAAGCCAATTTGGCTTATTTCTTCGCACCAATTTTTGATTTTAACTAACGCAATCCATATAAAACTTTATTAAAACATAATCTTAAACTTCTAACATGTTTTTAATATACATAAACACCGCAACCCTTAGTTTCATGATTTTGAAGAAAACATCATTTTTAAGCGTTCTTGAAGAAAATTGACACTATGAGTTTGTTTTTAAACCAAATCACGTATTTCAAATCGTATCAACTTCGTTTCATAACATATTATTATAATCTAAACTTAATTCTCATAATCATAGCATAATCACACACAATTTTTGATATTTAAGAAATTATTTTTCAAACTAGTTCACTTGAAATTGCTATGAACATGATTTCTTCATGTTCATCATATTTACATGAATTGAACCACATAAACTATAATATAACTCATATATAATAGTTTATATACATAATCTAACACATATTGATCATCAATTTATAGTTTATCATGAAAACCAATTTATAGAGAAGTAAAAACAATGAAGAACAAAACATAAACTAAATTATACCTTTGCTTTGATAGAGAAAGAAGATGAAGATGGTGATGGTGATGTTTTGAATTCTTGCTTTTGATTTCTCAAAGCTTCTTCCTCTTTCTTCTTCTTCTTTCTTCTTCTCTCTCACTCTCTGTTTACTTTTCTATTCTAACTCTGTTTTCTAACTTAACGTAGAATAGAAAACTTACAATATAGATATAATACATATAATTACGTATATTATATAGCTGACAAATACTTAATATACAATCTTAATAATATATCAGTTACAACTTTTTAAAACTCAAAAGCCATAAGGCTTTTTTGGCAAAGACTATTTAATTTAAAAATAGATTTTTGGACTTAAGGCCTTGTTTGGTAAAACAGGATTAAAACAGATGTAAGGGCCTTGTTTGGCAAAATTAATTTAAAATTCTTTTATTTTATTTTAATAAATCTTTTAACACATAGTTTTCAATGTCACACTTTATTTAATTAAATCTTATCATCCCTAATTTAATTAAATTAAAGCTAACATCAATTAACTAAATAAAATTACAACATAACAATTATAATTAATCATTAATCATAATTACATGTAAAAATTAGTAAATCTCTACTAACAAATACCACAAAATTGCTTAAACATCAATTTAATTAATGTATTGCACTTAATTAAATTACTCCAATACATGAATATAATTCTCTTCATACCAAATCGCACATTTTAGAATATAACACATATACACATACTCGTACTCGAAACATCTTCAAATAAGAATTTTATTTATTAAATTCTCATTTATTAATTCTTGGAAATCCGGGTTGTCACATCCTTTCCTCCTTATAAGGATTCCGTCCTCGAAATCAACGAAACCTCCCTTACTCGGTTTTCACTAAATCTCTTTCATAATTATCGTTGAATAACTTCAACACATTACCTTAACAAAAGTTTTATATATATATCCTACTCCATTCATTTCTTCAACAAATTTTAGGTTTTATTTTATAACCTTCAATTAACTCAATTATGTTTCAAATATTATATATTCTTTAACCCGTTCATTTCCTTTCTAAGGATCATTACCATACACTCTACTCGTCGAATTCATATACTTCATAATTCACTATCTTGTAAGTATTCAAGTTATGACAGAATATGTACAATGTCCTAGTCTTTGATATTAGATGATTTTATCGGTTGAAATCACCATTTATAGCAATTTTGGACCCGTTCCGCCTCTACATATAGATCTATGATTGTACGGGGTAACCGGGACCGATTAAAAGTAGTAAATACATAGATCTACCTAGGATCTAAGCCGATCTAGCATACGAGTTAAAGCTTCATGCTTAATAACCATTCAAAAGGCTAGATTCGGCTTAGATCTATGTAGATCTTGCCTCTGAACTTGATTTACAACCAAATATACGATAAATAACTGATGGGATATATAGATCTACCACCTACACAATAATATACGTATAAAACAACAAGTCTAGCAATGTTTACACAATATATCACATAAATCTAGTACATTAAACACTAGTTACAAAGAAAGTGGCTAAAATGAGCACTTTTTCACCTTGGGGGACGCGTAAACAAGCGTCTTATCACCCGGGATCAACTAAGAACACTCTCGAGACTCAAAGTATGTGCTAAACAAGATTAAACAACTCAAAATGTGTGTAGAATGATAAAAACCCGAGGGTTTCTCTCTCTAAAACTCTTCTCTCTCTTTTTTTTAAATGAGCTGATGTTGCTGATTTATAATCACGAAGCCAGCCGCATACATACATGCGACTAGCCACATGTATACCTGCAGCTATGCCCCATGGGTCCTGCTATCTCAAAGTTTGTTCCTTCGGTCTCGGATTGGAGAAAGTTGAGCTTCGCATGCCAAACTCTCGAAAAGTCTTTGCGGAAGGCTGCGGAATAAGGTCGAGTCTGACTAAATCGGGGTCCGAGAATATGATGCTGGTAGCTGAGAGGTATCTTCCGATTCCAGACTATAGTTAACTGGCTTATTTTTGATGGCACGTAATTTGAGGTTTGCTTAGGTGACTTCTGGCAGACACTTTCTTAGCTTTGCAATCCTCGTTCAGTTCGCGTCTTGTTCGGACGTCATTGGCCCTTTGAATCATTCACAGGGTTTGTCTCCAGGGTGATCAGGTGCTTTTCCCCTATCTCGGGGTTGTCTCTGAAGTAAAATTATGTTTTTGCCCTTCTTCAAGGTTAGTATAAAGAAAGTAAAATTTCGAGTGTCTACAATGGTATGTAAAATTAATTGGAGAACATGAATTATAAGTTGTAGCTTACGCTCGAGGCAAGTTTCCTTACCCTATCTTGATTACGATTACGCAAGTTTTCTATCCCTGACTTGTTATCGTTACGCAAGTTTCCTTACCCCATCTTGATTACAATTACACAAGTTTCTTAACTCTACTTTTAATTGAGCAAGTTCCTAAATTCTATTCTTATATTGAGCAAAGTCTTACTGTTGTTTATTCAAGTTAATGATTTCAATTGAGATATTCTAATCCTTCTAAAGGTAATACTTCAGTTATACAATGCTTATTCAATTGTATACCTTTGAAATTCATTATTTGATTTGAGTATCAATTGTATTATTGAACCTTGAAAGACTAGCGAACATTTATTGATTTGACTAGTCCATAGTTGATGAGTGTTCTAAATTCTAGAACTATTATTTTAGCTTAGCTTATCCAAACCAAACTTTCTTTGGTGCAGACTCTGATGTTAAACTGAGATGAACAAACCCTCTATAGAAAATTATTTACGCGTTAGCGTTGAGATGTTATACATATACATGGTACTAAGGGCTGATCCCCCTAAGTGCGAGAAGTAAGGTCTATATAGTCTTACGACTGTTAAAGGTTTAAAGTAGAAAGACTTGATAACCTGGGACATAGTTTTTGGTCTTGTGACCCTCAGATGTACTTTTGATTCTTGTTATTTATTCTTGATTCAAAAGCCGAGCTTTTTATTACTCAGTATCCGTTGATTATCTGCATGTTATTATTATTATTGTTGTTCACTACAAGAAATAGTTCTATCAGCAACCGCATATCAACGACCGCCTACAGTCGAACTTGGCCATCAGCGACCGATACCGGTCGCTAACAGCCGTCGCTTAATATCTTGTCGCTGGAATGTACAAAAGCGACCACTATTTACGACCGACATATCTGCGACCACTATTAGTGACCGATGCCGTCGCTACGGTGAGTCAGCATTATCAGGGTCGAAAGGCTGACGTGGACCACGTGTCAACAACCGCCATCCGCGACCGTTAGCGACCATGATCCAATAGCAGTTGCTGATATATATTAGCGACCGCATGTGGTAGCTGATGTATAAAAATAAAAATAAAATTATTTTTTCTATTTTTGGATTTCCTAAATAAAAGTACCTTGTTTGTGCCTGTTTTATATCCCAACACACAACAGACAGTATATATAAACTTCCAACCAAGTTTTATATAATCCCAACACAAGCACAACAATATAACATCCATCCATATACCGACACATACACCAAAACAGTATAAACTATATAAACACTAAAAAATCAATATGAATGAAGAAATACATACAAATCTCAAGTTTGTAAGTAACATACAGTCATCCAAAGAATGAATATAAAAGTACAAGGCTCATATAGCTATACAACAAGACTAACTATAGGTCAGCCGTCATGCATCTTCGTCCAAATTAGTATCTGGATGATCACCCTGTAATTAACAAAATAATAAAACAAGTTACATATATAGTAAATATATAGTACATATAAGTGACTAATTAATTTGATGGTAATATAAATACTAAGATTACCTGGTAGCCATCCTCCTACAGTGATGATGCTGCTACCGCCTCTGCAGCAGCTAACTCATCAAGACTCAGAGCCCCCAAATGCCCGCCCAGTATACGAAGAAAATCACAATCTCGACAGATCGCTCTCACACAGTCAGCAGGAGTATGATGACCTAGATGGGTCGATGACTGTGTAGACTGGGTAGCAGAGCTGCCTCTGCTACTGATGGTTGGGCGTCATCTTTGTCCTTAGCCTTTGACGTAATTCTTCTTCACAACTGACGCCCTCTCCCACAGCTCTTGATTAATGATCGGACATGGAGTGCCTTCAGGATAACGCTCGTTTAATAAGCGCTTATAAGTATCCTGTCAGCAGGTTAACAATTAAATAGGTAAAATAAATATTAAATTCTAAATAATAACATAAACTTAATAAACAACATATATCAAAGTTGTCAAAACTTATTACCACGATCTGGACAGCATCAGGCAGACCATCACGGGTGGCCACGTACACATCTAACCAGTGGATAGGCGTACCTTGAGACTGAGACTCCTATACAAAACATACTCACATACTAAGTAAACATGTGATATTCTACAAACTATATATGATTGTAAACATATTAAAAATATTCTATCAAATATTCACAAGTTATTGTACTATTCATACGTAACCTAGCAGTGATATGCTACACCTGTGATATACTACCGCCCCTGTAGGTGCCTTTCGCCTTTTCGCCATCAGGTACACCCGAGGATCTGTTGGTGGCGGCAGTCTTGCGTCTTTTGACCCAGGGCTCCGCTCTCTATTGGGCACACATCCCAGCCCATATGGACTGGGTGCACCACCAGGGGTTTTGCTCGTGCATGTGCTCCTCTTCCTGGTCTGATTGGTCGATAGGTGCATTATGTAGGGCTTTTATACGTTCTTTATTCAAATTATCTTTGGTACGGATAGCGCACTTCTGCCAGAATAGTGTCTATATCACTGAGGCATGCGCGTCCTCCCATCTATACCGTTTCTGCAAATAAAACAACAATAATAATATTAAAACAGTACTCTATATTAACATATAATCTAACACTACTAAATAATTAAAAACTTACTTGAAATTCAGCCCATACTGCATCCTTATGGGCGATAGGTGTACTCACCCACGTAATCACAGGTGTCGGCCAATTCTGCAGGCACAACTGTGAAATGCACTTGACTATCTTGTTATCTGGAAAGTCACTACAATATACAACAAGTTACAGTAAAGATACATAGAGTTATTATAATATTTAAAGCAATTTACTTAGAAATCTAAAATATTTATATATACAGAAAGTGGATGTACGTGCTGTCAGGAGGAGGACGTATAGAAATAAGAATTCGATCATCCAGATTAGCAGGGGCCTTCGGCATTTGATTAGGCCCCCGGCCCAAGCTACGCTTTTTTGGCGCTGCTGAAGACGAAGCCATCTAAATTTTTACAAAAGATATTATTATGAGTTATATTTGAATATAAAATGACAATAATGACAATACATGCATATATGAATATAAAATGACAATAATGACAGGAAATTACATAAAATAGTTAAGTACATAAACATGGCAATGATATAAAGAACATGTAATACTAAACATACATTTTATTTTTTTATTCAATGTCTGAGTCAGAGTTATCTCCTCTACGTATTGCAGATTCATAACCATCATCTGCTTCAGATTCAGTTTCAGTGTCAGTTAATAACTCTTCCTCCTCAGTATCAGTGTTATCTGGCACAAGTACTGACTCAGGCTCTAATTCATTCGGTTCATCTCCACCATCTAACTGGATTACATCATTGTCGTCCTCCATATTTATAATTGTTTGTCTATGAAGCATCTACTCTTGGTAAATCTCCCCGTCTACTATTTCTACACGATTGCGCGCGGGAGTATAAAGTACAACTTGCCAATATGCAGGCGGTCTATCTCTTTTCCTAACAAGACTAGGAGTGTAGTATACTTGTACTATTTGTGTTGGTAACACAAACGGTTCGTTAGCGTACGTGAACCTATGGAGGTCAACATCAATGATTCCATGTCTGTCAACACGCATCCCTTTTTTTGAATCAAACCAACGACACTTGAACAAGTTAATATGACCCCCGTACGTCCCCTTATATGACAACTCTATGATTGCCTCTAACTCCCCATAAAAGGCCCGACCAAGCTCATTGTAACAATCTCCTTGGACACACACTCCAGTAGTCGTTGTTCTTTTATCGTGACCATATGCCTGAGTATGAAATTCACAACCATTGATTTTGTAACCATTGCAGCTCATTTGATCCCTGTCTGATCCCATAGATAGGACTTATATATTAGCCGGAATCGTTGACCCCGCAGTAAAAGCCTATAAAAACTCCATCCTATTAAATGAAGTTATAGTTAATATGGAGTATATATATGTTGTGCTTAAGTAACTTAACTTACTTTATCCTTTAGCCAAATTGCAAATTGTTTATCACGACTGCTTTGAATATCTTTATCAGTAATGCCGGGATGCTTCACTTTTAACTCGTCATCGTATGATCTATACAATGTTATAAACATTAACATATTGGAATGTACATTACATGTCATTGAAAGTTAAGGGATAAATATGTTATTTACATATGTACCTCACAAATTCGTCAATCTCCTCGCAATTGAGAAGAATTTAAGTATGTGCTGCATGTAATTCTTGTTCAAATAGGAATATGCGCACCCCTTTTCCATAAGCGTGGCCCGATAGACCAAATACAAAAAGTCGACTATTTAGTTCAACATTGCCCCCATCATCATATCTCAAGACTCGATTGCCCTTTGTCAAAACTTCTTCTGGAAAGTAGTCTGAGACAAACGTAGATATCTCATTGAAACTGTATGCCTCACATATCGACCCCTCGACATAAGCTCTATTTTTCACCTTCCGCTTAAGGTTTCCCATCACCCTCTCGAAAGGGTACATCCATCTATATTGAACTGGACCCCCAACACGAGCTTCATAGGGAAGATGGATTCGTAAATGCTCCATGGAGTAAAAAAAACCAGGTGGGAATATTTTCTCAAGTGTACAGGTGATCTCTATGATGTTCTTCTCAAGTACGGACATGTCCTTCTCATTTAATGTTTTTGAACATAAGCCTCTGAAGAAACGACTAAGATCCATCAAAGCATCCCATATTTGTTTATCAAGCAGATCCCAAAATGCTATAGGAATGAGTCTCTCCATGAACACATGATAGTCATGACTCTTCATCACTTGCAATTTCCCACCCATAACATACCTGGCAATGTTTGACGCATAACCATCTTGTAGTTTCAGTGACTTAACCCATGTGCACACATCTTCAACATATTTTTTGGATAATGTGTACCTTGCATGCAGTTTGACAATCTTACCATTAGGAGATTCATAAAGTTTTAATCCAGGATGCCTACAAATATCTTTTATGTCCAATCGTGCCTTATCATTATCTTTTGTCTTCCCCGTAACATTCATCACAAAGTTAAACATATTGTCGAACACATTCTTCTCAATATGCATCACATCTAGATTATGACGAATCAAATTTGTAGACCAATAAGGCAACTCCCAAAAGATGCTTCTGCGAACCCAGTTATGAGATTCGCCAAACCCATTGATTATGTTTGTGGAATCAATCGTACCAAATGGGATGACCGGCAATCTCATCACACGATCTCACATCTCTGTTCCTGATAATTGCGATGCAGGCATATCATTGTCTACTTTCCCTTTCCTGAAGTGTTCTTTATTTCTTCGAAACGGGTGATCTACCGGCAAGAACCGATGATGACAGTCAAACCAGCAAGGCTTTCGAACTTTAGACAGATTGAAAGACTTTGTCTGCTCCATACAATATGGACAAGCCAACTTCCTGTGTGTACTCCATCCAGCTAACATACCATAAGATGGGAAGTCAATTATAGTCCATATAACTGCTGCTCTCAGGTTAAAAAAAAATTTCGTTGCAACATGCCAAGTCTGTACTCCATCCTCCCACAATACCTTCAACTCGTCTAAAAGAGGTCTCAAGTAAACATCTAAGTTCTTTCCAGGACTCTTGGGACTAGGAATTACGAGTGACAAAAACAAGTATGGTTTTTTCATACACATCCAAGGAGGCAAGTTGTACGGAGTAACAATCACAGGCCAGCAAGAGTACGGAACAGCTGAGTGGTCGAACGAGTTGAAACCATCAGTGGACAATCCAAGCCTCACATTTCTAGGTTCCAATGAAAACCCAGGATGTGCTAAGTTGAAATCTTTCCAAGCCTTCCCATCTACGGGATGATTTAGTTCTCCATCTTTAGCTGGAGATTTCACATGCCAACTCATATGCTCAGCTGTTCTTAAAGACATGTACAATCTTTTTAGCCGATGTGTAATTGGAAAATACCTTAAAATCTTAAATGGAATAGAAGATTTTTTTGTAGTCACACCCTCTTTATTAGGCCTAAATCGATCATGACTGGAAAACGTACATCGGGTCATCTGTTCATTTTCCTTATAAAATAACATGCAATTTGTAACGCCCGAGAAAATCGAACGGTGATGTAAATGGGTTTTATTTGATCTATTAAATAAAATGCGATTATTTGTTTATTTAATTGAGTAAGCAAGTTGAAGGTCGTTTTATGACCTAGAGAAGTTCGAAATGGTTAGTATTCTGGCTAGGCGCTGGAAATAATGAGTGTGAATTTTCAAGATGAAAATAAAGTCTTTTTGAGAAAATGACGAAATAGGCACTATTCATCAAACCTTAAGGGTTAAGGTTTGACCCTAAAGGGTTAGGGTTCATGTAACCCTAAGCTCTTTCGAGGGTTCGAAATGTCGGAATGACATTCTGTTGAAAGATTTGACGGTAATATATCGTGAAAAGTTAAATTAGCCACGAAGAAGTTTTCTCAAAAAAAAGTATGAAAATCACTATTCATCCATTTCTGTTCGAGAATTTACTTTGAAATTTCGAGAAACGCGTAATAATAGAATTTCAAGGCGAGGTGGAATCTGTAATAATATTTCATTTATGGCTCGCGATGTTTTTGCGTAAGGACTTAAAATCCTAAGCGATAGAGAAAGTGAAATGTAAAGCAATTAATTAATTTTGTGTATAATAAATGATTATTATACGGAAGAAATACGCGTATAACAAGAAGTATTATACATGTATAATATGAGGTATTATACAAGAATTAATATGACATATAATATAAATTTTATACGGAGTAAATACATTGAAGTGTATTGAATTTAAATTAAAATCAATGAGATGACCCGTGGGTCAAACCATTGGGTAAGCGGGTGGGTTTAACCCATAGGTCAACCCACAACCCAAGTTGGCCACATGGGAGGCATGTGGGGCACAAGGTGCCCATGTGCTAGCATATGCTAGCACATGGGTAGACATAGGCTAGCATATGGAGAGATATGGGGGGTGAGGTGGAGAGGAGGTTGGGCCTAAAAGACTTATTTACCCCAAACCTTGTAACCTCTATAAATATGAGAGCCTCCCCTTCATTATTTGGTTGTTTAAGATTTCCACCAACATACATAGAGACAGAGAGAGAGACAGAGAGAGAGAGAGAGAAGAGCTAGCTTGAGCTTTGTAAGGAAAAGTTCATCCTTCAAGAAGAAAAGAAAGAAGTTGAGTATATATACTCGATCAAAGCAAGAACACTCAAGGTATAACATAAGGAAACCATGTAAAATCTTCTTCTTCTTTCATTAATAACTTTGATAGAGAAGTTATTAAGGGAGTTATGTCTATGGAGAAGTTATAAGGATGGTGTAAAGGTGAATTAGGAACCCTAATAAGCCATGCATGATAAGTTAATAAGAACTCATTAAGGTCTAATGAAGAACTTAGTGAAATAGTAAGAAATGGCATAATGATTATGTTAAACCATGAAAACTTAATTGTTTTGAATGATAAGAATTAGTAATAATCAACTATGGGATTGATTCCAATTGGTTTAAGCTAAAAATAACGACAAACGAAGATTCGACGAAACTTACGCGATTAGACGATAATCATCGAAAACGTACTTTTCTTGGATTAGAAGTCAAAAGTCACCCTGTACGTCGAAAACGATGGTTTTCAATTACAACACGTGTAATTAGGAAAATAAAACTTGCGAGAACAAGACCAAATTAATTCTGATTTAAAATGAAGAATTAAACGTCAAACGTTCACGAACGTTTAATAAAAACGTAGAAATGGACTAATCAGCGAATTTCTCACCAACGGATTCGAAAATGAATTTTGACTTGATAGGATGATAGAGTATATCATTTATGAACTATTGACTTTGGAACGAGCAAATTCCAAGTTATAACGATCACGTTACGGACTCGGGAATTTCAAAAATTTCCATGACTTAAGAAATTTTTCTGAAATGCAGGGACGGCTCCGCTCAAAAAGCTTAAACCGGTGCCGCCGTGCCACTTTGGGGAGAAATCTCTGTATAGCTAGCGCCACCCAACAAGGCAAAGCTGGCGCAGCAGAGCCAGCATGGCAGAAAGTTCTGACATTGCTAGTAATTACTTAACCTTTTGCATATCAGTTAATAGGCTAGTAAGTGATGTAATGTAACCCTTTAAACAACTTGTTTAATCAAGGGTTTAAAAGAACTAAACGTTAATCAAAACGTAATTGAACTTGAACTTTGGAAATATAAATCGTAAACCAAAGATTGAGTTAAAGACCAAGTTGAAGAACAAGTTAATATCTCGTCGATTATCATACTTAGTGATAATTGATGAAAGTTCGGTTAATAAAATAAGAATGTTAATAAGCCGTAATGAACATTAAATAACTTAAACAAATGTTATTAGTTTAACGTTTCGGTTAAGTTATACAAGAAGAAGAAGTTAGGCAAATGCATTGTATGTAACGACCATGAATTTTAAACTCCTTGTTAATTAAATATGTGATTTAATTTTAACGAGTTAATTTTGTGAGCTTATTTAAACCTTATGTGGTTATGTGAATTTGTGAAATGGTTAAAGGGAGTCACTAATGGTTGTTTAAATTAGTGGACCCTAAGACTTTAATATCAAAGAATTGATAGGGCGAGTATTAATTAAATATTCAATTTAATTGAATATAGTGAAAGGATTTAAACGTGTTGATTAATTTCCTTTATGAGTAATTAATTGATAATGTGTTGATTAATAATTATTACGAACAAATAATAATTAATGAGTAAGAGATTAATAAATATAATAATTTGATTAATTGTTTCATACAAGCATGCGATATGTTAAACCTTTAATATATGGTAGTTATCTATATTGTATATAATACAATGTGACTTTTGATATGGCTATATATATATTATATATAGATTATATAGTAAGATTTATTTGCATTAGTAGAGTTACACAATAATATTGTTTATATGACATGAAGTGTGTGAGTAAACATTCATGTATGCCTCATCAACATATAGTAATATCAATAAATAATTGATCTTAGTAAGTTATTATAATGATAATAGTTATAATAAAGAGTAATAATAATACCCAATTGCTTTACATTCGGTATTAAGGAAAATGTACATGGATTATATGTTGTGTACCTATTCATTATTAATTGCTATTTGAAATAACATGGTAACACGCATTTAAATATATATGGAATGGATACATGTAGCTTCAGTATATACTATGTGTGTATATATCATATAACCTAAGTGTATTATATTATATAGCCTAAGTATGGGCATATATTATACACACATTGTAAGATTGCTGAGATTAGTGGTTGTCCCATAATTAGAGTCCCATCCTCAATTTCCTCTCCTTCACGTGAATAACCACAAGCCTACATTTGCCTACTCTCTTCTCAAATTCAGCAATCCTAGCTTATGATTATAAGGGATGTGGATTTCATGATTTGATTCACCCACTCTCTGTTAACTTCCATGCTATTGAACAATCCATTGGATTGAATTGGAGAGCAAAAACATGGACCGTGTAATGAATTTCCTATATAAGAGTTCTTCTCTTCTTCTTATTGCAATTGCTGAAAATTCTATCAAGCAAGGCAAGAGTGAGTATACATTATAGTAAGAGTCTGTGAATTGAGAGAGTGAGAGATAGCAGCAAGTCCATTTCTTAACAGAGGTTATTTCAGCAAGTTTAATTAAAGCTAGAACTTATTTGTAGCTGAGCAAACAGGCAAGTTCCCTAACTTTACTCAAATTTATATTGAGCAAGTTTCCTAACTTCATTTGATTGTTATATTGAATGCAAGTTCCCTATCTTACACAACTTTGAATATTGTGCAAGTTTCTGAACTTCACTTTTTATTGTGCAAGTTTCATATCCTTCTCATATTGTCTTGAGTAGGATTATTGTTGAATTAAAAGTTGTTCATTTAAGCTTGAACTTTATTTCCAAGCATGCTAATAGGTGGTTTAATTACTTTACAATTATTCCACATCGATATCATTGATATTCGTACTTGGTGCACTTGAGTTCGTACAGTCTTGGACTTGTACCTTATTTAAAGTTCTAAAATTCTTGAACTGCGTCAGATAGAGTCTGAACCCTTGTCCGGTCAGACAATTACATAAAATTTTATAAAAGCTATCCAAACCAATTGATGGTAAGGATTCTTAGACTGAGAAGTACACCCCCTTATATATAGGGGAGTACCCCAGGTATCTAATAAAAGATACAAATAGCAGAGTTGAATGTTATGCATATACATGGTGTACGCTAGGCTGATCCCCTCAAGTACATATTCTGTAGCTAGTAACCAAAGGGTTAATCAGCTATTGATTCCATTGGAGTTTTTATAATTCAAAGTCTACTTGACTGTCAGTTATTCTAAAAGTAATTATTTTTCTTGCTTCTGATATTCATATTGTTGAATTCATTGTCAGATATATTTCTTTCATCATGATATATCCTTTATTGTTGTTTTTAAACTTGCTGAGTAAACTTGTTGCTCATTCTTGCTATATCATGACTTATATTGTAGTTAAGCCCGAGACTTCAGGGAAGGACAAGGGTAAAGGAAAGATGTAGGATTAGTTTGCAAGGAGCAGACTTTATGTTATGTTTAATTTAATTATTATTATTGTAATTTAAACCCTAATGACTCTTATAGGGTATGTTTGTAAGATTGTATTAAGGTTATCGAATCTTGGGACTAGTGACACCTTTTGAATGAACAACGTACGTTTATTATATTCCGCATTTTAGTTATCGTATGTTGTTTAGAGGTGGATGTTTGTATTGTATCTTGACGACCGGACCGGGGTCAGAGGACCCAGATTCGGGGGTGTCACAGGTTGGTATCAAAGCTGTAGGTTATAAACGTTAGGAGTGCGAAACTTAGGTTATAACCTTAGTAGAAAACTCAAGTAGAGTACGTAAGTGATGGGTTGAGGAAATCCAATTAGTTTTATTGTGATACTGAAGTTGTTTATTTGAATCAAATATGATTGATAGACGTCCTAACTTCTTAATGCTAACATGAATAGCATATCACATAAAGCCTAATATTTTCTTCCTTTTCTCAGATCATGCTGCCTAGAAGGTTACCACGAAACCAGAGGGAGGAAGGGTCCGTTAACAACGGAGGGGGGAATACTGACCCAATGCAAATCTTCGTTGACCTGTTAATAGAAGCAATGCAAAACAAACCCCAGCCAGCAGCAGGGCAGCTTTGGCTAGCTTTAAGGATTTTAATTGGTAGGACCACCGGAGTTCCGGGGAACCTTAGACCCAATCGAAGCCCAAACTTGGATAGAAGAGATGGAGAAAGTGTTTGAGGTCGCACGAGTGGCCGAAGCACAGAAGACGAGTTTTGCCACTTTCATGATGAAGGGCGAAGCTAATTATTGGTGGAAAGCCAATAAGGGACGGGTAGGCGAAGGAGTTATTCCTTGGGACAAATTTAAGGAGCTATTCCTCGAGAATTACTTCTCGGAGAATACGCAACAGGATATGGAGGTTAAGTTTCTGGAACTGAAATAAGGTAGTATGTCTGTCATAGAGTACGCGGCAAAATTTAACGAGTTGGCCCGATTCGCTTCACATCAGGTTGACACAGAGGCCAGAAAGGCAAGAAGGTTCAAATTAGGACTGAAACCATGGGTGCAAAAAGCAGTCGCGGTATTGAAGATTAAGACTTACTCTAATCTACTGGAAAGGGCTATCATTGCCGAAGGAGGTAATGAAGCCATTGCTCGATTTAAACAAGAAAAAAAGACAGGACATGAATGACGGAAAGGGGGAAGTAGCGGAGGCAGCAACCCCAACAAGCATAAATGGATGGAGAGCCAATCCTCTAGAGGTAACAAGTCCGGGGGAGAGGCCAAGAAAAGTGTAAAGTGAAACAACTGTGGGAGGAATCACTCGTGGGAGTGCATGAAAGGAAAGAGTGTTTGTTATTGTTGTGGACAATCGGGGCACGTGGCTCCTCAGTGTCCGAACAAGCAAAAAGGAGGATGTTTCTCATGTGGAGCCCCATATCACCAGATTAGGGACTGCCTAAAGAGAAAGGGCGATGCAGCTAGCGGCAACCGCAACAACAACAATGGACTGAGCATCGGAGGTCCAGCCAGTCAAGCCAACAGACCAACGGCACGCACGTTCAACATGACCGTACAAGATGCGGTGGAGTCTAAGGATGTGGTGTCAGGTATCATCCCAATCAACAATATAGATGCCTATGTGTTATTTGATTCTGGTGCTACCTGCTCTTTTGTTTCCGAAGAATTTTCTAAACGGTTAGACTTACCCCGTGAAAGATTAGAACACCCTATGAATGTAGAAGTAGTGAACAAGGAAATTATTCCCATAGAATACATTTATAAGAACTGTTATACCGAATTGAGAGGATTTAAGCTCAAAGTGGATTTGATACCGATTCGTTTGGGGGAGTTCGATGTAATCCTTGGAATGGATTGGTTATCGATTCATGGAGCAGTTATCGACTGTAAGAAGAAGAGCATACACCTTAAGACTCCGTATAAGTCTAAGGTGGTATTTTATGGTAGTAAATCGCCAAGACAGTCTCATTGTCTGACGATGATGCAAGCACAGAGATTGCTTAGGAAGGGTTGTGTAGGTTATTTGGCTCACGTGGTTGATACTCGACGAGTCGAGGGTGAACTGGATCAGATACCTATTGTAAGGGAATTCGCCGATGTCTTCCCAGACGAGATTTCGAGATTGCCACCGGATAGAGAGATTGATTTGGCACCAGGGACAGCACCGGTATACAAAGCACCGTATCGTATGGTACCGGTAGAGATGAAAGAACTGATGGCTAAATTATAAGAGTTGTTAGATAAGGGATACATTTGACCGAGCGTATCACCGTGGGGAGCACCAGTCTTATTCGTAAAGAAGAAAGATGGGTCGCTACGACATTGTATCGACTACCGGGAGTTGAACAAGGTCACCATTAAGAACACGTACCCATTGCCTAGGATCGACGATTTGTTTGATCAGTTGAAGGGGGCGAAGTACTTTTCAAAGATTGACTTGAGAACCGGTTATCACCAACTGAAGGTGAGGCCAGAGGACATTCCAAACACGGCATTCAGAACTCGGTATGGACACTTTGAGTTTTTGGTAATGTCATTAGGATTGACGAACGCACCGGCAGCAATTATGGACTTGATGAACAGAGTGTTCAAGCAGTATTTGGATAAGTTCGTGGTCGTATTCATCGATGACATTCTGGTGTATTCAGAGATGGAGGAAGAACACACCGAGCATCTTCGGATAGTGTTGGAGACATTAAGGAGGGAGAAGGTGTATACAAAATTCTCCAAGTGTGAGTTTTTGTTGCAGAGAGTGTAGTTTTTGGGGTACGTTATCGACAAGGATGGTGTTTCGATGGATCCAGCAAAAGTAGAAACAGTTATCAATTAGGAGCAGCCGAAGACGCCGACAGAGGTCAGGAGTTTCTTAGGATTAACGAGATACTATCGAAGATTCATTCAGGATTTTTTGAAAATAGCGTCGCCGTTGACCAATCTTACTAGAAAGATGATAAAGTTCGTTTGGACGGAGAAGTGTGAAGAAAGTTTCCTAGAATTGAAGAAGAGGCTTAGTCAAGCACCTGTGTTGGCTTTACCGGACAACACGGGACGATTTGTAGTGTATAGTGATGCGTCACACAAGGGTTTTGGCTGTGTACTAATGCAACACGGCAGGGTCTGTGACACCCTCAAATCCGGGTACTTCGTTTCCACATGATTTGGTGTTCACTTTCTAATATAACATATATCTACCCAATGAATAATGCAAAATAAACTACAACTTAAATTAAAATAACTAAATCTCCCTTAAAACAAGGGTTACAACCTTCTCAAAATCAATCCCAGGGTTACTCTAACCTTGACATGAATATAATAAAGTGCGGAAATAAAACATAACGTTCAATTATTACAATCTTTCTCAATTAAATAAAAACAAGTCTTCACTTGCTTTGCTTTCCCTTGCCCTTACTTGTAGACGGAGCATCAGCGTTATCATCCTTAACTGAAATTGTTATTTAATGCAAGAGTGAGCAAACCACAGCTCACTGGAGTTTAACAATAATATAGACATGAAAGAATATCTTTAAGAAAATCTGAACAACTTAGCTTGCTTCAATAATAAAGAATTGAATAATAATTCTCTATCAATATTAAAATTGGATATAGAATTTATCTGAGGGTCATAAGACCTTTGAACTCTTGTCCTAGGTTATAAATATTTTTATTTAAACCTTTTACAGTCAATAAGACTATGGACCTTAACTCGTACTTAGGGGGATCAGCCCTTCGTACCATGTATTGTGCACAACCATCTTAACGCTATGCGTAGTAACCTCCCCTATTAAATAGGGTTGTTCAACTCAGTAATTTGAATTCAAGTCCGCACCAAAGAAAGTTTGGTTTGGATAAGCTTACAAGGGTAATTTAGAATTCACGTTCATCAACTAAGGATTAGTTGAATCGACTTCCAATAATTCAAAATAAAAGAATTATGAATTAACATATGCTTTAGAAGTAAACCTAAAGCATTTAAAATAATAACTGGATCTTTACTTGAACAATAAGTTAAGACCATTTCAATTAAATAAACAATTGTCCAATACTGAAATGGAAAGGACATTCTCAACAATGAATATATGAATTCAAGAGATCATATAAAATCAATACAAGATTAGGGTTTAAAAAACTTGCGTAAAATTAACGAGTTTAGGGTTTAGAAGACTTGCCTCAAGCGCAAGCTACTTAATTCAATTCACGTACTTTAATACTTCCTACACATATATATTCAATCATAATAACCTAAATTAGTTAACACGTAACTAATTCACATAAGTGGTTAACCCTCATGGTTAACTCACATTCTGATTAAATAAACAATAATAATTAACTATCACATAGTTAATCACATCACACATATACTCACATAATTAAATTAATTATGTATTTAACTCAATTATAATTAAACAATTATAATTCAAACACTTAATCAAATTATAATTACTTAAATTATCAATACCTTTTAAATTATAAACAATTTATAATTTAAAATCAATTAAACCACATTCATGCATTTATAATTACACAATTTATAATTAATCATGTATTTATCAATTATAATCAATAATTAATTAAACTATAACATGCATTATAATTACACAATTCATAATCAATTATGTAATTATCAATTAAAAATTCATAATTAAACATGCATTTATTAAATTATAATTACATAAATTATAATTAAAATTAAAATAATTAAACTTCTATACCTTATAATTTCACAAAATTTATAATTTAAATTACACATTTACTCTTAATTATAATTAATAAAATTATAATTAAGTAACTTATTAAACAATTATAGTTTTAGATACCATATTAGTTTTTCAAAATTTCTTTTATTTTCCAAACATGAAATTATCATAATCATATAACATGTTATATCATTCAAAATATATATCCCCTTATCCATGAAAAATTAAACTAAGGTCTTTAAAATAAACTGTATAAGCAAGCAAAACTCACTGCCCAAGCACTGTGCCCGGCGCAGCTGCGCAGCCAGCTGCCTTTAAACCGGCGCAGCTGCGCAGGGAAGGAATCTGGGAAGGACAAGCGGCACAACTGCGCTGCTCCTGGCCTTGCTGCCGGCGCAGCTGCGCAGCAACTCGGCCAGACGCAAACAGCCACGTTACTCTGCTTCACCGATTAACCCATACAAGCCAACAAATGGATATTTACAGTAACTTAAACATTGTAAATCATACCTATGCAATTATACATATATATAACATGCTTCCTCAACACAAAACCATTTAAACAATGATAATCACAAGTTTTAAAAATCCAATTTAGCCATTTTCATGAAAACTCATATTTTCTCAAAAATAATCTACTGTAACTATTTTTCTCCATCAATTCGAACTTATATACATGCATTACATACTAAGTTGAAGATAGCACCAAGTAATTACTTAATAAGCATATTAACACATACCAATTGCATGAATTTCTCAACTAAATTTTACCAAACTCATGAAATTCCATATGAACTCATATAAATATAAATTCTTTGTTAAAATATATTTCTACAGTAATTTGATTTCTGAAAATCCTTTCATACAATTACTACCAATAACACATGAACACAATCGTATATATAAAATTCATGACTACAACTTTCATGAAAACTAAATTTTTGACAGAGAATAAAATATAAAGAATATGGATTTCTAACCTTTCTAGCTATGAGTGTAAAGAAAAGATTATTATGAGCTTGCGTTCTACCAATTCTTTCTCCTTCTTTTCTTCTCTGATATTCTCTGCTCTTTCTCTCCTTCTCTTTTCTTTGTTTAGACTTAGGATTATAACACTAACGTATATACAATATACATATAATAGAATAGGTAACTCCCATATCATAATTATACACTAACTACTACTAATTACGTAAGTTACAAAATTCAAAAGCCAACTTGGCTTGTTTGGCTACAAGAAAATTAGAAACTAGTTTACTAACTTAGGCATGGTTTAAGTAAATTAGGTTTAAGCTAGTGTAAGGGCCCTGTTTGGCAACAGTCTTTTAAAACAAAAGCAAGGGCCTTGTTTGTTTAAAATCATTTAAAATCTTTTTTCTTTATTTAATAAATCATTTGACACATACTTTAATGTCATATTTTAATCAATTAAATATTAATCATCTAATTTAATCAATTAAAATCTAACATCCATTAATCACATAAAATTTGCCACATAATTATAATTACTCGCTAATTATAATTCATGTAACACTTCATCACATAAATCATCTAATTCAATTATCTCAATTAAATTAGAACTATAATATAACATTAATATATATACATATCAGTTAAATAACATTCATTAAATTAATATGTAACACTCGATTAAATCATTACCATAATTTACTTAATCTATTTATTTACTCAATAAATAATTCACATAAATATTTATTTAATTCAATAAATATTTAAAATTAAATATAAAATCTCAATCGTTATAGGGTCATTGCGTACGCTTCACGACAACTGAAAGATTATGAGAAGGGTTATCCGACTCATGACCTGGAGTTAGCAGCGGTAGTTTTTGCCTTAAAGATTTGGAGGCATTATTTGTATGGCGAGAAGTGTGAGATATATACGAATCACAAGAGTCTGAAGTATATCTTCACGCAGAAGGAGCTAAACATGAGGCAGCGCCGATGGCTAGAATTGATCAAAGATTATGATTGTGAGATTCTGTACCATCCAGGCAAAGCAAATGTAGTGGCAAATGCCTTGAGCAGAAAAGGCAGAGAGAAATTATTAAAGTTAACCATTCAAGAGGAATTGGTGAAAGATTTCGAACGACTAGATTTGGAGATTAAGTATCCGATGGAGACCAACGAGAAATTATTTATAGTATCAGCGAGTCCGGCTTTATTAGATAAGGTTAAGGAGGCACAAGAGAGGGACGAAGATTGCAATAACATCAAGAAGCGATTGGCTGAAGGTGATGAAGTGAAATACAAGATTGATAGCACTGGACTACTAAGATTTGAAGGATGAATTTGGGTACCGTTAGTACCAGAGCTTAGAGAAGAGATTTTGCAAGAAGCGCACAGTATGAGATACTCGATACACCCAGGGAGCACAAAGATGTACCAAGATTTGCGTCACCACTTCTGTTGGCCAAACATGAAGAGAGAGGTTGCGGAATGCGTAAGCAGATGTCTAACTTATCAGAGAGTCAAGGCAGAGCATCAACGACCAAGCGGGTTATTACAACCGTTGGAGATTCTTGAATGAAAGTGAGAGCACATCACGATGGACTTTCTGTTGGGACTTTTGACAACGCAGAAAGGGCACGACGCCATATAGGTGATTGTAGATCGTCTTACTAAGTCAGCTCACTTTTTGCAGATTAAGATTCAGTATAGTTTGGAACAGTTAGCCAAATTGTATGTCAAGGAAATTATCTCGAGGCATGGGGTGCCAGTATCTATTGTATCAGATAGAGATCAGCGATTCACGTCAAATTTTTGGAAGAGTCTTCAAGAAAGAATGGGGACACAACTACGAATGAGTATCGCATATCATCTGTCGACCGATGGGCAGAGCGAGAGAATAATTCAAACACTTGAAGACATGCTCCGAGCTTGTTTGATGGACTTCAAGGGTAGTTGGAGGATCACCTTCCCTTAGTAGAGTTCGCATATAATAATAGTTATCACGCTAGTATTGGAATGCCACCGTACGAAGTGCTATATGGGAGAAAGTGTCGAACACCATTATACTGGGATGAAGTTGGAGAACATCGACTGTTGGGACCAGAGTTGGTACAGCAGACTGTAGAGATTATCAAGGTGATAAGAGCACGACTGGTAGCGGCTCAAGATCGCCAGAAGAAGTATGCGGACTTACATCGCAAGAAAAAAGATTTTGAATTAGGAAGCTATGCTTTTCTGAAAGTATCTCCCTGGAAAGGGAAGATTCATTTTGGAAAGAAGGGCAAGTTAAGCCCTAGGTTCATAGGACCGTTCGAGATTCTGAGGCAAGTTGGTGAAGTGGCGTACGAGGTAGCATTACCTCCTGAACTTGAGCACATTCACAACGTGTTTCATGTGTCAGTATTGCGGCCGTATAAATCGGACTACAAGCACATTATCTCCTATGAACCAATCCAAGTCGAGAAAGACTTATCATACGAAGAAGTTCCTGTCCAGATACTAGATAAGAAGGAACAGAAGTTGAGGAATATGATCATTCATTCCGTTAAGATTCTCTGGAGGAATCACGCAGTCGAAGAAGCTACATGGGAGCTAGAAGAGAAGATGAAAGCGAATTATCCGTTTTTATTTAAGTAACCTTATTTTTACAATTCCAAGGACGGAATTTTTATAAGGGGGGAGGGATGTAATGACCATGAATTTTAAACTCCTTGTTAATTAAATATGTGATTTAATTTTAACGAGTTAGTTTTGTGAGCTTATTTAAACCTTATGTGGTTATGTGAATTTGTGAAATAGTTAAAGGGAGTCACTAATGGTTATTTAAATTAGTGAACTAACCCTAAGACTTTAATATTAAAGAATTGATAGGATGAGTATTAATTAAATATTCAATGTAATTGAATATAGTGAAAGGATTTAAACGTGTTGATTAATTTCTTTTATGAGTAATTAATTGATAATGTGTTGATTAATAATTATTATGAACAAATAATAATTAATGAGTAAGAGATTAATAAATATAATAATTTGATTAATTATTTCATACAAGCATGCGATATGTTAAACCTTTAATATATGGTAGTTATCTATATTGTATAAAATACAATGTGACTTTTGATATGGCTATATATATTATATATAGATTATATAGTAAGATTTATTTGCATTAGTAGAGTTACACAATAATATTGTTTATATGACATGAAGTGTGTGAGTAAATATTCATGTATACCTCATCAACATATAGTAATATTAATAAATAATTGATCTCACTAAGTTATTATAATGATAACAGTTATAATAATGAGTAGTAATAATACCCAATTGCTTTAAATTCGGTATTAAGGAAAATGTACATGGATTATATGTTGTGTACCTATTCATTATTAATTGCTATTTGAAATAACATGGTAACACCCATTTAAATATATATGGAATGGATACATGTAGCTTAAGTATATACTATTTGAATATATATCATATAACCTAAGTGTATTATATTATATAGCCTAAGTATGGGCATATATTATACACACATTGCAAGATTGCTGAGATTAGTGGTTGTCCCATAATTAGAGTCCCATCCTCAATTTTCTCTCCTTCACGTGAACAACCACAAGCCTACATTAGCCTACTCTCTTCTCAAATTCAGCAATCCTAACTTATGATTATAAGGGATATGGATTTCATGATTTGATTCACCCACTCTCTGTTAACTTTCATGTTATTGAACAATCCATTGGATTGAATTGGAGAGCAAAAACATGGACCGTGTAATGAATTTACTATATAAGAGTTCTTCTCTTCTTCCTATTGCAATTGCTAAAAATTCTATCAAGCAAGGCTAGAGTGAGTATACATTATAGTGAGAGTCTGTGAATTGAGAGAGTGAGAGATAGCAGCAAGTCCATTTCTTAACAGAGGTTATTTCAACAAGTTTAATTAAAGCTAGAACTTATTTGTAGCTGAGCAAACAGGCAAGTTTCCTAACTTTACTCAAATTTAAATTGAGCAATTTTCCTAACTTTATTTGATTGTTATATTGAATGCAAGTTCCTATCTTACACAACTTTAAATATTGTGCAAGTTTCTGAACTTCACTTTTTATTGTGCAAGTTTCAAATCCTTCTCATATTGTCTAGAGCAGGATTATTGTTGAATTGAAAGTTGTTCATTTAAGCTTGAAATTTATTTCCAAGCATGCTAATAGGTGGTTTAATTACTTTACAATTATTCCACATCGATATCATTGATATTCGCACTTGGTGCACTTGAGTTCGTACAGTCTTGGACTTGTACCTTATTTAAAGTTCTAAAATTCTTGAACTGCGTCAGATAGAGTCTGAACCCTTGTTCGGTCAGACAATTGTATAAAATTTTATAAAAGCTATCCAAACCAATTGATGGTAAGGATTCTTAGACTGAGAAGAACACCCCTTATATATAAGGGAGTACCCCAGGTATCTAATATAAGATACAAATAGCAGAGTTGAATGTTATGCATATATATGGCGTACGCGAGGCTGATCCCCTCAAGTACATATTCTGTAGCTAGTAACCAAAGGGTCAATCAGCTATTGATTCCATTGGAGTTTTTATAGTTCAAAGTCTACTTGACTATCAGTTATTCTAAAAGCAATTATTTTTCTTGCTTCCGATATTCATATTGTTGAATTCATTGTCAGATATATTCCTTTCATCATGATATATCCTTTATTGTTGTATTTAAACTTGCTGAGCAAACTTGTTGCTCATTCTTGCTATATCATAACTTATATTGCAGTTAAGCCCGAGACTTCAGGGAAGGACAAGGGTAAAGGGAAGATGTAGGATTAGTTTGCAAGGAGCAGACTTTATGTTATGTTTAATTTAATTATTATTATTTTAATTTAAAACCTAATGACTCTTATAGGGTATGTTTGTAAGATTGTATTAAGGTTATCGAATCTTGGGACTAGTGACACCTTTTGAATGAATAACGTACGTTTATTATATTCTGCATTTTAGTTATCGTATGTTGTTTAGAGGTGAATGTTTGTATTGTATCGTGACGACCAGACCGGGGTCAGAGAACCCAGATTCGGGGGTGTCACATTGTATATCGGAAGTATTTCTCATTGGTATACTATGTGTTATGCTTGTAGAAGTGGTAAAGACTAAGTAGCTTACCTTAAAGACTAAGAGACGCGAAGGCAAGTTTTCTAACTCTTGTATTAATGTTGCGTTATACAAGTTTTCTAACTCTTGTTTATACCTTATGGTTGGACAAGAGATCATTGTGCATAACTGCTTATGCATAAAAGAGATTATTGGATGGTCGATGCCAATTGAAAAGTAAATCTATTTTGGTGTGTTTTTCCACAAATCTTTTCAGAATATATATATATTGAAGGTATCCTATGCCAAGTGATTGGTAAGGATTCTCAGGAGAACGTGAAAGTGGAAGATAAATGTTTTTACGTCGTTAATTCGACGGGCACGCGAGGTTGTCAACGATTAAACGTAGACATGTTTAATGAATGAATGTTGATCAACATAGAGTACTAAAGGCTGATAACCTGGATGTGCTCAGAAGATATCGGGCTTACGGCCTTAGTGCCAGGTTGTCTTTTTCAAAAATGGGAATCAAGTGTTGGTTCGTGGTTTTTGACCAGGCAAGATTCCGAAGAGACTACATGTCCTTGGGAACGATTTTAAAGAAATCAAAACGATATTTTGATTATTCAGAAGTACTTCATAGCTATTGTCCAGTTATTGAAAGGAAGTAGATATGATTCTTGATTTTTTGGTTTCAAGATAAAATGTTAACTTGCTGAACTATTTATGCTCACTCTTGCTTAAACTAAATGTTTTCAGCGAGAAATGCACGGACTAAAGGATCCGAGAAAGACAAAGACAAGTCCAAGATGGACAAGTAGAGACCTTTGTAATAGTATAGTATTAGTATTGTATTTACTGATATTATGACACAGAACAATGTAATGGTTTCGAGAAATTGGGAAATAATGAATAGAATGTATGTTTAGTAAACTTATGCGTGATATTAAGGTGTTTCAATGGAATGTATGTGTAGAATGTAGTACCGTGTAGCACCAGGTCCAGGGTTTGAAGGTACCCGGATTTGGGGGCATCACAGGTTGGTATCAGAGCCGTAGGTTATAAAACTTAAGGGGTAAAAACCTTAGGTTATAACCTAAAGAAGAGAAGTAGATGTTAGAAGTAAACAAACCCGGGCAGAGGTTGTGAAAGAAGAAAGTAACCTTAAACATATTAAATGTGATATATATGCATTGTTTATATTTGATTGTATACTAATCTAGTTATTTATATTTTATGTAGATAACAGGAATAATGAGCATGTATAATGAAATACATGAGGTTAGCGAGGATTCAGTCAACCTCATAGAAGTAGTACCTATGCCGGTAACAGAGATACCTGTAGTAATCTTAGAGGGGACTGATATAGAAGAAAAAGACCCGTCCAAACATTCTGAAAACTTTGACTTTGCGTCATTATTCGAGGGAATGTCGGAGGAGGAAGTTGAGTCGGTACCGATGTAAGGACCGAGAATTTTATACGACTATAAATTTATGAATGAATTTTTTATATATATATTATTCTTTTATTAACTATTATAATTATTGTTATCAGTAATATTTTGAACATATGCGATATGGATTAAGCAAGGCCAATTTAATGTTTATAAGTTGACTAAGAAAGGTAGCCAAGATGAATAGTTGTTCAAAATCCTAATTTAAATTTTAAATAGGGATTTGAATATTAATACATGTATTATTGTATTTAAGATGATATGTAGGTACATTATGTGATTAATGTGAAGTGATTAATAATTGATATGAATTATACATAGTGAATATGTGAGTGGTCATAACTTATTAAGCCCATTAGAGCTATTAAGTTCATAAACTATTGGAATGTGTGATGACCTATGTGGGTTATGTAATTGATTAAATAAATATAGAACGGGTATACTTTTATTTTGTATAAAGGAATTAAGAATAAAGTTATGTAACATAATGCATATATTAGGTGTGGTAATTAAATAACCTAAGAGATCTATTTTATACATCTTAAATAATTAATCTTATAACCTAAGTAAAGCAAGTCTAATTGGGTTATAAAATTAAAGACATATGAGTGAGGAAGTTATTTACAAATGTGTATAAGGAAACCCTTATTAAATGATTAGGGAAAGATAAAATTAAAAGCATTGGACCTAGCTGTAACGATTGAGAATTTTAAATATTAATTATAAATATTTATTGAAGTAAATAAATATTTTATGAAATTTAATTGTGAAGATAAATAAATAAATTGTGTGATTGTTGTGGACAATTTAATTAAGTGCTATATGATTAATTAAATTGATATGTTAGCAATGGTGTAGCATCATTTTAATTTAATTGGGAATAATTTAATTAGGATTAATGTTATGTGCTAAGTGATAATAATTTGTACACGAATTATGTTTAATAAAGGAAATTCAATTGTGTGATAATTTGGTATTATGTGAACGTTAGTTTATTTAATTGAATTAGAGTGTTGTAATTTAATTAAATAAGTGTAATATTTAATCTATGGATTTAAAGAGTTATTAAAAGACTAGAAAAGGATTTTAAAGTGTTTTGCCAAACAAGGCCCTTGTACTTGTTTAATCTTATTTTACCCAAACAAGGCCTTAGCACTAAAAACCTATTTTTCTAAGAGGTTGCCAAACGTGGCCTTACTCTTTTCAAATTCTATAACCTATGTAATTAATAATACTTATTATGGTTATAAATATTATACTTATTATTTAGAAGTTACATATATGTATATGATTATATGTATAATATTATATATGTCAGTTAAAAACAAAAAGTTATGTTAGTTTTACAAAACAAAGAAAGAAAAGAAGAAGAGGGTTAGAAAGAATTCTCAGAGAAGAAGAAGAAGAAGAAGAAGGCAAAGCAAGCCCAAGTTCATCTCTCTCTTAACCTAAAACTAGTAAGGTTATAATCTTAACCCTAGAACTAATTCTTATGTGTTGTGTTTTCTTCTTTGCCAAATTAGGTCTTTAGAATCATGAAATTATATGTGTTATATGATGTTATATGTTTTCATATGAAATTGTATGCCATGAAAGGGTTTTCAAAATACAATTGTTGTAAAACAAGTTTTCAAAGCATATTCTTTTATGTTTTCATGGTTTTAGAACTCTATGTGAAAGTCTCTTTGTGGAAGCTATTTATTTTGATATGTGAATGGGATATGTATGTATATATATATATATATATATATATATATATATATATATATGTTTACATGAGAGTTTTATAGTTGTTTAAGAATTTCAATTCACAAGTATATGATGAACACTATGAAATTCATGTTCATAGTGTTAGATTATGAAGTTACGTTGAAAATTTCCTTAAATTCTTGAGGTGAGCATGAATTACGTGTGATAGGTGATATAACATGATTATATATGAGTTATATGATGATTCTAGCAATTCAATCCATGAATTTTTGATAAACAATAAGAAGCATGTTCATAGTGATTTTTGGTGAAACTATTTCTGAAAACGGCTTTTGAAACTATCAAATTGATGTTTGATTTTGACTTATTGTTAAAATTGATCATGTATTATGTTAATGTATTAAGAATATGAGTTATCACAATTGGAATCACTTGAATTGGATGAAAAACGAATTCGTAGTAGCAATTTTCGTTAAGAACGCTTAAAATTATATTTTTCTTTGAAAATCATGAAATCTTGTTTTGGATTATGTGTTTTATGGATTATATATGTTATGAGCATGATAATAAGTTTAAAATATTGTTAGTATCAAGTTTTATGTTTATCATGTTGGAAAAAATCGAATTCGGTGTGAAGGAATAAGCCAAATTGGCTTAATTCTCCACCAATTCGCGAACCAAGTGGTGCAGCAGGGGGAACACCCGCCCCAGCGGGTGTTTTGCACTGGGAGGACCCTCCCCAGCGGGTGAGGTTGCTGCCCGGAAATTCTGGATTTTGGTTTTTGAGTTTTTATGCCCCGTTTGTTAAGCTAACTTGTTTCTAAGACTTGGAAAGTGAAATGTATAATAAGATAACATGTTTTTGATGTGTTTAAGTTAGATTGAAGTATTTTATGAATATGTTACATGTGTGTGTTTGTGTGTTGCTTTCACGAGGCACACAACACGATTCATTGAAGTATAGGCTTATTAATGCATGCCGTGAGTATAGACTCACGTACTTGACTAATTAGTAACCAATGTGGTAAATTATACTATGAGTTGGACTTGGATATGAAGTTCAATGGTTTAAATGTTGTAATTGGATACTAATAGATGGTTTGAATGCAATATAAATGTGTAGGGTGTTTGTGAAGTGCATATAGTTGTTAAAGTGTAGCTTGCGCTTAAGGCAAGTCCTCTTACCCTTATTCTCTTATGTTAAACAAGTATCTAAACTTGTTATTTATATTGTGCAAGTTCTTTAATCTACTCTTGAATGCTATACAAGCCTATTCATTGTATATTTTCATTGTGCAAGTTTCCTAACCCTTGCTCAATAAATCATGAAAGTTCATTCACTTGTTATATGTGGTACAAGTTATACCATACTCATAAAGCGTAAGTATTAAAGTGTTATTTTAGTAATATGATCTTGACTTAGTTGTTCAAGCAAGATCTACTTAGTCTATCGAATGCTTTAAGTTGTTTCTAAAAGCATGCCTATCTATTATGAGTTTATTGTTATATTTTGAAATTGGTTCATGATTCTTATATTATTGAACTGTAAAGGACTGTAAGTCGATTCAACTACTCCTAGTTGATGACAGTTGAACTCTAAAGTTCCCTTATTTATCCAAATCGAACTTTCTTTGGTGCGGACTTGTATTCAATTTCTGAGAAGGAACAACCCTATTAATTAGGGGAAAATTTATGCGAAAGCGTTAAATGGTTGTGCACAATTCATGGTACAAAGGGTTGATCCCCCTGAGTACGAGTTTAGGGTCCATAGTCTTATTGACTGTTAAAGGTTTAAATAGAAATATTTATAACCTAGGACAATGGTTCAAGGTCTTATGACCCTCAGATGATTTCATATTCGAATCCTATATATTGATGAAAGAATTATATTTTAATTCTTTATATTGATAAAAGTAAAGTTATTCAAACTCTTTTGAAACGATTCACTTATGTCATATCACTGTTGTATATCCAAGTGAGCTTTTGTTTGCTCACTCTTGCCTGCTTTACCACCATTTGCAGTTGAGACCAAGAATGTTGACATACCATCAACAAGTAAAGAAAAAGGAAAGATGAATAAGTGAAGGCTTGTGACGTCAAGTTGCTTTTGTAATAAGACGTAGTTGGTTATGTTTATATTTCCCCATTTACGTTATTTGAATGATGTTAAGGTTTAGATAACCCTGGGATTTTTGTTGAACAAGTTGCCATTCTTTCTAGAGGAAGATTTTATTAAGGTTTTATGAAGGTTGTAATTAGTTTGGAATTTTATTTGGGTAGATGTATGTTTTAATTAGAAAATGAACACCAAATCATGTGGAAACGAAGTACCCGGATTTGGGGGTGTCACATAGCCTAAGTTACATGACCCAACTATTTAATTTGCAAGCCCAAAACATTAAAGGAATGGCCCAAGTCTTGGACGAATTGGAGAGGGACATGTTAGGCATTTATTTAACTAAATAAAGCATTAAAAAGCAAACAAAATGGGTGAGGATAAGGCCTTAGGGCCGAATTTTTAGAGGGGAGGAGATAAGGAAGGATAATGTAATGATTACATTCTATCTTATCATTATCTTTACTTTTCATGTGTCTTTCTTTTACTTTGCCAACATGTTTATCCAATTTTTTATGTGATAAGGAGATAAGAGAGAGAGAGAAAGAGCAAGATATGTTGGAGATTTGGATAGATATACATGATATATCTATATCTAATTACTAACACACAAAATCAATTCACTTCTCTTTTCTTTCATTTCATTTCTCTCTCCTTTTTATTAGCTAATACAAAAGAAAACCAAGAGAGAGAGAAAGAGAGATTTCAGACCAGCCACATAAGGAGAGGAGAGAGTGTTTTTGTGATCTTCAAAGTTCCTTAAACAAATTATAGAAAGAAATCAAGCAAAGGTATAAGCTTTAACTAGTTTCTGCATTTTATTTTAATTATTTTCAATTAAAACTTGGATCTAAGATTTTAAAACTCCAAAACCTTAGATCTATATATTTATAAGTCTATTATGTTTAGATCTATCACTTTTGAATGTCAAAAGTTAGATCTAAAGCAAGGAATGGAAACTATGTTTTGAAAAGTTAGAAAATCCTAATTTTTCATACAATTGATTATGTTTTGTTTGGATTTGGTGAAGTTTTAATAAAATAGATGATGGATCATGGTAGATCCATGATCTTAAGGAGCATTAGTATGTATTAGGCTGGTATATGATGTTTATTGTATGATTAATCAAAAGATTATGGAAGTTTTCTTAGAAAACATAAAGGTTAAAAAATTAGATTTTTGAGAAAAAGTAACATGAAACGGAAACGACCATATCTCCTAGTGTATTTTGAATTTTTGAGTGTGGTCAATTTTTAAACTTAGATCTATGAGTCTTCTAACTTCTCCAAGTGGAATGACTAAAAAATACCTTGTAGATTTTTGTATGGACTGATTTTAGCAAAGGGAGCAAAATCTGAAAAATGGCAAAAAGTAGGCTGTCCAGATTTTTCAAGGGCAGTTTTGGCAAATTTATTAATGTCATAAAATCCAATCTTTTGATACATGAAAATATATTAGATAAACTAGCTTGTGTCCAAAAATGTACTCATTCAGGCTTAAAACGATCAAATTATGGTCATTTCAATATTTGGGTTTTTTCAACGGAAACTGCTATAACCAGAGTTCTATAACTCCGATGGCCACGAAATTTAAACTGGGAGTCCACGTTAACAAGTGTAAGATCCTGCCAACAGTTGAGAATTTCTGGAGTTAAGCGTAAGGTAGCTAATTTCTTAAGAAATTAACTAGAAATGGATTTTTGAAAAATTGTAAAGGAAATTGAAAATTTTCAGAAAAATTATTTTTATGTATGGAATATATGTATATATGTGTGGACAAAAGATAAAAAAAATAATATGATTAGGTATTTTGATGCGAATCCAGTTTGCTGAATTGAAATCTAGTTTACTGGATTGTAATCTGGTTTGCTGGATTAGCCACGAGGATGCTGGATTTTTTACGTTGGATAATTCAGCAGGTTACTGGATTGGTAGGTTTGGTCAATCCAGATTGCTGGATTGATGATCCAGATTGCTGGATTGACAATGCAGTTTGCTGGATTGGTTATATGGTTTACTAGTTTATAAATAAGAACTTATAAGTGAATAATTAAGGTGTTATGAGGTTATCTAATGTTTGATTATGTGATTACATGCTAGATAATTTACTTATAAAGTAGTAGTATTATGAAGTATAATGTGATATACTGATTTTAAGAATAATCTTATTAATGATAGGTCTTTGTGTTAAAGATAAAACTATATTGCGTAGCAGTAAGCAGCGAACAAGGCAAGTATCTAAACCTTACTCTTTATGGTGCAAGTATTCCAACCTTTGCATTTACTTTATGCAATGGTTCTTTGTGTAAGCAAGTATCTCTAACTTATTTATTATTGATTCGTTTATTGTTTACCAGTATCTTATCACTGTTTTCATATGATTTATATATAATCAAAATTGTTCTGTTATTTGTAAGCTAAGTTTGGTTGTGCAAGTGTCCTCACTTGTATGAATGATTATATCTAAACAAGTATCCTTGATCTCAAAATTCTTTGATAATACAAGTATTAATGCCTACCATTTAATATTGGTATAAATACATGGTTTAAAAGTTGTCTAAGCTATTGGACTCGGCTAGACATTGTTTAAAATATATCGTTGAATATTATGGGTTAGGATAGAGTCGTCCAACTAAATTGCTTTGGTTTGAACTCCAGACTGAGTATGAACATCCCAAAATTGGGAAAAATTTTATGCGCAAAAGGCGGATATGTCGTTCCAGCATGTAGTGTTGATCAATACAGGGCATACGGGCTGATCACCCAACGTGTCCATAAGTTATGACAGTTTACAGATGAATTTCTGTATAAACCTTTTCAAAACTTGAAAATAATGGTTCAAGGTCTATTGACCGCTCAGCATTTATAGTCACTATGTCGTTTTAAAATTTTAAACGGTTTGATATGTTGTTATGAATTGTTTCAAATGGCTTCACAACTATTGATTCATTGTAGAAGTATACTTCAAAGAAAATATTTACTTCTTTCAGCTGATGTTTATTATCTGATATTACTTGCTGAGCAATTAAATGCTCATTCTTGCTTTAAATTAAATGTTTTCAACTAAGCGTGAATGACCAGAAGGTTCTGGCAAGGACAAAGGAAAGGGGAAGCTGAAGGAATAGTTTTAAGGTGTTGCTTGTAATATTTAGAACTTTGTATTATTATAATATAATATCTATCATGTAATAATGTACTTAAAGGTCCGTATCTGGGGATTAGTCAACTTTGATATAATTTTTAAGTTTATAATATGTTAAGCAGTCCTTATGTATGGTATCGTGTAGCACCAAATACAGGTTTCAAGTACCCAAATTTGGGAGCGTCACAGCCGAGTAATACGGTACTGTTTACTGAGGAGGAGGAGGAGGAGGAGACAATGCTGATTAATACGGTATTGCCTACGGAGGAGGATGTGGAGGATTCTACACCGGAGGAGTCCATGAAACTACTGTTCATCGCAATATTGGACAGAAATGTCCAATTGAGTAAGGAGGTCCGTAACCTCAAGAAAGTAGTCGACGATGTGGTCGAGGATAGAGAGGATATGGAGATCTTCTGGGAGGCTGAGCACGATGAGAAAGTGCTGGTCAACGATAGAGTTCGGGACTTGAAACTAGAATTTTAAGTCCAGGAACTGAGGACTGAGCTTCTAAACAAGAAGCAAAAAATAGGGCGGATGGCCTATATTCATAGGTGTTCACACGAGGATTACCAGCAGCAGATTGCTGAGTATCCCGTGGAAGAAGAACAGACTCGGCATATTATTAGCCCAGACATTGTGACCGGTATGGCCGATGCGGACTACATGAATGCCATGATGCAGATGTAGTTACGTAGTATGTATAGAAGAAATAGCAATGTAAATAGCTATGTAAATGTGTGCATAGTTAGTAATGACGTAAAACCCTCTTTTGTATAGATAAGGGTAGTCTTTTGTAAATCCCAATTTTTGGAAGTAAACGCGGGATGGTAATGTAAATGGCTAAAACTATGTAAGATACAGTGTGGTGTGATACCACGGAGAAGCATTTTTAATATAAAAATTTTATTTGAAATACTTGTCGATGTGATTGAGTTATTATTTGATTGTTAATAATAACCCAAGAAAGAAGTAAATAATAACGAACATGTTTCGTATTAACAGAAAATGCCGCCCAGAAGATGACATAGAAATCGTGATGAAGAACCTCGTAATGAGGAAGAGCATGGGAATGATAACCCGATGCAAGAATTTGTGAACAGGTTAGCGACGGCTCTCAATCGAAAGAAAGGTACTGTGCACACGAATCCTGGGGTAGGTCGGGGGACTACCTTTAAGGAGTTCAAAGTAATAGGTCCGCCTGAGTTCCATGGAACCACGGATCTTATAGCTACCCAAAGTTGGGTGAAAGAGATTGAGAATGAATTTGTCATTACAAATGTCGGTGAGGCGCAGAAGACTTCTTTTGCGACTTACCTGATGAAAGGCGAGGCCAACTACTGGTGGGAGGCCAACCAAAGTAGGGCCGGAATAGACGTGGTCACGTGGGACAGGTTTAAAGAGTTGTTCTTTGAGAACTACTTTCCCCCGAGTGTGCAGGGGAGAATGGAAATTCAGTTCATAGAACAGAAGCAGGGGAAAATGACAGTTTCCCAATATGCAGCCAGGTTCAATGAACTGGCAAGGTTTGCTCCATACCAGGTGGACACAGAATTGCTGAAGGCACGACGGTTTGAGCAGGGATTGAAACCCTAGCTCTATAATCGAATCTCAGTTCTTCAAAGTGTTACCTTTGGAGCTGTATTGGAGAAGGCTATTATAGCCGAGGGTGGTAGTGGGGCGTTGACCTTATATCACAATGAGAAAAAAATAAGACTAAGACTGAGGTGTCAGTCAAGGTCGAGGGAGCCAGTGGGAGTGGCAAGAAGAGAAATGGTTTTAGCTCCGGGAATACCGGGGTAAAACAAGAATTCCCTAAGAAGAAGATAAAGGCATGCAAGACTTGTGGCAAGGCTCATTCAGGAGTTTGCCTCAAGGGAAAAGCGGTTTCTTACAATTATGGATAGGAGGGGCATATCTCACCTAACTGTCAAAATCCTACGAAGAGTCGTGGGTGCTTTGTCTGTAGTGTAGATCTATGGATCACATGGCACGTAACTGTCCGAAGAAGGGTTCGGACGGTGGAAAGGGTGCTGGCACTGGTAAAGGAGCAAGTGGTGGTACAGTATCATAGGGTAGACCGACTGCCCGTACGTTCAATATAACGGTCCAGGATGCGGTAGCATCTAGCGACGTCGTAGCAGGTATCATCCCGATCAACGACATAAATTCCTATGTACTGTTTGATTCGGGTGCAACGTGTTCGTTTATAGCATGTGAGTTTGCTAAACGATTAGAATTACTCCCCGAGAAGCTTGTAATACCTTTGGATATTAAGGTAGCAAACGAGGAGGAAATTCTTGTTGACTCTGTTCACATGAATTTTTATATAGATATAAGGGGTAACAGGTTATCAATAGATCTTATACCGTTAAAACTGGGAGAATTCAATGTAATTCTCGAAATGGATTGGTTGATTAACCATGGGGCGATGATAGATTGTCAAAATAAAAGTGTGAACCTTCGAATTTTGAAGAAACCTAAGATAGTGTTCTAAGGTAGTAAATCACCGGGACGCTTTTGTTGTCTAACTATGACGCAAGTCAGAAAGTTGTTGAAGAAGGGATGTGAGGGTTATCTATGCCATGTTGTTGATACCTAGCGATTGGGAGCAACGTTAGAACAAATACCCATTGTCAATGAGTATGCGGATGTATTTTTGAGTGACTTGCCAGGTCTTCCACCGGACAGAAAGACCGAATTTGTTATCGGCCTTGCACCTGGAACGGCACCAATGTCGAAGGCACCATATCGAATGGCGTCAGTGGAATTGAAAGAGTTAATGATTTAGTTGCAAGAACTGTTGGACAAGAAGTACATTCAACCGAGTGTCTCTCCATGAGGAGCGCCGGTATTGTTTATAAAGAAGAAGGATGGATCGGTAAGGCTTTGTATCTACTACCGAGAGTTGAATAAGCTAGCGATAAAGAATAAGTATCCATTGCCCAGGATCGATGATCTCTTTGATCAGTTGAGATGAGCAAAATATTTTTCAAAGATAGATTTACATACGGGGTATCACCAGTTAAAGGTTAGAGCGGAAGATGTACCTAAGAAAGCATTTAGGACTCGTTACGGCCATTACGAGTTCTTAGTGATGTCATTTGGGTTAACGAATGTGCCAGCCGCATTCATAGACATGATGAACCGGGTGTTCAAATGATATTTGGACAAGTTCGTCGTGGTGTTCATTGGTGATATCCTAGTCTATTCCAAGACAAAGGAGGATCACGCTGAACATTTAAGATTAGTGTTGGAGGCACTAAGAAAAGAGAAGTTGTATGCAAAATTCACTAAGGGTGAATTTTGGTTAGAAAGAGTGCAGTTTTTGGGGCACGTCATTGACAAGGAAGAAGTTTCAGTGGATCCAGCGAAGGTGGAAGCCGTGATTAACTGGGAATAGCCGGAAACGCCGACTGAGGTTCAGAGTTTCCTGGGGTTGGCGGGTTATTATCGGAGGTTCATTCAAGACTTCTCGAAGATAGCTACTCCGTTAACAAATTTGACCAGAAAGACGGTGAAATACGTATGGACAAAGAAGTATGAAGACAACTTTTAAGAGCTGAAGAAAAGGTTGAGTCAAGCCCCTGTATTATCTTTACCGGATGAGACGGGGAATTTCGTAGTATATAGTGATGCTTCGCATAAAGTACTGGGTTGCGTGCTCATATAGCATGGCAAAGTCATTGCGTATGCGTCTAGGTAGTTGAAGGAGTATGAGGGGAATTATCCTACTCATGACCTTGAACTTGCCGCAGTGGTTTTTGCCTTAAAGATTTGGAGGCATTATCTGTATGGAGAGAAGTGTGAGATCTACATAGACCATTAAAGTCTGAAGTATATCTTCACTCTGAAGGAGTTGAATATGAGGCAGAGAAGATGGCTGGAGTTAATAAAGGATTACGATTGTGAAATCCTGTATCAACCAGGGAAGGCGAATGTGATGTCCGACGCCTTAAGTCGAAAGGGTCGGGAGAAGCTATCAATGTTAACAACTCATGAGGGGGTTGATAACTGATATGGAAAAAATGGAATTAGAAATTCGATGTCCAAGTAAAGAAGGAGAGAAATTATTTGCAGTGGAGGTTCAACCTACTATCGTAGAAAAGGTGAAGGAAGTGCAACTCAGAACTGAGGAGTGCGAAAGAATAAGGGAAAAGATCGCAGACGGTATCGAAAGTACGTATAATTTTGATAACGAGGGGTTATTGAGATTTAAAGGAAGAATTTGGGTTCCTTGTGAGCCAGAGTTGAAAGAAGAGATCATGGATGAAGCTCATCACTCGAGGTACTCGATTCATTCTGGTAGTACCAAGATGTATCAAGACTTTCGAACAAAGTTTTTGTGACCTAATATGAAGAGGGAGATAGCATAATACATGAGTAGGTGCTTAAGTTGTCAAAAAGTTAAGGCTGAACATCAAAGACCTAGTGGGTTGTTACAATCATTGGAGATTCCGGAATGGAAGTGGGAGCATATCACGATGGATTTTGTGGTAGGACTTCCAATGACGCGGAAAGGATATGACGCTATTTGGGTAATAGTGGATCGTTTGACGAAGTCGACTCATTTCTTGCCGATAAGAGTCAGGTACAACCTGGACCAACTAGTTAAGCTTTATGTCAAGAAGATTGTCTCCAGACATGGAGTTCTAGTTTCGATTGTGTCAGATCGCGATCCGCGATTCACTTCGAATTTCTAGAAGAGTTTACAAGAGTAGATGGGAACGTAACTAAGGTTGAGTACAGCGTGTCATCCACAGACGGATGGGCAAAGCGAAAGAACAATCCAAATGCCAAAAGACATGTTAAGGTCTTGTGTTATGGATTTAAAGTGTAGTTGGGACGATCATCTACCATTGGTGCAGTTCACCTACAACAATAGTTATCACGCTAGTATAGGCATGCCGCCTTACGAAGCGTTGTATGGACGGAAGTGTCGAACGCCACTTTGTTAGGATGAAGTGAGAGAACGTCGAATGTTGGGTCCTGAAATGGTACAACAAACGGCGAAAGTGGTTAAGTTAATACGAACGCAACTAGTAGCGGCTCAAGACAGACAAAAGAAGTATGCCGATCCACATCGGAAGAATAGAGAGTTTGAAGTCGGTTCGTATGCGTTCCTGAAGGTGTCACCCTGGAAGGGGAAGATACATTTCAGGAAGAAAGGAAAGTTAAGCCCTAGGTTCATAGGACCTTTTGAGGTTCTAAAAAGGGTAGGAGAAGTAGCATTTGCGATAGCATTACCTCCAGAGTTGGGACATATTCATAACTTTTTTCACGTATCGGTATTGCGTCCCTATAAGCCGGATTACAATCACGTAATC
This sequence comes from Panax stipuleanatus, assembly GCA_020205555.1. Classification (NCBI taxonomy): domain Eukaryota; kingdom Viridiplantae; phylum Streptophyta; class Magnoliopsida; order Apiales; family Araliaceae; genus Panax; species Panax stipuleanatus. The sequence goes on along the minus strand of CM035116.1, from coordinate 53,437,700 downwards.
GAGTATGAACCAATCCAAGTCGAAAAGGACATAACGTACGAAGAGATTCCTATTCAAGTTATTGATAGGAAAGAACAAGTGTTGAGAAGTAAAGTTATACCTTTGGTGAAGGTGATATAGAGGAACCATAATGCCGAAGAAGCAAAGTGGGAACTCGAGGACAAGATGAGGAGGGTTTATCCTCATTTGTTTGAGTAACTTATACTGTAATTCTAGGGATAGAATTCTTATAAGGGGGGAGAATGTAATGCCCAAGAAAATCGAACGATGATGTTAATGGGTTTTATTTGATCTTTTGAATAAAATGCGATTATTTGTTTATTTAATTGAGTAAGCAAGTTGAATGTCATTTTATGACCTAGAGAAGTTCGAAATGGTTAGTATTCTGGCTAGGTGCTAGAAATAATGAATGTGAATTTTCAAGACTAAAATAAAGTCTTTTTGAGAAAATGACGAAATAGGCACTATTCATCAAACACTAAGGTTAAGGTTTGACCCTAAGGGTTAGGGTTCATGTAACCCTAAGCTCTTTCGACACTACAAGAAATTACACAAAAAATGACGCTAAAATTTGTCATATAAAATTTATTTTTCGTCAATAAAATGTTTGGTGACGAGTGTTAATCGTCACAAAGACCGTCACCGTATGAGCGTGGTAAAAGGTTTATTTGACAATATTTGATGTCATCACTAAATATTTTAACGTATAGTGACGATCTACATCATTGTCACTATAATTAATTACTTTTAGTGACGTTAATAGCGTCACTATTTGAATGAAACTTTCGTCACTCTATATTATGTTTTGTCATCAAAACTTAGTACATTAAATGACGAAAATCTTTCTTCGTCAGTAAAGGATATTATTTTATTGACGAAAATATGCCACACTATTTAAATCATCTAATTTTAATGACGACAATATTGTCATATTTATGATTATTCTTTCGTCATGTTATTGTGTTTATCGTCACCAAAAATAAGAAAATAAATGACAATAGAACAATTCGTCACCTAATAATATATTTAAAATGACAATTATGTCGTTGTCATTTCATATTTTAATTATAATTTATTTTCAATTTATTTAGTTTTATATTAACTAATTTATTGTATTAATCTAGAAGCACAATTAAATCCAAAATCTTGTTTAAAAATAAATAGCAAAAAAACATAAAAAATTCAGTCAACCCATTGCAAAAATTAATAATATCATTTTCAAAAGAATATTATACATTAAAATGAGTGTGAGAAATACAAAGAAACCTCAAAAGATATACAATCCATATCTACAAGTATTTGGAGAACAACATATGAAAGTGATGGGTTCAAATGACTTTAAGGTCCCATAGTTCTTTGCTGCTTCTATAAGACGACACACCTGAAAGTATCTACTACTATATTAGATAAAGTAAATCTTGTTAGACCCAAACCAAGCAGGAGAAGTAATATATATGGAACATAATAGAAAAAAGATAGAATATGAAATGCACCAATAAGCAGGCGTGTTATATACTTGATCCTGTAACAGTATATAATTATGTGAGATAAATAAATACTACAGTTCATTAAATTACAAAATATATAAATTCTGTTTAACAATTTGGAGTTTGTAAGTATAAACAATTACCAAGAATCAAAATTTTGTGAAAAAAGTCAAAGCAATAAGCACTAGACTTGGTTTTCAGAATATTGGCATACTATCTCACTTTATGGAGTCCTAGGACAAATTATCAATTAAGACAAAAGTACCTGTAATTAGTGTGGCATCCTGCTCCATTCCAGTCACCCTGCGCACACGAAGAAGATAAGGAATTTTTTCTAAAACTCTTCAGCCATGAAAGAGATATTGCACTTAAATGAGATTTAGATTACCTCGATTGGTTTCGGGTCAAGTGTGAGAACAACTCTTATTGTCTGTTAGAACAGGAAATAAACAAAAGCCAAACAAACTGTATTACTATAAAAGTATAAAATATACGACTCTTATGATATAAATTAAAAGAAAATAACAGAAAGTGAAAGAAAATAATAGAAAACATATGAATCTTACGATATGGACTTATTTATAACCTATAATTGTTTAAGATAAGTTACCTCAAGGAGGTATCTAGCACACCAGATATGTGTGTCTGTGAAAGAGACAAAGAAAGAGACTAAAAGATAGCATCTCCTAAATCTCTCGAAGAAAGCCAAATTTTGACTCAATTGCCAATTAAGAAAGCACGGAGACTGGGAACGAACTCATCACTTAATAAGTAAGCACAAAGCTGGTAGGAGAACAAGCATTTTAGATTTTAAGGGCCATATATCGTTATGATTTCATTATGCATGCAATCAGAAGAGGAGTGGCAGTAGACAGTCAAAAGAAGTAAGTTGTTCCTCGATTTTGTGCAGACAGATTTGCTAATAGTAGGAAGAACATAAAATTCAACAACCTTGACAGAAGACTAAAAAGATACTTAAACTGTTTCTTACAGTGCACATCTAATTGCTAGATATTGTCTGTAAGTCATTGCAAAAGAATGATTCCATTTAACATATTAAAAAACATGAAAATATCTTTAATAATAAATCGAAAGAGTTACTTCAGCAACCTCAAATATTTTAATATAGCATAATAGGTTAAGGGAATTTGAAAGATGTATATAAGATTGTGGCCAAATTGCATACAAAATTTAATGAATAGAGAATTATATAACATTTTAAGATTTCAAGAATCTATACTTACAAATTTGCCTTAAAATGGCCAAGTACTACAAACTTCATATTTCGTGCAGTCCTAAAGACCAAAAAAGCAGACTGCATAAAAAATCTTGTGTTCAAAAGAGGCTTTATATTTGGATGTCACAAACATGTCTAAGGGTTTTTCACAAAATAGAGGTAGCTGGCACTGAAAACAGAGGAAGATTGGAAAAGAAAAAAAGCAACTGTTCAGATACATACAATGTTGCATTGCCCAATAGCTTCTTCATAGTGCTTCAGCTTTATCATGCATGCTGCCATATTCAGGTGGCAAGGATTTTTCACTGCCAAAGCCATGTCTTGGTACTTTCTGAACAACTGAAACATGAAGTCATCTCCCATGTATGCTATGGCCTAAAGTGAAAACAACCACTATATTATGTTAGAAAAATGTGCATTTTGCCTTTAGCTGGGGTTGGAAATCCACAAACAACATGACAAAGTAAAAGTTTATAACCATTTCATACTGTTGGATAGCCTCCTCCAGTTTTTCTTCTTTAAATAAAGCATTTCCATCCATTTTTCTTCTATCTACAAAACTAATTCTCTCCTTCACTGTCATGTCACTACGAGCTTTCCCCTTGACAACATTAAATATTAAAAATTACTGTCAGCACATGATAAGGTTCAATCACCATACTTGCTAAATACTTGTACTTTTAGTAATTTATTTCATGGAAACTCACTTCTTTGACTTCATCAAAACCAATTAGTTCAACTTCATATAAGATATCTGCCATAGCTGGAACATTTGGGAAGGAGAAGTTTCCTTCTTTGCCATAGCCTAATTCCCAACCCACGCGTAAGAAAGAACGTTCACTATGACAACCCGGATTTTTTAAGAATTAATAAATAAGAATTTAATAAATAAAATTCTTATTTTAAGATGTTTCGAGTACGAGTATGTGTATATGTGTTATATATTATGAAATATGTGATTTGGTGTGAAGAGAATTTTATATATTAATTTTAATATTTATTGAATTAAATAATTATTTTATTTGATTTATTTATTGAGTTAAATAAATAAATAATGTAATTATTGTGAAGTAATTTAATTAAGTGTAATATATTAATTAAATGAATATTTAATATTTAATTTAATTAATATGTAATGATTTTATGATATAGTTCTAATTTAATTAGGATAATTAAATTAGATAAAGTTATGTGGTAATTGTTACATGAAATTATAATTAGCGAGTAATTATAATTGTTATGTGGCAATTTTTATGTGATTAAATGATGTTAACTTTTAATTCATTAAATTAGAATGTTAATATTTAATTAATTAAATCATAACATTAAAAATATGTGTTAAAGGATTTATTAAAAGAATTAAAAGAGTTTTTAAAACCGTTTTCCCAAACAAGACCCTTGCACCATTTTAAATCCGTTTTGCCAAACAGGGCCTTAACTACAAAAAACTTGTTTTTAAAAATAATGTTGTTTTGCCAAACAAGCCTTAGGGCTTTTAAAATTCAAATTGTAACTTATATATATATTAATTGTACTTATGGTATTAATTGGATGGTTTAAATACTTGGGAGTTATATATATTCTATAATTATACATATAATATATATCATATTAGTTATATGTTAAAACTACGTTAGTTAGAATTAGCTAAGTGTTAGTTAGTTAGAAAAAAAAAGAACAAAACAGAGAAAGAAATACAGAGAAAGAAAAGAGAAGTGAGAGAGAAAAGAAGAGAGAAGAAGAAGAGGAAAGGAGGAAGGCTTTGAGAGAAAGTCCTTGTTAAATCTCATCATCATCTTCCTCACTAAGCAACAAGGGTATAATCTCAATTCCTTATTTTTAAATATGTTTTTATGTTTTTCATGAGTATTAGTTCTCTTTGTATATGAATTAACGAGAAATTTATATAAACATGATGTATATGTATGAATTGTGTCAATATATGCTTATAATTGAATTGTATGCATAACTGAGTTGTCTAATTCATGAAGACATGATGAACGTGAAGAATTCATGTTCATCAAAAGTTACAGTGATATGTTTTGAAATATATATATATATAGTTTTCTTTAAAATCAAAAGAATTCATATTTGATTGTTAATTGTTGTTTAAATTAAGTATAGATAGTGATAACATGTTTAGAAGCTAATTGATTATACTTTGAATTGTGTATTTTGAATTACAAAATAAATTACAGTGTTCAATTTCATCAAGAACACTTATCAATGGCTTTTCTTTAAAATCATGAAATTGGTTGTTTTAAATTGGGTGTTTTGATGATTCAATGTGTTAAAACATGATAGAAGCTTTAAATTTTGGTTCTGTAAAGTTTAAAATGCAAATTGTTGCCTGAATTCAGAACTCGATGTAGAGAAATAAGCTAATTTGGCTTTTTCTCTGCACTGTTCGCGAACCTGTCTGCAGCCGCTGCAAGGGTCTCGCCCCGACGGGCCTTGCAAAGCCAAATATTGCGCCCCGGCGAGACGCGCCCCGGCGCGAATTGCAGAAAGTAAATATTAATTATAAATTATAATATGTTTAATTATGATTTAATAAATGCATGATATAGTTTGATTAATTATGAATTATAATTTGTTTAATTATAATTCAATTAAAATAAGATGTAATTATAATTTGATTATTATAATTAAAGCAAATGTTTAACGTAAATTATAATTTGTTTAATTATAATTGAATATGTAATTATAATTTGAATAATTATAAGTATGGCAAATGTGTAATTTAAATTATAATTTATTTAATGAGTACATGAATTGAAATTGATTAATTATAATCAAAGTAATTGTTTAATTTAAATTATAATTGATTTAATTATAATTTAATTTATATAAATGCATAAGTTAGGTTTGATTAATTTTAATCAACATAAATGTTTAATTTAAAATTATAATTTAATTAATATAAAATACAATTATAATTTGATTAATTATAATTGAGGAGAATGTGTAATTTAAATTTGTTTAATTAATATGAGTACATAATTATTAATTGATTAATTATGTAAAGATATAATATGATTATGTGATGTGATTAATTATGTGATCAGTAATTATTAACTTAATAATTAAAGAGGAATGAGTTAACCTAAATGGGTTAACTAATTATGAGAAGTAGTTATGTGTTAATTAATTTATATTAATTAATTATACATATAGTTTGACAGTGTGTGTTAAATAAATAAATGGGAGAGAATTGCGAAGAGTAAAGTAGAACTTACTTACACGATTGCTAAGCGTTGCTATGTGACTAATAGTTAATGTGTATGGTAATACGTTGTGTAGGATTCATGAAGCAGATTATTATAAGCTGTTTTTCGTTAATTGGTAATCTATGAGCCAAGCAAGTCTTTCAGTTCCTATTTTCTATGTGAACTTAATGATGAACTGTTTTAAATTGTATTGCAAAGAGCATGATATGTTATATATGTTGCAAGCATAAAATGTTAAAGTCAATTTCTGACTACATTAATTGATTAAAGAATGTTGATTGAGTAAGGAACTCAATCTTTATATTTGTTATGTGAATTAAAGCATGTATGCTATGTTACTCTAATGATTATGAGATGTATGTTGAGCATGTTATTATTTGCTACGTGATGCATTAAAGCTGTTAGATCTTGCTGAGCTGTCGAGCTCAACTCTTGCAAATAACCACTTTTGCAGGTCAAGGATGCAATGTAATGATACGTGCTAGTTGAATGTTAAGATCAATAGCGATGCAAGAAATTATTTATTCTAGATGAGTAATGTATTTGTTTTTTTAATTGTAACATAATTGTTGAGTTGTAAGTTGAGCTATCCGATGTATAGTGGATATTGCTTTGAGATGTAAGACATTGTATAGTAACTTCGATGAAGCGATTCATGTAATAAAATTAAATCAGACATGTAATGATAAAGGTTGAGATTCACGGCAATAAAGAAGAAAATATATAAAAGTTTTAAATATTTCGCATTTTTAGTGATTTTGGTATCGAATAATGATGTACAGTTAGAATAAAGTTGTATTGTTAACGATCGAGAATAGTAATTATATTGTATGAATTTTGGGGTCGTTACAGTTGGTATCAGAGCTGATAGGTTATACACCTTAGGTAAGAGTACCTTAGGCTATGACCTTAGGTTATAAGAAGTTAAGTTTAAGTTACGTATGATAAAAAGGTGATTCTTTTCACATACGTAGAAGTATAGGATGAGTTGAGTCCTAAAAATGTTATAAGAAGAAGATGATAATGACGAGGAGTAAACTCGAATAAAATATTGAGTAATACAAATAAAATTAGAAATTCTTAAAGGAAGAGTTGTTAAATGAACAAGAAGATTCAAAGATGAATCTTGGAGAGAGATAAAGATAAAAATAAGGAGTTGCCTAACTCCAATAATAAAGATGACGAATAATAATGAATAGACAAAGTCTATAAGATTAAAAGCATAATGGAATCGTGATATGATGTGATGAATAGGTAAAGATAAGAAGATTGTAAAATAAAACGATCATGAGATAAGAAAATAATCATAAGGGAGATGATTATAGAATAAGATCAAAGCGTGATCTTTTAAAATTGAAAGACAGATGGTCTGTAATGATTGAATAGTTTGAGACTATAACGAGAATGTACTATGATATAGTACGAGATTAACTCACGAGAAGTTACAAATGATGAGATAAGAAGTCTGTATCGAGTATAGAGCGAGAAGTTATAAGTAAGATAGAGTTAAGTAGGATTTCAACTGAGGACTCATGTGGTGGCTGAGTTGTACAAACCTTGTATGGGCAGGATTTTGTGCTTACACTTGGTTTATCATATTGATAATCATTGAAATATTGGTGTCCGCTGTGACGCCCCCAGAATAGGTCCATTCCACCCAACCCATTCTGGGTCGCCAAATACATGGTACAGAATCCAAATACAAACTTTTATATCACACGGTCGTGCAAAATACGACCACACAACTATGAGTGTCAATACAAATATATAGAAAATATAAACATTCAAACTAAGTCCTCATTATAATTATTATCACACTATTTTATAAAAATAGTGAGGACTACAACTGCTCTAACTCGGACCATCACTCTGTCCCTCGACTAGTCCCTACGACATTCTCATTTCCTGAAGAGGACAATAGATGAAAAGGGTGAGCTCAACTAGTCCAGTAAAGAATATTATGACTAAGATAATAAAGAATAATTTATCGTTAGTCTTCAACAAATCAGATAAAATATTATGGACAACAAATTTTAGATCAACAACTGCAGCGAAAATAATAATGCATCAGAAGAGTTAAGTAGGAAATACTGTCTACTATCTTCTATGATTTAAAAGTCCATAATAAATATTTTATCCCTATAACATCAATCAATATATATCTTGAATCAAATATTCATCTTTGCACTACAGGCCAAAGATATTCATTTATATCACCAGTTGGTCATGTTCATCTCAACACCTGTCAATCTTTGCACTACGGGCCAAAGATATTAATCAGGTAATCATTCATCTTTGCACTACAGGCCAAAGATATTCATCAAATAATCATCGATCTTTGCACTACAGACCAAAGATATTCTTTTGTATCACCATTTAAGACTGAAGATGATGAAAAATATTTTAAAGAACGAATCCAGTGAGATAAAGGACAAAGATTAAGGATTCGTAAATCAGTTTATCCAAGTTCAAAAATACTCCATAATAATTATTTATGGAGCAAAATTCAAGAATGAAGATCAAAACTTGGATCCAATCAAAGATAGGACCCATAATAGCCAACTTGGACAAAGAAAAGAAAATTAAATTTTTCGGTGAATAGTACCGTATTCGTGAATAGTGTCATAAACGTGAATAGTGTCGTATACGTGAATAGTAATCCCGATATGAAAAGGTAAAGATTTCACAAGAAAAAATCATACTTCGTAAATAGTACCGTATTCGTGAATAGTGCCGTATACGTGAATAGTAACCCCGACGAAAAAGGTAAAAATTTTATAATAAAATTCATACCAATATTTCGATGAAATGATATTGAAAGCAATAACATCGTTTACGAAAAAATAACATCCCTTACCTCAAAAGAACAGTGCTTCTGATTGAAATATCGGATATAATACTGAAGAAAACTTTCACTGAATAGTAACACTCAAAGTATCTAAATACTCACAAAAATACGCTCGATATTATAGAGAGAGCAAACTTCTGATTCTGGTGTGATTTTCAAATTCTAATTCAGCACCCTATTTATAGAAAAATGCTTAGAACGCCAAAGCAGAAAATTTAATAAAATAATATTTTATTTAAAAAAATTTCCGCCCACCCCTTAACCAAATTCATCAGCCACCACCAGTGGCTCCCATCCACATTTAAAAAATGTTTTTCTTAAAAAAAATATTTACAACCCAAAAATTAATTATTCCGGAACTTCAATAATTCTAAATAAATAACCCTTTTATCAGAAAAATACGAATTCTATGTTCTTTTCATAGAAAATTTAATTCTCTACAACTTTGCAGAAGAAAAGTTTTCCAAATTTCAAACAGAAAATGTTCGAAATTTACATACGGATGATTTTCCACACCTCCATTCCAACAAAATACTAATAAAACACATCAGCACTAATTCCTTCATTAATATCCACATAAAATAAATATTTTCTTATCATATAAATTAATAATTAATTATTCATAAATAATATTACAGAACTACAATATTGACAACCAGGTCGTTCCCAGGAAAGAGGGGGCCTTCCGATAAGGATTTCTCCTTACTAGCGTGCAACTAAATAACCCCTCCTAGACAGAACTTCCTTAGACATTGCCAATAATGCTATCTAATAATATTATTCAAATAATATGAATTATTGATCTGATAATGGAAAATACTGTGCAGTAGCAATTATTGAATTAACAATAATATAAAAAAACTGTGCAATACCGTGTGCTACTGTGCAACGACGCGTATTACTACATTTTTAACCACCGGATATTTTAACAGTGTTAACGGTAAAAACTACGCCGTTATTTATAGAAAACTCATTCGTGTCGTTTTCTTCATCCGACAATTTTCCGTTATGCGGCCCACAAATGGCTGCGCCGTCGTACGAATATTCCCCGACAGCAAAAATATTCCACGACCAAACGAATATTCCCCGACAACAATGAATATTGTATAACCACTTGCTTATTTTAAAATATTTGCGCATATTACCCATAACATTCCACATTATCAAATTAACCCCTGACTATTTCAAAATAATATATAGAGGAAATTCAATTTTTTATTCATAAAAGTTAGGTTCTTACAACCTCCCCTCCTTATGAAATTTCGTCCTCGAAATTGACGTACGTACCTGATATGTCGAAAAGGTGAGAATACCTTGTTTTCATTTCCAATTTTAACTCCCAGGTCATTTTCTCAATAGCATGGTTCCTCCACAAAACTTTGACTTGTGGTATAGCCTTTGTGCGTAGGACATGCTCCTTCCTATCCAAGATCTTGACAGGTATCTCCTCGTACGTTAAATCTTCGGCTATCTCGTCTGGTTCTAACTCAATAATCTGGTTCGGATCTTTCATAGATTTACGTAGCACAGATATGTGAAACACGTTACGAACATGAGACATACTTGGAGGTAAAGCGAGTCTATAGGCCACATTTCCTAATCTGTCAAGAATCTCAAATGGACCAATGAATTTTGGATTGAGCTTTTCTCTCTTCCCAAACCTCGTAACCCCTTTCTCCGGAGCAACACGTAACATTACATGATCCCCAACATTAAATTCCACGTCCTTTCGATGAAGATCCGCATAACTCTTTTGTCGATCATGTGCCATTTGTATACGTTGTCGAATCATTTGGATCTTTTTCGTAGTCATACGTACCAACTCTGGTCCCAACAATGTTGCCTCATCCACCTCGTCTCAACATACTGGAGAACGACACTTTCTCCCATACAACGCCTCGAATGGAGCCACACCTATACTTGCCTGATAACTGTTGTTGTAAGAGAATTCTACCAATGGTAGGTACTTATCCCAACTCCCTTTGAAGTCTAGAACACATAGTCTCAATAGATCTTCAAGAGTTTGAATAGTCCTTTTCTATTGCCCGTTCGTTTGAGGATGATATGCCGAACTGAATCGTAAATCTATGCCCATAGCTTTCTGCAAACTAACCCAAAATTGTGAAGTGAATCTTGGGTCACGATCCAAAGCTATGGATACTGGCATGCCATGAAATCTCAAAATCTCATTCAAGTACATACGAGCAAGACATTTAAGGGAATAAGTCTCTCGTATAGGCAAGAAATAAGCAGACTTGGTTAATCTATACACAATAACCCAAATCGCATCTATGCCTTGAGAAACCTTGGGAAGACCTGTAACGAAATCCATGGTAATGTGTTCCCACTTCCATTTTGGAATCTCAAGTGGTTGTAATGGACCCTTTGGCACTTGATGCTCCGCCTTTACACGTTGACAAGTTAAACACCTCGAAATAAACTCCGCAATCTCTCTCTTCATATTATTCCACCAAAATGTATGTCAAAGATCACGATACTTTTTTGTACTCCCAGGATGGATTGCAAACGGTGTGTTATGTGCCTCCATCATGATTCTATGCTTCAAATCAGAATCGTTAGGAACACAAAGTCTAAAGTTGACTCGAAGTATTCCTTTTTCATCAATTCTTGCTTCTAGAACTGCACCTTCTTGCACCTTCTTCTTCATCTTCATCAGCTCCATACGTATATCATCACGTGAGTCCCTGGAGTTTTTAACTCTATCTCCATCCTTTGTACGTCATAAAAAATGGGGCTTCACGTTTACAATATCGCACTCGTTCCTGCATATGATCTTCTACTTAATGCGTCAGCTACCACGTTCGCTTTTCTAGGATGATATTGAATGGTACGATCGTAATCTTTCAACTGCTCCAACCAATGTCATTGTGCGTATTGAGTTCGTTCTAAGTAAAAAAAATATTAGGATGTCATCAATAATGACAACCACGAAATGATCCAAATATTTCTCAAATATTCGGTTCATCATGTCCATGAACGCAACATGGACATTGGTCAATCCGAACGATATAACTAAAATTTTGTAATGCATGTATCGAGTTCTAAAGGCAGTCTTTGGAATATCCTCAGTTCTAATCTCTAACTGATGATATCCAGAACGGAGATCAATCTTTGAAAAGAAATGCGCATCTTACAACTGGTCGAACAGGTCATCAATACGAGGTAGCGGATACCTATTCTTGATGGTGACATGGTTCAACTCCCGATAGTCAATACAAAGTCGCACACTACTGTCTTTCTTCTTTACGAATAAAACAGGAGCACCCCAAGGAGACGTACTAGGACGAATAAAACCGATGTCTAGCAACTCCTGTAGTTGTACCTTTAACTCCTAAAGTTCAATAGGAGCCATTCGATATGGGATTTTAGAAATGGATTTTGTACCGGGTTCAATGTCAATAAAGAATTCAACTTCACGTTCTGGGGGTAGACCGGGATGTTCTTCGGAAAATACATCAGGAAACTCATTAACAACAGAAATATCATTCAAATATGATATATACTGATTTAAATCAGTAACATGGGCTAAGAAAGCTTGACATCCGTTTTTCAATAAACGAATAGCTTTATGACTTGAAATGGCATTGATTGATTTTAGTGGTCTGGTTGTTTGAATGAAAGCTAATAACCTTATGAAACAATTAATTTTGGCATGATGAGTGGTCAACCAGTCGATTAAAAAAATCACAACAAATACAAGTATTTTCAAAGATATAAGATCAACAGCTAATGTGAGGGTGCCAACTTGAATCAAGCAAGATTTATAAACTGTAGATGTAACGAAAGTTTCACCTAATGGAGTTTTAACAGATAAGTCAAAGTCTAACTTCTCAGGAGTCAAGTTCAAACGTTGAGCACAAGTAGGTGATATAAAAGAATGGGTAGCACCGGTATCTAATAAGGTGTAAACTTCGGAAAAGTTTATGATTAACTTACCCGTAATAACCTTGTTCAGGTTCCTCGCTTTTTGGGTAGTCACGACAAATGCTTTTCCAGGATCCACCGACTTTGACTTGTCTAGAACAACCTCTGGTGTCACCGTTCCAGCTGGACTTAATTTTGCTATAACGCACATTCCACCCTCAACTAATTCGTCGCACTCCTGATCCATGATTTGAATCATTACTCTTCGATCCATATCGAATTGGGGTTGACCGCTCTGCACAGGGTAATTCCAAACTCGATGTTGGATTCTCCCAATTGCTATCCAAAAAGTGAAACCCATATCGTCTATTTTAGCTTTCTTGGATCGGACGTCTCTTTCTAAAATATCAACGCGTCGTGCGGCTTTTACCCATGCATCCTCCATTCTCATTCATTCAGTTGTTTCTTCTTTCATCAGAATTTTGACAATTGCATTCTCAGCTTCCAGCTCTAATATCATATGCTCTGTCAGAGAGAGCTTCTGTTCAAGCCTCGCATATATAGTAGCAAAATCTTGAATTGATGTATCCCTTTGTTCCACGGCAGCCTGCCGTTCTTCACCCTGCTCTTCTAACTCATGAATACGATTTTACAGTTTTACATACCGATCATAAAATTCTCCTAATAAATTTTTCTCAGGTTCCTCTTCTTCCTCACTCTTAGCTGTTACTTTTGCGACTATCTCGGGTGCAACTATTAATTCTTCAATCACTACATAGATAACTAACGCTAAAAGTAAGACTACGAGTAGCGGTGCCTCAATGGACTCAAATGCTCCATTGCTTAAATGTTTCGATGTCATTGTCAAATACTGCCATAAAATAAGGGTTAATTAAATAAATTAACATATCACATGTTAACCCTATGCTCCGACTGACCAATTAAATACCACATAAGTTTAGGTAGGACATACTAGCGAAGGATTTACTTGTCTCTCCCCTCCTAGTTCTATTCCCCGATCTCCGCCAGAGACCATATCCCTAAGCTCTGATACCAACTGTGACGCCCCCAGAATAGGTCCATTCCACCCAACCCATTCTGGGTCTCCAAATACATGGTACAGAATTCAAATACAAACTTTTATATCACACGGTCGTGCAAAATACGACCACACAACTGTCAGTGTCAATACAAATATGTAAAAAATATAAACATTCAAACTTAGTCCTCATTATAATTGTTATCACACTATTTTATAAAAATAGTGAGGACTACTACTGCTCTAACTCGGACCAACACTCTGTCCCCCAACTAGTCCCTACGACATTCTCATTTCCTGAAGAGAACAATAGATGAAAAGGGTGAGCTCAACTAGCCCAATAAAGAATATTATGACTAAGATAATAAAGAATAATTTATCGTTAGTCTTTAACAAATCAGATAAAATATTATGGACAACAAGTTTTAGATCAACAACTGCAGCGGAAATAACAATGCATCAGAAGAGTTAAGTAGGAAATAATGTCTACTATCTTCTATGATTTGAAAGTCCATAATAAATATTTTATCCCTATAACATCAATCAATATATATTTTGAATCAAATATTCATCTTTGCACTACAGGCCAAAGATATTCATTTATATCACCAGTTGGTCATGTTCATCTCAACACCTGTCAATCTTTGCACTACGGGCCAAAGATATTCTTCAAGTAATCATTCATCTTTGCACTACAGGCTAAAGATATTCATCAAATAATCATCCATCTTTGCACTACAGGCCAAAGATATTTTTTTGTATCACCATTTAAGACTAAAGATGATGAAAAATATTTTAAAGAACGAATCCAGTGAGATAAAGGACAAAGATTAAGGATTCGTAAATCAGTTCAAAAATACTCCATAATAATTATTTGTGGAGCAAAATTCAAGAATGAAGATCAAAACTTGGATCCAATCAAAGATAGGACCCATAATAGCCAACTTGGACAAAGAAAAAAAATTAAATTTTTTGGTGAATAGTACCGTATTCGTGAATAGTGTCGTATACGTGAATAGAAATTCCGACATCAAAAGGTAAAGATTCAATAAGAAAAATCATACTTCGTGAATAGTACCGTATTCGTGAATAGTGTCGTATACGTGAATAGTGTCATATACGTGAATAGTAATCCCGACGAAAAAGATAAAAATTTATAATAAAATTCATACCAATATTTCGATGAAATAATATTGAAAGCAATAACATAATTTACGAAAAAATAACATCCCTTACCTCAAAAGAACAGTGCTTCTGGTTGGAATATCGGATATAATACTAAAAGAAACTTGCACTGAATAGTAACACTCAAAGTATCTAAATACTCACAAAAATACGCTCGATATTATAGAGAGAGCAAACTTCTGATTCTGGTTTGACATTCAAATTCTAATTCA
This sequence comes from Panax stipuleanatus, assembly GCA_020205555.1. Classification (NCBI taxonomy): domain Eukaryota; kingdom Viridiplantae; phylum Streptophyta; class Magnoliopsida; order Apiales; family Araliaceae; genus Panax; species Panax stipuleanatus. The sequence goes on along the minus strand of CM035116.1, from coordinate 53,422,577 downwards.
GCACCCTATTTATAGAAAAATGCTTAGAACGCCAAAGCAGAAAATTTAATAAAATAATATTTTATTTTAAAAAAAAATTTGCCCACCCCTTGACCAAATTCATCAACCACCACCAGTGGGTCCCACACACATTTAAAAAACATTTTTCTTAAAAAAAATATTTATAACCCAAAAATCAATTATTCCGGAACTTCAATAATTCTTAATAAATAGCCTTTTATCAAAAAAAAATACGAATTCTATGTTCTTTTCATAAGAAATTTAATTCTCTACAACTTTGCAGAAGAAAGTTTTTTCAAATTCCAAATAAAAAATGTCTGAAATCCACATACGGATGATTTTCCACACCTCCATTCCAACAAAATACTGATAAAACACATCAGCAATAATTCCTTCATTAATATCCACATAAAATAAATATTTTCTTATCATATAAATCAATAATTAATTATTCACAAATAATATTACAGAACTACAATATTGACAACCACGTCGTTCCTAGGAAAGATGGGGTCTTCCGATAAGGATTTTTCCTTACTGGCGCGCAATTAAATAACCCCTCCTAGACAGAACCTCCTTAGACAATGCCAATAATGCTATTGATAGACACATAATTCATATATTTTATTATCCCTTATTTTTTTCCTTTTAATTATATTAGTTTATTAAATTAATATGTTTTATTTTATTTTGTAGGGTTTAATATTTATTGCAATAAAGTCAAAATCTTGGCGATCAAGCGATATTTAATGCTCTTATTCAGGTAAGAAATATCCAAAAAGAATCCTGCAAGTAGAAGGAAAGAGGTGGAACAATCGTGGTGTGCAAGTCAAATCCAACAAAAGAAAGAAAAGTCTAGCTAGAAGATCTCTTTGAGAAGTTGATTGCCACTAGGAAGTTGAAACTTATATGAAAAGAGAACAAAAGTGTCCAAGTTCAATGAATCTAAATTAGGGTTCAAATTTATTTTCCCTATAAATAGGTCTCATCTTTTAGAGAGAAAGAGGATGAGGTATTGTATTACTCTAGGTTAGGAGTAGGAGTAGATTAAATTATTTTATTATACGCTTGTTGGAGAATCGCCAATAAAGGGAGTTTTCTTATTTATTTTTAATCTTCTTCTTTCTTTATTTTAGTTAGTTAATTTATTTTTCATGTCTAGCTAACTTTTTTAGGATGAAGATGAAATTAAATAATTATTCATGATAATATTTTTCATCTCTTCTATTAATTATGCTTATATGTTTAATTGGTTTCGCCTTCATATTTCGTTATTGAAATACCTTCGTTTTATAGTTCTTATGTGATTTTAAATTAATTAAGAGGTTTTGATAAATTATTGTTAAGATATGAGTTTTTCAAAATCCATGCTTGCTCAAAGAAGTTTTGATGTGTTATAGTTAATCCTTAAATTTTCATAGTCTATGTTTACCCACGTTAATTGTAAAATTACTAAATTAAAGGCAAGGGAGATCAAAATCATAATTAAGTTATAAAAATAGAAGAGATTGAATTATATGTTATGTTTATTATTTAATGAATTCGGATTCCTAGATTGCTTCCTCATTATTAGTTTTCATAGTCTAGTTAATCAATTCTCAATCTTTATTTTTAATTCGCCTAAAATAGATATTAAGGATATATTAAAATTAATCTAGTCTCTGTGGGTTCGACCTGTACTTACCAGTTCTTCAATTTGACACTATGCACTTGCAGTTACATATTTTTATCACATCAAATTTTTGGCGCCGTTGCCGGGGACTAGATTTAAATTTTTTTTCTCAATTTTTATTTATTCGAATTATTTTTTAACTCTAACATTTTTTTATTTTTTTTCAGGATTACTGAAGAGGATCGAAGGAGCGAAAAGATAAAAATTTTGTTGCTGTGCTTTCTTTGGTACTTTGTATCTTCATTTTTTTAAATAAAAAAAAAATAGTAGTTTAGTTTTTTTTATTAATATTTTTTTTATTTGCCGCATTCATGCATTTATTCACGTAGAGCACATCTTGTTAGGTTTTTATTTTTTTTGTCAAATATAAACTGTGGTGATTGCTGGAGGATTGAGGTATGTCAAAATTTCTCCTTCTTTCGTATTTCACATAGTTTTAGGACATTTTATTTGTTTATAGTTTTTTTTTATTTGTGCATTTTCATATTTAATCTAACATTAAGGGCACAACCTATAACAAGATAAGGTGGGGATTTTATCACCCTTCCTTGGCCCACAAACAACCCAACTTGCATTTTGCATAACCTTGACCTAATAAAATCAAGTAGACGTTGGCCCTTAGGACAAGAAACTTCAAGAGGAGGCTGAATTTTAAATTAATCAAACTACTGGTGTCTAGGCAAGTGGTTCAAAAGGTAAACGCCTAAAGATTGTGTGGTTATTCAATTAGTCACCGTATCTACGGAGAAACTCCCACCTTTCTTACACTTACCTGGCTAGTGGTGTGATTAATTTTGAATTTTGTGGACCTTACGATGTAACTTGGAACAGTTAGGAGCTGTCTAAATTTTATTTAGGTTAACCGTAGAATTAGGATTTTATTTTATTTTTATTTTTTTCGTGACTTTCGTGGTTAGTTGTTTATTTTTTTGTGATTTGTGGAAAGATGGATTCTTATTATAGTTGGAATAATAATTTTGCTTGGAATCAAGAACCCTATGAAAATTTTAAAGACCAAGTAAATCAATTTTTTCCAACTTATGAAAATTCTTATCTAAGTTCATATTCATATCCATATCCATATTCGGATCCAGAACCTCAATATACACAAGAATTATCAAATGAATAAGAGAAAAGACTTAGTGCCTTAGAGAAAACTATGAAAGTCTTAATGGAAAATCAATTTAGCATGGATCAAACTATATCTCGTCTAGAAATTCAAATGTGTCGATTAGCCGCCATAATAAATGAACAAGAGGAGGATGAATTTTCTAGTAACTCTGAGGTTAATTTTAAAAATCTTGATGGTAGTGAAAATGATGAGGAAAATGAAAATTTTGTATTCAATTCTACACAATTTGAGTCGAGCGAATTTGAGGAGTCTAAAAAGTATGAGTCTATACTTAAAAGTGATCATGTCACATTTAATGAGTCGGTTGAAAAAGTCTATAAGCCTAAAGCTCCATACCCTGAAAGACTTATTCCTAAAAAACCACTTAGTGATTTTTCGGACCAACCCATTAAAATAAACATGATCCAAGAGTTGTCTATGACCCAATAAATAATTAAAAATAGACTCCTGATTGGAAAAGATCCAATTAATTTTTTTTTAAATCACCTTGACCAAAATTGGAATGAATCTGAATATTTAGATAAGGTCAATGAGCTGTTAAGATCCTTTACAAATAAGTCAACTAAAATAGAACATGTATTTGAACCAATTCTTCCATCTTTTGAACATGTTAATGAAAGTTTTCTTGAGGCAAATTTTAAGCATAACTGTGATGAAAATTCTGACTATTTTCAATTTTCTAGACCTCTTGAAAATAATGAAAAGTTCACACTCACTTGTCCATTTGTATCATTCATGTATAGTCACATAATTTTTAAGATTTATAAAATTTGTAGATATGTACATTTGTTTTCCTTCTCACCATATTTTCTTGCAGAACAAATGCCCCGCATACAAGGTACAATTCTTTCACATCTTTGTTCTCTTTTCTTCATTTGCATACATTGAGAACAATGCATGATTTAGGTATGGGGGGAGTTTGTTTGTATTATTGTTAGATTTTTTTAATAGGAAAATATAGAAAAAAAACTAAAAAATTAAAAAAAACTAAAAAATTTTGTTTGACTTTTTATGAGTTGGATGAATTCTAGTAAATGTTTGTGGAGCAAAACTCATGAGGAAGATTGAAGGATTTAGAACTCTTGAATCTTTGATAACATACAAAATCTTAGTTTGAAATACCATCTGGAATAAAATTAATTTCAAAAGCATTGTTGCACTACACATTTGCACAAATTCTTAGTTGTTGGGTATAAACTATGATTCGAGTAATTTCAGAAAAAAAGAAGAAAAAATTAAAAAAGAAATAAATAACTGCTTCAATGTCCATTGAACGAAATAACTGGGTATCCAAGCCTTAAGAAGAATCGATATTCACGCTGAAAAGTGTGATGGATAAAAGCAGCTTCTAGTCTAGTTTTGTAGCCTTTGTTACTCGAGTTAGTAAGCCCTTAGGGGTGTCTCTACACCTAATGCCCTAAAACCAACTAGTTTGGGAGTCATTGGTCCAACGCTCGCTACATGGGCAACTCTGAAAAGCCTAAGAAAATGAGACATTGCACAAGTTGAGAAAAAAATGGAAAAAAATGAAAAAAAAAAAAGAAAGAAGAAAAAGAAAAATGAGTTTGCTTGATTTTCATGGTAAAATCCCTAGTAAGAGTTACATCATATACACATGCATGCATCATATGGAAATAATTTTATGAAGGATGGTGTCTAGAATGAAGATTGAATATTTTTGATAGGGTGAAAGTGCGATTTTGAATTTAATCTTGCTTATGTATAATGTCCATGGATATTTAGAAGTTTTAATTCAATTTCATGACTTGTTGAACTCAAAAATATTTTTTGAATTTTGTGGGTATATTCACTGCAAACCCTCACGAGACACAACTCATCCACTTTGGGTATCCTTGGGGTTTAAAGGCTTGTTGCACATAATAAGTGCAATCGTATTTCCTACAAAAATGGGGTAGTATAATTTTTATTTTATTTTATTTTTATTTTACTCAAGGACGAGCAAAAGCTAGGTATGAGAGTATTTGACAGACACATAATTCATACATTTTATTATCCCTAATTTTGTCCTTTTAATTATATTAGTTTATTAAATTAATATATTTTATTTTATTTTGTAGGGTTTAATATTTATTGCAATAAAGTTAAAATCTTGGTGATCAAGCGATATTTAATGCTCTTATTCATGTAAGAAATATCCAAGAAGAATCCTGCAAGTAGAAGAAAAGAGGTGGAACAATCTTGGTGTGCAAGTCAAATTCAACAAGAGAAAGAAAAGTCTATCTAGAAGATCTCTTTGAGAAGTTGATTGTCACTAAGAAGTTGAAACCTACATAGAAAGGGAACAAAAGTGTCCAAGTTCAATGAATCTAAATTAGGGTTCAAATTTATTTTTCCTATAAATTGGTCTCTTATTTTAGAGAGAAAGAGGATGAGGTATTGTATTACTCTAGGTTAGGGGTAGGAGTAGATTAAATTATTTTATTGTACGCTTGTTGGAGAATCGTCAATAAAGGGAGTTTTCTTATTTATTTTTAATCTTCTTGATGGTGTCTAGAATGAAGATTGAATATTTTTGATAGGGTGACAGTGTGATTTTGAATTTAATCTTGCTTATGTATAATGTCCATGGATATTTAGAAGTTTTAATTCAATTTCATGACTTGTTGAACTCAAAAATATTTTTTAAATTTTGTGGGTACATTCACTACAAACTCTCACGAGACACAACTCGTCCACTTGGGATAACTTTGGGGTTTAAAGGCTTGTTGCACATGCTAAGTGCAATCGTGTTTCCTACGAAAATGGGGTAATATAATTTTTATTTTATTTTATTTTTATTTTACTCAAGGACGAGCAAAAGCTAGGTATGAGAGTATTTGATAGACACATAATTCATACATTTTATTATCCCTAATTTTGTCCTTTTAATTATATTAGTTTATTAAATTAATATATTTTATTTTATTTTGTAGGGTTTAATATTTATTGCAATAAAGTTAAAATCTTGGTGATCAAGCGATATTTAATGCTCTTATTCATGTAAGAAATATCCAAGAAGAATCCTGCAAGTAGAAGAAAAGAGGTGGAACAATCTTGGTGTGCAAGTCAAATTCAACAAGAGAAAGAAAAATCTATCTAGAAGATCTCTTTGAGAAGTTGATTGTCACTAGGAAGTTGAAACCTACATAGAAAGGGAACAAAAGTGTCCAAGTTCAATGAATCTAAATTAGGATTCAAATTTATTTTTCCTATAAATAGGTCTCTTGTTTTAGAGAGAAAGAGGATGAGGTATTGTATTACTCTAGGTTAGGAGTAGGAGTAGATTAAATTATTTTATTGTACGTTTGTTGGAGAATCGTCAATAAAGAGAGTTTTCTTATTTATTTTTAATCTTCTTATCTTCTTTATTTTAGTTAGTTAATTTATTTTTCATGTCTAGCTAATTTTTTTAGGATGAAGATGAAATTAAATAATTATTCATGATAATATTTTTCATCTCTTCTATTAATTATGTTTATATGTTTAATTGGTTTCGCCTTCATGTTTCGTTATTGAAATACCTTCGTTTTATAGTTCTTATGTGATTTTAAATTAATTAAAAGGTTTTGATATATTATTGTTAAGATATGAGTTTTTCATAATCCATGCTTGCTCGAAGAAGTTTTGATGGGTTATAGTTAATCCTTAAATTTTCATAGTCTATGTTTGCCCACGTTAATTGTAAAATTACTAAATTAAAGGGAAGGGAGATCAAAATCATAATTAAGTTATAAAAATAGAAAAGATTGAATTATATGTTATGTTTATTATTTAATGAATTCGGATTCTTAGATTGCTTCCTCATTATTAGTTTTCGTATTATAGTTAATCAATTCTCAATCTTTATTTTTAATTCGCCTAAAATAGATATTAAGGATATATTAAAATTAATCTAGTTTCTGTGGGTTCGACCTGTACTTATCAGTTCTTCAATTTGACACTGTGCACTTGCAGTTACATATTTTTATCACATCAGCTATCTAATAATATTATTCAAATAATATGAATTATTGATCTGATAATGGAAAATACTGTGCAGTAGCAATTATTGAATTAACAATAATATAAAAATACTGTGCAATATCGTGTGCTACTGTGCAACGTGTATTACTATATTTTTAACCACGGGGTATTTCAACAGTGTTAACGGTAACAACTACGCCGTTATTTATAGAAAACTCATTCGTGTCGTTTTCTTCATCCGATAATTTTTCGTTATGGGGCCCACAAATGACTGCGCCGTCGTACAAATATTCCCCGACAGCAAGAATATTCCACGACCAAACGAATATTTTCCGACAACAATGAATATTTTATAACCACTTGCTTATTTTAAAATATTTGCGCATATTACCCATAACATTCCACATTATCAAATTAACCCCCGACTATTTCAAAATAATATATAATGGAAATTTAATTTTTTATTCATAAAAGTTGGGGTCTTACATACGCGCTATATATATATATATATATATATATATATATATATATATATATATATATATATGGTGAGAAGGTGATTCTTGTCCCATGTTTATATTTGATAGTTAAAGGCAATTAAGATTAAATTAGATGATATTAAGATTAGGTACGAGTTCTTAAAACTCATACTTATGGTAAGTTCGTGACTCATAATCGTATGTATATTTTTGAACCCCTAAGCGTATGGACAGTCTCTGATCAGTTCTTGGACTACGTATTGTTAGGACAAGTTCTTAAACTCATATTATTGTGGCAAGTTCCTGAACTTTCAAAGTGTGGTAAGTTTGATGAACTATACTAGGTATAGAAAAGTTATGGTATATAAAGTATTGATGTTGTTGAAGAGTGATAGAATGTTTAAGTAATGAAACGGTGGAGTAAAGATTTAAATTGATGGAGAAAATTTTTATATTCTAAATCTCCTAGCTTTGCTAGATTTTCAAAATTTATTGACTTCGTGCTGATGTTGCACTTCTATTTTCTTGAAAAACATTGAATCAAATGATGGAACCAATGAATTTTTAAAATAGTGCTATTATTCACATGTCTATGTTAATTGCTTCAGCTAAACAAAAATGATTTAAAATTTTCAAAATGTATTTTATATATTCTATGCATCGATATGATGTAGGAATAATAATCGAGGAAGTCATCAATGCGGTTAAACTTAGTGTTGGATGTGATTGTAGGATCGTCAGCCCACTATGGTATGATGTAGTATGACGACATCATGTAATGACGAAATCCTCAACGTACCATTACTACGGTACGGTATCAGGATATTATAAAAAGATTTATTTATTTTAGTTTCCTTAAACTATAAAAAAAATTATTGAGTTGGTTAAAAATATGTATATATATATATATATATATATATATTTTGATTGATGTCTGAATTGTTGCTAGAAGTCTATGCTACTTGATTCAGCTAGACAAGTATGGAAAGATGTTTATGAAATTCGAGCGTTATTGGTCAAACTATACCAAACCAAATTATTTTGGTGCAGATTCAGATGTTAAGAAGTTGAGGTGAACAACCTTATAAAAGGAGACATGTTATCGGAGACAATAGTTCCGAGTGTAACACATATAGTCGTTACGATGTACTACGTTTGTGCACGACGTGGTGGTGCGATAGTCTGATCACCTAAAGCACCAATGGAGGATGTTTACAGTCTGTGTGATTGTTAAACATTTTGTTAGAGCGGTTTATAGTGTGAAGTACCGGGAGTGAAGCACTGTTAAACCTAGAGATGAGTTCAAGGTCTTATGACCCCTCAGCATGATTTGAGAATATTTTAAATTCTTTAGTTATTTATATCGCTTCCCAATTATTGAGTAATTGTGAAAGATTCTTATTATTTTGAAGATGAATGTGTCAAGAAGAATATTCCTTAGAAAGAAGTAGTTGTAGAACGCAACAAGTTAGTGAATAAGATTTACGTAAAATCTATTTTGATAGATTGATAAATAAAGATTAATAAAAATTTTGAGGACGAAGTTCTTAGAAGAAGGGGTGAATGTGAAAACCCGAATACTTACAAAATAGTGAATTATGAAGTATATGAATTCGACGAGTAAAGTATATGGTAATAATCGTTAGAAAAGAAATGAACGAGTTAAAGAATACATAATATTTGGTATATGATTGTGTTCAATTGAAGGTTATGAAATAAAACCTAAAATTTGTTGAAGAAATGAATGGAGTAGTATATATATATATAAACTTTTGTTGAGGTTATGTGTTGAAGTTATCTAACGATAAAATTGTGAAAGATATTTTGTAAAAATCGATTAAGGGAGGTTTCGTTGATTCTGAGGACGGAATTCTTATAAGGAGGGAAGGATGTGACAACCCGGATTTTTTAAGAATTAATAAATGAGAATTTAATAAATAAAATTTATATTTTAAGATGTTTCGAGTACGAGTATGTGTATATGTGTTATATATTGTGAAATATGTGATTTGGTGTGAAGATAATTTTATATATTAATTTTAATATTTATTGAATTAAATAAATATTTAATTTAATTTATTTATTGAGTTAAATAAATAAATAATGTAATTATTGTGAAGTAATTTAATTAAGTGTAATATATTAATTAATTAAATATTTAATATTTAATTTAATTAATATGTAATGATTTTATGGTATAGTTCTAATTTAATTGGGATAATTAAATTAGATGAAGTTATGTGATAATTGTTACATGAAATTATAATTAGCGAGTAATTATAATTGTTATGTGGTAATTTTTATGTGATTAATTGATGTTAACTTTTAATTAATGAAATTAGAATGTTAATATTTAATTAATTAAAGTATAACATTAAAAATATGTGTTAAAAAATTTATTAAAAGAATTAAAAGAGTTTTTAAAACTGTTTTCCCAAACAAAGCCCTTGCAGCGTTTTAAATCCGTTTTGCCAAACGGGGTCTTAACTACAAAAAACTTATTTTTAAAAATAATGGTGTTTTGCTAACCAAGCCTTAGGGCTTTTAAAATTCAAATTATAACTTATATATATTAATTACAATTATGGTATTAATTGGGTGGTTTAAATACTTGGGAGTTATATATATTATATAATTATACATATAATATATATCATATTAGTTATATGTTAAAACTACGTTAGTTAGAATTAGCTAAGTGTTAGTCAGTTAGAAAAGAAGAACAAAACAGAGAAAGAAAAGAGAAGTGAGAGAGAAAAGAAGAGAGAAGAAGAAGAGAAAAGGAGGAAGACTTTGAGAGAAAGTCCTTGTTAAACCTCATCATCATCTTCCTTACTAAGCAACAAGGGTATAATCTCAATTCCTTATTTTTAAATATATTTTTATGTTTTTCATGAGTATTAGTTCTCTGTGTATATGAATTAACGAGAAATTTATATAAACATGATGTATATGTATGAATTGTGTCAATATATGCTTATAATTGAATTGTATGCATAATTGAGTTGTCTAATTCATGAAGACATGATGAACATGAAGAATTCATATTCATCAAAAGTTACAGTGATATATTTTGAATATATATATATATATATATATATATATATATATAGTTTTCTTTAAAATCAAACGAATTCATGTTTAATTGTTAATTGTTGTTTAAATTAAGTATAGATAGTGATAGCATGTTTAGCATCTAATTGATTATACTTTGAATTGTATATTTTGAATTATAAAACAAATTATAGTGTTCAATTTCATCAAGAACACTTATCAATGGCTTTTCTTTAAAATCATGAAATTGGTTGTTTTAAATTGGGTGTTTTGATGATTCAATGTGTTAAAACATGATAGAAGCTTTAAATTTTTGTTCTGTAAAGTTTGATATAAATTTTTGCCTGAATTCAGAACTCGGTGTAGAGAAATAAGCAAATTTGACTTTTTCTCTGCACTGTTCGCGAACCTGTCTGCGGCCGCTACAGGGGTCCCTCCCCGGCGGGCCTTACAAAGCCAAATATCGCGCCCCAACAAGATGCGCCCCGGCGCAGATTCTGCATGTAAAGCGCGCCCCTACGCGAATTGCAAAAAGTAAATATTAATTATAAATTATAATATGTTTAATTATGATTTAATAAATGCATGATATATTTTGATTAATTATGAATTATAATTTGTTTAATTATAATTCGATTGAAATAAGATGTAAATATAATTTTATTATTATAATTAAAGTAAATATTTAACTTAAATTATAATTTAATATGTAATTATAATTTGAATAATCATAAGTAAGGCAAATGTGTAATTTAAATTATAATTTATTTAATGAGTGCATGAATTGAAATTGATTAATTATAATCAAAGTAATTGTTTAATTTAAATTATAAATGGTTTAATTATAATTTAATTAATATAAATGCATAAATTAGGTTTGATTAATTTTAACCAACATAAATGTTTAATTTAAAATTATAATTTATTTAATTATAATTTAATTAATATAAAATGCAATTATAATTTGATTAATTATAATTGAGGAGAATGTGTAATTTAAATTTATTTAATTAATATGAGTACATATTTATTAATTGATTAATTATGTAAAGATATAATATGATTATGTGATATGATTAATTATGTGATCAATAATTATTAACTTAATAATTAAAGAGATGAGTTAACCTAAATGAGTTAACTAATTATGAAAAGTAGTTATGTGATAATTAATTTATATTAATTAATTATACATATAGTTTGACAGTGTGTGTTAAACAAATAAATGGGAGATAATTACGAAGATTAAAGTAGAACTTACTTAAACGATTGCTAAGCGTTGCTATGTGATTAATAGTTGATGTGTATGGTAATACGTTGTGTAGGATTCATGAAGCAGATTATTATAAGCTGTTTTTCGTTAATTGTTAATCTGCGAGCCAGACAAGTCTTTCAGTTCCTATTTTCTATGTAAACTTGATGGTGAACTGTTTTAAATTGTATTGCAAAGAGCATGATATGTTATATATGTTGTAAGCATAAAATGTTAAAGTCAATTTCTGACTACATTGATTGATTAAAGAATGTTGATTGAGTAAGAAACTCAATCTTTATATTTGTTATGTGAATTAAAGTATGTATGCTATGTTACTCTAATGATTATGAGATGTATGTTGAGCATGTTATTATTTGCTACGTGATGCATGAAAGTTGTTAAATCTTGCTGAGCTGTTGAGCTCACTCTTGCAAATAACCACTTTTGCAGGTCAAGGATGCAAGGTAATGATACGTGCTAGTTGAATGTTAAGATCAATAGCGATGCAAGAAATTATTTATTCTAGATGAGTAATGTATTTATTTTTTTAATTGTAACATAATTATTGAGTTGTAAGTTGAGCTATCCGCTTTGAGATGTAAGACTTCGTATAGTAACTTCGATGAAACAATTCATGTAATAAAATTGAATCAGACATGTAATGATAAAGGTTGAGATTCAGGGCAATAACGAAGAAAATATACAAAAATTTTAAATATTCCGCATTTTTAGTAATTTTGGTATCGAATAATGATGTAAAATTAAAATATAATTATATTATTAACGATCGAGAATAGTAATTATATTGTATGAATTTTAGAGTAGTTAGATTCACCAGCCTTCATGGTGGACACACCAATTGCCAATCCCGTCATTTCTTTTTTCTCTGTTGCAAAAGAATAATATTCATTTCACCTCATGTACATCAGACACGAAACTGGAAAGTGCAATCATTCATTACAAAAAAGAACATCGATAATCCCATCAGTTCCAAATGGTGCCAATTTCGACAAATTAACCAAATTACGATTGTGGCCTCGAACATAAGTAGGAGATTAATATTTAAACAATTTTAGAAAACCTAATATAATGTCCATGATGATGATGAGTTTTAATAAGGAGAAGAATTATTGTATTTACCAAAAACCCATGGTGATATTCTGGAACTAAGAATAATTTTAACCAAATACCTTTTCCTAAGACCAACTCAAGTAGTTTTTTTTTTTTTTTTTTTTTTTTTTTTTTTTGCTAAAATTCAAGTAGTTGTTGCTCATGCCATGCATCTTCGAACTTGTGCTGGGTGCTTTCAGTCCATGCTCTGTAGTGCACTATAACAACAATGTCGTTATTCTGATATTCAGAACTCAGTTAAGTTCCAGAATAATCATTAAAGCTTCCATACGGAAGAAAAGTACAGAATTCACATACTATAAAACCATAACTTTCTGGAGTGTCTGAGACACTGCCTAATATTATACATAAACATATGATTAACAAAAATAGCAATTAAAAAAATATCTTTCTTCATGTCAATCAACATTATATATTGTAATCCCTAAAGTTCGATTTATCTTTATTATGATCTAAACACTATTTGGTAATCATCTAACAGATATACATCAGCATGAGTATATGCAGCCTTACAAGGAATACTAGCTTCAGTGTTCCCACTTAAATTGTAACATTACAGTACCTCATGATAAAAGGATAATGAGACAGACCACTCGTGGAAATGCAATTGGCAAAGATACTTCTTTACCTTTATTCTTGCAAGAAACAATTTTTGGATTTTAAGGTGAAGATCGGTGAAACTTTCTATTAAGTATTAACTTTTTCAACAGTTTGACACATATAATCTGTCCACAGATTACTATTCTAGAAATTGTGTGTGCGGTGAATGCAAACATGCACAGCCTTTTTTTTTTCTTTTATTTCAGTATGGATATCTTTGTCTTTATAGAAGAATAAAAGAATGCATAGATACGCAGTAAGCAATCACCGCAACTCCAGTTTACTCTTACCAAGGGAAAAAATAAATAAATGTGGTGCTTTAAAATGCAACTTCTAGATTCTTTTCCGCAACTTTTTCAAGTGCCGGTGGCAATTTGTGTCAATCAAGATTTTTAATAGTTATTCCTATGCTATCATCGAAAAGTAAATGCTTTTTTCATAAACAGAATGATTTGTTTAAAGAAGTCACTGTATTGTGTTTGCATATCTTCTTTTTTTAATAGATAAAAGTTGTGTGCTTATATCTTTAGATCAATAATAAAATCAGCAAAGGAAAATTAGTAGAAGTATTGAGACACACATAACCGATTAGAATGTATTCGCCCAAAAGAAGTTTAAGACAATTAGTGTTCATTTACCTAAAATTTCTATCATCGCATACAAAACAACCAAATTTATAAACCAAAGTCTGTAGAGCTTGAATTTTTTTTAAAAATAATAATAATAATAATTTTTAAAAAAAAAGTAAAAAAAAATACTTTAATGATAGTTTTGAAAAGTTAAAAACGATAATAATGAAGGAACATCGCTACGAGGAAATGTGATAGTATATGGTAATCCCAATTAGACCTAAATTGTGTGATTATATTACAAAGGTCTGTACAGACTGTACTCCGTACAGTAGAATGTGGTCTTACCAAAGCATGTTGAATACTTTGATGGCTTCTGACCTTGACCTTCCTTAATAATAATCTGCTTAGTGACTTTATCATGGAGAACTTCCACTTGAGAATCAGGTTTTGGAGGAGCACTACCATCTTGAGGAGGATCTCTATGCACAAATGAAGTGCCTTCAATGGTGATTTCATTTTCATCATCTTGACCTGAAAAAAAAAATACGTTCACAGTAGTACTTGTTAAAATAATATTCCTCTGCATTACCATAAGTTTCAAATTCAATTGAAGATCTGTTAAAAAGAAATAAGTTGCATTATTCACTTTCTATTTGCTAATATCCTTCTCAGGTGTAGATAAGATACATATTGATATTTTGGAATAATATAAGTTGTATTATCCAGGAAATTAACAAGAAAATAAGTAGAATAAGTAGCACTTATGATGTCTATATTTGAGGTCACAACAAGAAACAAGTAGATTTGTTGAGAAAACGAAGTGGTATATTGTCATGTCAAACACCCGTCAAATTTTACTATTAAATTGGAAAATAAGAATTAAATGACAGTAGAAAAACAGAGAACGACGTATAACAATTTCTAGTTACTTGATCAAATCCTGATTCCAACTGATCAAAATCACCCCAAACATTGAAAGACAAAATAACATGACAAATCATATCACAATATATAAAAACATTACACTCTTTCATAACAGCAGACTAATGTCCAAACATATTAATTACAATCTCACCACATTTTTAGTGTACCAAAACACTCAATATAGCTCAAAGTTCAAGCATGCATATGTACACGCACAAACATGCATGCACACACACACACACATGTATACATGCGGTCTTCCCACTGCTGGCCCTGATGGTGAAAGTAACACATAAGCCCATATTAACACACGGGTCAAAACATGGACTTGGTTTGTATTTAAAAAGCAACCCTTGATATCTGTCGAGGTTAAGATTGTTTTGGTATATCAGATGAAAAATACATTGAAAAATAGTGAACCTGAGATGATCATTTCAGACTGAATCAATCATTGATATATTGAAAGCTTACTTCAAACTAAAATTTAAAATTGTAATGAAGAAAAAAAAGAGGAACCTACTCCATAGTCCATACATAATAATTCATCCAAACAATTAACAATAAAACGACATTAAAACCATTATACACAACAAGTTGCCCTTGTCTAAAGTTTTGTTTTGTCATTATAGTTCGTAAATCTGATAACATACACTGGTCATCCAAATTCCATAATTGTTCAGAAATTCATAAAATAGCACCCAGGATTTCCATAATTGTTCTACATCTATTTCAAAGTTTCATTACTATATGCAAAAAGGTTGTTCCAATTACAAATTGCAATTGTCAGATTCATAAGAACTGTGCCGAAAATGCTAGAAATTGATGGGTACCAATTGATTGACTTTGCTGTTGCTCCTGTACTTCCTCCATTACTAAATCTTCTCAAAACCCCAATTCGATTAGCTCAAAACTCCCTATCGAAATCTGATAGAATTCTCAAGAAAACATCAAAACAGAGAAAATTCAGTAACAAGCTCAGTTCATTTGAACTCTAACAAAGTTATTCTATGTCTTTCCACAGAATATATATATATATATATATATATATATATAATTATAGTAATTAAACCCCTTTCGGTCATTGAGAAAAATAGTGCTGATCTCACTATAAAAAGTGGGGAATAATCATTGGGCTTTAAAGATAGTATTGGTTATAAGGTATTAAATCAAACAACAAATTAAATGGCTAATTAGTTTTCCTAATTAGTTTTATATTAGATTTTTTTACAGGCTACACAGGAATTGGGGCCAAATTCCAACAGAGAAAGCATAATAAAAATTCTAAAATAAGAATTGGGGCCAAATTGGAACAGAGAAAGTAAAGAGGGAGACAATAAACACCCAAAGAAGAGAGGATTTACCTTCAAAATCACAGACCTTAACTGGGATCACAACTTTGGTAGAAGATAAGGAGAGGGTTTCAGTTGCCGTCTAAGGAGAAGATGGGAAGAGGTGTTCAGTTTGCCGTCTAGAGAAGATGAGGAGGATAGAGGGATTGGGATATGCAACTAATTTAATTAGCTTAGATTTTTTTTTTGGTTTACTTTTCTTTTGATATACTTTGTTTTACAAAAAGAGTAATATTTAATTATTTTTTAATAAATTTGTGAAATATGAAATAATTGATCCACTAATAATTAAGTACAAAATTTGTTAATCAAAAAAGTAAAATAAATTAAAATAAAATTAAAATTTTATATTATTTTTTAGATTAAGCTGTAAATTAAATATTTTTTTATTATTTTAATTTTAACTGTTTAATTTACTAATTATTTAATCACAAGCCTCATAGAGATTTTTTTAAGTTTTTAATAACTTTATTTATTTAATTCACTATTTTTTAAAAATGTGTTAGTGTCAAAATTTATTTTCGTTTTGTGCCTGAGAGGATAAGATAATTTCGTATTTACTAACTAATAACTTCGTATTTTGAATCAAATATCAACATCGACACATGATACTCGTAGGATTCAAAACCTCCCCCATTTGTAAACTAAATAACGAGTATTACCACTACACCAAACCTCAAATCATGATTATAATTTTAAAACAAAATATAAAAAGGAAACATAAGTTAGTTGACTTACTAAATAAAATTACTTCATATAAGATTTGGTGATTGCAATGACAATCACAAATACTCTATAATGATGGTAAACTTATTCATCACTGAGAGCCATCATAAATTTTATTATTTTGTGATGACTTGAAAATTTCATCACAAAATACACTTTTTTTTGTAATTGCAAATAAAAGTCGTTACAAAAATTTGTCTTTTTTAATGATTGTCATGGCCGTTATAAAATATTGTGTTGATTATTTCTTGCATTAAAATATTAGTGATAACATAAATGCAATCACGAAAAAAGGTATATTTACAAGTGATGACTTAGTGCGTCATAAAAAAAAATTTATTTTATTTTAAAAAATTTGGTTATTGACATGACCATCACAATGATGGCAAAATTAGCTATCACTAAGAGTCATCATATATACTATTATTTTGTGATTGCTTAAAAAGTCCATCACAGATTACTATCTTTTGTGATTGTTTTTAAAAACTGTTACAAAATTCCGTCACATATTCTTACTTTTTTAGTAGTGTTTGTCACTAAATATATGAATTTATGACGAACCATTTTTGTTACTTATCCACTCATCTAATTAGTGACGAACTATTATCTCGTCATATAAAATTGGTATTTCTGACAATACAAATTGTCATAAATTATTAATTTTTCGTCTTTACAAAATTTTGCCTCCAAAATTTTTTTAAAAAATTTTGCCTCCAAATAAAATTGTGACGATATTACGTACTTTGTCACTAAATATAAAAATTTATGACGAACCATTTTTGTCACTTATCCACTCATCTAATTAGTGACGAACTATTATCTTGTCATATAAAATTGGTATTTATGATAATACAAATTGTCATAAATTATTCTTTTTTCGTCTTTAAAAAATTTCCCTCCAAAATTTTTCATAAAATTATTGCCTCCAAATAAAATTGTGATGAATTTGTATTTGGTGTCACTAAATGTGAACATTAGTGACGAAATCACATTGTCACTAAATTTTACAAATAATGAATGACAAATTATTATGTTGTCATCGAAAGAAATATTATGTGACAATAAATACTGTCATAAATTATTACAAACATGTCACTAAAAGGTTTCCCTCCAAAATTTTGGTACGAAATTCTACCTCCAAAATAAATTGTGACGAAATTTTGTTAATCGTCATCAAATGTGTAAATTAGTGACGATATAAATGATTAATAGTAACAAAATTGAAAGTTGTCACAAAAGCAAAAGTTTTAGTGACGATTATGAATTTCGTAATTATTAATTAACAAATTATGACAAAATTTTGTGCGTGGCAAAAAAATTCGTCATAAAATGTGTGATTTCTTGTAGTGCGAGGGTTCGGAATGTCGGAATGACATTCTGTTGAAAGATTTGACGGTAATATACCGTGAAAAGTTAAATTAGCCACGAAGAAATTTTCTCAGAAGAAAAGTACGGAAATCACTATTCATCCATTTCTGTTCGGGAATTTACTTTGAAATTCGAGAAACGCTTAATGATAGTATTTCAAGGCGAGGTGGAATATGTAATAATATTTCATTTGTGGCTCGCGAAGTTTTCACGTAAGGACTTAAAATCATAAGCGGTAGGGAAAGTGAAATGTGAAAAATTTAATTGATTTCGTTTATAATAAATGATTATTATACGGAAGGAATACGCGTATAACACGAAGTATTATACGAGTATAATACGAGGTATTATACTAGAATTAATATGACGTATAATATAAATTTTATACGGAGTAAATATGTTGAAGTGTATTGAATTTAAATTAAAATCAATGAGATGACCCGTGGGTCGAACCATTGGGTAAACAGGTGGGTTTAATCCATGGGTCAACCCACAACCCAAGTTAGCCACATGGGAGGCATGTGGGGCACAAGGTGCCCATGTGCTAGCACATGGGTAGATATAGGCTAGCACAAAGAGGGATATGGGGGGGGGGGTGAGGTGGAGAGGAGGTTGGGCCTAAAAGACTCATTTACCCCAAACCTTGTAACCTCTATAAATATGAGAGCCTCCCCTTCATTATTTGGTTGTTTGAGATTTCCACCAACATACATAGAGAGAGAGAGAGAGAGAAGAGCTAGCTTGAGCTTTGTAAGGAAAAGTTCATCCTTCAAGAAGAAAAGAAAGAATTTGAGTATATATACTCAATCAAAGCAAGAACACTCAAGGTATAACATAAGGAAACCATGTAAAATCTTCTTCTTCTTTCATTAATAACTTTGATAGAGAAGTGGTTAAGGGAGTTATGCCTATGGAGAAGTTATAAGGGTGGTGTAATGGTGATTAGGAACCCTAATAAGCCATGCATGATAAGTTAATAAGAACTCATTAAGGTCTAATGAAGAACTTAGTGAAATAGTAAAAAATGGCATAATGATTATGTTAAACCATGAAAACTTAATTGTTTTGAATGATAAGAATTAGTAATAATCAACTATGAGATAGATTCCCATTCGTTTGAGCTAAAAATAACGAAGAACGAAGATTCGGCAGAAGTTACGCGATTAGACGACAATCGTCGAAAACGTACTTTTCTCGGATTAGAAGTCAAAAGTCGTCGTGTACGTCGAAAACGATGGTTTTCAAATACAACACGTGTAAATAGGAAAATAAGACTTGCGAGAACAAGACCGAATTGATTTCGACTTAAAGCAAAGAATTGAGCGTCGAACGTTTACGAACGTTTAACGAAAACGTAGAAATGGACTAATCGGCGAATTTCTCGCCAACGGATTCGAAAATGAATTCTGACTTGATAGGATGATAGAGTATATCATTTATGAACTATTGGCTTTGGAACGAGCCAATTTCGAGTTATAATGATCACGTTACGGACTCGGGAATTTCAAAAATTTCCATGACTTAAGAAATTTTTCTGAAATATAGGGACAACGCCGCCGCGCAGCCCAATAGGCTTAAACCGACGCCGCCGAGCCACTTCGGGGAAAATCTCTGCATGGCTAGTGCCGCAGCGCCGCCCAGCAAGGCAAAGCTCGCGCCGCAGCGCCAGTATGACAGAAAGTTCTGACATTGCTAGTAATTACTTAACCTTTTGTATATCAATTAATGCGCTAGTAAGTGATGTAATGTAACCCTTTAAACAACTTGTTTAATCAAGGGTTTATAAGAACTAAACGTTAATCAAAACGTAATTGAACTTGAACTTTGGAAACATAAATCGTAAACCAAAGATTGAGTTAAACACCAAGTTGAAGAACAAGTTAAGATCTCGTCGATTATCATACTTAGTGATAATTGATGAAAGTTCGGTTTATAACATAGGAATGTTAATAAGCCGTAATGAACATTAAATAACTTAAACAAATGTTATTAGTTTAACGTTTCGGTTAAATTATACAAGAAGGAGAAGTTAGGCAAATACATTGTATATCGAAAGTATTTCTTATTGGTATACTATGTGTTATGCTTGTAGAAGTTGTAAAGACCAAGTAGCTTACCTTAAAGACTAAGAGACACGAAGGCAAGTTTTCTGACTCTTGTATTAACGTTGCGTTATACAAGTTTTCTAACTCTTGTTTATACCTTATGGTTGGACAAGAGATCATTGTGCATAACTGCTTATGCATAAAAGAGATTATTGGATGGTCGATGCCAATTGTTTCGGCTAGACTGAAAAGTAAATATATTTTGGTGTGTTTTTTCACAAATATTTCCAGAATATATATATATTAAAGGTATCCTATGCCAAGTGATTGGTAAGGATTCTTAGGAGAACCTGAGAGTGGAAGACAAATGTTTTTACGTCGTTAATTCGACGGGCATGCGCGGTTGCCAATGATTAAACTTAAACACGAATGTTGATCAACATTGAGTACTACAGGCTAATCACCTGGATGTGCTCGTAAGATATATTGGGCTTACGGCCTTAGTACCGGGTTGTCCTTTTCAAAAAATGGGAATCAAGTGTTGGTTCGTGGTCTTTGACCAAGCAAGATTCCGAAGAAACTACATTTCCTTGGGAACAGTTTTAAAGAAATCAAAATAATATTTTGATTGTTCAGAAGTACTTCATAGCTATTGTCCAGTTATTGAAGTGAAATAGATATGATTCTTGATTTTGTGGTTTCAAGATAAAATGTTAACTTGCTGAGCTATTTATGCTCACTCTTGCTTAAACTAAATGTTTTCAGCGAGGAATACACGGACCGAAGGATCCGAGAAAAACAAAGGAAAGTCCAAGATGGACAAGTAGAGACCTTTGTAATAGTATAGTATTAGTATTGTATTTACTGATATTATGACACAGAACAATGTAATGGTTTCGAGAAATTGGGAAAGAATGAATAAAATGTATGTTTAGTAAACTCATGCGTCATATTGAGGTGTTTCAATAGAATGTATGAGTAGAATGTAGTACCGTGTAGCACCAGGTCCAGGGTTTGAAGGTACCCGGATTTGGGGGCGTTACACAATCGTTGGGACATGCATCGATCTTTTGGTATCCAAGACTTCTTCAACATTTTCTTACAATAGTAATAGTTATCATGTAATTTCTCACCGTCAGGCAACATACTCTTAATGGCCTTCAAGAGCGACTCAAAACACTCATGGCTCATGTTGTGATCAGCCTTGATGTTAAGTAATGTCGCCACAGCAGACAATGTAGTTTGTGTGGTGCAACCATGCCGCAATGGCTCGCTACCCTCGTCTAAAAACTTAAAGAAGGCTTTGGCATCAGAATTCATAGGTTGGTCTCTGCCTTGTTCCCAATCAAACTCTGGCACTGCAATATCATGAACCATTTCATTCATACGATGAGTACTGCTGCCCGAATTATGTACTTCTGTGATGACTATCTCTTCTCTGCCCATATGCCCACCAACATTCTTCGTAATTTCTCATGAACCCAGAAACAAGTAAATGATAGTTTACCACGTCTCTGTCCATATAATTTACATTCTTACACTTCAAACAAAGGGCATCTTATCTTGTTCTGACCATTCACACATTCTGGGTGACTATACGCATACTCCAATAACATTTGGCAACCAGCTCTAAATTCAGCTGTAGCACCTATCTGGGCACTTGACTTTCGTCGTCTCATCCAGCTACGGTCTGAATAGAGGTCCATGATACCACGGTACCTACTACAAATAACATGAGCTTATGAGCATACTTGTAAGCATACTTGAGCATACTTGTAAGCATATGACTTGAGCATACTTGTAAGCATATGACTTAAGCATACTTGTAATTAAGCATATGACTTGAGCATATTTGTAAGCATATGAGTTACATTTAAGCATACTTGTAAGCATACTTGAGCATACTTGTAAGCATATGACTTACATTTAAGCATACTTGTAATTAAGCATATGACTTGAGCATACCTGTAAGCATATGACTTACATTTAAGCATATTTGTAATTAAGCATATGACTTGAGCATACTTGTAAGCATATGAGTTACATTTAAGCATACTTGTAAGCATATGACTTGAGCATACTTGCAAGCATATGACTTACCTAAACATTTGGTAAGATTTCTCCTCTTTTAAAGAGACCATTCCCTACATCTTTTAGTTATCATTAGCGACTTATTTAGTTCTTATTTTATCCTTTGGTGGAGTTTGTTTCTCCCTAATTTGAAGTTAGTGCGTCTTTTTTTTTTTTTTTCGTTTTGGGAGCTTGAACTGTGAGTTGATTTCATCGATAGATGGGTGATTGTAGACAAGTTAATTGGAGTGACAAGTCTATGATAGTTATTTTCTAATTATTATTTTATTTTGACTTAAGTCGTGAAAGTTTATAATTTAGATTTCACTTTAGATAGAGCAAGTATCCCCACAATTTTATTATACATGTAATTCGAGGTCAACATTGAATGAATAGATTTCCTAGTATTGTTACTAGGGTTTTTCGTAAAAGAAAAAACTAAAAATCAGATGCGACAATTTAATTGACAAACAATTAACTGACTTGAACAAAAAAAGAAGGGGAATTAAAGGGGGTAAAACAAGATAGCTAGTAATTTGATCCATAGAAACTCAAGAATAGCAGTTATTGTACTTTCTAAGCATGTATAACCATCACCCACCAAAAATAGATTTTCATTTACATTTGTTCACTTTCAAAACTAAAGATATGAAGAAATCTTACCTAATTCGCGGCGGTAGTGACGGCGGCGGTGTAGGCGTCGACGGCGGCAATGGTGGCGGGTGACGGCGGCGGTGGTGGCTGGTCCCTTTTCTCCCTCCCTCTTCTCTTTCTCCCCTGCTCCCTCTTCTCCCTTTTCTCTTCTCCCTCTTTTTTTTCTTCTGCTGCTGTGTCGAGCGAATTCCTGAACCTGATTGGATTAAAGAGGATCAGCGACCGCCATTAGCGACCACATGTGATCGCTGATTTTTTAATGATGTGGACGTATAAGCGACCGCTAGCGGTCGTTGGTATTGAGTGGTCGCACATAACCTCCGCGCTAACTTTTCACCCCAATTTTAGGACATAAAATTCATACCAACGACCACTCAACGACTGCGTGCGGTTGCGGATATAGTCTAGCGACTATATTCAAATGTGGTCGCATATTGCGGTCGTTATTTCTATTATCAGCGACCGTAGAGGGCGGTCGCTGAAAGTGATGGTCGCTGTTAGACCATTTTCTTGTAGTGGTTGTACTTGTGGTCAATTGTTTCTCACTCTTGCATAATAACATTGCAGCTAAGGTTGAAAGAGTTGACGAGCCATCCACTAGTAAAGGAAAGGGCAAGGCAAGCAAGTGATGAAGACTTGATTATTATTTATTTGAGAATGTTGATGATAAGATTCACTATGTTATGTTTAAGACTTATTTGTTTATGTTATTTCCGTATTGATGTATTAAGGTTAGATGACCTGGGATTTTATTGATTAAGTTGTTGTAACCCTTAAGGGAGGATTTCTATTTCATTTATGAGTTTCATTTGTTTATAGGTAGTTAGATGTGTTATTATTGGACAGTGAACACCAAATCCCGTGAAAATGAAGTACCCGGATTTGAGGGTGTCACATTATCGGTAGAAATTAGTCGACTTTGTCAAACTATCCACTATTACCCAAATAGCGTCGTATCCTTTTTGTGTAGTTGGAAGTCCTACCACAAAATCCATCATGATATGCTCCCACTTTAATTTCGAATTTTCTAATGATTGTAACAAACCACTGGGTTGTTGATGTTCAGCCTTAACTTTCTAGCAAGTTAAGCACCTACTTACATATTCTGCTATTTCCCTCTTCATGTTTGGCCATCAAAAATTCTGTCGAAGGTCTTGATACATTTTAGTACTACCAGGATGAATCGAGTACCTCGAGTTATGAGCTTCTACCATTATCTCTTCCTTTAATTCCGTATCACACGGAACCCAAATTCGTCCTTCAAATCTTAATAACCCTTCATTATCAAGACTATACTTATCTTCTGTACTGTCTGCAATCTTTTTCTTTATCTGTTCACACTCACCGTCTTTGAGTTGTACGTCCTTCAATTTTTCTCCTATTAAAGGTTGAATCTGTTAGGTTTGTAAATGATTGAAGCCGTGAGCAAAGGCCCTCAAGAGACTTGGTGCTATGATATGGATGCAGAAACTGATGAGGAACAGGAAGAGCACTTGCAACTGGATGAGCCGAAGGCAATGGATATAGTGGAGACGATTGGGGATGTGGAAAAGTATGAGCCAACCGTGATAATACCCCAAGAGCCTTCTCCGTCGAAGTTTGAGACTCCAGTGAAGTTTGCACACCCCTGCCCCCTTGGTAGCCACATCACAGATACGGATCTCAAAGATATAAGAGAGTTTGCATTCTTGAAACCATGGTGGCATGAAGAAGAGAGAATGGAAGAAGAGACCGTTGTGTTAGTAGATCCTCATTGCCTCAACCACTTCACGAACACAACAGAATCATTGCCTAGCTCCCCAACCTTCAGAACGGGGAGTTCTTGTTCACATCATATGCTAGGTAGTTTACTGAAGCCTCTCCTGTTGGGAAGCCTCCAAGCTCACACAACAATTCTAATGGATGGAGGGTTTCTCCAATATAGGCGGGGGATCGGATAGTTATGTCAGACAGAGTCTAGCTAACAGACTATAAACTCAGTGCTCGATGGGAGGCACCCCATCATTTCTCTCTCTCCCTACTAGTTTAATTATACTTGTTTATGTTTATTTTCCTCCGTCATGTTTAATTCTAAGTAGTGTAATTCTTAGTGTAAAATTTTTAAAATTTTTGGTTTTCAAAGTTCATTGCCTTCATTTTTAGGCTTAGGCATTGATACATGCATTTTTGGGACTACGAATCTTATTGAACATACGTTTATCACAAGCATGTTGCGCATACGCACATAGAGAAATTTTTGGGAATCAAATGAATATATCCTTCCATGTTGCATTTTCTCATATGTAAATAGTAAATATTTACTTTTTATAGTAAGAGGGCTTAATAAAGATTTTATGCTTTCTCTCAGATTTATGTTGCTAGATTAGAATGCAAAGCTCACCGCCGACCTCATTGCCTAACAAAAATATGCAGGAACAAGAAATAGCAGAGGGCGCGGCCACGCCTGAAAAGGCTTAAGAGGGCGCTCGGCCAGGCGACGGGCAGACTATGCCTGACTTAAGTCATTCTCGGCAGCAACTTAACCCTCCATATCATTTCAATTGAATTCGAGCTCCAAAGCTTTCTCTCCCATTTTTGAAAATCCACCATCCCAAACCCTAGAGTTCCTTCAAGTAATCCCCCCTCTCTCCCATCTCATTCAATCCTCCCCAACAACTACCCTCCACCCAAGCCCTAATTTCAAAAACTTCTTCCTCCTCAATCGAATTCTCCAACACACCCATCACTCCCATCCTCTCAACCTGATCAATTGAGACAGTGAGTGGGGGTTCGAAGGCATAGCAAGATTTTTGAATTGGTTGGGTTCGTTGAGTACAGTATTGGAGTGCATCGTTTATTCTCATTTCATATAGCATACAAGAGGAGTATGAGGGAGTCTGCATACAGGGGCAGTGATTCTGAGCACGGGGGCGGTGGCATCGACAATGATGACCACAAGTTGATCAGTCTGAAGGCGCAGAAATTCTTCCATGATGCTCTGGTAGGCAGGACATTTGTGCCGGAGCGAGGGTTAGCACCAGACGAGATATTGGATGGGCGTATGGCATCTATGATCAGAGGGAGGGGCTGGAATTTATTCTGTGAGGAGCCTTTGGCAGCCCCGATCTCTGTGGTTCAGGAATTCTATGGCAACGCGAAATACACAACGTCCAATAAGATCTTCATGAGGGGATGTGAGGTGTCTTTTGCAAAGGAGCGCATAAATGAGTTATTTGATTTATCGAACATTGCATTGGACGTGCCCGATTCTCTGTATGCTAGGGAATGGGGATCAGAGCTTGATTCAATTTGTGATTATCTGTGCAAGCCAGGCACTATTTGGAAGCTGAAGCAGGGAACTGATCTGAAGCTGCATTTCCCCCAGTCCGCCTTAAGTAGATATGGGAAGGCATGGTACAGCTTCATTTGTGCAAACCTGATGCCGACACAACATCAGAATGAGGTCGCTAAGGACCGAGCTGTGTTGCTATATGGGATCGTTAAGGGCAAGGGGATCGACTTGGGATACGTGATCAACAGTTCTATCTGCAGATTTTTAAGAGGCGGTAATTCAGCTAGTATCCCACACGCATCAGTGATCACTAGGCTATGTATTACGAATGGAGTTATGTGGTCAGATGCAGATGCCCATGACCCTTGACCACCCTGCCATTGAGTCGTTCAAGGTTTGGAAAGGGGGCAGATCTCATTCTCTAGGAGCAGGGTTTATATTGCCGGATCAGAGAGAGGCTGGGGAGACTTCTGAGAAGATGCCACCAGAGCAGTCCGAGTCCTCCCATACAGTTCACGAGTATATAGACAGGATGGAGAGGCATTTACAGCGCATGATGGACTCCATGAGCACGAACTTCCAGGCCTTCACTACTGATTTCTGTGGGGCATTATCCCACGCTTTCGGCCAGTTGGGAGTACAGGTGCAGTTCCTGACCTATGGATCCGTCGCTGCTTATCCACCTCCAGACACACCACCAAAACAGGAGGACGATGAGGACGAGGGCGACGACGAAGTCGAATAGGGGAGTTTCTTTTTACCTTTACCTTCAATGAGGACATTGAACATTTTAAATTTGGGGGTATTGGTTTTGTTTTTGCATGTAGTTAGTTCATTTCATGTTGTGTTAGTTCATTTAATGTATGTAGGTTGTAAATAGTTAAAATTTATCAAAATTTTAATTTTTTTTGGTTTTGTGTTGTTAACTGTGTTAGGACATATTGCATGAATCTAGTTTCAGTTGGTGAGTTATGTATTTGGCCTATGAAGAAATTGAATTCACTTGATTTTCGAACTGATTTGAGACTTAAGCTTGATTTGAAGGTCATATATGTAAATCCTTATCTGTCAGATACTGTGTAGCCAGTTAGCATGATAGAGTAACCATCATGACATGCCTAGTTTAAATTTTCACATACTTATCTTCTGGTGGGAAATCTATGTTTTAATGAACGAGTTTCAGTTCTTATATGATAATAACTAGACTGTAAAAAGCTTAAGTTTGGGGAAAATAGGGGCTATGCATGTTATGTGGGGAGATGGAGCATAAGACGCACTCCCCTTTGAAAGGAAAAGAAAGGAAAAGAAAAGAAAATGCATTGAAAAAGAAAAAAATATAATAAACACTTCGGCTATGTCGAGTTCTGTGGCCTATGATATTCGAGCAAGTAAGCCCTCGGGATGTCTCTACACCCATCACCCTAAGGCCGTCTGGTCTAGGAGTCGTTGGTCGAAAGCTCACTACACGGGTATCATTGAAAAGCCTAAGAGGACTAGGCAGTGCACAGTCGATTGTGTACACAGAAAAGTGTGAATACGCCCTCATGAGTAAATAAAAAGCATAATAAACCCCCTGTTGACTCTTAGCTTAAGTAATACATGGTCTTAGTTAGAAATTATATGATTTACTGCTCTTCTGGATTTGAACCTTATTTTTCCCCTAAGAAGCATAGTATGTGATTTATTTATCCGAAAGCATGTTTAATGGTTGCTAGGCACACAACGCACAATACATCAGCGCTGACAGTTTTGGATTTGAAAGAATATGCCTAATGATCTTGTCTTGGGTAGCTTATCTATTTGATTATCTTGTGGTTTTTCTGAGGCATTGCTTATGAAGTTCAATACTGACTGAGGCATGGATTCGCATTCATAGTAGTGTAGGTTCCATACATTGTAGATATTGCATTGCATCTTGTGTTTAGTTTTATTTTGGTTGCTTGAGGGCAAGCAACGTTTAAGTTTGGGGGTATTTGATAAGTGGTTTTATGACCACTGATTCGGATAGTAACCAGCTTGTTTCGTTGCTTAAACTCAAGTAATCCTGTGCTTTTAATATATTTTTCCTGTGTTTTGCAGTTTTCTTGTTCAGGAACTCTTTTGGTGCATATTGAGCTTAAAAGGATGAAGTGTTGCCAAAAGGAGCTAAAAGGATTGATGGCATGATTAATGGAATGAAGTCGAGCAGCGTGAAGGGACTGTGAAGATGCAAAAAGGCTAATAAGAGGTAAGAATGCAAGAGGTGCAGGAGAAAACACTTGAAGAATTCATGAAGCTAGCCTGCACCAGCCAAAAGCCAACAAAGCATCAGATTTTCCAGAGCCGCGCGGTCGAGCCAATGAGAAGGCTTGGGCGCACGCGGCCGCGCTAGTCTAATATCCTGCCAGCTTTGACTTTCACTTGGATTGAACGGGAGAGGCAGAGATATAAGGGCTTTTAGCCCCATTTGGTGAAATATCTCCACTAGGAAGTAAATATTGGCCTTAAGCCCTAGCCCTAGATTGTTCTTCCATTTCCTTTACATTTCTTGTATAGATTAGGAGTAGATTAAGAGTAGATTAGTGTTAGTTAGTTAGATTCTAGGGTTTAGTTAGAGAAGAAGATTGAAGCAAGTGGTATCATCAAAGATCTATACTTGGAGAAGGATTACATATTTGCATTCTCTATCTCTATTCTCCTTGTTCTCATTTTGTATTCGGATGATGTATATTAATCTTATGGATAATATATTTGAGTTATCTATGACTTAAAACTTATTTTGAGGTTTCAATGAAACCTAATGAGTAGTTGATGTTAATTTATCTTCCATGTTGGTTCTTATTGACTGTTATGTGATTGTCCATTGCGATTTATGCTTTCTTTACTTAATTGAGTCATGACCAATTACTGTGATAACATATGTGGACTTGAAAGACGAAATATAGGTTTAGATCTAATCGTAGTGGCGGGCGATTGTATGTTCACATGGCGTTGAACGTATGATTTGTGCTTAGGATAGACATATACCGAAGCGCCGCTCGTAGTCAATAGAGAACTTGACCTTAAACCCTATTTATTTGTAAACCCCATAGACCTATAGGGGTTTAGATAATGTGGGTGTTCACATGCATTCTATCATCTATGGATTGCACGTGGTATGGAGTAGGTGCATCGAAAGATGGCCTTCTCTCACTTTAGTGTTCTCGGCTAACACACTTGATAATTAATTTGACCTAATTGGAAGTATATCGACTTAGACGAATCATTAGGGGAAATTGGAATTACATATCTTCATTATCTGATTTTACTCTAAGATTAATTAGTTTAAGTTTAATTCCTTGTCTAGTTTAATTAGTTTCACTTCATTCTCTTTACCGCTCATTTAAATAAGACTGAGACGATTATGGACTAGTGCTTTGGCGACCTTTTATCTGTTAATTCTCCGTGGGAACGATATCTGTAATAAAGTGTAAGTACAGATATCGTTCCCAAGGACACCACTTGCCCTGAAGTGATCTCATCCGTGACGACTCTACGCCTCATGCCAGTCAGGGTTATAAACTGCCCTCCCATATCGTTAATGGCCATCCTAGCACAAGGCCGATCAAACGGCTAATCAGTAATGTGCTCATACTCCTCTAACATAAGAGTCAGCTCATAGACACCGAACCTAAAAACCTGTTTCTCAGGTATCCAACAAGATATCATACTGTCTACGAAGCCTAGTGGTACCTGGAAAGCTAAGATGGACATGTAATGCCCCAACATCTGATCAACTGTCACCCTATATGTGGGAGGCAAACTGCCATATCATGATCTCAAAGAAGAGGGTATCAATATGGGTGGCATTTGCTCAATCCGACTGACGGTAGATGAAGACATCTGTAGAACCTTATCATGAGACCATCCAGGGGTCAATGCTAAACTCACCTATATGAATGCATATCCATGACATAATGCATGCATCATAATAGATGGTAATGATAAATGACAATAGGATGCAATAGATAGGAAATATCATACATTTCTAAATACACTGTCTAATAAAAGCATCATCTTTGTCTGCCACTAAAATGCAAATATAAAAAGTACGGGGAAATGGGGCACATCCGCTCTATAACTAATAGAGGCCAATCAAAAAAGATAAACGAGAAATGAGGCACAGCCGCCCAACAACTAACAGAGGCCTATCAAAAGATATAGCGAGAAACATATCAGAAGAAATCTATGATATTTATATCACCCAGCCGATCAACCTGCTGCAACTCATCCTAAGTCACTGAATCTCTGCCAGAAGGGATGTCGGGCCATTAGAGAGGAGGATCTACACCAGTGAAACTGCCAGAATATGGACCACCTGAGGGGCCAACGCCAAAGCTGGAAGGATCAAAAATATCTGCCTCTGAAAGATCCTTGCCAAGGTGCCTGATGAACAAATGGGCTCACTCCAATCGCTGGGTCAAACTAGTAATCTACTCCAAATGAGTAGGTTCTTGAATGCAGGTTATTCAGTCTGTCATCATCACAGACCCAAGAAACATGTCTGCCATGAACTCGGTGGAGCGGGTCTGAGCCCCAATAGTGCGAGGACTCCACCAGCGATAAAATACCTCCTAAGTGTGAGGGCCCTCTGACAATGTGAAGCCATCCAAGCCCATCATGGGAATGTCTACAACCGGCTGAGATAGGGACCTATGTCGCCTAGCAGGAGGAAGGAATGGATTACGAATCTATCCTGTGATGCTCCTGATAGCACGCTCTCCCAAGTAGAGCTCCCATACTTCATCAGTCAAAAGAGGAATCAGCCGAGTAGATAATATGTACTCTACCCTGGTCGAGAATCCATCTTCAAAACCTACTGTTAGATAATCAGGGGTGTAAGGAACCAACGTGATAACAACAACGGTCAATAACTCCAACTACAAGTGGGAATGAATAAACCAATTTGCTATAGGGACCTCTGTAAAGGTGGAATAATTCCACCGCCGTGCTCATAGATAGGTCTCCAGACATGGAGTAGTAGCCGGGCGTAGGCAAAGGAGCGTCTTATATGCCCAAAACTGTAAGTGCAAAGATCCAATGTCCTTGATGATAAAGATTGACAATCTAAATTAGAGAAATTAAAAGGTGAAAGAGAAATTACTCACCAGCAAAAAGGGGTAAAAACCCAGCCAAGCCTCTGTCACGCCTTCAGAGCGTAGGAGCATCCCACGAAAAATATGCGAAGGTGAGGGAGCCCCAGTCAAAATCCTTGATGTGATCCATATCCCGAGTGGAGCTATGTTGCGCCGTTTCGGTGTTAACAAAACGGGCACAAAACACGTGCAAGCATACACGATCGACAAGTAATAAATTTGATAAGTAAAGTTCGTTCCCACAGAGAAAAGGAGTTAGGCTTAAACTATCATGCAACAGTCCTATAGTTATTTTCGTCTGCTCAAACGAGTATTAAAGTGTGACTTAATAACTAGACTGATTATAACATAAACTTAACTAATTAACAGACGAAGGGTTCAAATTGGAGAAATATGGGATCTTAACTTCACCTATTGCATCGTCTAGATTACCAACACCTCATGTCAAGTATAAATAATCACATAGGAATGCTAGTCGGGAGCACGAATGTGAGACAAGGCAATTTGTCAATAAACCAAGCCCATATCATATAATATCCACAAAAGAGATAGAAATCTCATGAATAAAATCTAAATCACTATATGTCTATGTGATTTACAAGCTATATCAGTTTAAGTACAAGCCCCTTAATAGACTACATATGGAAATACGGTATATTTCTATCCGGATTACGAATCACAAAACTCATCGAATGCAAGTTTCACAAAAATAAGCTAACATGTCAAAATCTAAGTTTACACTTCCTCTTTTAATTCCATATAAACTATTACAGTAGCTATTGATCAAGCATCTAAACATACAATACAACCATGCTAGGCAATTCATACATTTTCACTCACACATTTCAAAGAGGCATAAAACCCTAGACTAAGCAATAAGATCCATTAGAATCCCATAATGGTAGTTAGTTCATCTCTTAACCACAAACCATTATGGGATTTAAGCCAAGCATTTGAAGCAACAATGAAAGAAGAGAAAACAGAGATAGAGAATGAAAATCTTGTGGTTCCCCTTTCAATAGAAGCTAAAAAGCTCAAGTTTAGACCATAAACAAGCTCCAAAGTGAGCCCTAGAAATGGAAATGCTACTAGAACTAGTAGAGAAGAAGAGTTAAGCTCTTAAGCTCTCTAACCCTAGAAATGTAAGAAACTTCAATGCTGTAATAAAAACTAAGTCTGAGAAGTGATAAGTTCGTTCAATGCAACACAAAGCCTTATAGAGATTACACTCAGCTAAAGAAAATAAAAAGTCAGCAATTCTTGACCGGCGCGGCCGCGTGACCTTTCTTTGTATTCCTAGCTCGGGCGCGCTGATACCCAGAGCAGGCTTCTGACCCTGCTATTCAGCGCGGGCGCGCGGACTTTAACTCTTCTGGCGGCGCAGCCGCGCGTGCTGCAGAACTTTGCTGGTGCAATCTGGTTTTGTGCTGCTTTCTTGTGCATCCTTGTTGCTTCTTTTCTTGCTTCTTACTCCTTCACATTTGCTGATTTAAACCCCTTTTCTCGTGCCTTTTTCCTCATGCCATCTTCATGCCAGGACCACCTTGCCTTGTTGCCAAACTATGCCAATATCATGCCATTTCTTGCCATAATCATGCCTTTCCATGCTTTCTTGAGTTTCCTGCCTAAGATATGCAAAACAAAGATAAAACGCATTAAAAGACAATAAAATGCTTGAGTTTAAGCCATAATCATAGCAAGTTGATATCCAATAAGTAGGTATAAAACCTACTTATCAAATACCCCCAAACTTGAGCTATTGCTTGCCCTCAAGCAACAAACACAAATGTAAACTACATGATATGCAACTAAACTACATGAAAATGAATCCCAAAGTATCAGCCATGATGTGAACTCCAATAAGAAGCGCCTCAGAGAATAACAAGAACACTAAATAGAGTATCGGTTCAAGCTACAGTTATAAAGACATACAATCTGTCAATCACAACCTGTTACTAAGATGTAGTGTGTGTGTGTGCAATGTTATAAACAAGCTTGACAGCGGTAAAGATTTCACATGCTATACTTCTAAGGAAGGAAAATTGAGGATTTAAAACAAGAAATTTTCATTTATTCAAAACAATGACCAAACCAACACATAGATACAAGTTGAAGTGCAACATGGGCTTAATATGCTTTTATTCACACACGGGGGCGATATTCGCACTTTTCCCGCAGTTAAACCCGACTGTGCAATGCTAGGCCCTCTTAGGCTTTTCAATGATACCCATTTATCGAGTTTTGGACCAACGACTCCTAAACCATAAAGGCCTTAGGGAGCTGGGTGTAGAGACAATCCCCTAGGGCGTACTTGCTCGAGTATCAAAGGCCACAAGACTTCGCTAGCCAAGGTGTTTATTTTATTATTATTATTATTATTTTTTCACAGCTTATTTTTTTTCTTGTGCTTTTTTCTTTTTATTAGCATGCATACCCAAAGTTTTCCCTCAAACTTGTATTCCAGTGTTGTTAAGGTCATTATTGCTTTTATTACACAATTCTAGCAGTTAAAAACAAAAATTTTCCCCTCAGAAGACAAGCATGCACTAATCTAGCCAACAAGCAAGTAAAGACAAAACTGTGTTATCCGGTGACATCAAAGCAACAGGTATAGATTACATCATGTATAAAAATATAACTAAGCTTAAGCTACTAACAGAGTTCAGAAATCTATCATATCTCAATGTCATCATTGGCTAGACTGGAATTCAACAGGCTAAACAAATGGGATTATGCAATGCAATGCAATTAAACACAACTAAATAAACAAAATAAAATAAAACTGAAGATTTTTTATGCAGAATTTAACTAACACATACTAGAATGCAATGCAACTACTATATACAACCTATCATGCAATAAAAACTATATGCAAAACTATATATAATTAACTAAATGCAATTAAAACTACATGCAAAAATTTAAAACTATATGCAACTACTACTAACACCCAATACCCCCATACTTGAAATATTCAATGTCCCCATTGAAGGTAAAGGGTTAGGAAACTCCCCTACTGATCGGCATGGCCACCCTCTCGGGTGGTGAATCTTGCGGCGGGTATGGCATGTTGGAACTGAAAACAGGCCACTCCAGCATTGTTCCCTGCTGTGCAAAGGCCTCAGCCAGTGCACGAGTCATTCCATCGGCGAGTCACTCATGCAGTGCGTCTATCCTCCTCTCTAAACGACGAAACTGGCTACCCTACCGTATGTCACCGGTTGGAGGAGGGGCTGCGGCCTTGTCTGGCTGTGGCTGCGGTGGCAGAACTGGTGGAGGAGCTAACACAATGAACCCTTTTCCTTGAGGATGTGTTGTGCCCCCGTTCCAGTCCTCAAAGTGCTTGATTGTGGTATGAGTAATGTCGTCGCTCGGCATTTGTACCTGTTCATTTCCCCATTCAATTCCTGCCTCAATACAAATATGGGCCACTATGGATGCGTGTGGAAGCGACCCGGTGGTACTTCCTCTCATAAAGCGCATCATATTCTGATTCAGCAAATGCTCGACGTCGATATACTTCCCTGTGATGATCCCCCACAATATGATAGCCCTCTCGACTGTAATCCCATGCTGGTGGGTCGATGGCATCAAGTTGGCACAGAGGAACAGATTCCATGCCTTGGCATATCTGTTGAGACCGGAGGCAGGGAAAGTGGTGTACTCATCAGTAGTATCTTTCTTAATTTTCCACACTGTGCCTAGCGCACACAAATCACGGATCAACTGATTAAGGTCCATCTCAAATCGATCAACCACAGTCCAATACGCTTGGCCAGCTGGGGGTGGAGGCAAATTATACACCTCACGAATCGCAGCAGGACGATAGTCAATGGGTTGGCCCCTAACAAAAGATCGGCCGCTCTGTGTTATCTTGGCGTTGGCATAGAATTCACGGACGATAGCCAACGGCACCGGCGGTGGTGTTGCATAAACACCTTGCCATCCCATCTCGCGGATCATGGCACGCATTTCCCCATCCTCTTTTATTGGCTTCAGACCCCGTTCCTTCAAAACAATTTTGGCTGCGATGCGATAGTACTTAATTTGGGCCTCGAGGCTAATGAATCTCGTCAGATCCAAGGGATTCTCACTTTCGTCACTGTGAGTGGGCGATGCATGAAAGGCTGATCGTGCACGTTTAGGACCCATTGATGATTATCAGAAAATCTTGCACAAACCCTTGATTTGATGAATTCTAAAGAAAACCCCCAAACTTATCTCTGTAAATTTCAGCAAACTGTAAGCAAACCCTAATTGTGCAGAATTTGGAGAACACCCCCAGAGAAATCTCTGAAACTCTGTATCTCAAACCCTGACAATCTCACTGTGATGAAATTTAGAATGGAAACGGGGAGAGTGTGATTGTATGTGAGAAGGAGTTAGGGCTAGATTGTGTAGAAAATAGGCTTGTGAGAATGAGATTTTGAGAGAGGGAGAGTTGTGTAAGATATCGTATTTGGGTTATGAGAGGAAGGGCTCGGTTATATTAGGAAGAGGATATAAGGGCTGAAACGGCTTTTGCAAAATTAAAAACTATTAGTTGCTGGGCTCAGGCTCGGGCGCGGGCGCGCCGACTTGGGCTTTGCTGGCAGCGTGGTCGCGCAGGCTATAAAACTAGGTTCTCTGGACTGGCAATCGGTACGGGCGCGCGGGCTATAGCTTTATTTGTGAGCCCAGCCAAAATTTTCTTGCTTTTCCTGCAGCAATGCAATGAAGGCACAAGAAGCAACTTTTAAACACTTTCCTTACCTGCACATATAGCAATCAAAAATAAGATGCCATGAATTCCATATTTACAATTTGCCTATAAGAGATAAATATACTATTTAATCCTTAGCAATGCTATGTAAGTGAATCATTTCTATGTGAATTCCCAAAAAAAATTGCTATAGGCTTATATGCAATACGCTAACATGTCAAAAATATGTCCAATGAGCTTCCAACACCAAAAATATGTGCAATAATGCCTAAGTTCAAAAATATAGGTAATGATCATTCGAATCCCATGAATATATGCAATGAGTTTCTAACTCTCAAACATATATGCAACATGCCTAATGTCCAAAAATGTAGGCAATGAGCATCTTAACACCACAACTATCAAAAATTTTCACCAAATTTCAAATGATTAGAATTAAACGGGGGAAGGGAAATGTAGAGATTAGTAACCAGAATTAAACATGAGAGAGATATATAGAGAAATGTGATGCAAGAATTAAACTGAGGGAGAGAAAGAGATGATGGGGTGCCTCCCATCGAGCGCTTGTTTACAATCCATAAGCTAGACTCTGTCTGGTTTGGTCAAGTGGTGGACAGAATCGATGCAACCTTCTCTCGACTCACCTCGCTGCCATAATAGTGCTTTAATATTTGTCCGTTCACCTTAAAGGGCTTGTCCGGGTATTGGTCATAGATTTCCACTGTGCCATGCGGGAATATGGTTTTCACCATGAAAGGGCCCGACCACCTTGATTTTAGCTTCCCAAGAAAGAGTCTGAGACGGTAGTTATACAGTAACACTGCCTACCCCGGCTCAAATGTTCTCTCCATAATCTTCCAGTCTTGCCACCTTTTGACCTTCTCCTTATATAGCTTTGAGTTCTTATAAGCTTGCAATCTGAACTCGTCAAGCTCATTAAGTTGAAGAAGCCTTTTCTCCCCCGTAGCCTTCAAATCAAAATTCAGCTTCTTAATGGCCCAGTAGGCCTTATGTTCGAGCTCCATGGGGAGATGGCAGGCCTTCCCGTACACAAGTTGGTATGGCGACATACCCAGGGGTGTTTTGTAAGCAGTCCTATAGGCCCACACCGCATCGTCGAGCTTGAGGGACCAATTCTTTCGTGTGGGATTCACAATCTTTTCCAATATTCTCTTCACCTCACGATTTGATACCTCAACCTGGCCATTTGTCTGGGGGTGGTAAGCAGTAGCAATACGATGATTCACCCCATATTTGGCCAGAAGCGCTGAAAATTGACGATTGCAAAAGTGTGTACCCTCATCGCTGATGATGGCTCTAGGCGTCCCGAAGCGTGTGAATATATTTTTCTGAAGAAAACATAGGACCACCCGAGCATCACTGGTTGGTAAGGCTGCTACCTCTACCCATTTGGACACATAATCAACCGCCAGCAATATGTATAAATTTCCACAAGATGAAACAAAAGGCCCCATGAAATCAATTCCCCATACGTCGAAGATTTCAATCTTGAGGATCATATTCAGAGCCATCTCATTTCTCTTGGATATGTTACCCATGCGCTGACAACGGTCACAGTTCTGGACAAAGTGATGAGCACCTTAAACAGTGTTGGTTAATAAAAATCGGCATGCAGCACTTTGGCGGCTGTCCTCTCGCCCCCATAATGGCCTCCATAATCTGATGAGTGACAATCTCACAGTATGCTTTCCATCTCGCTCTTTGGGATGCACTGCCTGATCACCTTATCAGCCCACTGCCGAAACAAATACGGCTCATCCCACTTGTACCATCTAGCATCGTGCAGAAACTTCTTCTTTTGGGCTCTAGAAAAGTTAGACGGGATAATATTGCTCACTAGGAAGTTTGCAAAATCCGCGAACCAGGGCATCTCGCCTTACACCACGAACAACTTCTCATCTTGGAAGGACTCATTGATCATCACTTTGTCGTTTCCGTCCATCCCCGAATTCTCTAGTCGAGATAAGTGGTCAACCACTTGGTATCGGTCCCTTTTCTGTCTTTAATTTCTAAGTCAAACTCTTGGAGAAGAAGTATCCACCGAATGAGTCGAGGCTTAGCATCCTTCTTTGAAATCAGGTATCTGATCGCAGCATGATCTGTGTATACAATTACCTTTGTGCCAATCAAATATGACCTGAATTTGTCAAAAGCATATACCACTGCAAGAAGTTCCTTCTCAGTTGTGGTGTAGTTTAACTGGGCATCTGTCAGGGTTTTGCTTGCATAATATATCACATGAAAGACCTTATCCCTGTGCTGTCCTAATACCAACCTCCACGGCGAAGTCGCTTGCATCACACATCAGTTCGAAGGGGAGAGACCAGTCTGGTGCTGTAATGACGGGAGCCGTAGTTAATTTCTTTTTTAAATGTTCAAAGGCTACCAAGCATTCCTCATCGAATCTAAACGGGACGTCCTTCTCGAGTAAACTGCACAAAGGCTTAGTAATCTTCGAGAAGTCTTTGATAAAATGCCGGTAGAAGCCTGCATGGCCGAGAAAACTACGAACTCCTTTTACAAAGGATGGTGGCGGTAAACTTTCTATGGTATCCAATTTAGCTCTATCCACCTCTAGACCTTTCTCAGAAACTTTGTGGCCCAGAATGATGTCCTCCTTTACCATAGAATGGCATTTTTCCCAGTTCAGAACGAGGTTAGTCTCAACACATCTTTTTAACACCAATACCAGATTCTCTTAACAGATGTCGAAAGAGTCCCCAAAGACAGGGAAATCATCCATAAAGACTTCTACATTATGTTCGACCATGTCTGAGAATATAGCCATCATGTATCTCTGGAACGTGGCTGGTGCGTTACATAGCCCGAAAGACATCCTTTGAAAAGCAAAACTGCCATATGGGCACGTGAAGGTGGTCTTTTCTTGGTCCTTGGGGGCTATGACAATTTGATTATACCCCGAGTAACCGTCCAGAAGGAAATAATAGTCGTGTCCTGCCAGCTTATCCAGCATCTGATCAATAAACGGGAGAGGGAAATGATCTTTCCTTGTAGCTTTATTTAGTCTGCGATAATCCATGCAGACTCTCTATCCCGTAACTGTCCTGGTAGGAATAAGCTCGTTCTTTTCGTTAGTCACGACTGTCATGCCCCCCTTCTTTGGGACGCACTGCACCGGGCTCACCCAGGAGCTATCTGATATCAGATAGATTATCCCAGCATCTAATCACTTAAGGATCTCCTTTTTGACAACTTCCTTCATGATCGAATTTAATCTTCATTGTTGCTTTATTGATGGCTTACTGTCATCCTCCAAGAGTATTTTATGCATGCAGTAGGAAGGGTTGATCCCCTTGATGTCAGCTATGGTCCACCCAATAGCTGATTTAAACTCTCTAAGAACCCGCAGCAATTTGCTCTCTTGATCGGATGATAGAGCAGAAGCGACGATAACCGGCAAAGTCGAAGATTCTTCCAGATATGCTGTAACGACCCCAAAATTCATACAAAATAATTCTCATTCTCGATCGTTAATAATACAACTTTATTCTAACTTTACATCATTATTCGATATTAAAATCACTAAAAATGCAAAATATTTATATATTTCTTTCTTTATTGCCCTGAATCTCAACCTTTATCATTACATGTCTTTGATTCAAATTTATTACATGAATCGCTACATCGAAGTTACTATACAAAGTCTTACATCACAAAGCAATATTCACTATACATCGGATAACTCAACTTACAATTGCACAATTATGTTACAATCAAAATATTAAATGCATTTCTCATCTAACATAAGTAATCTTCTTGAATATTGATCTCTATAATTCAAATAGCACGTATCATTACCTTGAAACCTTGACCTGCAAAAATAGTTATTTGCAAGAGTGAGCTCGACAGCTCAGCAAGATCTAACAGCCTTCATGCATCACGTAGCGCATAAATAACATGCTCATTTTATACATCATAATCGTTAGACTAATATATCATGCATGTTTTAATTCATATAACAAGTATAAAGATTGAGTTTCTTACTCAATCAACATTCTTTACTCAATCAATGAAGTCATAAATTGATTTTATCATTTCATACTTACAACATATATAACATATCATGCTCTTTGAAATACAATTTAAAATAATTCGTCATCAAGTTCACATAGCAAATAGGAACTGAAAGACTTGCCTGGCTCGTGGATTACCAATTAACGAAAAACAGCTTATAATAATCTGCACTTCATGAATCCTACACAACGTATTACCATACACATCAACTATTAGTCATATAGCAACGCTTAGCAATCGTTTAAGTAAATTCTATTTTACATTTCATAATTCTCTCCCATTTATTTGTTTAATTAATAATATAAATTAATTATCACATATCTAATTCTCATAATTAGTTAACCCATTTAGGTTAACTCATTCTTCTTTAATTATTAAGTTAATAATTAATTATCACATAATTAATCACATCACATAATCATATTACATTTTCACATAATTAATCAACTAATAATTACGTACTCATATTAATTAAATTATAATTTAAATTACACATTCACCTCAATTATAATTAATCAAATTATAATTATATTTTATATTAATTAAATTATAATTAAATAAATTATAATTTAAATTAAGCATTTATTTTGATTAAACTCTATTTATGCATTAAATCAAAATTAAACCAATTATAATTTAAATTAAAAAATTATTATGATTATAATTAATCAATTTTAATTCATGCACTCATTAAATTATAATTAAATAAATTATAATTAAATTACACATTCACCTTAATTATAATTATTTCAAATTATAATTACATATTAAATTATAAGTGAACAATTTCTAATTTAAATTAAACCTTTACTTTAATTATAATTATTCAAATTATAATTACTCATTATATATTTTATTAATATAACTCATTACTATTATTTAGCATTTTAATGTATGCTTCAATTCATAAAATTTACCACATTAAGTTAACTTTCATGATACAAACAAAATTTCACAAAAAGTAACTTTTTTTCTTTTCTGCATACCCCCTGCCGGGGCAGGGGTTTTTTGGCCTTGCAAGGCCCGCCGAGGCAGGCCCTTGTAGCGGCTCAATTTTTGTTCCTGAACTGTGCAGAGAAAAAACTAATTTGACTTATTTTTCCACACCAAATTTTAATTTCAGTCAACATAATTCATATTAACTTTTTAGAAAATATAAATTTAAAGCTTCTAACATGTTTTATCACATTTAATCATCAAATCACATAATCGAGACTCCTTAATTTTGAAAAAAATCAGATAAAAACTATTTTCCAGTGTTCTTGATAAAATTAAACACTGTAAGTTCACTTCTCAATCAAAACATACAATTCCAATCACATTGAATTCGTTTCTTGACAAATAACAAGAAGCCAAAATTAATTTGTACAAAAATTAACAATTAAACTTGAATTTTTGATTTTTAAAGAAAACTATATCTTTTCAAAAATATTTTCACTATAACTTTTGATGAACATGAATTCTTCATGTTCATCATGTCTTCATGAATTAGACAACTCAATTATGCATACAATTCCATTATAAGCATATATTAACACAATTCACATATAAAATTTCATGTTTACACTAACTTCATAAAACTCAATTTATAGATAAATAAATAATAAAGAACATAAAACATAGTTTAAAATACAAGGGTTAGAATTATACCCTTGATGCTTAGTGAGGAAGATGATGATGAGGTTTAGCAATGATTCTCTCAAAGCCTTCCTCCTTTCCTCTTCTTCTTCTCTCTTCTTCTCTCTCTAACTTCTCTTCTCTTCTCTTTTCTCTATATTTTTCTCTTTTTGTTGTTCTAACTGACTAACACTTAGCTAATTCTAACTAACGTAGTTTTAACATATAACTAATATGATATATATATATATATATATATATATATATATATATATATATATTATATGTATAATTATATAATATATATAACTCCCAAGTATTTAAACCACCCAATTAATACCATAATTGCAATTAATATATATAAGTTATAATGTTTGAATTTTTAAAAGCCCTAAGGCTTGTTTGGCAAAATAACTTATTTTAAAAACAGGTTTTTAGTAGTTAAGTCCCCGTTTAGCAAAATGGATTTAAAACAGTGCAAGGGCCTTGTTTGGGAAAAACTCTTTTAATTCTTTTAATAAATTCTTTAACTCATATTTTTAATGTTATACTTTAATTAATTAAATCTTAACATTCTAATTTAATTAATTAAAAGTTAACATCAATTAATCACATAAAAATTATCACATAACAATTATAATTACTCGCTAATTATAATTTCATGTAACAATTACCTCATAACTTCATCTAATTTAATTATCTTAATTAAATTAGAACTATAACATAAAATCATTATATATATATATATATATATATATATATATTACACTTAATTAAATCACTTCACAACAATCACATAAATTATTTATTTAACTCAATAAATAATTTAATTATAATATTTATTTAATTCAATATATATTAAAATTAATATATAAATTCTCTTCACACCAAATCAAATATTTCACAATATATAACACATATACCCATACTCAAACTCGAAACATCTCATAATAAAAATTTTATTTATTAAATTCTCATTTATTAATTCTTAAAAATTCGGGTTGTCACATCCTTCCCTCCTTATAAGGATTCTGTCCTCGGAATCAACGAAACCTACCTTACTTGGTTTACACCAACCTCCTTCATAATTTTATCGTTGAATAACTTCAACACATTACCATAACAAAGGTTTTATATATATATACTACTCCATACATTTCTTCAACAATTTTAGATTGTATTACATAACCTTTAATTAAACACAATTATATCAAATATTATATATTCTACTCGTAGAATTCATATACTTCATAATTCACTATCTTGTAAGTATTCGGGTTATCACATTCACCCATTCTTTTAAGAATTTCGTCCTCAAAATTTTTAATCATTAATCTTCGTATATCAATATATTAAAATAGATTTTATGTTAATCCTTATTTACTGAAATGTTGCGTTCTACAACTAATCCTTTCTAAGGAATATCCTTCATGCCACATTCATTTTCAGAATAATAAGAATCTTCCACAATTGCTCAATAATTAGGAAGCGATATAAATAACTCAAGAATTCAAAAGATTCTCAAATCATGCTGAAGGGTCGTAAGACCTTGAACTCATCTCTAGGTTTAATAGCGCTTCACCCCCGGTACTTTATACTATAAACCGCTCTAACAAAATGTTTAACAATCACACAGACTGTAAACATCCTGCATCGGTGCTCTAGGTGATCAAACTATCGCACCACTACGTCGTACACAAACGTAGTACATCGTAACGACTATATGCGTTACACTCGGAACTATTGTCTCCGATAACATGTCTCCTTTTATAGGGTTGTTCACCTCAGCTTCTTAACATCTGAATCTGCACCAAAATAATTTGGTTTGGTATAGTTTGACCAAGAACGCTCGAATTTCATAAACATCTTTCAATACTTGTCTAGCTGAATCAAGTAGTATAGACTTCTAGCAACAATTCAGACATCAATCGAACTATATATATATATATATATATATATATATATATATATATATATATTTAACCAACTCAATAATATTTTTTTATAGTTTAAGGAAACTAAAAATAAATAAATTTTTTTACAATATCCTGATATCGTACCGTTGTAATGGTGCGTTGAGGATTTCGTCATTATATGACGTCGTCATACTACATTATACCATAGTGGGTTGACGATCCTATGATCACATCCAACACTAGGTTTAACTGTATTGATAACTTCCTTGATTATTATTCCTACATCATATCAAATAATGCATAGAATATATAAAATACATTTTAAAAATGTCAAATTATTTTT
Organism: Panax stipuleanatus; assembly: GCA_020205555.1. Classification (NCBI taxonomy): domain Eukaryota; kingdom Viridiplantae; phylum Streptophyta; class Magnoliopsida; order Apiales; family Araliaceae; genus Panax; species Panax stipuleanatus. The sequence continues at coordinate 53,378,564 of CM035116.1, read as the reverse complement.
GTCTAGCTGAAGCAATTAGCATAGACATGTGAATAATAGCACTGTTTTTAAAATCTATTGGTTCAATCATTTGATCCAATGTTTTTCAAGAAAGTAGAAGTGCAACATCAGCACGAAGTCAATAAATTTCGAAAATCTAACAAAGCTAGGAGATTTAGAATATAAAAATTTTCTCCATCAATTTAAATTTTTACTCCATCATTTCATTACTTAATCATTCTATCAATCTTCAATAACATCAATGCTTTCTATATCATAACCTTTCTATACCCAGTATAGTTCATCAAACTTACCACAATTTGGAAGTTCAGGAACTTGCCACAATAATATGAGTTTAGGAACTTGTCCTAGCAATACGTAGTCCAAGAACTGATCAGGGATTGTCCATACGCTTAGGGGTTTAAAAACATACATACGATTATGAGTCACGAACTCACCATAAGTATGAGTTTTAAGAACTCGCACCTAACCTTAATATCATCTAATCTAATCTTAATATCACCTCTAACTATCAACTATAAACATGGGACAAGAATCATCTTCTCACCATATATATATCGATAGCGCGACACCATATTTCAATGATTACCCCTATGATAAACCAAGTGTAAGCACAAAACCCCTTCCCATACAAAGGTTTGTACAATTCAGCCACCACATGAGTTCTCAGTTAAAATCCCACTTAACTCTATATTGCTCATAACTTGTTCTTTGCTCGATACAGATTTCCTGTATCTCATCATTTATAACTCCTCGTGAGTTTATCTCGTACTATATCATAGTACATTCTCGTTATAGCATCAAACTATAACTATTCAATCATTATCGACCATCTGTCTTTACAACTTTAAAACATCACACCGTGACCTTATTTTATAATCATCTCCCTTATGATTCTTTTCTCATCTCATGATCGTTTTGTTTTACAATCTTCTTATCTTTACCTATTCATCACATCATATCATGATTCCATTATGCTTTTAATCTTATAGACTTTGTCTATTCATCGTTATTCGTCATCTTTATTATTGGAGTTAGGCAACTCATGATTCTTATCTTCATATCTTTTCAAGATTCTTATTTGAATCTTCTTGTTTATTTATTAATTCTTCTTTTAAGAATTTCTAATTTCATTCATGTTACTCAATATTTTATTCGGGTTTTATTCCTCGTCATTCTCATCTTTTTCTTATAATATTTCTAGGACTTAACTCATCCTATACATCTACGTATATGAAAAAAATCATATTTTTATCATACGTAACTTAAACTTAAGTTCTTATTCTTATAACCTAAGGTCATAGCCTAAGGTACTCTTACCTAAGGTGTATAACCTATCAGCTCTGATACCAACTGTAACGACCCCAAAATTCATACAAAATAATTCTCATTCTCGATCGTTAACAATACAACTTTATTCCAACTTTACATCATTATTCGATATTAAAATCACTAAAAATGCGAAATATTTAAAACTTTTATATATTTCTTTCTTTATTGCCCTGAATCTCAACCTTTATCATTACATGTCTTTGATTCAAATTTATTACATGAATCGCTACATCGAAGTTACTATACCAAGTCTTACATCACAAAGCAATATTCACTATACATCGGATAGCTCAACTTACAATTGCACAATTATGTTACAATCAAAATAGTAAATGCATTTCTCATCTAACATAAGTAATCTTCTTGAATATTGATCTCTATAATTCAAATAGCATGTATCATTACCTTTAAACCTTGACCTGCAAAAATAGTTATTTGCAAGAGTGAGCTCGACAGCTCAGCGAGATCTAACAGCCTTCATGCATCACGTAACACATAAATAACTTGCTCATCTTATACATCATAATCGTTAGACTAACATATCATGCATGCTTTAATTCATATAACAAGTATAAAGATTGAGTTTCTTACTCAATTAACATTCTTTACTCAATCAATGAAGTCATAAATTGATTTTATCATTTCATACTTACAACATATATAACATATCATGCTCTTTGAAATACAATTTAAAATAATTCGTCATCAAGTTCACATAGCAAATAGGAACTGAAAGACTTGTCTGGCTCGTGGATTACTAATTAACGAAAAATAGCTTATAATAATCTGCACTTCATAAATCCTACACAACGTATTATCATACACATCAACTATTAGTCATATAGCAACGCTTTGCAATCGTTTAAGTAAATTCTATTTTACATTTCATAATTCTCTCCCATTTATTTGTTTAACACACTGTCAAATTATATGTATAATTAATTATAAAAATTAATTATCACATATCTAATTCTCATAATTAGTTAACCCATTTAGGTTAACTCATTCTTCTTTAATTATTAAGTTAATAATTAATTATCACATAATTAATCACATCACATAATCATATTATATTTTCACATAATTAATCAACTAATAATTATGTACTCATATTAATTAAATTATAATTTAAACAAATTATAATTTAAATTACACATTCACCTCAATTATAATTAATCAAATTATAATTATATTTTATATTAATTAAATTATAATTTAAATTAAGTATTTATTTTGATTAAACTCTATTTATGCTTTAAATCATAATTAAACCAATTATAATTTAAATTAAAAAACTCTTATGATTATAATTAATCAATTTCAATTCATGCACTCATTAAATTATAATTAAATAAATTATAATTTAAATTACACATTCACCTTAATTATAATTATTTTAAATTATAATTACATATTAAATTATTATTAAATAATTTTTAATTTAAATTAAACCTTTACTTTAATTATAATTATTCAAATTATAATTACTTTTTTGGCCTTGCAAGGCCCGCCGGGGCAGGCCCTTGCAGCGGCTCAATTTTTATTCGCAAATTGTGTAGAGAAAAAGTTAATTTGGCTTATTTCTCCACACCAAATTTCGATTTCAGTCAATATAATTCATATAAACTTTTTAGAAAACATAAATTTAAAGCTTCTAAGATGTTTTATCACATTTAATCATCAAATCACATAATCGAAACTTTTAATTTTGAAAAATTTAGATAAAAACTATTTTCCAGTGTTCTTGATAAAATTAAACACTATAAGTTTATTTCTCAATCAAAACATACAATTCCAATTACATTGAATTCGTTTCTTGACAAATAACAAGAATCCAAAATCAATTTGTACAAAAATTAACAATTAAACTTGAATTTTTGATTTTTAAAGAAAACTATATCTTTTCAAAAATATTTTCACTATAACTTTTGATGAACATGAATTCTTCATGTTCATCATGTCTTCATGAATTAGACAACTCAATTATGTATACAATTCCATTATAAGCATATATTAACACAATTCACATATAAAATTTCATGTTTACACTAACTTCATAAAACTCAATTTACAGAGAAATAAATAATAAAGAACATAAAACATAGTTTAAAATACAAGGGTTAGAATTACACCCTTGATGCTTAGTGAGGAAGATGATGATGAGGTTTAGCAATGATTCTCCCAAAACCTTCCTCCTTTCCTCTTCTTCTTCTCTCTTCTTTTCTCTCTAACTTCTCTTCTCTTTTCTCTGTATTTTTCTCTTTTTGTTGTTCTAACTGACTAACACTTAGCTAATTCTAACTAACGTAGTTTTAACATATAACTAATATGATATATATATTATATGTATAATAATATAATATATATAACTCCCAAGTATTTAAACCACCCAATTAATACCATAATTGCAATTAATATATATAAGTTACAATGTTTGAATTTTTAAAAGCCCTAAGGCTTGTTTGGCAAAATAACTTATTTTAAAAACAGGTTTTTAGTAGTTAAGGCCTCGTTTGGCAAAACGAATTTAAAACAGTGCAAGGGTCTTGTTTGGAAAAATGGTTTTAAAAACTCTTTTAATTCTTTTAATAAATCCTTTAACACGTATTTTTAATGTTATACTTTAATTAATTAAATCTTAACATTTTAATTTAATTAATTAAAAGTTAACATCAATTAATCACATAAAAATTATCACATAACAATTATAATTACTCGCTAATTATAATTTCATGTAACAATTACCTCATAACTTCATCTAATTTAATTATCTTAATTAAATTAGAACTATAACATAAAATCATTATATATATATATATATATATATATATATATATATATTACACTTAATTAAATCACTTCACAACAATCACATAAATTATTTATTTAACTCAATAAATAATTCAATTATAATATTTATTTAATTCAATATATATTAAAATTAATATATAAATTCTCTTCACACAAAATCACATATTTCACAATATATAACACATATACCCATACTCAAACTCGAAACATCTCATAATAAGAATTTTATTTATTAAATCTTAAAAATTCGGGTTGTCAGATATGCATATCTCAAATGATCTGGAAGAGGTTTCAGGTCAAGGGTGGGAGCCACTTCAAGAGAAGGCTTTAGTCGCCCTGATGACTCCCCCGTCTGTCCAAGTGGTTCGATGGGAATTTTAAACTTTCGCATCTGAGGCACCATATTCAGAAGTTGTATGCACTTCACCACATCAGTCTCCTCTACGTCTGAGTATACCAGTAGAGCACTCTCCAATAGATCCACACTCAGCAAGTGTTCAGTCTCCTCCTGCAGTATCCTGTCTACAATGTCAATTCTGAAACAGTCTTCCTCATCTGTGGGAAACTTCATAGCCTTGAAGACATTGAACATCACCTCTTGGTCTTGAACCCTCATAGTTAATTCTCCCTTTTGTACATCTATGAGTGTTCTCCCGGTGGCTAGAAACGGTCTCCCCAGAATAATTGGAATGTTCTTGTCTTCCTCGAAGTCCAAGATGATAAAGTTTGCAGGGAATATGAATTTATCTACCTTTACCAACACGTCTACAACAATGCCTCTAGGGTAGGTGATGGATCTACCGGCTAGCTGCAAAGATATGCTTGTCGGCTTAGGGGCCGGCAATCCCAATTGAGTGAACACCGATAGTAGCATCAAATTTATGCTTGCACCCAAGTCTCATAGGCACTTGTTGAAGGACAACTCCCCAATAGAGCATGGAATTGTGAAGCTCCCTGGATCCTTAAGCTTTGGAGGTAACTTTCTCTGTAAGACGACACTGCACTCCTCTGTCAAGGCCACTGTTTCATTGTCTTCTAACCTCTTCTTCCTTGACAGTATTCCCTTCATAAACTTTGCGTAGCTCGGCATTTGTTCCAACACCTCAGCAAAGGGAATATTGATTTGCAGTTTCTTGAATACCTCTAAAAACTTGGCGAACTGCTTATCCAGTTTTTGCTTCTGAATTCTTTGTAGATATGGTGCAGGAGGGTAGACTACTTGGGGTGGAACATGGGTTTTCTCAGTGTTTTCCTCCTTATCTTCCTCAACTGCATTTCCCCCATCATTCCCATCCTTCAGATTTTCTTCAACATTTTCTGCACTTGGTCGCGGGTGCGCCGGGTTTTGGCCTTCATGGGGTGCGGCCGCGCCAGCCTCTGGTTCAGCAGTTTGTTTCCCAGACCTTAAGGTGATTGCTTGGCATTGCTCTTTGCCGTCTCTTCTCCCTGGATTCGCTTCTGTACTGCTTGGAAGAGTCCCTTGCGGTATATTGAGGACTGCATTGGCGATTTAACCAATTTGAGTCTCCAATGTCTTAAGAGATACCGCTTAACTCTTAACTAACAACTTAAGTTCTTCTATTTCAGCCCTCTCCTCTGATTGATGACTAGGACCTGGAGGGTGTTGATGTTGTGGTTGATGAAATCCGGGTGGGTGTGACTGTCTCGGGACATACTGCTGTTGGGACTGCTGTGGCTGAGCTTTTGGTTGATAGGGTTGATATTGGGAATGTTGGGCATTTTTGTATGTTTGTTGTGGTTGTTGTTGAGGAGGTTGGTACTGATTTTGTTGTTGTGGGGTATGGTATTGAGTTTGTTGAGATGTTTGAGGCTGTTGGGCATTTTGGTTGTTGCTCCAACTGAAGTTAGGATGGTTTCGATTGTTTGGATGGTAGGAGTTTGGGAACTGATTCTGAGGCTTCTGATAGTTGCTGACGAACTGGACTGACTCAGTAGTGATGGCACACTGCTCAGTCGAGTGTGCTCCGGCACACACCTCACATACAAATGCAACTTGCTGAACTTTATTCTCAGCCATAAAATCTATCTTCTTATTCATGGCCGTCATCTGTGCTGACAATGCTGTGATGGCATCCACATCCAATACTCCAGCCACATTAGGTTGAACCATTCTTGCTGTTGGATTATGATATTCATTGGCTGCCATAGTTTCAATCAGATCATAGGCTGTAGGATAGTCCTTGGCCCATAGAGCTCCTCCTGATGTGGTGTCAATGATTGGCTTTGACTGCCACCCCAAACCATTATAGAACAAATTCATCACCATCCAGTCAGGCATTTCATGGTGCGGGCATTTCTTGAGCTTCTCTTTGTAGCGTTCCCATGCCTCATACAATAATTCCCCTTGTTGCTGTACAAACTGAGATAGAGCACTCCTCATGGAAGCAGTCTTAGCTATGGGGAAGAATTTTGTTAGAAATTTCTATGCTAAGTCTTCCCACGTGGTGATTGATCCTGAGGGTAATGAATGCAACCAACTCTTCGCCTTATCCCTCAAGGTTAATGGGAATAATCGAAGTTTCACTTCGTCATCCGAAACGTTGTTGAATTTAAAGGTGTCTCATATCTCAATGAAGCTCAGGATATGCTCATTCGGATCTTCATTCGCTGCACCCCCAAACTGGATAGTATTTTGAACCATCTGCAGTGTCCCTGGTTTAATCTCGAAAGTGTTCGCAGCTATCGCTGGCCTAACTATACTCAACTGCAGATCAAAATTTTTTTGTATGGAGTAGTCCCGCAAGGCTCTATTGTCGGCTCTTTGCTCTTCGTCTGCCATTTGTTTGGGTTGTTCAGGTTCCTCTTGTTGGTTAGTATTTCTAGTGTTTGCTCTCCACGCTCTGCCATTAATGTTCTCTTGCAGAGGCACCAACTCCAGATTGGAGACTCGTGTGTGCATAAACTAACCATAAGTACCTGAAACACAAATAAAGATAAAGTTAGAAATGAGATAAGAAGAGATTTGTTCAAGTCAGACAAATCTAACAAAAACTGATGTCAATAGTAATAAACTAACAACTATCCCCAGTAACGGCGCCAAAACTTGTTGCGCCGTTTCGGTGTTAACAAAACGGGCACAAAACACGTGCAAGCATACACAGTCGACAAGTAATAAATTTGATAAGTAAAGTTCGTTCCCACAGAGAAAAGGAGTTAGGCTTAAACTATCATGCAACAGTCCTTAGTTATTTTCGTCTGCTCAAACGAGTATCAAAGTGTGACTTAATAACTAGACTGATTTTAACATAAACTTAACTAATTAACAGACGAGGGGTTCAAATTGGAGAAATATGGGATCCTAATTTCACCTATTGCATCGTCTAGATTACCAACACCTCATGTCAAGTATAAATAATCACATAGGAATGCTAGTAGGGAGCACGAATGTGAGACAAGGCTATTTGTCAATAAACCAAGCCCATATCATATAATATCCACAAAAGAGATAGAAATCATATGAACACCAATAAAACCTAAATCACTATATGTCTCTGTGATTTACAAGCTATATTAGTTTAAGTGCAAGCCCCCAATAGACTACATATGGCAATACGATATATTTCTATCCGAATTACGAATCACAAAACTCATCGAATGCAAGTTTCACGAACATAAGCTAACATGGCAAAATCTAAGTTTACACTTCCTCTTTCAATTCCATATAAACTATTACAGTACATGTTGATCAAGCATCTAAACATACAATAAAACCATGCTAGGCAATCCATACATTTTCAATCATACATTTCAAAGAGGCATAAAACCCTAAACTAAGCAATAAGATCCATTAGAATCCCATAATAGTAGTTAGTTCATCTCTGAACCACAAACCATTATGGGATTTAAGCCAAGCATTTGAAGCAACAATGTAAGAAGAGAAAAGTGAGATAGAGAAAGCAAATCTTGTGGTTCCCCTTTCAATAGAAGCTAAAAAGTTCAAGTTTAGACCACAAACAAGCTCCAAAGTGAGCCCTAGAAATGGAAATGCTACTAGAACTAGAAGAGAAGAAGAGTTAAGCTTTCAAGCTCCCTAGCTCTCTAACCCTAGAAATGTAAGAAACTTCAATGCTGTAATAAAAACTAAGTCTGAGAAGTGATAAGTTCGTTCAATGCAACACAAAGCCTTATAAAGATTACACTCAGTTGAAGTAAATAAAAAGTCAGCAATTCTTGACTGGCGCGGCCGCGCGGCCTTGCCTTGTATTCCTGGCGCGGGCGCGCTGATACCCAGAGCAGGCTTCTAACCCTGCTACTCGGCGCGGGCGCGCGGACTTTAACTCTACTGGCAGCGCGGCCGCGCGTGCTGCAGAACTTTGCTGGTGCAATCTGGTTTTGTGCTGCTTTCTTGTGCATCCTTGTTGCTTCTTTTCTTGCTTCTTGCTCCTTCACATTTGCTGATTTAAGCCCCTTTTCTCGTACCCTTTTACTTATGCCATCTTCATGCTAGGCCCACCTTACCTTATTGCCAAACCATGCCAATATCATGCCATTTCTTGCCATAATCATGCCATTCCATGCTTTCTTGAGTTCCCTTCCTAAGATATGCAAAACAAAGATAAAACGCATTAAAAGACAATAAAATGCTTGAGTTTAAGCCATAATCATAGCAAGTTGATATCCAATAAGTAGGTATAAAACCTACTTATCACGCTAACTAGAGCAAAAGAGACCTTCGAGGAGTTGTCCGCTATGAAACAACCCCTGATGATGTCTAAGAACAATCGCCAAAGAATGCGATCTTTAACCCTCTGATCATCTGGCAGAGGCTCAGTCAAAGCCTTACTCGTGGCATCCACACTCAAGGGGCCAAAGCGAATAATCTGCCCTTGAGGGCCGTAGCAGGAACTCCCAAAAGGGATCGAACGGTTGTAGGTGAAATATCAGCCACCGAAGGCACCGGCTCACCTGTAAACTCCAACCCCGTGATGAATCGCCAGTCAATCAGGGTCATCATCACCTTTTAGTCAAATAAGTGGAGAGACTGGGTCTGGTGGAACCAGCGCTCAGATAAAGCCCGCAGATAACCCCAAAGACAATGACGGGGAGGAATAGAGAAGAAGGCCTCGAAACCCCAAGAGTTAACGATGGCCTGATACTTTGGATGAAGAGTCTGGTACAAGGAATGAATGCTAAACCAGTTCCCCCTGGGCTGAGTAAAGCTGGGATCCTGCATCAAATTGAAAATCAAGATTAAGCCATTTGTCTGAAAATGGAAAAAATAAGAAATTCCAGAATGAAAATTTCAGATATCTCATTTGCGTGGAGATAGATCGAAGGATGGCGTCTCAAATCCTCTAAAAGATCTGGAATCGTCACAATGATAGCTGGAAGCTCTCGACACGGGGTAGTCAAAGACGGAGGAAGATCAACGATAAGGACAACCTTCTCCTCGTCCACATCATCTGGCCTGTCAACCCATATAGGACGAATCACTGACTCAGTCAATTGGCGAGACTATTGGGTTGGACGAGGCTGAGGGACATAAGAAGCTCTCCTACTCCTCACACCTGCAAAGACCCTGCGAGAGCTGCTAGGTATGTCTGAATCCATAACTTGAACAAAGTCACCTCAGAAAGGGTGAGGTAAGTTAAAACTTATAGCTTATTAAAATTAAATCATTGTTTCATGTATAATCTAAGTCCTAAAATATGCATTAGTTTAACATACATCCCCAATAGAGTTAAAATTGCATGTTCATTAAATGCTCAGGCTTGTGAAAAAAATTAGCCAGAGTCTCCTTTGTAAAATGGACTATCCGCATGCACATAGGCATGACTAGGTGGCCGTTTAGTAGCACTCCAACCCAAAATCATGAACATTTTATATGTATGAAAAACATCAAAATCAAACTCCCCATGGTAGCTAAATTACCATGTGTATTTTTATTTGAAAATCCAGGCTCATTTGTCCTCAAATAGGACGAATAAACTAGAAAAAAAGGGCGCCAAATGACTGTCTCAGAAATTAGGTTTTTTTACATCAATACGTTTAGCATGGTAAAATATAAGCATTTACTAATGCTGATAATTTTTATTAAGTCATATGAGCATGCATATTCGCTATATTGTGTTTAGAAGCATTCTATTGTTGGGTAAAATCTATACGCGCTACACGCAAGTGTACGTGGTCAACAAGTAATATAATGATAAAATCAAGTATTGTACCCACAGAGACAATAATTCCAATTTACTCAAACAAGTACCAATTTTATTCTATTTCATCTTTATTAAACTAATGAATAAAAGGTGATTTTTATAAATAACTACTACTTAGACCAAAATTAACACTAACTCGAGATTTTAACAAGTTTTGGAGAATTAAGCCTACAACTTTACTTATTATTTCACTTCAAATAACATACTTTCCTTCAGTTTATATCAATTACTCCTGATTATTAATCAAGACACAAAAGCAGATAAAACCATATCTCGATGCATTATACCCATACTCACTCAAATTCACAATTGATAGAATTAAGCAAGACACCTTAAATAATTAACTCACTATATCTCTATGTGAATTACAATTGAATAAGGTTTAATATCAAGTTCTTATCAGATTACATATAATGCATAGATATCTCTATCCCATACATGAATTATGAATCCCAACTAACAGCAGAAATCACAAACATATGTCACTATGGCTAGTTCCAATCCCATATATCATCTCTCGAAATCATATGGGATAACGGATAATTGGTGATCAAGCAACTATATAAGTTATGCACAATACATAGCAAAAAACCTTAAAATAATATTCATAAACTGAATTATTTAATCCTCCGTTACATAATAAGATCCGTTATAGGTTTAAATAAGAATTTAGTTCATCATAAACTAATAGAATCCAATAATCCACAGAATATTAATCATTCTGAATATAAAGTAAATATGAAGAGAGAAATAATAGAATATGAAAATCCGTCGTTACTCGTCTCCATGTTCGCTTTGCGTTCGTCAGGTTAAGCTCCGCTTCAATTCTCCTCCGCTGTACAAGTCTCAAGCTAGGGATCCAAATTTTTTATGTCTATGCATTATCAGCCCCTGCAGCCAAATAGGATAGCCAGCCCAACCTGCCGTAAACGCGCCTCGACGCAGTTTTGTACCTTGAAGGCGCCCCCTGGCAAATATTAAGCCTAGAAAATGCGCCCCGACGAATATTGCAGAGATCCAACCCTTTTTGCTTGTAAACTTCCATTCCATCCACTTCGTTTCCCGATCGGTTCCTGCACCAAAACCCACACATATGCATGAAAAGACCCTAAAACATACTTAAAGTAGCCATATCCTTGGTGTAAATGATATCGATTCGTAGGTATGAAACCTACTTATCAAATACCCCCAAACTTAAGATTTCACTTGTCCTTAAGTGAAAATAACAATAAACTAAAAATAACAAAAATTGTATCTATATGTATGCATGCATCTATTAGGCTTTTCAATGCTAAATAATATGTTGATCTATATATAGATACATTTATTCAACACAGGCCTATTCCCTAGTCCATGTGTTATTCCCTACATGCTTACGAATCCAGCAATAGATCAACATATTTTCAACACAGGCCTCAAAGATATCATACGATACTCAAATAATACTAAAAATTTAATATACAGTTCATCAGTACTCAATTAGTCCATCCAACCCTGTCTACACTCATGTTGTGCATGTGTGCTTGTTAACTATGCTAATCACCAACAATTCAAAAACACCACATACAAACTTCTTAGCAGGAAAATTTCAGTTATAATTCAAATATTCTGCATTCATAACAAAATCGATTAACATAGTAATTACTGAGTTCGGGGATTTCAGATAAAGCTTATTCTTCTTATTTTTCATTCACGAGTGCGTTTTACGCTCCATCCCGTGTTCACAACTGTCCGTGCAATGTCTGCATCTATTAGGCTTTTCAATGCTAACCATTTAGCAAATTTTCGACTAACGACTCCCAAACCAGATGGTTTTAGGGCACTAGGTGTAAAAACACCCCCAAGGCTTACTTATTCAAGTATTAAAGGCCACAGATACAAACTAGTCCATGTGTTATTCTATTTTTTTCCTTTTTTTTCTATTTTCTACTTTCTTCCTCTTTTTTATTTCTCTTTTTCTTTCACCCCACGGACTCCCCCAAACTCAAGTTATTACTTAGTTTTAAGCTTTTAATGTCAAAATAGTAGTATCATCAAATTTTAACTAAGATTTTCCCCCCAGAAACAAGTTGTGACCCTTTAAACTGAGTTGATTAAACAGTTAAGCTCATACGTGCAAACCAGTTACACAAGTTTCGGATAGAATCGTACTTTCATCTTGATTAATGTGACGAACGAGAATTTTGTACAGTTATTTGAATATTTATTGAAATAAATAAATATTTGTGATGATTTAATTATTGAGTTAAATAATTAATTTATGAAATTGTGGTAGATTAATTTAATTATATGTGTTACATTAATTAAATTAATGTGTAGTGATTTTATAGTTCAAAGTATATATTTAATTGAGTTTATTTGATTAAATAAATTAATTAAATAAGCATATGTTACTCTAATTAATTTAATAACTAATTAGAGAATTAATGAATTGACATAATTAATAAATAAGAATATTAATTATGTGACAATGTGATTTAATGTGAGTTATCTTATTTTATTTAATTAATTTAAATAAAATTAATTGGATAATTAATAGTGTGATAATTAACTATATAGTAAATTAGTTAATTAAAATAAATGGAAAATGAATAAGGAGACAAATAAAGAAGGCCCTATGGGAGGTTGGGGGTAGGTTAATATAACTGACCACTATATAATACGTATAATCCTTATATGCTTATATCATATATCAGACTTATATGTTTTGAGAAGGAGAGAAACTGAGAGAAAAGTTAGAAGTCTGTGAAGAAGGAATTGAGAGAGATTGAGAGAGAGGAATTTGAGAAAAATCCTAAGTACTATCTTTGTATCATTTTCTTTACTAAAGGGTAATCTTCCTTTTTAGTTTTCAAAATCTAATTTTTCTCAAAGTTCTTCATTTACGTATTTTAAAGTTTCTGTAAAATTTGGGTTTCATAATTAAGGCATGTTATGACTATATATATATATATATATATATGTGTGTGTGTGTGTGTGTGTGTGTGATTACATCGTGTTTTATATTTAGTATGAATGATTTAAAAAGATCAAAATCATGCAATTAGGCCTTAATTGGGTTTTTGGAAAATCACAGAGTTTTATTTAACGTATTTTCAAAATTCTCTGTTAGGAAGTATTTTGAGAATTGAAGTGAGATATAATCATATAAATGTCTATAGATGTTAGTATCATGTGATGTATCATGTATACGTGAATTATACTGATCACACCATGGGATTTTGTTAATAATTGGGTTGTATGAAATACAGAGTATTGAATATGGGTGAATAACCCATATGGGTGAAATAAAGGTTGTAATCATATGTTTTAATTAAAATTGACATATGATTATGATTGTATATGTTAAAACACAAAAAAAGAAATTGGAATGAGTGAATTCGGTGTAGTAACGAATTGGTAATGATAGATTTCATATTTTTCATAAAAACTTTACAAATTTATGAAAAACAGTGAACTTGATTGTTTTAATTTATGTAATTACATGATTTAAACTGGTAGAAACATGTTAGAAGTGATATATAATGTTCCTGTGAAGTTTATACTTCATGGGTAACATTACAAATCAGTGTATTAGTGTAAATTGGAGAAAATTGGCCGAGTTTCTGTGTTCATTCGCGAATTGCCCAATCTGAAAATTCGTAGTCATGCGACCGCGCCGTGCCAAAGGGTTAATGTCGCGCGGCCGCACCTCTCTGGAAAATTCGAAAAAAAAATCTAAGTGTTAAATTTTGAGTAATCTGCTTTAAATCTAACAAACATGAAGACATGTTTTGTATACGATAAGATGTTAATACAAGTTTAATAATTTTATATTACGTGATTAATTAATAAATTAATTACTTGACTTAAACCATTATTTGTAAAGTCTAAATAATGTGTTCACAAATCGATATTGAGATTCGGGAAGTATGTTAAACTAATAATTAAATTGGTATTGTGAATGTGTTGATAGGTAAGAGTAATTAAAGAACGTGAGTTAAAATTGTAGCTTGCGCACGAGGCAAGTTTTCTAAATTCAAACCTTTAAATTAAGTAAGTTTCCTAACTATACTCTTTAAATTGAGCAAGTTTCCTAAACTCAAATCTTTACATTTGAGCAAGTTTCTAAAACCTTACTTTTATATTAAGCAAGTTATAGACTTAAATTCTATATCAAGTGAAATTCTTATTCTTGATTACTCAAGTTCAGAATGTCATATGAGGTGTTATGGTTCTTTTAAAAGTATCATTTAAGTATACAATACTTATTCGATTGTATACCCTTGAGAAGTTATTATTCAAATTGAATATCTTATATTATTGAATCCTTTAAGACTAGCGAACCCTTATATGATTCAACTAGTACATAGTTGATGAGCATTCTAAATTCCAGAATTACTATTGAGTTATCCCAAACCAAACTTTATTTGGTGCGGACTCTGATGTCAAACTGAGATGAACAACCCTTTTAAAGGGGAATTGATGATGCTTTAAGCGTTGAGGTAGTGTGCACAGTATCGGTACGAAGGGCTGATCTCCCTAAGTACGAGAAGTAAAGTCCATAGTCTTATGGCTGTTAAAGGTTAATATACTTGACCTAGGACATAGTTCAAGGTCTTACCCTCAGATGTAATTTGATTCTCGATTATTATTTTTGATTCAAAAGTTGAGCTTTCTGTTATTCAGATTTCTTTGATTTCACTCGCATGTTATTATTGTCATATTTTTATACTTGCGGGCATTCGTGCTCACTCTTGCATAATAACATTGCAGCTAAGAATGAAAGATGTGATAAACCTTCTAGTAGCAAGGGCAAAGGAAAAGCTAACAAGTGTTGAAGATTTGTAGTGTTCTTGAAATGTTAAAGTTCAAGACTTATGTGTAATGATTTAAGACTTATTTGTTTACGTTTCCGCAACAGAGATTTAAGATTAAGTATGACCTGGGATTGATTATGTATTTACTATTTCAGATGTTGTAACCCTATTATAGGGAGATGATGGATTATTTATTTATTTAATGAATTTCTATTATGATGGGTAGATAGTCATAAGATATTTGAACAGTGAACACCAAATCCTGTGGAAATTAAGATACCGGATTTGGGGGTGTCACAAGTTGGTATCAGAGCCGTAGGTTATGAACCTTAGGTGGGGGAAAACCTTAGGATAGTATCCTTCGAGAACGTAGTAATGATAACTCTCTTTGAGTTCTAAGAAAGATAATAAAATTACCTTATGTGCTATGTGTTTATAATTGTATACTTGCTAGAGTATTGATTAGCAACACTTAATATCTAAGACTTAAAATTTGATTTGCCAGGATGTCAGATGCTGGAGGATCTAGTCAGCCCAGGGATGTTATACCCCTATAGACTAGAGATGAGGAGCCCCGAGACATACATATAGTCTGGGAGCAGTTAGTTCAGCCAGAGCCATCTCCTTTGATCACAGACATTGGTCGGGAGCATGAGCCAGAGATTAACTCAGAGGAGGACCCTGAGGAGATTGAGATCCCAGCTGAGGCAGCCGAGGAGGAGGAGGAAGAGGAGGAAGACCCTGAGGAGTTCCCACCGAACTCTATCAACGCTGATATATACAATTTATTGTATGATCGTAACATAGAGTTATGAGATACGATTCAGGAGTTGAGGGAGCAGACGGTTACTCAACGGACTACCATCGAGCAGAAGGATGGTGAGGTTGAGACACTCCACACCCGTCTTGGAAATGTGGAGTGGGATTTGGTTCATAAGAAGGGCCAAAGTGAGTAGAAGTCAGAGGAGATAGAAAGGTTGAAGAATGAGATAAAAGAGAAATCAAAAAGGCTCGCCATAGTAGAGGAAGCTTGGGTGAGCAATGCACGACGTGCAGATCTGGCAGAGGATGATGCGCGTGCAAAGAGAGTTAAGGTTGCAGAGACGTGCTACACATTTCTGAGGGAAATTGATGAGGCCCAGGACCAAGTTATGAGTTATCCAATTCAATTCGAGGGACTGCCTGTGTATATGTTAGATCGCAGGACTATGTCCCGTATTATAGAGGAGGAGCGTAACGAAACTGTCCGACGTCTTAGCAGGCCGTAATAGTACAGTATGATTATGTGAATGCTTAACTAATAGTTAATAATGTAAATTTCGATGTGATTACAAACAAAGGAATCTTATGACGTTTTAAATCCTGTAGATACTTTATCTCGGGATAGTTGATGTAAATGGCAGAAATGCTATCGTACTATGTTAGAAACTTTTGATTTTAATAAAATAACAAAGTTTATTTGAGATGTTAGGAGTTAAAATGATTATGTTAAATATTTGAGTTAAGTCTTAAGTATTTAAGAGATTGAATAAAGATCTAATGGGCGTATATCTTAACAAAATTATGCCACCAAGAAGGAGACAAAATCGTCGACAAGCCCAAGAAGAGTCAACGAATAACAATAACAACAATGATGCCAATGCAAACCCCGTTCAGCAGTTGGTAAATCTGTTAGCTAGAGCGATGAATAATCAGCTTCAAGCTCCACCAAACACGTCATTTAAAGATTTTAAGGCTGTGGGACCGTCGGAGTTTAAAGGCTCCACAAACCCGATAGAAGCTCAGACTTGGGTTATGGAGATGGAGAAGTTTTTGAGGTCGCTCGAGTTAGGGAGGACCAGAAGACCGCCTACGCGACATTCATGTTAAAATCAGAAGCCAGCTACTGGTGGCAGGCAAATAAGGTCAGGGGAGGAGAAGGTGTAATAACCTGGGAAAGTTTTAAGGAAATATTTTTCGAGATGTACTTCCCAACCATCTCCCAAAATCAAATGGAGGTGTAGTTTCTGTAGTTGAAACAGGAAAATATGTCTGTGCCCGACTACGCGGCGAAGTTTAATGAATTGGCTAGGTTTGCCCAATATCAGGTGCATTCTGACGAAAGAAAGGCTATGCGATTTGAGTAGGGACTGAAACCCTGGTTGTATAGCAAAGTGTCAATGTTTCAATTGAACACTTTTGCTGGAGTTCTGGAGAAGGCCATACTCACTGAAGGTGGAAGCAAAGCGGTGACCAAGTACAATCAGGATCAGAAGAAGAAGAAGAATGAAAGTGAAGGAAATAATAAAGCTAGTGGCAGTAACACGGGAGGAAATAATAATCATAAACGAAGGTGGAATGACAACCCGTCGTCCGTAAATCAGCAAGGGGGTCAGAAGAAAAGGATAGAACCATGCCCAACTTGTGGAAAGACTCACTTGGGAGTCTACATGAAGGGGAAAAGAGTTTGCTACAATTGTGGTCAGGAAGGCCACATAGCACCTAATTGCCCTAACCCTAAGAAGGGCGCCTACTACACATGTGGGTCAAAGGATTACTTGGCTAGAGACTGTCCCAAAAAGGCACCTGGAGGGGCAGGGTCAGGGGGAAACAAGGGGAATAGCAGTGGAAATCCTCTTACAATTATCGGACCGACTTTGACAAACCGACCAACTGCAAGGACATTCAACATGACCGTACAAGATACGATTCAGTCTCGTGATGTGGTGTCAGGTATCATTCCGATCAATAAAGTCAATACTTATGTTTTATTTGATTCGGGTGTTAATTGTTCATTTATATCCGATGACTTTGCAAAGAACTTAGAATTACATAAAGACGAATTAGAAATCCCTATGAACATAGAGATTGCGAACAGGGAAGTGATTCCTGTTAAATATATACACAAGAACTGTAGAGTGGATATTAATGGTAACGTTATGAATATAGATCTTATCCCGATTAAACTTGGGGAATTTGACGTTATCTTGGGAATGGATTGGCTATTCAATTATGGGGCTGTAATTGATTGCCAAAAGAAATGTATTAACCTTATGACTCCGTCAAAGGTTATGTTTTATGGCAGCAAATCGCCTAGGCAAGCGAGTTTTCTGACGATGATGCAAGCTAGGAAGTTATTAAGACAAGGCTGTGTAGGATATTTAGCCTACATAATCGATAGTCGTAAAGAGAATCCAAAGTTAGAGGAAATACCAATTATAAGGGACTTCGTGGATGTGTTTTTGGACGATCTGCCAGGACTTCCGCTGGATAGGGAAGTAGATTTCGTGATCGATTTGGTGCCAGGAACGGCTCCAATATCGAAAGCACCGTACCGGATGGCTCCGGTAGAAATGAAAGAATTGATGGTTCAGCTATAAGAGCTACTGGACAAGAAATATATTCAACCGAGCGTATCACTGTGGGGAGCGCCGGTATTATTCGTGAAGAAGAAGGATGGGACGATGCGGCTCTGCATCGATTACCGAGAGTTGAACAAGGTTACCATTAATGTAACACCCCCTTTCCGAAATAGAAAGAGATGTTACTCAAAACACAACAAAACGGAACGAAAGCTCTATGCCACGAAAGAATAGTATTTATAACCAATAAATATCAAAAGGTCAAACCAGAATAAATGCCAACAGACTCAAACTCAAATCTAGAGTATTTATTACAACTCAAAATAAAATCAATCCATCAAGCCTAAACAGAATATCTAAATCATTGGATCGAATGGAGCTCTCATCACACTTGCCCTTGATCCCCCTGATTACCTGTTGAAAGATAAACACAGCATGAGCCAAATGCCCAGTATGGATATAGAATACAAAAAAAAATAACGAAACAAAATAACCAACTCAATAAAATGAACTGAACTGTAACGAACAAACTAATACAATGAAATCATAGGCTGAATCAAATGGCTGGGGTTATTTTATACCAGCTCAATATAAAATAGAAATATACCTTGCCACACAGGCAAGGTCAAATAATGCCACATAGGCAAGTTACACACATTGGACTGCGAATCCAATGCATGCAAAATTGGAAGGCATGTTTGGCACAAACATCGCCACTCCGCAGAACAGAATAGAACAGAAAACTAGGGTCGACCCATACACCTCCCACAACAAAACACCAAATGGCCAACTCCCACCGGAGCACAAAATGGAGAAGCCGTGGACTAATCACACTGCACGGAAAGTGTCATGCCCCTCGTGCCAAGACGACATGCCTGTGGTATCCCCACAGGTGGTTATAGCTCAGGTATACCCTACGGTATATTCTAACAAAAATACTATGTCACAACACATGCGACACAATATCAACAAAAAGGGTTCTAACATGTACACGTTAAATCGAACTAATCAACACGAGCCTCCAAAAATATTAACATGTACTTTTTTACAAATATCAAAATAAATACTAAAGATGATACACTAGTCTAAAGAGTACAAATATGAGTTTCAAATATCAACACCAAAACGAAACATGACATGAATTTGAGAATGAACAATTATGAGAAACAATAACAAATTTCGAAACGAGAAACAGAACGAACAAATTAATTTTAATAAGAGGATCGTTGAAGGAGTAAGGAATTCGTACCTGAAGCAAGTAATGTAATACCCAATTTATATTCTAGAAATTATTCGTTAAACTCCTTCCGTTCGAACTAATTAAACAAAATAATAAATTAAATACAATTAGTGAATTATTATTATTATCAATTACTATTATACCAAATAATATGCAACTTCATGTTCCTTATACCCGAATTAGGCCCAATATACTTGCTGACATCCTACATATGATTCATTCCAAAACCAAATTCATATTTGCATTCATTCTAAATGTTTAACAACTATTGACTTCCGTTTTTAAGCAATTTTTTTTATATATATAATATACAATATAGTATAAAACTATACATGATTACATGACTCATTGTTCCTGTTTATATTATATATATATATGTATGATATATACAACCCACTTTATGTTTACTACAATTTCGTGTGTGTAGGCAACATATATGTGGATTCCATGCAATTAATTGATTCCAATTTCCAACTATTGGAAACATACACGTGATATTAATAAACAGAATAAAGATTTTACCTTAATTTCTCCACTCTCTTCTTCTTTCTCCTGCCTCCTGCCGCCTCACGCCAGTTTTTTTTTCTTCCTCTCGGTTTGTATAATGAAGGTAAGATTAGGTTTATTTATTTATTTATATATCTTATTAACTCTCCAAATTTTAATAGAATTTTAATATTACACAAATATAAATATGATCAAATTAGTTTTAAGGCCCAACTAATGTAGTCCACATCATTAAATACAATTTGACCTAAACACCAGAAAAGCCCGATTAAAATATTTAGCACAAATTTTTTTAAAAAGTCATTTATTTATTTATTTCAGGGTATTACATCACCTACCCCTTAAAAAGGATTCTGTCCTCGGAATCAAAAGGAAAGAACGAACCTAATTATCAAAAAGATATGGGTACTCCGCTCGAATAGACTCCTCCATCTCCCATGTAGCTTCACGCTCCGAATGGTTTCTCCACAAAACCTTAACAAACGGAATTGTCTTCCTCCTCATTACCCGCTCTTGACGATTCCAAATCGCCTCGGCTTGCTCCACACAAGTAAGATCATCACGAATCTTATCAAACGGATATTGCACCACATGCAACGGGTGATATTTATAACTCCTCAACACCGACACATAGAACACATTGTGTACAGCTAGCTGTGGAGGCAAAGCTAACCGATATGCAACCTCACCAACCCTCTCCAGAATCTCGAATGGGCCAATATAACGCGGACTAAGCTTCCCTTTCAGACCAAATCGCCGAATACCCTTCCAAGGAGAGACTTTTAGAAACACATGTTCACCAGGTTCAAACTCTAAGGTCCTCCTATGCTTATCAGCAAAACTCTTCTGTCGTGATCGAGCCGACTTCAATTTTTCCTTAGCCACTGCTACCTTCTCTGTAGTGATTTGAACTAACTCAAGCCCTTCTATGGCTCTCTCGCCAACCTCATCCCAATAAGTTGGTGCCCGACACTTCCTACCATACAATGCCTCAATTGGAGCCATCCCAATACTCGCATGCCAACTGTTGTTATAAGCAAACTCAACTAGGCTCAAGTAATCATCCCAGTTACCCGACCACTCAAGTGCACAAGACCTCAACATGTCCTCCAACATTTGAATGGTCCGTTCGGATTGCCCATCAGTCTGCGGATGAAAAGAAGTACTAAAGTTGAGCCGAGTACCCCAAGCTCGTTGAAACCCTTTCTAGAACCGTGAAGTGAATTGTGGGTCCCGATCTAAAATAATAGACACCGGAGTACCATGATGTCTAACAATCTCCTGCTGAAAGATTTGTGCTAACCTATCCATCGAGTAACCCTCGTGGATCGCCAAAAAGTGTGCCGATTTAGTCAACTGGTCCACCACAACCCAAATGGCATCATTCTTCCTGAAAGTCTTCGACAAACCAGTCACAAAATCTATCATGATATCTTCCCACTTTCACAATGGAATGTCTGACTGTTGCAAAAACCCACTAGCTCGTTGATGTTCTATCTTCACTTGTTGACAAGTGAGGCACTTCCCAACATATTCAGCCACATCTCGCTTCATCCCATTCCACCAAAAAATTTCCTTCAAATCCCTGTACATCTTTGTAGAACCTGGATGAATAGAAAATGGCGAACTATGAGCCTCCGCCAAAATCGCCTCCTGAATGATTGGATCAGACAGTACACACAATCGCTCACCCAACCAAATCACACCATGGTCATCAATACGAAAGTTGGGTTGCTTGCCCTCCTCCATATCCTGTGCCATACTCCACAATTCCCCATCTTCCTTTTGAGCTTCCTTAACCCTTGAAATAAGAGAGGGCTCCACTCTCATACCTGCCAAATGCCCATCTGAACCTTGGACATACAACTCCAACTCTAGTCGCTCCATATCCGAAATAAGCTGAGGTTCTGTAATAAGAGCTGCTACACTTCCTGAACTTTTTTGGCTAAGAGCATCTGCAACCACATTTGCCTTCCCCGGGTGATACTGAATCCTCGCATCATAATCTTTTAGAAGTTCCAACCAACGCCTCTGCCTCATGTTAAGCTCCTTTTGAGTGAAAATGTATTTAATACTTTTGTGATTGGTGAAGATATCACAAGTCTCTCTATACAAATAGTGCCTCCAAATCTTTAGAGCAAAGATCACCGCTGCCAACTCCAAATCATGTGTGGGGTAAGATGACCCAAGAAGATACAATTGGGCCAGTAGTTTAAGGCCTTATTTTGGATGAATTTGATTCGATTCGGACTTGGGATTTGACCTAAGATTTGTTCCGGACTCGGGATTTGACCCGAGTTATTATAATTAAGAATAGGTATCCGTTACCAAGGATTGATGATCTGTTTGATCAATTAAATGGAGCAAGATATTTCTCAAAGATAGACCTGGGAAATGGTTATCATTAGCTGAAGGTGAGGCCAGAAGAAGTCCCGAAAACAGCATTCAGAACACGATATGGTCACTACGAATTTTTGGTTATGTCATTTGGTCTAACGAATGCGCCTGCAGCATTTATGGGCCTAATGAATGGAGTGTTCAAGTCCTTTTTGGATAAATTCATAGTGGTGTTTATTGACGATATATTGGTATATTATAAGACCAAAGAAGAGCTTGTTGAGCATTTGAAGTTGACATTGGAGGTGTTGAGAAGAGAGAAGTTATATGATAAATTCTCAAAATGTGAATTCTGGATTGAAAGGGTGCAATTTCTCGGACATGTGATTGATAAGGACAGAATTTTGGTGGATCCCTCCAAAGTCGAAGAAGTGATGAATTGGGATCAGCCGAAAACACCGTCAGAAGTAAGAAGTTTTCTTAGATTAGCAGGTTATTACAAAAGATTCATTCAGGATTTTTCCAAGATCGCCACTCCGCTAACGAATTTGACTAGGAAAGTTGTGAAATTCGTTTGGACGGAGAAGTGCGAGGAAAGTTTTCAAGAACTTAAGAGACGATTGAGTACAGCAGCTGTGTTGTCCCTGCCAGATGACATAGGAAACTTTGTAGTATATAGTGATGTGTCTCATAAAGGGCTAGGCTGTATGCTTATGCAAAACTACAGAGTCATTGCGTACGCGTCATGACAGTTGAAAGATTATGAGAAGGGATATCCAACCCACGATTTAGAATTAGCTGCGGTGGTATTCGCCTTAAAGATTTGGAGACACTATCTCTATGGGGAGAAGTGTGAAATATATACGGACCATAAGAGTCTAAAATATATTTTTACTCAGAAAGACTTGAATATGCATCAGAGAAGATGGTTGGAGTTAATAAAGGATTATGATTGTGATATCTTATACCACCCGGGTAAAGCAAATGTTGTAGTTGACGCCTTAAGCAAAAAGGGTCGGGAGAAGTTGTTGATGTTGACAGCACATGAAGAGTTGATTTCAGGCATGGAAAAGCTGGAATTGGAAGTAGGATGTCCAGTGGAGACTGATGAGAAGTTGTTCCAGATGCAATCTGGTACAACTCTATTGGATAAGATTAAGGAAGCTCAAATCCTGGATAAGGAATGTGAGGAAGTAAAGAAAAAGATATCTGAAGGGACTGAACTTAAATTTGAAATGGACGGCGAGGGTTTGTTGAGGTTTAAAAGCAGAGTGTGGGTACCGTTAGTACTAGAGATTAAGGAGGACATATTGAGCGAGGCTCATAGTTTGAGGTATTCTATTCATCCTGAAAGTACCAAGATGTATCAGGATTTACAACAACATTTTTGGTGGCCCAAAATGAAGAGAGACATTGCAGATTGTGTTGCCAAGTGTTTAACTTGTCAGAGAGTGAAGGCAGAACATCAGAGACCGAGTGGTTTTCTACAACCTTTAGAGATCCCAGAATGGAATTGGGAACATATTACAATGGATTTTGTGGTTGGCCTTCCGATAACCCAGAAAGGCTACGACGCAGTATGGGTTTTCGTTGGCCGACTAACGAAATTCGCCCATTTTCTGCCAATCAGAATCAGATTTAACTTAGAATAATTGGCGAAGTTATATGTAAAAGAGATTGTTTCGAGGCACGGAGTACCAGTGTCGATTGTATCTGACCGTGATTCGCGCTTCACATCAAATTTCTGGAAACGACTACAGGAATGTATTGGGACACAGTTGAGGATGAGTATAGCTTATCACCCTCAGACTAACGGGCAAAGTGAAAGGACGATCCAGACATTAGAGGATATGTTGAGAGCATGCATCATGGATTTTAAAGGCAATTGGGATGATCATTTACCGCTTGTAGAATTCGGTTATAATAATAGTTACCACGCTAGTATTGGTATGTCGCCTTACGAAGCGTTGTACGGAAGAAAGTGCAGAACTCCACTGTACTGGGATGAAGTTGGCGAGAGACAGTTGCTAGGTCCAGAGTTGGTATAGCAGACAGCAGAGATAGTTAAAATAATTCGGACAAGATTAGTAGCGGCTCAGGATAGGCAGAAGAAATACATCGATCCACATCGTAAGAAGGTAGAGTTTGAACCGGGTAGCTTCGTATTTTTGAAGGTCTCTCCCTGGAAAGGAAAGATCAGATTTGGTAAGAAGGAAAAATTGAGCCCGAGGTTCATTGGACCCTTTGAGGTACTACGAAGAATTGGCGAAGTAGCCTACGAGGTAGCTTTACCTCCGGCATTAGAGCATGTCCACAACGTCTTCCATGTGTCAGTATTACGACCTTATAAACCCGATTACAAATATGTGATAGAATATAAACCCCTACAATTCGAGAAGGATTTATCCTACGAAGAAGTTCCTGTTCAAATCGTTGACAGGAAAGAGCAAGTACTCAGGAACAAAGTAATACCTACTGTTAAGGTAATTTGGAGGAACCACAACGCTGAAGAAGCTACGTGGGAACTCGAAGAGAATATGATGAAGACTTATCCACACTTATTTTCTTGAATAGGTGAACGCGATTCTGGGGACAGAATCTTTGTAAGGGGGGAGAATGTGACGGGACGAAATTATTAATCGAACCGTGATTCTGAGGACAGAATCCTTTTAAGGGGGGAAAGATGTGACAAACGAGAATTTTGTACAGTTATTTGAATATTTATTAAAATAAAAAAATATTTTTGATAATTTAATTATTGAGTTAAATAATTAATTTATGAAATTGTGGTATATTAATTTAATTATATGTGTTACATTAATTAAATTAATGTGTAGTGATTTTATAGTTCAAAGTATATATTTAATTGAGTTTATTTGATTAAATGAATTAATTAAATAAGCATATGTTACTCTAATTAATTTAATAACTAATTAGAGAATTAATGAATTGACATAATTAATAAATAAAAATATTAATTATGTGACAATGTGATTTAATGTGAGTTATCTTATTTTATTTAATTGATTTAAATAAAATTAATTGGGTAATTAATAGTGTGACAATTAACTATATAGTAAATTAGTTAATTAAAATAAATGGAAAATGAATAAGGAGACAAACAAACAAGGCCCTATAGGAAGTTGGGGGTGGGTTAATATAACTGACCACTATATTATACGTATAATCCTTATACGCTTATATTATATATCAGACTTATATGTTTTGAGAAGGACAGAAACTGAGAGAAAAGTTAGAAGTTTGTGAAGAAGGAATTGAGAGAGATTGAGAGAGAGGAATTTGAGAAAAATTCTAAGTATTATCTTTGTATCATCTTCTTTACTAAAGGGTAATCTTCCTTTTTAGTTTTTAAAATCTAATTTTTCTCAAAGTTCTTCATTTACGTATTTTAAAGTTTCTGTAAAATTTGAGTTTCATAATTAAGGCATGTTATGACTATATATATGTGTGTGTGTGATTACATCGTGTTTTATATTTGGTATGAATGATTTAAAAAGATCAAAATCATGCAATTAGGCCTTAATTGGGTTTTTGGAAAATCACAGAGTTTTATTTAACGTATTTTCAAAATTCTCTGTTAGGAAGTATTTTGAGAATTGAAGTGAGATATAATCATATAAATGTCTATATATGTTAGTATCATGTGATGTATCATGTATACGTGAATTATACTGATCACACTATGGGATTTTGTTAATAATTGGGTTGTATGAAATACAGAGTATTAAATATGGGTGAATAACCCATATGGGTGAAATAAATGCTGTAATCATATGTTTTAATTAAAATTGACACATGATTATAATTGTATATGTTAAAACACAAAAAAAGAAATTGGAATGAGTGAATTCGGTGTAGTAACGAATTGGTAATGATAGATTTCATATTTTTCATAAAAACTTTACAAATTTATGAAAAACAGTGAAATTGATTGTTTTAATTTATGTAATTACATGATCTAAACTGGTAGAAGTGATATATAATGTTCCTGTGAAGTTTATACTTCATGGGTAACATTACAAATCAGTGTATTGGTGTAAATTGGAGAAAATTGGCCAAGTTTCTGTGTTCATTCGTGAACTGCACAATCTAAAAATTCGTAGCCGCATGGCATCGCCGTGCCAAAGGGTTAATGCCGCGCCGCCGCGCCTCTCTGGAAAATTTGGAAAAAAATTTTCTAAGTGTTAAATTTTGTGTAATGTGCTTTAAATCTAACAAACATGAAGACATGTTATATATACGATAAGATGTTAATACAAGTTTAATAATTTTATATTACGTGATTAATTAATAAATTAATTACATAACTTAAACCATTATTTGTAAAGTCTAAATAATGTGTTCACAAATCGATATTGAGATTCGGGAAGTATGTTAAACTAATAATTAAATTGTTATTGTGAATGTGTTGATAGGTAAGAGTAATTAAAGAACATGAGTTATAATTGTAGCTTGCGCACGAGGCAAGTTTCCTAAACTCAAACCTTTAAATTAAGTAAGTTTCCTAACTATACTCTTTAAATTGAGCAAGTTTCCTAAACTCAAATCTTTACATTTGAGCAAGTTTCTAAACCTTACTTTTATATTGAGCAAGTTATAGACTTAAATTCTATATCAAGTGAAATTCTTATTCTTGATTACTCAAGTTCAGAATATCATATGAGATGTTTTGGTTCTTTTAAAAGTATCATTTCAGTATACAATACTTATTCGATTGTATACCCTTGAGAAGTTATTATTCAAATTGAATATCTTATATTATTGAATCCTTTAAGACTAGCAAAACCTTATATGATTCGACTAGTCTATAGTTGATGAGCGTTCTAAATTCCAGAACTACTATTGAGTTATCCTAAACAAAACTTTATTTGGTGCGGACTCTGATGTCAAACTGAGATGAACAACCCTTTTAAAGGGGAATTGATGATTCTTTAAGCGTCGAGGTAGTGTGCACAGTATCGGTACGAAGGGCTAATCTCCCTAAGTACGAGAAGCAAAGTCCATAGTCTTATGGCTGTTAAAGGTTAAAGGTTAATATACTTAACCTAGGACATAGTTCAAGGTCTTATGACCCTCAGATGTAATTTGATTCTCGATTATTATTCATGATTCAAAAGTTGAGCTTTCTGTTATTCAGATTTCTTTGATTTCACTCGCATGTTATTATTGTTATATTTTTATACTTGCGGGCATTCATGCTCACTCTTGCATAATAACATTGCAGCTAAGAATGAAAGATGTGATGAACCTTCCAGTAGCAAGGGCAAAGGAAAAACTAGCAAGTGTTGAAGACTTGTAGTGTTATTGAAATGTTAAAGTTCAAAACTTATGTGTAATAATTTAAGACTTATTTGTTTACGTTTCTGCAACAGAGATTTAAGGTTAAGTATGACCTGTGATTGATTATGTATTTACTATTTCAGATGTTATAACCCTATTATAGGGAGATGATGGATTATTTATTTATTTAATGAATTTATATTATGATAGGTAGATAGTCATAAGATATTTGAACAGTGAACACCAAATCCTTTGAAAATTAAGATACCAGATTTGTGGGTGTCACAATTAACATTAGAACTCATCATTAATCTTCACGTTTGTTCAAGTTAAAATGCAATACCAATCCTATCATTGGTCGAGCTAAATACATGGCAATCCATTGCGTAATATCATGCAACCTATATGCCTAAATGTAATGAATGTATTTTTGTGATTTTTCTTAATAATTTTTTTTACATACCATATAATTAATGTAGATATAACTAATAACAATATGCTCTATTCTAAAATGCAATTTACTAATATGCAAAATGATATGAATATGTAAATAACTAACATAATGACTAATCTACCCCAAACTTAAACAATTCAATGTCCTCATTGGATAAAACAATAAAAGTTCGAGGACTGCCCTGAGCGATCAAGCGTCATGCTCGACCGATGGATCCTTGGTAGATGGGTCATCAATCGGGTCCTCCACGGGCTGTGGGGGATGAAACGCTGGTAAGGGCTGTGGAACTGGGAACTAGAAGTCTTCACTGGTAGTCTTGAGTCGAACAAAGGTAGCTGCCAGAGAAGCATTGAATTCATTCTATGTGGCAAACATGTGGTCTTGCCTGGCTGCTAACCCGTGGAATCGCTCATCGACGTATTGCTGCATATTGCAGAACTGGAACCTTTAGGTTGCCTTTGATCGAGACGAACTTTCCATCCCGGCTTCTTCTTGCTCTTCTTCCTCAACAAAGTCCTCATCCTGGGCATCTGCCTCTTTATCCTCCTCATCCTCGGGAAATATAAATCCAAGACCACGTGGGCGTGACTGCCCCCCTTTCCAGCTTTCATACATCTGAATCAAATTAGAATCTAGGCATAGTAGAGGCTGTTGGATAGGCTTCGTGGAACTCCATTGTACCCCTGCCCGGGCACAAAACACACAAATTAATGACCGATAAGGCAAGCCGCCCTGAATTGAGCCCCGCAGATTTTGGCGGATAGTGTTGTGAATAAGTCGGCCCACGTCGATTGATCGGTCTTTACAAATGGTGTATAAAAGAACGCCCTCTACTTCGTGACATCGCTCGTGTGTGTGCTAGGCAGAAGTTTTTCACACAAGAATGCATGCCAAATTTTTCCATAAAGACTGAGGTGGTTACTTTGAAAATGAGACCCATTAGATGCCCATGTAGCGTCCGGCTTGCACAACTCTGTCAAAATCTGGTCATAGTTCGCTCCACTTTCCTTGAGTGCCGAATATTCACAAGTTATGTGTGGTAGATTGTAGTAGTCGTTAATCTTTTGCACGATAAAAGGAACCATTTTGTCCCTCACGAAGGCGAAGAATGGTGATTTGTTGGGAGCATTGGTGTAAAATTCCTTGACCACCGCCACTACGGCGGCGTCCGGACGTGCCATGAGTGTTTCCCATCTCCTCTCGCGAATTTGATTGAACATGGCCCCATTAAACTCATCGGGAGCCAAACCACGTTCTGACACCAATGACTTATATACGAGGTATTTGAACCGGTCCGCTGCCTCGGCGTTCAAGAATTTGCGTCTGTCGAATTGCCGTGGGGCGGTGGACGAACCTTCTCCCCGTTGCCTTTTCTGTTGTCTGGAAGTCATTCTGCCGCCGGTGTGCCTCTAACTTGCAATGGGGTGATGGATTTGTTGTTGAGACCTTTTGTCGAACACTTGGTAGGCACACTGTTAAAGCTTGATTATCTTACCCCCAAACTTGAATTGTTATGCCCAATTAATGAATTCTTTAGAACCTAGTGTAGAAACCTGACAAATATCAAGCGATTATCCCAAAAATTAATGTTACCTCTTAATGATTGTGATGAATTCAGAGTGTATGGCTTGTAGTAGTGAAGAATCCTTCTTTTATTTGGAATTGAGTTAAAGAAGGAGCCCTAGAGGGTGAATGATAGGTAGATTAGGTGATAAATTTTAGAGTAGGATAGAGATTGGGGATGTATGCGTGTGATATTGTGTAAGCCTTTCTTGCTTTGGATGTAGGGGTTGGTGGTATTGTATTGGGAGTGTGATGCGTAACTGCTGAACTTGGGCTTTTAAAAACAAAAAATCACGAAGCGCTCCGGGGGGCAGCGTTTTTGGTGGTGGAATCGCGTCGGGGCGCAGATGGCCAGAGAACTCGGCGCCGGGGCGAAGTTTGGCAAAGACTTTTTGCCGAGGCACTGTTTTGTGCCATGAAAATGCGCCGGGGCGCATTTGGATTTTCTGTAGCTTTTGTTTCTTTGATTGGCAGTTTATGTTGTAGCACATTTGGTCTCTATGACGCCCCCAAATTCAGATCGTCACAAGCTCAAATTAGGTTTATCACGTTCTAACTATTCAATGACTAATACGATAATAATATCTCACGCTACGGTAATACACATCATACGAATTGATTACATTTATTTAATATAACCATTAATGTCCCAAGGTTTCGTAACTTAAACATAGCTTAAGCATATATATACTTAACTAATACATAATAGGATATAATCTTATTACATCAACATAAAAGTTCTACATAAATAACCAGCTACTCTGTAGCCTTGCCCTTGCCCTTATCAGTGCCCCAGGGTCCGCCTTGCTCTATCTTAACTGAAATATTTTTAGGGAAAAACAAGAATGAGCAAAAAGTTTGCTCAGCAAGTAATATAGCAATAAGGGACAATATAGTTTTCAATTCTCAAGGGTATGACAATAAATGATAGTTCAAGTATAACAAGAAGTATCAATAGTTTCAACAATAGTCGCTAAGGACCGAAGATATCAATAAGATTCAAGGTTTAACCTTTTCACAGTTCAAGAATAATGAATACTGAGCAGTCACTAAGGACTATGAACTTCTACTAGAATTAACAGTAATATGCTGATAATCCAATAAAACAAGTACAATAGGTGATCAGCATAAAGTACCCTACGTTATGCATATCGTTCAATCGTAGTCAAGTGCGCACGTCGGTCTCCCGACAATATATAAATTTCCCCTTTGAAAGGGTTGTTCATCTCAGTCAATATAAGATTTTGCACCAATCAATCAGTTTGGATTGCTTTTCAAATTAATGATATAGGTTTAGCCGAATCAAATGGCATAGACCGCTCTTTCAATGTATATAAGAACAATTATAAGTTCAAAACTCGATATTAAGGTTCGAAGAATATAAATCGACTTTATCTTAGCCACGAAATATTTAAGTCATAAAACATGAATCGTAATTCCAATAGCTTAATCGTACAACAAATAATAGTACAAGCTCAATACATGCTCAATAAAGAGTAGGGTTCGAGTACTTGCTTACAAAATTAATTGAATAAAGTAAATGCAAGGGTTTAGGATACTTTCCTTAAGCGTAGATTACGACTTACAGCTTATCAACACTTCGAATTCCTATCGAAATATATTTACGTGTACAGGATATCCATTAGCTAAGTATATTCAGTACACAAGCTCGATATGTAAGTTAAACATACACATACGATTCTAACTTAGTCATATAACCCTATACATACGTCATTATATACTTATACACATGTAGTACGAAATCAGTATATAAGAGACTATTAAATCAAGTAACATAGTTATACCACATATGACATTATATTAAATCACAATGCTTAATCGATTATGTCTTTATTTATCTTTGGAATTCCATTTATAAGTTAAACATCTTCATAGTATGTCATTATCACATATCAGTACCACTTAGACTTTGTTTAGCAGCTTAGAGTATTATTATAACTAACTGACAAAATCAGAAAACAAGCAGAATACTTCAGACCAGACTTCAGGCTGGCGCAGCTGCGCTGTAATACCCGAGAATTTCTGAATATTATTAATGAATAAATTAATGAAAGTCGAATATTTATTTGAATATAAATATTTATGTGTTATTAGATGAGTTAACTCAATTAATTTCGAATTGAATTTATAATAATTGAGAAAAATGTGGAGTTTATGATAAGCTCGAAGAATGCCTCGTGTAACACAGTGGTGAGAATTATGGTGATTTAATTTAATTATAGAAGGGATTAATAAGTGAATGATTAATAATATATTGTTAATTAATTGCTATTATGAGTAATATAATATTATTGAGTAAATAATTGATGAATATAATAAGAGTTATATTTATTTAATTATTTGTTGTGTGCCACACATATGATAATTTACCATATAATAAGGTTATTAATTGTGGTTATGAATGATAACCGATTAAAGAGTAAATGAATAATTAATATATGTATTACTCAAATAATTGTTAAGTGTAAAGTTATGTAATCGCATATTGTATAGTAACTACAACTATATAATATAAAGTATAATGTGACATTTTGATATAACTATGTAATATAGGAAATATATGGTAAGAGGGAGTAAATCACATGAATTACATGGACCCATGTGAATACATGTTATGTGTACATTGTGCAATAATGAAACAAACTATATTATATAATGTAGTGTGACACTACAAGGGACGATATTATATGGAAACTATATAATAAGATTAATGAATTGTGTGAGTTATATAAATAATGCTTAAGTGACAATATGTGATAATAAATGAACAATTGTTATTTAATGATTATTTCAATGATTAAATATAATTGGAATAATAATAGAGGTTGTGATAATGTGGTGTGACAATACCCAATTAAATTATATTAGGTATTATAAAGATGTACATGGGTTATATGATGTGTATAGATATATACCCCCAAATTGCTACCATGTTATTATAACATTAAAACCCATGTGTTCACCCAATTGATTTTCAAAACCTAGGTATACATATATGTTTATTTAACTTAAGTGTATATTATATGTATATGGATATATCCTAAGTGTAATGTTATTCAATCTTACAATGCTGAGTATTTAACTTGTCCCTAATTGAGTGTCCATTTCTCCTACACGTGAATGACCTTTGGCCTAAGGCTAGCTACCCCCTTCATCTCTCAATTTCCCCAATATAGCTAGCAAATGATGGCCATGATGAAGAAGGGTGTGGGTGATGGGAGTGGTTGGCAACTATTACACCTAATCTTGATTACCCAATGTGTTCTTCTTCCATCTCTTAGTTTGATTCATGATGCAATAGCTTGGTATGGTCCTTCATTTCTCTATAAATTGAGCCCTCCTCTCCTCATTTGATTTTGTTAAGTTAATTGCTAAATTGCTATAGAAAGAGTGAGAGCATAATCTGATAATTGAGAGGAAACTCTACCCAATTCAAAGCTTAAGAAGGTATAATGCTTTAATTATACTTTGAAGTTTAGCAACAATCAATTCATAGGATAGTTCATGAATTCTTATGAATTGAATATGTTAGATGATGTTAGTATGTTTGTAGAGTCCATACACCTGTTATATGTGTAATGGGCCTGTTTATAAGATTGTTACATGAAGAAATTTGAGTTGGCCTGAAGCTCTGCTCTAGCAGAAAACTATCTGGGCTGGAACCGGAGTGGCGCGGCCCGCCACTCCCTTGTACAAACAGGGCGCGACCACGCCCTTGTGCAGAAACAAATGATGAGTTTTTGTGCCTTCTGAAATAATGAGCATGCTAATTTAACTCAAATATACCTATTTTGATCCATGACATACTGACAGAGGAGGCCTTGCATATTATCACGTTCCATAGCTTGATTTTGATGACTTTTTAAATAAAACTTAAGTTTTCAAAAACAAACTTGACGAACTAAGAATACCTTGAGTTCTGAAAATTGCAAATATGTGTATGTAGTCAAGTATGTGTGTACATAAGCATAATAAAGAATGTGTGGACTTACCTTGTATGCTTAAATGATTTTGATAGCATTCTAATGGAAACTTAGAGTTTCACAT
Source organism: Panax stipuleanatus (assembly GCA_020205555.1). Lineage (NCBI taxonomy): Eukaryota > Viridiplantae > Streptophyta > Magnoliopsida > Apiales > Araliaceae > Panax > Panax stipuleanatus. The sequence continues at coordinate 53,344,635 of CM035116.1, read as the reverse complement.
ACGAAGTTGATAAACTATATACACTTGAGTCATGAACTTGTGAGCATGCCTATGTGATCTATTTATGCATATGAAAGCATGACATATGATATGTGAAGCTACATTGTATGTTGAATGGTTTAACATAAGATTTTCAAAAGAAACCTTAATAGTTTGGAAATTAGTTTTATTGATAACTACATTATAAGTATTCTAAAAATTATAACCGACATGATAGGATATCATATGCCTCTAGACATGATCAAAATGTATGCCTAACTAGCCTAATGCATGGTAAACTAGTCAAACGTGAATTAAGACGAGTGTTAAAGAAGGTGGAACCTCATAACTTGAAATACATGACTAAACTAACATGAGCATTATAGTTGAGACGTAGAGACCTCATAACATAAGTATAACGATTAAACGTAAGAGACATTGTTAATTGAACACTTAAAGCCTTGATTGAATGGATAACAAATTATATTAAAGACGATATGGGGTCAAACCTAGTTATAAGCATCCTGACATGTGCGTTTTGCGTAAATTATTGTCTGAGTGCATTATCGGGTTAAGCCTGATTTCTGCAAAAGCAGCCCTTTCTTGGTTTGAACCAGGAGCAGCGCGACCGTGGCACTCCTTAGTGCAAACCAAGTGCGGCCGCGCCAATGTGCAGAATTGCCAGAGCCTGTTTGATTACAAATCTGGACTTGAGACATACTTTTAGGGTTGTCCTAGTATGTAATACTTGTCCAGAACGTTATTCAAAGTATCAATGAGCATGCTAAGCAATGAAACCATATTAAATTGACAAAATGTTTATAAACCTCAAACGTTAAATGACAGTTACGAACTATGTTCATAGTATCTTATAATCTGATTTCATGCTACATATGAATAAATACGCAGTGACATACATATAGGGTTATATGACTGAGTTTGAACTATATATGTATATTTAACTTACATAGCAAGCTTGTGTACCGAATGTACTTAGCTAACGAATATCCTATACATGTAAATATATTACGATAGGAACTCGACATGTTGATAAGTTTTACTTTGGTAAACTACGCTTAAGGCAAGTTCCTAACCCTACTATTTCTTGAGCGTTCTTAAGCTTGTGCTATTAATTGGTTGTTCGAATAGAACATTGAAAGTATAATTCATATCTTTTACTTCGAAGCTAAGTCAAAGTAGTTTACATTCTTTGAACTTATATTTGTGCTTATATATACATTGAAAGAGCGGTCTATGCCATTCAATTCGGCTAGACCTATACCATGATTAGAAAGCTATCCAAACCAATTGATTGGTGCGGAATCTAATAGTGGCTGAGGTGAACAACCTTCTTTGAAGGGAAATATATATTTGTCGGGAGACCGACGTGCGTACTTGAGTACGATTAAATGTTATGCATAATATATGGTACTTTAGGCTGATCACCTGTTGTACTTGTTTTTATTGGATTATCAGTATATTTTTATTAATTCTAGTAGAAGTTCATAGTCCTTAGTGACTGTTCAGTATTCAATTATTTTAAAATCTTAAATTGATTTAGCATTAAATCTCATTGATATCTTTCTGTCCTTAGCAACTGTTATTGAGAACTGTTGATATTTTTTGCTATCCTTGAACTATCATATCCTGTTATACCCTTTGGGATTTAAAAATTATATTGCTCGCCTTTATTGTCATATTACTTGTTGAGCAAAGTTGTTGCTCATTCTTGCTTTTCCCTAAAAACATTTCAGTTAAGGTAGAGTAGGGTGGACCTTCGGGCACTGACAATGGCAAGGGCAAGGCTACCGACTAGCTAGTCCCTTTATGTTTTAGAAATTCTAGTGTTGTATTATGACAACTATGATAATGTTTTAAGACTGATTCAGAACTATGTTTTAACTTAAGTAGGATTATGTAATAAGTCTTTATTTGATATTATTATGTAATCTATTTAGTAATGTAGGTTGCGAGACTTGGGGGAATAAATATAATAAATCATTGTATATTATTCTAGATTATCCGCTGTGATTTTATGATTTTAGTTATTATTGTTAGACAGTGACACACCGAATTCGAGGTATTGTGGCCCGAATTTGGGGGTGTCACAAGTTGGTATAAAAACCGTAGTTATAAACCTTAGGAGCGAATGTCCTTAGATTATAACTTAGGAGAACTTAGAAAGTTAGAAGGAAATAAAACTCATGTAGAGTTTTTCTTGAGAGACTTAGCGTGTTATGAAATGTAACTTCATTCTATACAATGAACTTATGTTTTATTTAACATTCTAATGGAGTTGCTATTTGTTTGTCTTATGTTTGTCATTGTAGGATGATAGACATGGGAGGACCTAGTAGAGTGGCAGAGGAAGAGCCCAGAGATATACATGTGGTATATGAGGCACCTCTAGAGGCTGTGCCTATGCAGGCTGTTGCATCGTCTGAGTCTGACGACGAGGACGAGATCGAGGTAGAGTTTGACCCAGAGGAAAAGCCCATGGAGGACGAGCCTGTGGAGGACGATCCTATGGAGAGCGAACCCATGGAGGACTCTTACGATCCTAACCTGGAGGAGCATATACTGGGAGAGTACGATGATCGTATTCTAGAGTTGGACTGCAGAGTGCAGGAGCTGGAGGCTGAGGGCCAGGAGAGAGAGTCCGAGTTCCAGAAGCTGAGGGATGAGGAATATCAGAGGAAGCTAGTGATGTAGAAGTTAGAAGTGGAGATTGCATACCATAGGGAGGCAGGGATCCAGATGGGGATCTTGTATCACAAGTCGGTGGCTAGGAATGTGGATTTGGCAGAAAAGTTCGAAGAGGTAGAGCAGAGGGAACTAAGTGAGAAGACTGAGAAAAAGGCACTCCGTACTCAGCTAGAGTTGGAGGTGATGGATAGGATCCACTTCGAGGAGAAGTGGGAAGCAGCGAATGAGAGTGCAGATGACTTTGAGGATGAAGTTAGATGCAAGAAGAGGAAGATGAACAAGATGGGGTATGTGTTCCGTTCAGCTTTTGAGAGGGTGATTGATGGTGTATACCACTACCCAGCGGAGCAGGGACAGACCCTACATACTATGAGCAGAGAACTGACGGCGTACATAGCGCAGATAGAGTACAAGAGCGCTATGAAGCGTAGAATGATGGGATGAGACCCTTAGCTAGACTAGCAGTAGCCTAAGTAGGTTTCTTTTGTGATGTATATGCTGTGATGTAATCCCAATCTTTTGTGTAAGATATGGGATAGTGATGTGAACCCCGAGTAGGCTTATGGTCGAGGGGTAGTAGGTTGGTATATTCCCCATCTTTGGTGATATTAGGGGATATACATGTTAACATTTATAAAAATATGCTAGGGAAAGGCATGTAATGAAATGAATTGGCATATGAATATAAATGATCTTATTTCAGAAACGTGTTGTAAATTTTATTTCTTTTTAGCAATAAAGAAATACTTAAGTAATATAATTGAATAATAATAAAAGTGAAAATTTTGTGATGCAGATAATGGCACCAAGACGTAGATTAACTGTACCTGAAGAATCAGTGAACAATGAGAGGGAACAAGTAGACCCGATCCAGAAGCTCGTAGACTTGTTAGGAGAAGCTCTTAGGGGAAGGAACAATGAACCTGTTCGCCCCAATCCTCAAGCAGTACCAGTCACAAGTTTCAAGGACTTTAGGAGTGTAGGACCCCCAGAGTTCGAGGGTACTACCGATCCGATCATCACTCAGATATGGGTTAAGGATATAGAGAAGGCTTTCACTATCACTCGAGTGGGTGAAGACCAGAAGAATGTATTTGCTACGTATATAATGAGAGGCGAAGCCAACTATTGGTGGGAGGCTAATCAACAAAGAGCTGGAGAAGGGATAATCGCGAGGGAGAGATTCAAGACGCTGTTTTTCGAGAACTATTTCCCGAAGAGCATGAAGAATAAGATGGAAGTGAAGTTTTTAGAACTAAAGCAAGGTGATATGACGGTGGCGCAGTACGCAGCTAAGTTCAATAAACTAGCACGATTTGCAGAACACCAAGTGGGAGACGAAGGGAGGAAGGCAAGACGTTTTGAGCAAGGACTGAAGCCTTGGCTGTTTAATAAGGTATTAGTTCTTTAAATTGATTCCTTTGCGACATTGCTGGAGAAGGCAATCATTGCGGAAGGTGGCAATGAGACCTTAAGTCTTTATAACAAGGAGAAGAAGGGTAAGAACACGGGAGGAGAAAACCTTGGAGGAGGGAGCAGCAGTGGAGGAAGTAATTTGGGAAAAAAAAAAGGGAGAACAACAACAACAACAAAAATAACAACAATCAGTCGGGGAATTTTCGTGGAGGTTTTAAGAAAAGGGCTGAAGGATGTCCAAAATGTGGAAATAATAACCAAGGAGAGTGCTGGAAAGGACGCGACACTTGCTACAACTGCGGCCATGAGGGACACATTTCGCCCAATTTCCCGAAACCGAAGAAGTTCTAAGGATGTTTTTGCTTGGCTCGATGGAGCACTAGATCAAGGATTGCCCGAAGAAGGGAAGTGGCGGAGGTATCAGCCAACAAGTGGGAAACAAACCGATGATCACCGGACCGGCACAATCCAACCGCCCAACCGCTAGGACCTTTAACATGACCGTCCAAGACGCAGTAGCTGCGAAGGACGTGGTGTCAGGTATAATCCCAATCAATGATATAAATGCATATATATTATTTGATTCGGGTGCCACCTGTTCTTTTGTATCTGAAGAATTTGCTAGTAGACTTAATACACCCCAAAAATCATTAGAAAATCCCTTGAACATAGAAAATGCGAATAAGGAAGTAATCCCTGTAGAATTCGTTTACCAAAATTATCGCGCAAACATTAGAGATCATGAACTAAGCATAGACTTGATTCCAATTAGATTAGGAGAATTTGACATAATACTGGGAATGGATTGGTTATATAACCATGCTGCAATAATTGATTGTCAGAATAAAAATGTGAACCTTCAGACTCCGAGTAAGTCTAAGGTAGTGTTTTATGGTAGCTCATCGCTTAAGCAATCGTGTTGCCTTTCGATGATGCAGGCCAAGAAATTGTTAAGGAAAGGATGTGTAGGTTATTTAGCTTACATTGTAGATACTCAGAAAAAAAGAGTAGAAATTAAGGTTATATCCGTAGTGAATGAATTCCAAGATGTATTTCCGGACGATGTGCCTGGTCTTCCGTCAGACAGAGAAATTGAATTTGTAATAGACTTAGCGCCGGGAACTGTACCAATTTCGAAAGCTCCATATCGTATGGCTCCAGTAGAAATGAAGGAGTTGATGATACAACTACAAGAGTTATTAGATAAAGGTTACATACAGCCAAGTGTGTCTCCTTGGGGAGCACCAGTGTTGTTTGTTAAAAAGAAGGACGGATTGATGATGCTCTGTATCGATTATCGAGAATTGAATAGAATAACGATCAAGAATAGATATCCGCTACCGAGGATAGACGACCTTTTTGATCGACTTAAGGGAGCGAAGTGTTTCTCGAAGATCGACTTACGGACAGGTTATCACCAACTGAAAGTACGGGAAGAAGACATACCAAAGACTGTGTTTCGAACCCGTTATGGGCATTACGAGTTTTTGGTAATGTCATTCAGATTGACTAATGCTTCGGCAACATTCATGGACTTGATGAATCGAGTTTTCAAGCCATACTTGGATAAGTTTGTGGTAGTTTTCATCAACGACATCTTGATTTACTCAAAGATAGAGGAAGAGCACACCGAACATCTGAAAATAGTTTTGGAAGAGCTAAGGAAGGAAAAGATGTATGCAAAATTTTCTAAGTGTGAATTTTTGATGGAGAAGGTTCAATTCTTAGGTCACGTGGTGGATAAGAATGGAATCTCAGTAGACCCTGCGAAGGTAGAAGTAGTAAGTAATTGGGAACAGCCGAAAACACCAACGGAGATAAGAAGTTTCTTAGGGTTAGCTGGGTACTATCGAAGATTCATACAGGATTTTTCTAAGATAGCAATCCCGTTGACCAATCTGACAAGGAAGACAGTGAAGTTTGTATGGACGAAAAAATACGAGGAGAGTTTTCAAGAATTGAAGAAGAGATTAAGCGAAGCGCTTGTATTATCACTACCAGACGAGACGGGAGGTTTTGTGGTGTATAGTGATGCATCGCACAAGGGACTTGGCTGTGTGCTTATGCAATACGGCAAGGTCATTGCGTATGCATTACGTCAATTAAAGGACTACGAAAAATGATACCCTACTCACGACTTAGAGTTAGCGGCAGTAGTTTTTGCGTTGAAGATATGGAGACATTATTTGTACGGAGAGAAATGTGAGATATACACGAACCACAAAAGTCTGAAATATATCTTCACTTAGAAGAAGTTGAATATGCGTCAGAGGAGGTGGTTAGAATTGATCAAGGATTATGACTGTGATATTTTTTATCACTTAGGAAAGGCAAACGTAGTTGTCGACGCTCTAAGCAGAAAAGGAAGGGAGAAATTATTTCACTTGACGACTCAGGAGGAGTTGATAAGAGAGATGGAAAAATTAGAGATAGAGGCAAAAGGACCGGAAAGGTTTGAAGAGAAGTTATTCATAATGGAAGCTCGTCCACCTTGTTGGATAGAGTAAAGGAAGCACAAGAGAAGGATGAGGAGTGCGAGAAAATCAGAAAGAGGATCGCAGAAAACTATGAACAAAGATTCAGAATAGATAAAGAAGGTATCTTGAGATTCGAAGGGAGAGTGTGGGCGTCAGCGATAACCGAACTAAGAGAAGAAATTTTACACGAGGCACACAATACGACATATTCCGTTCATCCGGGAGGCACAAAGACGTACCGAGATTTGAGGCAACATTTTTGGTGGCCCAATCTAAAACGAAAAGTCGCAGAGTGCGTTAGTAGATGTCTGACTTGACAACGCGTCAAAACGGAGCACCAGCGGCCGAGTGGTTTACTACAACCATTGGAAATACCGGAGTGGAAATGGGAGCACATCACGATGGACTTTATGGTGGGACTTCCAGTCACGCAGAAAGGTTATGATTCTATTTGGGTTATCGTGGATCGACTAACGAAAATCGCACATTTTTTACTAATCAAGATCCGATACAGTTTGAACCAGTTAGAGAGTCTGTACGTAAAGGAGATTATTTCATGACATTGAGTGCCGGTTTCAATTGTCTCTGATCGAGATCCGTGCTTCACGTTAAAATTCTGGAAAAGCTTACAAGAGAGAATGGGAACACAGTTGAGGTTGAGTACCGCTTATCATCCTCAGACAGACGGACAGAGTGAACGAACAATACAAACGCTGGAGGATATGCTTAGGACTTACGTGGCGGATTTCAAGGGAAATTGGGACGACCACCTACCCTTGGTAGAATTTGCGTATAACAATATTTACCATGCAAGTATCGGCATGCCACTGTACGAAACTCTTTGAGGGAAGAAATGCAGAATGCCGTTATGTTGGGACGAAGTCAGAGAGCAACGAATACTCGGACCAGAGTTAGTGCAACAAACCGCAGACGTGGTAATAGTGATAAGAACTAGACTAGTAGAAGCTCAAGATCGCCAGAAAAAGTACGCAGACTTGCATCGACAAGAGCGGAACTTTAAAGTCGGCAGTTTCGTATTCTTAAAGGTATCTCCTTGGAAAGGAAAAATACGATTCGGAAAGAAGGGAAAGTTGAGTTCAAGATTTATAGGACCGTTCGAGATACTGAAGTGAGTGGGCGAAGTAGCATATAAAGTTGCATTACCACCTGAGTTGGAGCACATCCACAACGTGTTCCACATCTCCGTGTTGCGTCTATACAAGGCCAACTACCAGCACGTGATTTCTTATGAGCCCATTCAAGTGGAGAAGAACCTAGCGTATGAAGAAATTCCTGTCCAAATACTAGATAGGAAAGAGCAGATATTAAGGAATAAAGTTATATCTTCTGTAAAAGTGTTTTGGCGTAACCACGATGTCGAGGAGGCTACGTGAGAATTAGAAGATAGGATGATGAGGGACTATCCCCATCTATTTGTGTAATCTTGTAACAATTCCAAGGACGAAATTTTTATAAGGGGGGAAGGATGTAATACCCGAGAATTTTTGAATATTATTAATGAATAAATTAATGAAAGTAGAATATTTATTTGAATATAAATATTTATGTGTTATGAGATAAGTTAACTCAATTAATTTTGAATTGAATTTATAATAATTGAGAAAAATGTGGAGTTTGTGATAAGCTCGAAGAATGCCTTGTGTGGCACAGTGGTGAGAATTATGGTGATTTAATTTAATTGAAGAAGTGATTAATAAGTGAATGATTAATAATATATTGTTAATTAATTGCTATTATGAGTAATATAATATTATTGAGTAAATAATTGATGAAGATAATAAGAGTTATATTTATTTAATTATTTGTTGTGTGCCATACATATGATAATTTATCATATAATAAGGTTATTAATTGTGGTTATGAATGATAACCGGTTAAAGAGTAAATGAATAATTAATATATGTATTACTCAAATAATTGTTAAGTGTAAAGTTATGTAATCGCATATTGTATAGTAACTACAACTATATAATATAAAGTATAATGTGATATTTTGATATAACTGTGTAATATAGGAACTATATGGTAAGAGGGAGTAAATCACATGAATTACATGGACCCATGTGAATACATGTTATGTGTACATTGTGCAATAATGAAACAAACTATATTATATAATGTAGTGTGACACTACAAGGGACGATATTATATGGAAACTATATAATAAGATTAATGAATTGTGTGAGTTATATAAATAATGCTTAAGTGACAATATGTGATAATAAATGAACAGTTGTTATTTAATGATTATTTCAATGATTAAATATAATTGGAATAATAATAGAGGTTGTGATAATGTGGTGTGACAATACCCAATTAAATTATATTAGGTATTATAAAGATGTACATGGGTTATATGATGTGTATAGATATATACCCCCAAATTGCTACCATGTGATATTATTATAACATTAAAACCCATGTATGCACCCAATTGATTTTCAAAACCTAAGTATATATATATGTTTATTTAACTTAAGTGTATATTAAATGTATATGGATATAACCTAAGTGTAATGTTATTCATTCTTGCAATGCTGAGTATTTAACTTGTCCCTAATTGAGTGTCCATTTCTCCTACACGTTAATGGCCTTTGGCCTAAGGCTAGCTAACCCCTTCACCTCCCAATTTCCTCAATATAGCTAGCAAATGATGGCCATGATGAAGAAGGGTGTGGGTGATGGGAGTGGTTGGCAACTATTACACCTAATCTTGATTACCCAATGTGTTCTTCTTCCATCTCTTAGTTTGATTCATGATGCAATAGCTTGGCATAGTCCTTCATTTCTCTATAAATTGAGCCCTCCTCTCCTCATTTGATTTTGTTAAGTTAATTGCTAAATTGCTATTGAAAGAGTGAGAGCATAATCTGATAATTGAGAGGAAGCTCTACCCAATTCAAAGCTCAAGAAGGTATAATGCTTTAATTATACTTTGAAGTTTAGCAATTGTCAATTCATAGGATAGTTCATGAATTCTTGTGAATTGAATATGTTAGATGATGTTAGTATGTTAGTAGAGTCCATACACCTGTTATATGTGTAATGTGCCTGGTTATAAGATTATTACATGAAGAAATTTTAGTTGGCCTGAAGCTCTGCTCTAGCAGAAAACTATCTGGGCTAGAACCGGAGTGGCGCGGCCGCGCCACTCCCTAGTACAAATAGGGCGCGGCCGCGCCCTTATGCAGAAACAAATGATGAGTTTTTGTGCCTTCTTAAATAATGATCATGCTACTTTAACTCAAATATACCTATTTTGATCCATGACATACTGACAGAGGAGGCCTTGCATATTATCACGTTCTATATCTTGATTTTGATGACTTTCTAAATAAAACTTAAGTTTTCAAAAACAAACTTGACGAACTAAGAATACCTTGAGTTCTGAAAATTGCAAACATGCGTATGTAGTCAAGTATGTGTGTACATAAGCATAATAAAGAATGTGTGGACTTACCTTGTATGCTTAAATGATTTTGATAGCATTCTAATGGAAACTTAGAGTTTCACATACGAAGTTGATAAACTATATACACTTGAGTCATGAACTTGTGAGCATGCCTATGTGATCTATTTATGCATATGAAAGCATGACATATGATATGTGAAGCTACATTGTATGTTAAATGGTTTAACATAATATTTTCAAAAGAAACCTTAATAGTTTGGAAACCAGTTTTATTGATAACTACATTACAAGTATTCTGAAAATTATAACCGACATGATATGATATCATATGCCTCTAGACATGATCAAAATGTATGCCTAACTAGCCTTATGCATGGTAAACTAGTCGAACGTGAAATAAGACGAGTATTAAAGAAGGTGGAACCTCATAACTTGAAATACATGACTAAACTAACATGAGCATTATAGTTGAGACGTAGAGACCTCATAACATAAGTATAACGATTAAACGTAAGAGACATTGTTAATTGAACACTTAAAGCCTTGATTGAATGGATAACAAATTATGTTAAAGATGATATGGGGTCGAACCTAGTTATAAGCATCCTGACATGTGCGTTTTGCATAAATCATTGTCTAAGTGCATTGTCGGGTTAAGCTTGATTTCTGCAGAAGCAGCCCTGTCTTGGTTTGAACCAGGAGTAGCCAACCGCGCCACATGTTAGTGCAAACCAAGCGTGGCCGCGCCAATGTACCGAATTGCCAGAGTCTGTTTGATTACCATCTGGACTTGAGACATACTTGTAGGGTTGTCCTAATCTGTAATACTTGTCCAGAACGTTATTCAAAGTATCAATGAGCATGCTAATCAATGAAACCATATTAAATTAACAAAATGTTTATAAACCTCAAATGTTAAATGACAGTTACGAACTATGTTCATAGTGTCTTATAATCTGATTTCATGCTACATATGAATAAATACGCAGTGACTTACGTATAGGGTTATATGACTGAGTTAGAACCATATGTGTATATTTAACTTACATAGCAGGCTTGTGTACCGAATGTACTTAGCTAACGAATATCCTATACATGTAAATATATTACGATAGGAACTCGACGTGTTGATAAGCTTTACTTTGGTAAACTACGCTTAAACCAAGTTCCTAACCCTACTCTTTATTGAGCATTCTTAAGCTTGTGCTATTAATTAGTCGTTCGAATAGAACATTGAAAGTATAATTCATATCTTATACTTTGAAGCTAAGTCAAAGTAGTTTACATTCTTTGAACTTATATTTGTGCTTATATATACATTGAAAGAGTGGTCTATGCCATTCGATTCCGCTAGACATATACCATGATTAGAAAGCTATCCATACCAATTGATTGGTGCAGAATCTTATAGTGGCTGAGGTGAACAACCTTTTTTGAAGAGAAATATATATTTATCGGGAGACCGACGTGCGCACTTGAGTACGATTAAATGTTATGCATAATATAGGGTACTTTAGGCTGATCACCTGTTGTACTTGTTTTTATTGGATTATCAGTATATTTATATTAATTTTAGTAGAAGTTCATAGTCCTTAGTGACTGCTCAGTATTCAATTATCTTGAAATTTTGAATTGATTTAGCATTGAATCTTATTGATATCTTTCTATCCTTAGCGACTGTTATTGAGAACTGTTGATATTTCTTGCTATCCTTGAACTATCATATCCTGTTATACCCTTTGGGATTCAAAAACTATATTACTCGCCTTTATTGTCATATTACTTGCTGAGCAAACTTGTTGCTCATTCTTGCTTTTCTCTAAAAATAGTTCAATTAAGGCAGAGCAGGGTGGACCTTCGAGCACCGACAAAGGCAAGGGCAAGGCTATCGACTAGCTAGTCCCTTTATGTTTTTGAAATTCTGGTGTTTTATTTTGACAACTATGATAATGTTTTAAGACTGATTCAGAACTATGTTTTAAACTTAAGTAGGGTTATGTAATAAGTCTTTATTTGATATTATTATGTAATCTATTAATTACTGTAGGTTACGAGACTTGATGGAATAAATATAATAAATCGTTGTATATTATTCTATATTATCCGCTATGATTTTATGATTTTATTTATTATTGTTAGATAGTGACACACCGGATTCGAGGCATTGTGGCCCGAATTTGGGGGCATCACATGCGCCCTGGTTAAGCCTAGGGACGGCGCAGCTGCTCTGTCCCCTGGCCAGACCATGGTTGGGCTTTTTCTCTACTGCTTCTGTCCAAAACATAAGCATACATTGCCACATAGTATATACACATGTTAAAGGGTCTTGCTTGCTTACATAACCTTTCCAAGTTCAACTTATATGTTATAGTTCTAGATTGGTATTTCTAATGACTTAAGGCCTTACAAGATCATGAAATCATATAGGCTACTATGTTCGTCATGTATACATGTGAGGTGGTCATATAATCCGTTAATATGCATACTCACAAGAGTTTACGTCATATACGCATAGCTAACATCATTTGTTACTTTAAATCATGTCTTATTCATGCTCAACTAACTTTCACGGTATCTAACAAAGTATGTGCACAAGTAGGCCATCTAAGTGATGTTAAAAGCACTATCATGTATGTTCAAAAATATCATAATATAGACACACCATGTTCATGCAACTTAGTTTGCAAAAGTTCAAGTTTTGTTTTCAAAATCATTCTCAACGTACACCATGTATTCTAGTGCTTACTCATCACTTTAGACTAACATTTCATGCATATCTTGACCATACAAACATGCTCAAAAAGTCAGAATATAAAAATCAATATAATATGTCAACGTCCATTTTAAAAACTCTAACTTTCATTTAGTAAGCTCATAGTAACAAGTCAAGAACGTCCATGCTTATGTCAAGGTACTTATATATATATATGTTAAACCTGTTTTCATGCATGTCTAAGTAATATAAACACGTTAGCACTTAGCAGCTTGTAACATAACTAAAAATTCAAGATCAGTGCCTAGCGCAGCTGCGCTGCACCCTAGTACAAAATGGGCGCAGCTGAGCCCCTTCTCGGCCAGAACCAGAATGGCTTCTGCTTGGTAGAAACCAAACCCAAATACAAAATTTCCTTACAAAACCTATTCTAACTCAGCCACATTATAGTTCTAAAATAAATACTAACTTAAATAACAACTAATATTTGTTTATCAATCCACTTAACATGGAATTCATTCATAATGAATAACTTAGAATTTCAAGAATGGAGAACATGAATGAGTTATACCTCTACTAAAACAGTTTGCTGCTAAGTTGTTTTCCCCAATCTCAGACTTCTCACTACTATGATATACTCACACTAGTTTTACTTAATAGAATTCTTAGCAATTGAAAACAAGAAGTAGATGGCTTCATTTATAGGTAAAATATTACACAGGCAATGCCATTGCCTTCCAAATCAAACCAATGGAATGAAGAAAAATTTGATGGCTAATGAAGAGTAGTTGGTAGTTGTTGAAGATTACTATTGGAGCCACTCCCCATATCATAATTTGCTATGTTTTGCTTAGTTTGATAAACAAGGAATAGGCTTAGGCTATTGAGTGTGCACGTGAAGAGAAGGAATGAGCCTCTCATTATGGGACAAGGCTATATCTCAGCAACTTGGCAGAATAACATACTGCCTACTTAGTTTTATAACACGTACACATTACATATTATATACACTTAGGTTATAAATTCCATTTGAGTGTACACATGAACCTTTAATGAGACAACATTATTACAATTTAGCAAGTTGGGGTATATATCTTATACACATAATATAATCTATGTACATTTATAACATCGAATATAATCTAATTGGGTATTATCTTTCCACATTACCACAAACTGTTATTATTTTAATTATTTCTAATTATTGAAATAATCCTTAAATAACAATTGTTTATTTAGTTTATAATAATATTCACACATACACCTTAATGTATCTACTTATCACATATTTGTCATATAAGCATTAATTATGTAACTTACATCATTCATTAAATCTTACTATATAGTTTCTATATATTATATAGTCATATTAAAGTGTCACACCCCATCATACTTTAGATGTAGGCACTTTAATACTCAATCACCCATTACATAACATGACACTTATCAATTAATTGAGTAATCATTATATAAATTATTCATTTACTCTTTAACCGGTTGTTATTCATAATAACAATTAATAACATTATTATATGATTAATTATCACATGTATTGTACACAACAAATAATTAAATAAATATAACTCTTATTATATTCATCAATTATTTACTCATAAATGTTTTGTTACTCATAATAATAATTAATCAACATATTATTAATTAATTACTCATTAATAGGCTATTAATTAACAATATAATATTAATTAATCCATCACTTATTGATTTCCCTCTTTAATTAATCAAACCCTCAGTAATTCTCATCTTGTGCCACATAAGGCATGTTACGAGCTTATCATAAACTCTATATTTTCTCAATCATTATAAATTCAATTTGAATTAGTTGAATTACTCATCTCATAACACATAAACATTTATATTCAAATAAATATTCGCATTCTTATTAATATCATTATTAATATTTATTCATGAAATTCACGGTTCTTACATCCTCCCCCCTTATAAAAATTCCGTCCTCGGAATTGTTACTAGGTTACACAAAAAGATGGGGATAGTCCCTCATCATCCTATCTTCTAATTCCCACGTAGCCTCCTCGACATCGTAGTTTCTCCAAAGTACTTTTACAGAAGATATAACTTTATTTCGTAATATCTGTTCTTTCCTATCTAGTATTTGGACAGTAATTTCTTCATACGCCAGGTTCTTCCCTACTTGAATGGGCTTATACGAAATCACGTGCTTGTAGTCAACCTTGTACGGACGCAACACAGATATGTGAAACACGTTGTGGATGTGCTCCAACTCAGGTGGTAATGCTACTTTATATGCCACTTCGCCCACTTGCTTCAATATCTCGAACGGTCCTATGAATCTCGGACATAATTTTCCCTTCTTTTCGAATTATAATTTTTCTTTCCAAGGAGATACTTTCAAGAAAATGAAACTACCGACTTTAAAGTCCCGGTCTTGTCGATGCAAGTCTGCGTACTTTTTCTGGCAATTTTGAGCTGCTACCAGTCTGGCTCTTATTACTGTCACCACATCTGCAGTTTGTTGTACTAATTTTGGCCCCAACATTCATCGTTCTCCGACTTCGTCCCAACATAATGGCGTTCTGCACTTTCTTTCGTAAAGAGCTTTGTACGGTGGCATGCCGATACTCACATAATAACTATTGTTATACGCAAATTCCACTAAGGGTAGGTAGTCGTCCCAATTTCCCTTGAAGTCCATCACGCAAGTCCTAAGCATATCCTCCAGCGTTTGTATTGTTCGCTCACTCTGTCCGTCTGTCTGAGGATGATAAGCAGTACTCAACCTTAACTGTGTTCCCATCCTCTCTTGCAAGCTTTTCCAGAAGTTTGACGTGAAGCGCGGATCTAGATCAAAAACAATTGACACCGACACTCCATGTCGTGAAACAATTTTCTTTACGTATAGGCTTGCTAATTGATTTAATATGTATCAGATCTTGATCGGTAGAAAGTGTGCGGTCTTTGTTAGTCGATCCACGATAACCCAAATGCATCATATCCTTTCTGCGTGACTGGAACTCCCACCACGAAGTCCATCGTAATGTGCTCCCATTTTCACTCTGATATTTCCAACAGTTGTAGTAAACCACTCGGCCTCTGATGCTCTACTTTGACGCCTTGGCAAGTAAGACATCTACTAACACACTCTGCCACTTCCCGTTTCAAATTGGGCCACCAAAAATGTTGCCTCAAATCTCAGTACATCTTTGTGCCTCCCGAACGGAATATGTCGTATTGTGTGCCTCGTGCAAAATTTCTTCCCTCAATACAGCTAACGCTGGCACCCACACTCTCTCTTCGAATCTCAAGATACCGTCTTTATCCATTCTGAATCCTTCCTCTTCATTTTCTGCGATCCTCTTTTTGATTTTCTCGCACTCTTTATCCTTTTTTTGTGATTCCTTCACTCTATCCAACAAGGTTGGACGAGCTTCCATTTCAAATAACTTTCTTGAGACCTCTACGGTCCCATTACCTCTATTTCCAACTTCTCCATTTTCCTTACCAACTCCTCCTGAGTTGTCAATTGAAACAATTTCTCCCTTTCTTTCCTGCTCAGAGCGTCGGCAACTACGTTTGCATTTCCCGGGTGATAAAGAATATCGCAGTCATAATCCTTGATTAATTCTAACCACCTCCTCTGATGCATGTTCAACTCCTTCTATGTGAAGATATATTTTAGACTTTTGTGGTCCGTGTATATCTCACATTTCTCTCCGTACAAATAATGCCTCAAAATTTTTAACTCAAAAACTACTGCCGCTAACTCTAAGTCGTGAGTAGGGTATCGTTTTTCGTAGTCCTTTAGTTGTCGTGATGCATACACAATAACCTTGCCATATTACATAAGCACACATCCAAGTCCTTTGTGCGATGCATCACTATACACCACAAAATCTCCCGCATCGTCTGGTAATGATAATACAGGCGCTTCGCTTAATCTCTTCTTTA
Source organism: Panax stipuleanatus (assembly GCA_020205555.1). Taxonomy (NCBI): domain Eukaryota; kingdom Viridiplantae; phylum Streptophyta; class Magnoliopsida; order Apiales; family Araliaceae; genus Panax; species Panax stipuleanatus. The sequence continues at coordinate 53,327,966 of CM035116.1, read as the reverse complement.
ACTCCTGAAAACTTTCCTCGTATTTGTCCGTCCATACAAACTTTATTGCCTTCCTCGTCAGATTGGTCAACGGGGTTGCTATCTTAGAAAAATCTTGGATAAATCTTTGATAGTACCCAGCTAACCCTAAAAAACTTCTTATCTCTGTTGGTGTTTTCGGCTGCTCCCAATTACTTAGTGCTTCTACCTTCGTAGGGTCTACTGAGATTCCATTCTTATCCACCATGTGTCCTAAGAATTGAACCTTCTCCATCAAAAATTCACATTTAGAAAACTTCGCATACATCTTCTCCTTCCTTAGTGCCTCCAAAACAATCTTCAGATGTTCGGCGTGCTCTTCTTCCGTCTTCTAGTAGATCAAGATGTCGTCAATGAAAACTACCACAAACTTTTCAAAGTATAACTTGAAGACTCAGTTCATCAAGTCCATGAATGCTGCAGAAGCATTAGGCAATCCGAATGACATTACCAAAAACTCATAATGTCTATAACGGGTTCGAAATGCAGTCTTTGGTATGTCTTCCTCCCGTACCTTCAGTTACTGATAACCTATCCGTAGGTCTATCTTCGAGAAACACTTCACTCCCTTTAGTTAATCAAAAAGGTCGTCTATCCTTGGTAGTGGATATCTATTCTTGATCGTTACTCTATTTAATTCTTGATAATCGATACAGAGCCTCATCGATCCGTCCTTCTTTTTAACAAACAACACTAGTGCTCTCCAAGGAGACACACTCGGTCGTATGTAACCCTTATCTAATAAATCTTGCAGTTGTATCATCAGTTCTTTCATTTCTAATGGCGCCATACGATATGAAGCTTTCGAAATTGGTGCAGTTCCCGGTGCTAAGTCTATTACGAATTCAATTTCTCTGTCTGGCGGAAGACCAGACAGATTGTCCAGAAATACATCTTGGAATTCTCTCACTCTGGATATATCCTTAATTTTTACTCTCTTTTTTCTACTATCTACAATGTAAGCTAAGTAACCTACACATCCTTTCCTTAATAATTTCTTGGCCTGCATCATTGTAAGGCAACATGATTGCTTAAGCGATGAGCAACCATAAAACACTACCTTAGACTTACTCGGAGTCTGAAGGTTCACACTTTTATTCTGACAATCAATTATCGCATCATGGTTATACAACCAATCCATTCCCAGTATTACGTCAAATTCTCCCAATCTAATTGGAATCAAGTTTACGCTCAGTTCATGATCTCTAATATTTGCGTGACAATTTTGGTATATGAATTCTACAGGGATCACTTCCTTATTCGCAACTTCTACGTCTAAAGGATTTCCTAATCGTTCTCGGGGTAAATTAAGTCGACTAGCAAATTCTTTAGATACAAAAGGACAGGTGACACCCGAATCAAATAATACATATGCCTTTATATCATTGATTGGGATAATACCTGACACCACGTCCTTCGCAGCTACTGCATCTTGGACGGTCATGGTAAAGGTCCTTGTGGTTGGGCGGTTGGATTGTGTCGGTCCGCCGATCATTAACTTGTTGCCTCCCCCTGGTTGGCCACTTCCTCTGCCGATTCCCTTCTTCGAGCAATCCTTGATCCAGTGCTCAGTTGAGCCGCAAGCGAAACACCCTTGGATCTTCTTCAGCTTCGGGCAGTTGGGCAAAATGTGTCCCTCCTGGCCGCAATTGTAGCAAGTACTGAGCCCCTTCCAGCACTCGCCCTGATGATTCTTCCCACACTTCGGGCATCCTTCTGTCCTCTTCTTAAAACCTCCACAAAAATTTCCCGACTGATTATTTTTGTTATTGTTATTATTTTCCCATTTTCTCTTTCCTAAATTACTTCCTCCACTGCTGCTTCCTCCTCCACGACTTTCTCCTCCCATATTCTTACCCTTCTTTTCTTTGTTATACAGACTTAAGGCTTCACTGCCACCTTTCGCAATGATCGCCTTCTCCAGCAATGTCGCAAAAGAATCAATCTGAAGATCTGACACCTTATTAACCAACCAAGGCTTCAGTCCTTGCTCGAAACGTCTAGATTTCCTCTCTTCATCACCTACCTGGTGTTCTGCAAACTGCACTAGCTCGTTGAACTTAGCCGCATACTGCGCCACCGTCATATCACCTTGCTTAAGTTCCAACAACTTAACCTCCATTCTGTTCTTCATGCTTTTCGGGAAATAGTTCTAAAAAAACAACGTCTTAAACCTCTCCCATGCTATTATCCCTTCTCCCACTCTTTGTTGATTAGCCTCCCACCAGTAGTTGGCTTCGCCCCTCATCATATACGTAGCAAATACCGTCTCCTGGTCTTCACCCACACGAGCGATGGTTAAAGCCTTCTCTATTTCCTCTATCCAGGTCTGCGCAATGATTGGATCGGTAGTACGTTCAAACTCTGGAGGTCCTACGCTCCTAAAGTCTTTGAAATTTATGACTGGGGCTGCTTTAGGATTGGGGCGAACGGGTTCGTTGTTCCTTCCCCTAAGAGCCTCTCCTAACAAATACACAAACTTCTGGATTAGGTCTACTTGTTCTCTCTCATTGTTCACTGATTCCTCAGGTGCAGTTAATCTACGTCTGGACGGCATTTTCTGCATCACAAAATTTTCACTTTTATTATTCAATTATATAACTAAAGTATCTCTCAAATGAAAAATTAATAAAATGTTATAACACGTTTCTGAAATAAGATCATTTAAATTAATATACCAATTCAATTTATTACATGATTATCCCTATCATACTGCTATAAATGTCAAAACATATCCCCTATTATCATAAAAGAAGGGAAAAAATACTAACATACTACCCTTCTAACATAAGTCTTCTCGGGGTTTACATAACTATCTCATATCTTACACAAAAGATTGGGGTTACATCAATATATACATCACATACAATAACTACTAATAATACTACCACTAACTAAGGGGTCTCATCCCATCATCCCACGCTCCACAGCGATCTGGTACTCAATTTGTGCTATGTACGCCATCAGCTCTCTGCTTATAATATGTCAGGTCTGTCCCTGCTCTGTCTGTTAGTGGTATACACCATCGATCACCCTCTCAATAGCTGAGCGAAACACGTAACCCATCTTGTTCACCTTCCTCTTCTTACATCTGACTTCATCTTCTAAGTCATCTGCCCTCTCATTCGCCGCTTCCCACTTCTCCTCGAAGTGGATCCTATCCATTACCTCTAACTCTAGCTGAGTACGGAGAGCCTCCTTCTCCGTCTTCTCGCTCAACTCTCTCTGCTCTACCTCTTCCAACTTTCCTGCCAAATCCACATTTTGAGATGCCGACTTGTGAAACAGAGTCCCCATCTAGATCCCTGCTTCCCTGCGATACGCAATCTCTACCTCTAACTCCTGCATCGCTAGCTTCCTCTGGTGGTCCTCGTCCCTCAGCTTCTGGAACTCAGACTCCCTCTCTTGAGCCTCAGCCTCCAGCAGTCTAGCTCTAGGATCCGCTCCTCGTACTCTCCTAGCATCCGCTCCTCTATAGTAGCCTCGTCAGAGTCCTCCATAGGCTCGTCCTCCATGGGCTCCTCCTCTGGATCAGACTCCATCTCAATCTCATCCTCGTCGTCAAACTCGGATGGTGAAACTGCCTGCACAGGCATAGCCTCTAGAAGTGCCTCATATATGACATGTATATCTCGAGGCTCCTCCTCTGCCACTCTACTAGGTCCTCCCATGTCTGTCATCCTACAACCATAAACACAAGACAACAAACAATAAACTCCATTAGAATGTTAAATAAAATATAAGTTCATTGTATAGAATGAAATTATATTCCATAACACACTAAGTCTCTCTAAGAAAACTCTACATGAGTCTCTTTCCTTTCTATCTTCTAAGTTCTCTTAAGTTATAATCTAAGGACTCTTGCTCCTAAGATTTATAACTACAGCTCTGATACCAACTTGTGACGCCCCCAAACTCAGACCGTCACAGCCTCGAATTCGGTTTGTCACATTAATACACATCATTCGAATTGATTACATTGATTTAATATAACCATTTATGTCCCAAAGTTTCGTAACTTAAACATTTCTTATATCTTAAACATAGCTTAAGCATATGTATACTTAACTAATACATAATAGGATATAATCTTCTTACATCAACATAAAAGTTCTACATAAATAACCAGCTACTCCGTAGCCTTGCCCTTGCCCTTATCAATGCCCCAGGGTCCGCCTTGCTCTGTCTTAACTGAAATATTTTTAGGAAAAAACAAGAATGAGCAAAAAGTTTACTCAGCAAGTAATATAGCAATAAGGGACAATATAGTTTTCAATTCTCAAGGGTATGATAATAAATGATAGTTCAAGTATAACAAGAAGTATCAATAGTTTCAACAATAGTCGCTAAGGACCGAAGATATCAATAAGATTCAAGGTTTAACCTTTTCATAGTTCAAGAATAATTTATACTGAGCAGTCACTAAGGACTATGAACTTCTACTAGAATTAACAGTAATATGCTGATAATCCAATAAAACAAGTACAACAGGTGATCAGCCTAAAGTACCCTACGTTATGCATATCGTTCAATCGTACTCAAATGCGCACGTCGGTCTCCCGACAATATATAATTTTCCCCTTCGAGAGGGTTGTTCATCTCAGTCAATATAAGATTCCGCACCAATCAATTGGTTTGGATCGTTTTTCAAATTCATGATATAGGTCTAGCCGAATCAAATGGCATAGACCGTTCTTTCAATATATATAAGAACAATTATAAGTTCAAAACTCGAGATTAAGGTTCGAAGAATATAAATCGACTTTATCTTAGCCACGAAGTATTTAAGTCATAAAACATGAATCGTAATTCCAATAGCTTACTCGTGCAACAAATAATAGTACAAGCTCAATACATGCTCAATAAAGAGTAGGGTTTGAGTATTTGCTTACAAGATTCATTGAATAAAATAAATGCAAGGGTTTAGGATACTTTCCCTAAGCGTAGATTACCACTTACAGCTTATCAACACTTCGAATTCTTATAGTAATATATTTACATGTATAGGATATTCATTAGCTAAGTACATTCAGTACACAAGCTCGATATGTAAGTTAAACATACACATACGATTCTAACTTAGTCATATAACTATATACATACGTCATTACGTACTTATACACATGTAACACGAAATCAGTATATAAGACATTATGAAATCAAATAACATAGTTATACCACGTATGACATTATATTTAATCACAACGCTTAATCGATTATGTCTTTATTTATCTTTGAAATTTTTTTTATAAGTTAAACAACTTCATAGTATGTCATTATCACAAATCAGTACCACTCACTACACCAAAAATGACCTCTAGTGACTAACTTTTTATTCACAAATTATATTTAGTAATGGAATATTGTTATTTAGTGAAAGAATAATTTCCTTCACAAATAATATTTTAAAAAAAACTGTTAGAAATTAGTGAATAACTTTATTCCCTCACAAATAATATATTGTGAATAACAAATTTATTTAACGAGAGAATATTTTCCTTCACAAATTATAAATTAAAAATCTTTCTTGAATTTAGTAAGAGAAAAATTCCTTCACAAATTATAAATTTGTAAATAAAAAATTAATTGCTAAATAATCAAACTTCATTGAAAATTATAATTGATTTTCAAATCAGTGATTTCATATTTATTATTATTAATAATCTCTATATGAAATATTAAATTTATTTTTCAAGTAAATATAAATATTGTCATACGTGTTTCAAACTAATTGATAAGCTAATGCATAAAGAGCTAATAAAATCAATACTTCACATATAAATAGATAATAATCGAGTCACAATAATTAAAAATTTGTTATTGTATCTTGGTCTCTCAAAGACCATAGTAGCTACAAAATTTATTAACTAACACAAAAAAATTGAAAGAATAACAATGAACTAGAAGGAATAAAGTGTCATGTTAGATCCACTTGATCATTATTTTGTTCAAGAAAATCAAGGTTGGGCATACGAGACAATCTTTTCACCTGCATGAATTAAACATTGGGCAGATTATATATTCAAGAATGAAAATAGACACTCCACAGAACTACTATAAAATTGATGGGACGTAGTAAAAAATTTATAATTTAACGCCTCCGGGACAGAACAAAGTAAGATAATTTGACTTAATAATGACTAGAAATTTAACCCCATAGCCCTTGAAGCGGACGCGTTCTATAGAGTGAGAACTACGAAGGGACTACATCGACTACCATGAGATAAATGGATGTATTAAGAGCCATATAAAAGGGAGAACAAAGCTGAATTTTCGGTTACTTCGTAAGGATAATACACAATAAACGTCGAGTCTGACCACATTCTACGAATCTCTCTTTCTAAAGCCAGGAGTATCGAGGAACACAGAACTTTATGTTATCAATCACCTAAACAATGTATTTTCATTTCCTCTCCCACTTGAACAATTGTACTTTTGGGTGCCCGAAGTTTAATATTTCAATAGAACCTACATCTTAGTGTTTAACCTTCATGCTGCATCATAACTTTCAAAGCATACTGATTTATTTTCACATCTATGAGGTATGAAACCAAGTTAAACCTTTGTATCAAACAACCCCAACCAATTAAATATATGAATAGTTGAACTTCACCAAGACCACGAGTGGGTCAAGGATTGTCTGGTCACCTCTTTCCAAATATATTCTACAGTGATGCTCTATGGCTCTAATTATGGGTTAGACATTTGTTTCTTAAACTTGTATGCTCTAAGTTCAAAGGAGTTCACCTGTAGTTTGTAATCCAACATATATGCAATAGCAGTTTACACTTACCGTTACTGTTTCAACTGAATAATAGCCAAGATCAACATAATCTCCCATAAATAAGTAATTAGTGTCTGGATACTACAAAAAAAGAAAACTTGATTAGTTAAGAGTTCAAGCCAGATTTAAATAACAAGGCATGAATACAATAAGATATCTATTACAAACTGGAGTATTCAAATTATAAGCTGCATGAACCAGCAGTTCAAGTGGCTTAATTCGATGAGAAGAACTCCAGAAGCATTAAAATGCAGCCAACAGAGCATTGAAAAATAAAATAATTGTGAAGTAGCATATAACAACATCATAGTGCTTCTCTCAACCACATAGTCCAGTACAAAAAAAGTAGAGCTACACAATGGGGAAAGCTTGAGCAACCCATTTTCTTCACATCAATCCAATATGTTCAAAGTTGAGAGAGGGAGTGAGAAATAAAACCAAAAATCCCGTATTACAATGCTCTAAACTAACATAAATATCATTAACATCATCATATAACCTTGCTTAGGATGCAGCCGCCACATAGAGATGAGATGCCAACTCAATATTTTTTTTTAAAAATAGATCCTCTGAGTAAACAACTTCTCCAACACATTATTAATTTAAAAAATATCCAGCATAATAAGATGTGACGCCCCCAAATCCGGGTCCCCAGAACCTCGGACCTGGTACGTTACGATACGACATTTCTATAACTATTGCGGAAGATATAAACATAAATTGTTTATACAATAACTTTTACAACATAATCCCAAGGTCTGTAACCTTAACTTAATACCTGTATTCAATATCCTATACAACATACAATGCCATACGCCTTCGCCTGTATCTGAAGTATTCGTTTAAATCTGCAATGTTTATCATGATATAGCAAGGGTGAGCAACAAGTTTGCCCAGCAAGTTTAATTTCAAGAAAAGATATATCATGATTGAAAGAATGAACAATAAGCTGGCTGACTTTCAACAAAATAACAATTATGAAATAACATGAATCAATTTTAGTAACTGAACCACCGAGACAATAAAATGAATGGTCAATAATGAACATAAATAAATCAACTAGACCAAATGGTAATGAAGGTGATCAGCCTTTCATACCTGATGAACACATGCAATATGCACAACGTGCGAATCAATAATTCATAGACGTGATGTAATCAACAAGGATTAACCACTAGCATAATTGAAGAATCATAACTCAAGGTTGAGTTAAAGAAAACTTGCCTTTATCGCCGACTACTGCTACACAATCTAGTTAGCTTCATCTGAAGACCTAATATTGATAATATCGATCTCCCAATTAGAATAATATCATCGCAATAACTATTGTTAATTACAGTTATAAAATAACCTAAACACATTATCACATAATCCTATAGGTCAACAGAACACATAAGACCTAGTATTAATTCAAACTATTTCAGTCTGAGTTGAGTTCGGTACTATTTCGACCTCCCGATTGCCTAATCGGATAATTATCGAGCCTAATATTAATAAGACTCTACTTAAACACTATAATATTAACTTAGATAATTTATTAATCAGTCAAAATATTTTTCACAAGCTCATAATAATTTTCAAATAATTAATACCATTTATAATGATTTTTCAATCAATAATATCATATTTAAATGATTTAAATACCAAATAATTCTATTATCATTAATATCTATTTAATTTCAAATATTAATGAAATACATGACATAATATTATAAGTTATTTATAATATTTCAAAGTATTTTTAATACCTTAATATCGTCTTGAAATGAATTTAAAACATTTAAAATCATTATTAAATAACTGTAATTAATATTAAAATATTAATGTAATTCATGACAAAATATTAAAAGTTATGCTTTATAACTTAAAATATTTTTTATAACCTTTAAATCATTTTTAAATGATTTTTAAAACATTAAAACTATTTTTACATAATTTATTTAATATAATTATTAAATAAATTTATTATCATAATATTAATTTATACCTTCATTTGATTACTATTTAATATTAATTAAATAGTAATTAATTACCTTTAGTTATTATTTAATAAATAATAGCCAAGTAGATCTATTCATTATTTAATGTTAATTAGATAATGAATAATCAAATTATTATTTGTCTTTAATTATTATTTAATATTAAATAATAATTAATTAATTAATTATCCTTGAATAGTAAATAATTATTTTATTTACTTCATTAATCTTTAATTATTCCTTATTATTATTTAAAGAATAATTAATTAACATTTGTCCTTATTTATTATTTAATAATAAATAATTAATTCATTTCATAAATCTTTAATCATTCTTTCTTATTAAATTAAGAATAATTAATTATTACTTGTCCTTATTTATTATTTAATATTTAAATAAAAAAAATAATTATACACTTTTATGTTAATGTAAGTAAGTAATCACTTAATCTTACTTAAACATTCTTTAATTATTATTTAATATTAATTAAATAATAATTAATCACTTGATTAACTCTAATTCTCATTTAATCTTAATTAAATAATAACTAGTTACTTTATTAACACTAACTTTACTTAATTATCATTTAATATCACATAAATAATAATTAAATAGTTAATTACATTTAATTTTATATGTAATTAATTTGCTAACCATTTAATGGCTTTAAATAATTATTTTTAATAATTAATCATTTCCACTTATTTACGATTATGCCATTCTCGCCTACAATTTTTCAGATTTGGCGTCCTTTACGGAAACACTTGTAAAGCGAAATGTACAACTCGGAATTAAGTTCTGTCGGAGGCGTTGGATTCGTAACTTCTTAAGATACAGTTTTCATTTATCAAACACTCAATTTGGAGTTGTTTTGAGTTCGGAAATTTGGACCGAAGTGGCTGATCAATTTTGGTTTTTTCTAGCTTGACCCTCTTGTACTAAAACAATTATAACTTTTTCGTTTTAAAACGTTTTTGAGCGATTCTTGAGCCCACGCAAAGCTAACTTCCGAGACTACAACTTTTGTTCTTGGACCATCTTCAAATTCCAAGCACAAAATTTCAGAAAGTCCGTCTAAAGGGACTGACCCGAGTTGGTTAGACAGTTTTGATGCGACTACTTTGAATGGTCATAACTCTTTGCTCCGAAGTCGGAATTAGTCCGTTCCGGAGTCTATGGAAAGATTATGCAGAGTACTATAACATATCAAAAACCCAAAATTTTTAGGGCAACTTAGCTAATCTCGAAATTTCTGTTTAGGGCAGCAGTCACTAGTTTTTCTAAGCTTTAAAAACTGTTTTACTTTTCTTTCATTGATCAAGCTTTCTCAACATAGATCCACATATATATACATGATACCCACAATAACTTCATGATCTAACCTTTTCATAAGGTTAACCCAACAGGTTCATACAATTTCATGGATCAAAAATAAAAGTGCAAAGCTATATAAAACTTTAACTAAATCTAGAAAAAAAAATCTTTTTCTTTACCTTTTCTTTTTGCAATCCTTCTTGATCCTTCAAAGTGGCTTAGGAATTTAGAGTATATGAGATTCAAGACCCTCCCCTCCCACACTTGAAGCTGCCGAATATAAGGGTCTCTCTCTCTCACTATATTTTTGCTTTGCTAGCTCTCTTGAAAATAAAAGATAAAATGAACTAAAGGTGGGTGTTTTACCAAATGTGTAAAGGTTATGTTATTTGATGATTAAGTGTAGATATACCATGTATATCTATCCTAATCTTCCAATATCTCACCCTTAGATTGCTTGCACACATGCTAAAATTGTTGGCTAGCTCACAAAGTGACACATAACTTGGAGTAGGTAGATTATTACCAAGTTTTTGAACAAGCTAAGAAATTTCTTTCTTTCTCCCCATATTGCCCTTGATGGGCCGGCTATACTCCCCCATTGCCTCCCAATTTTTGGCTTTTGTTTTAATTACTTACTTACTTATCCAATGACTACAAAGCCCCTCCTTAGTGGTTCAAAGATTGGGTCTTATTTAATTCATTTGGATTAGTATTATACTAATTTGGGCTATTAGAAATCAAGCTTAATCAAATTAATTATTTTCATTGTTGGGACACTAGCTAATTAAATTATTGGGCTCCCACATGTGATGGTTAATATATACCATCTAATAACTCAAGTCCACTATCAATTAATTTGAGTGGGCTTGATAAATAAACCGATAGGGTTAGATTAATTAATTCATTCATTAACATTCAAGTCCATCCTTAAATAATTGGGCTTGATTATTTAAATAAATTGAGCTAGTCCTCTAGTACTTTACTGATTAGACTATTACATAATCTTTTTCTTAATTTCAAAATGTCTAGCATTCTCATTTAATTTCTTTACATTACTTAAAAATTTTAAATCAAACCGTATAGGTTCTTTAATTTTTTTTTAATTAATCCTCTATTTTCACTCTAGGTTTTAAACTTTAACCTTTAATTTTAATTATTTAAGATTTTATTAATCTTACAAATTCTCGGATTGTCACATTCACCCATTCTTCTAAGAATTTCGTCCTCGAAATTAAAGTCTACTATTACCTACTCCTTTTATTCACCAAAATTAGGTTTTCAAGTTAACCTTTACCTGATTTCATGCTCAATTTAATGAGTACATATTGCTTTCTTCTATGAGAAACTGTTCCATCGATACCTTCTATCCAGACTTCTCTCCAAGGAGTTAAAAACTTTTCAAATTATGCTGAGGGGTCATATAGACCATGAACACATAGTTTTAACGATATTTATATTGCAAAACAATAACTACTAAGTATGTTTACAATCACGAAGAAGGTAAACTACTTCTGCAAGTACGTTAGGTAATCAGCCTATCGTACCCTACGTCATGCATAACGTATCAATCATGTCCAGCGAATATTTACGCTACAAATAGATTGGATTATTTTATCCAATCGACATAGTTCACCTCAGTCTTATCATAGGATTCCGCACCAAAATAATTTGGTTTGGGATAAATTCTCAAAGAATACTTTGAATTTTTATAAACATTTGTCTAGCTAAATCAAATAGCTTAGACGTATACCAATAATTCGAATTTCAATTGAAACATGTCTGTCCAAATTCAGTTGGCAATAATTTACCTTTAATATTCTGAAAATTATTTTATGACGTCATGATACCGCACTGTATTTACAGTCCGTTTGAGGATTTCGTCATTTTGTGACTTTGTCGTACTACATTATTCCATAGTGACTAACGATCTATAGATCGCATCCAACTAAGTAATTCTGCATTGATAACTCCATCATTTTTATCATCTTTGCACCAGGTTTCATGATGCATTAATGATAAAATAAAATAAAAATACGTTTTGATATTTTAAATAATCTTTGTCTAGCCGAAACAATTAGCGTAGACTTTTCTTTTAAACGGTTCAAAAATCTTTGAAAACTAGTTTGTGTTATCATTCAACAGGTAACGATGTGTTAGTGGTACGAAGCCCACTTCTACACAATTGTAACCATGCGTTGCTAGCAACAAAATTCATTTATATCTGTAAAGGCACATTAGTGCGAATTTAGCTTGATGTCAAAAATTTTGAAGTCTAGCATAGCTAGAAGATTTGGAATACCTATGCTTCCACCAACAACTTCACTTTCTAATGATCGATTGCTTAATAATTCTATCTATTCCTATGATCCTCAATTCGCCGTTCACACAATTGTATATCCCAGTACAGTTCATCAAACATGCCACACGTTATGAGTTCAGGAACTTTTCACAATCATATGGGTTTAGGAACTTATCCTAGTCAGACCAAAGTCGTCCATTCGCTGAGGGGTTCCCTCATACGATTATGAGTCACGAACTTACCATAAGTGTGAGTTTAAAGAACTCGCACCTAATATTATATTTTCTACATATCCGTTATACACATGAGAAAAGAATCACCTTCTCAACATACATATAGCGAATAGTGCGACACCAACATTCAATGATTATCAATATAACAAACTAAGTGGTTGTCGAACCAAACACAATCCCCTACCCCATACAAAGAATTGGTCAACTCGGCCACTAATCAAATAGGAAACTAAACGGTCCTAAAACCAAGCATAACTTCCCCGCCCATACAAGGAATCATACAACTTAGCTGCTAACATGAGTCCTCAATTGAAATCTCACCTATTCCTAGTTCTTTCTTTACTAGATACGAATTTCATTTAATCCGTATCTACAATTCACAACTCTTTCCTGAGTTTAACTCGTACTATTTTATAGTACCATATTCGTATAGTAATTCTGTTATAAAGTCTTCAATCCATAGATTGATCATCTATTCTCTTATAACCTCATCAGATCACGTTGTAATCTGATATTATAATCGTATTATATTACGACTCTTTTCTATCTTATGATCGTTTTGTTTTACGATCTTCTTGCCCTTTACACTTTTAGTCTTTTAGACTCTATCTATTCATTACTACTGTTCATCTTTATTATCAGAGTTAGGTAACTCTGGATCTTTATTACTTGTCATGATTCTTCTTTGAATCTTATTGACTTACCAATACCTTGCCCAAATTCATCGCTTAAATTTTAAACTCTATTTGAGTTTATTCCTTATCTTTATCCCTGCGGTTATAGCCTAAGGTAACCCTACCTAAGGTTTATAACCTACAGCTTTGATACCAACTGTGACGCCCCCAAATCCGGGTCCCCAGAACCTCGGACCTGGTACGTTACGACACGACATTTCTATAACTATTGCGGAAGATATAAACATAAATTGTTTATACAATAACTTTTACAACATAATCCCAAGGTCTGTAACCTTAACTTAATACCTTTATTCAATATCCTATACAACATACAATGCCATACGCCTTCGCCTGTATCTGAAGTATTCGTTTAAATCTGCAATGTTTATCATGATATAGCAAGGGTGAGCAACAAGTTTGCCCAGCAAGTTTAATTTCAAGAAAAGATATATCATGATTGAAAGAATGAACAATAAGCTTGCTGACTTTCAACAAAATAACAATTATGAAATAACATGAATCAATTTTAGTAACTGAACGACCGAGACAATAAAATGAATGGTCAATAATGAACATGAATAAATCAACTAGACCAAATGGTAATGAAGGTGATCAGCCTTTCATACCTGATGAACACATGCAATATGCACAACGTGCGAATCAATAATTCATAGACGTGATGTAATCAACAAGGATTAACCACTAGCATAATTGAAGGCACATTAGTGCGAATTTAGCTTGATGTCAAAAATTTCGAAGTCTAGCATAGCTAGAAGATTTGGAATACCTATGCTTCCACCAACAACTTCACTTTCTAATGATCGATTGCTTAATAATTCTATCTATTCCTATGATCCTCAATTCGCCGTTCACACAATTGTATATCCCAGTACAGTTCATCAAACATGCCACACGTTATGAGTTCAGGAACTTTTCACAATCATATGGGTTTAGGAACTTATCCTAGTCAGACCAAAGTCGTCCATTCGCTGAGGGGTTCCCTCATACGATTATGAGTCACGAACTTACCATAAGTGTGAGTTTAAAGAACTCGCACCTAATATTATATTTTCTACATATCCGTTATACACATGAGAAAAGAATCACCTTCTCAACATACATATAGCGAATAGCGCGACACCAACATTCAATGATTATCAATATAACAAACTAAGTGGTTGTCGAACCAAACACAATCCCCTGCCCATACAAAGAATTGGTCAACTCGGCCACTAATCAAATAGGAAACTAAACGGTCCTAAAACCAAGCATAACTTCCCCGCCCATACAAGGAATCATACAACTTAGCTGCTAACATGAGTCCTCAATTGAAATCTCACCTATTCCTAGTTCTTTCTTTACTAGATACGAATTTCATTTAATCCGTATCTACAATTCACAACTCTTTCCTGAGTTTAACTCGTACTATTTTATAGTACCATATTCGTATAGTAATTCTGTTATAAAGTCTTCAATCCATAGATTGATCATCTATTCTCTTATAACCTCATCAGATCACGTTGTAATCTGATATTATAATCGTATTATATTACGACTCTTTTCAATCTTATGATCGTTTTGTTTTACGATCTTCTTGCCCTTTACATTTTTAGTCTTTTAGACTCTATCTATTCATTACTACTGTTCATCTTTATTATCAGAGTTAGGTAACTCTGGATCTTTATTACTTGTCATGATTCTTCTTTGAATCTTATTGACTTACCAATACCTTGCCCAAATTCATCGCTTAAATTTTAAACTCTATTGGAGTTTATTCCTTATCTTTATCCTTGCGGTTATAGCCTAAGGTAACCCTACCTAAGGTTTATAACCTACAGCTTTGATACCAACTGTGACGCCCCCAAATCCGGGTCCCCAGAACCTCGGACCTGGTACGTTACGATACGACATTTCTATAACTATTGCGGAAGATATAAACATAAATTGTTTATACAATAACTTTTACAACATAATCCCAAGGTCTGTAACCTTAACTTAATACCTGTATTCAATATCCTATACAACATACAATGCCATACGCCTTCGCCTGTATCTGAAGTATTCGTTTAAATCTGCAATGTTTATCATGATATAGCAAGGGTGAGCAACAAGTTTGCCCAACAAGTTTAATTTCAAGAAAAGATATATCATGATTGAAAGAATGAACAATAAGCTGGCTGACTTTCAACAAAATAACAATTATGAAATAACATGAATCAATTTTAGTAACTGAACGACCGAGACAATAAAATGAATGGTCAATAATGAACATAAATAAATCAACTAGACCAAATGGTAATGAAGGTGATCAGCCTTTCATACCTGATGAACACATGCAATATGCACAACGTGCGAATCAATAATTCATAGACGTGATGTAATCAACAAGAATTAACCACTAGCATAATTGAAGAATCATAACTCAAGGTTGAGTTAAAGAAAACTTGCCTTTATCGCCGACTACTGCTACGCAATCTAGTTAGCTTCATCTGAAGACCTAATATTGATAATATCGATCTCCCAATTAGAATAATATCATCGCAATAACTATTGTTAATTACAGTTATAAAATAACCTAAACACATTATCACATAATCCTATAGGTCAACAGAACACATAAGACCTAGTATTAATTCAAACTATTTCAGTCTGAGTTGAGTTCGGTACTATTTCGACCTCCCGATTGCCTAATCGGATAATTATCGAGCCTAATATTAATAAGACTCTACTTAAACACTATAATATTAACTTAGATAATTTATTAATCAGTCAAAATATTTTTCACAAGCTCGTAATAATTTTCAAATAATTAATACCATTTATAATGATTTTTCAATCAATAATATCATATTTAAATGATTTAAATACCAAATAATTCTATTATCATTAATATCTATTTAATTTCAAATATTAATGAAATACATGACATAATATTATAAGTTATTTATAATATTTCAAAGTATTTTTAATACCTTAATATCGTCTTGAAATGAATTTAAAACATTTAAAATCATTATTAAATAACTGTAATTAATATTAAAATATTAATGTAATTCATGACAAAATATTAAAAGTTATGCTTTATAACTTAAAATATTTTTTATAACCTTTAAATCATTTTTAAATGATTTTTAAAATATTAAAACTATTTTTACATAATTTATTTAATATAATTATTAAATAAATTTATTATCATAATATTAATTTATACCTTCATTTGATTACTATTTAATATTAATTAAATAGTAATTAATTACCTTTAGTTATTATTTAATAAATAATAGCCAAGTAGATCTATTCATTATTTAATGTTAATTAGATAATGAATAATCAAATTATTATTTGTCTTTAATTATTATTTAATATTAAATAATAATTAATTAATTAATTATCCTTGAATAGTAAATAATTATTTTATTTACTTCATTAATCTTTAATTATTCCTTATTATTATTTAAAGAATAATTAATTAACATTTGTCCTTATTTATTATTTAATAATAAATAATTAATTCATTTCATAAATCTTTAATCATTCTTTCTTATTAAATTAAGAATAATTAATTATTACTTGTCCTTATTTATTATTTAATATTTAAATAAAAAAAATAATTATACACTTTTATGTTAATGTAAGTAAGTAATCACTTAATCTTACTTAAACATTCTTTAATTATTATTTAATATTAATTAAATAATAATTAATCACTTGATTAACTCTAATTCTCATTTAATCTTAATTAAATAATAACTAGTTACTTTATTAACACTAACTTTACTTAATTATCATTTAATATCACATAAATAATAATTAAATAGTTAATTACATTTAATTTTATATGTAATTAATTTGCTAACTATTTAATGGCTTTAAATAATTATTTTTAATAATTAATCATTTCCACTTATTTACGATTATGCCATTCTCGCCTACAATTTTTCAGATTTGGCGTCCTTTACGGAAACACTTGTAAAGCGAAATGTACAACTCGGAATTAAGTTCCGTCGGAGGTGTTGGATTCGTAACTTCTTAAGATACAGTTTTCATTTATCAAACACTCAATTTGGAGTTGTTTTGAGTTCGGAAATTTGGACCGAAGTGGCTGATCAATTTTGGTTTTTTCTAGCTTGACCCTCTTGTACTAAAACAATTATAACTTTTTCGTTTTAAAACGTTTTTGAGCGATTCTTGAGCCCACGCAAAGCTAACTTCCGAGACTACAACTTTTGTTCTTGGACCATCTTCAAATTCCAAGCACAAAATTTTAGAAATTCCGTCTAAAGGGACTGACCCGAGTTGGTTAGACAGTTTTGATGCGACTACTTTGAATGGTCATAACTCTTTGCTCCGAAGTCGGAATTAGTCCGTTCCGGAGTCTATGGAAAGATTATGCAGAGTACTATAACATATCAAAAACCCAGAATTTTTAGGGCAACTTAGCTAATCTTGAAATTTCTGTTTAGGGCAGCAGTCACTAGTTTTTTTAAGCTTTAAAAACTGTTTTACTTTTCTTTCATTGATCAAGCTTTCTCAACATAGATCCACATATATATACATGATACCCACAATAACTTCATGATCTAACCTTTTCATAAGGTTAACCCAACAGGTTCATACAATTTCATGGATCAAAAATAAAAGTGCAAAGCTATATAAAACTTTAACTAAATCTAGAAAAAAAAACTTTTTCTTTACCTTTTCTTTTTGCAATCCTTCTTGATCCTTCAAAGTGGCTTAGGAATTTAGAGTATATGAGATTCAAGACCCTCCCCTCCCACACTTGAAGCTGCCGAATATAAGGGTCTCTCTCTCTCACTATATTTTTGCTTTGCTAGCTCTCTTGAAAATAAAAGATAAAATGAACTAAAGGTGGGTGTTTTACCAAATGTGTAAAGGTTATGTTATTTGATGATTAAGTGTAGATATACCATGTATATCTATCCTAATCTTCCAATATCTCACCCTTAGATTGCTTGCACACATGCTAAAATTGTTGGCTAGCTCACAAAGTGACACATAACTTGGAGTAGGTAGATTATTACCAAGTTTTTGAACAAGTTAAGAAATTACTTTCTTTCTCCCCATATTGCCCTTGATGGGCCGGCTATACTCCCCCATTGCCTCCCAATTTTTGGCTTTTGTTTTAATTACTTACTTACTTATCCAATGACTACAAAGCCCCTCCTTAGTGGTTCAAAGATTGGGTCTTATTTAATTCATTTGGATTAGTATTATACTAATTTGGGCTATTAGAAATCAAGCTTAATCAAATTAATTATTTTCATTGTTGGGACACTAGCTAATTAAATTATTGGGCTCCCACATGTGATGGTTAATATATACCATCTAATAACTCAAGTCCACTATCAATTAATTTGAGTGGGCTTGATAAATAAACCGATAGGGTTAGATTAATTAATTCATTCATTAACATTCAAGTCCATCCTTAAATAATTGGGCTTGATTATTTAAATAAATTGAGCTAGTCCTCTAGTACTTTACTGATTAGACTATTACATAATCTTTTTCTTAATTTCAAAATGTCTAGCATTCTCATTTAATTTCTTTACATTACTTAAAAATTTTAAATCAAATCGTATAGGTTCTTTAATTTTTTTTTAATTAATCCTCTATTTTCACTCTAGGTTTTAAACTTTAACCTTTAATTTTAATTATTTAAGATTTTATTAATCTTACAAATTCTCGGGTTGTCACATAAGATGCCAATAACCATCTAGAATTGAGACTCATAAATATAATATATCTGCACTAACTATAAAGAATTATGTTTCCCTTCTCTTAACAAGCCATGGTCCAACCGAATGACCTGATATAATTACTACTATAATGAATTACCAAACAAATACCTACAATGTTATATCAGTACCAAACAAGGACTGCTAATGCCATGACATAGCTAAAAAAGCTCTAAATTCTCATTTAAAGTAAAAATGTATCAAGCATTCTAAGTTTCAAAATACATCCTAATAATATATACCATACGTTTACAGTTTCAAATTCACTTTTCAATATAATTACTACTACATTGATTTGTGAATTTGACTACATCCACAAAATATACCAAACTATCCATAAAATTAAGCTGTGAAGCACTACCTAATCATGTGCAAAACAATCTTCTCCCAAAATACAAGTGTAACCATGTACATCCATCGTTAACTCGAGGCTTTCTACATGTACCTGCTCACATAAGAAGCCCAGCACTCCTGGAAAATATATACCCATGGTTAGATCATAGAATATTTATCTTGCTTCAAGTTTTGCAAGGGAAAAAGCAGCAACAACAAAGCTTGAGATGGCTTCAAGTCTACAACCAATGAATTTATAAGATATCAAAACAAAGCTACCATCGTTCAACTTGCAGTGATATTATATCAAATGAAATACAAAAAATGAGGGGAAGCTAATGGCCACTAAACAGCTCCCAGTAGCAGATACACGTGGTAAGTCGCATAATAGAAAATGTATTTTATCCGTTTAGATCTTCGTAAATGAGGGGTAACTGTCGATGCCGGGCGGAAAATCAAGTCCTCGGTCTCCCTTTCGTTGAAGGAGGAGGTCTCTTTTTTCTCTTTTGGAGTTGTTTGCCCTCGTCTCTTGTCCATGGGACGAGAGAGGAGTGCCCCGATTTCCTTATTTTATTCTTTTCCCTTTCGCTTTCGCTATCGCTTTGTCTTTGGGGTTCCTTTTTAAAGGGTGAATTTCATAAGAAACCGGTACCGACATATGTGTCGACGATTTTGAAATATTGATTTTATTGATTGGACAGACTGAGACAGAGTCGCCAGTTGGTATTTTGAAAATGGATATACCAACTCATCCGAGTTTTAATAGTTTTTCGCAAGATGGTCCAATGTGTGACTCTTTGAATTGTTCTTGAAACTCGAGATTCGTGGAATCCGGGGGCTAGGTTAAGCGGGGGGAAGGTGTTAGGAATCCCCCGACTCCCGTGCAAGCACGGTACCGCATCTTATTGATTTTCTTATGCAAAAAGTGTGTGTGTGTGTGTTTGATTTTGAAAGCTTTATTAGTAGGTTTCTAAGTCTTTTTGGTGACTTAAAAGTAGTGTTGTACCTCTTTTGCGCTTAGGTACGAAGGATTTGATTTAATCAAAAGTTCATTTTTAGCAACATATATGAATTGAAATGAGGTTTTAGAAAGTAAGGTTTTCAAATCCTTTGCCCGACTAGAAATCGAGCACTTCGATACTTCCTTTTATTCTTTACGTTAATTACGTGATCTATCCCGAATCGCTTTATTTCATCAAAAGCTCTTTGTGATTTTTTCTTTGAGAAATCATTTTGATGATATGCATTCTAAAGCGTTAAGAAAGTTCGGATCATCATCGGGCATAAAAGCCATCTCGATGAATTGAGCTCCCGCAATGAAAGTTTTTACTATCACGGGATCTTGAATCCGAGCTCTCGAGACTAACCCCTCAAATTCATTTTCAAGATCCAAATATTACATGTACATCAATATTTACGGTATTTAAAGCATTTACAACGTAAAAACCGATCCATCGTGGGAATCAAGTTGGATCCATTCGGGGATCTCGACACCGGGATTCCTAGGCTCACATGATTTATACAATATTACGTATACATAACGTCCACGGCTTTGATACTAAGTGATTTCATCGCTCAAAGTCACCGTTCACGCCGATTCGAACCCCCTTTTACCTCTAAATATAGATTTAAGGCTATACGGGTTAACCGGGACGATTCAAAAATGAAAAATCCATAGATATACCACGGATCTAAGCCGTTATAGCTCCCGGGTTAAATCTTCATGCTTAATAACCTCTCAGGAGCTAGATTAGGCTTAGATTGAGGTATATCTAG
Organism: Panax stipuleanatus; assembly: GCA_020205555.1. Taxonomy (NCBI): domain Eukaryota; kingdom Viridiplantae; phylum Streptophyta; class Magnoliopsida; order Apiales; family Araliaceae; genus Panax; species Panax stipuleanatus. Next base: position 53,306,794 of record CM035116.1, on the reverse strand, counting down.
CTTCCGAAGACTATATACAACGTATCAAGCACAAAATAACAGGTAAAAATGTAAAAACTACCAACTATTACACGATATGCTTAAAATACAACAAGTATAGCTAGATTCAAACAAGATACTTCATTAATCTATCATTTGAACATAGTTTACAAAGAAACCGAAGCTAAAAGTGCGTTATTTCACCTTGGGGGACGCGTGAACAAGCGTTTTGACTCCCTGGATGAAGTAAGAACACTAAGACGGCTTCAAGTATGTATTAAGTGGGATGATTGAGCTTCAAATATGTGAAGAAGAGTTCCACCCGAGCCTCCTTCTCTATAGAAACTCTCTCTCTCTCTAAACATGTATCTCTCTTTTTTCTAAATGAACTAAGATGGGGGTTTATAATCTGTCCCGGGTAGCCTCATACATGTATGCGGCCAGCCGCATACATGGTCAAGGCTACCCAAGTGAGACCCCCCCCGGCTTGGTTATTGCTCCTTCGGTCTTGATTCGGCAGAAGCTAACGTCCGCCGTTTGATCTTTCGGACCGTCTTTGACGAACGCAGCGAGATAAGATCGAATCTGACTGAATTAGGATTTGGGAAGTTGATACTCGTAGCTGAGATACCTTCCAGGTCCAGATATCAGTCCGCATGCTTATCTCTTGATGGTACGTCGTTCGAGGTTTGCTGAGGTGGTTGTCGATGATCACTGTCTCAGCTCGTCGATCTTCGATCGGGTTGCGGTATGTTCAGACTTCATTGGTCCTCTTCACCATTCCCGGGGTTGTCTCCGAGATTAGCGGGATCTTTTGCCCCTACTTCGGGGTAGTCTCCGAAGTAAAATGACGCTTTTACCCTCCTGCAGGGTTAGTACGACAAAAGCAAAATTTCGAGTGTCTACAAATGCCCCTCTTTGTCATGTTTATGCAATGTAATGGAATGAACACGACAAAGATTTAATAGACACGAAGAATATATGACAAGGTATATCTGATGATGCAATGTCATGTATAATCGATGAAATGATGTGTGAGATGTATAAAAGGGTTACTTCCCCGGCCGGGGAATTTAAGGGTTACTTCCCCGGCCGGGGAATTTAAGGATTACTTTGTCGCGGTTGAGTCGATTTGCGTTGAATTGTAATCAACGGATTGCGCCATCGGGGTCATGTCGATGATTTCACTAGTTTGTAGCCAACGGATTCATTATCAGGGTTGAGTTGATTCCGTCACTGGGTTGTGGCCAACGGATTACATCATCGGGGATTTGCCGATCTGCGTAGGGTTGTAGCCAATGGATTACACCATCGGGGATTTGCCGACCTGCATAGGGTTGTAGCCAACGGATTACACCATCGGGGATTTGCCGACCTTCACTGGTTAGTAGCCAACGGATTACATTCATTGGGGATTTGCCGACCTGCGTAGGGTTGTAGCCAATGGATTACACCATCGGGGATTTGCCGACCTTCACTGGTTTGTAGCCAACGGATTACATTCATCGGGGATTTGCCGATCTACGTAGGGTTGTAGCCAACATATTACATCATCAGGGATTTGCCGACCTGCGTAGGGTTGTAGCCAACAGATTACATCATCGGGGATTTGCCGACCTTCACTGGTTTGTAACCAACGAATTACATTCATCGGGGATTTGCCTATCTAAGTAGGGTTGTAGCCAACGGATTACATTCATCGGGGATTTGCCGATCTGCGTAGGGTTGTAGCCAACCGATTACACCATCGGGGATTTGCCGATGCCTTCACTGATTCATTGTCGGTGGATTACATCGTCGGGGTCAAGCCGACGCCTTCACTGATTCATTGTCAGTGGATTACATCGCCGGGGTCAAGCCGACGCCTTCACTGATTCATTGTCGGTGGATTTCATAGTCGGGGTCAAGCCGACGCCTTCACTAATTTGTTGTCGGTGGATTTCATCGTCAGGGTCAAGCCGACGCCTTCACTGATTCGTTGTCGGTGGATTTCATCGTCGGGGTCAAGCCGACGCCTTCACTGATTCGTTGTCGGTGGATTACATCGTTGGGGTCAAGCCGACGCCTTCACTGATTCATTGTCGGTGGATTACGTCGTCGGGGGTCGAGCCGACTGATTTTCTGGTTTTTCGGCGTTCAACGTCGGGTTGTCTGATCTTCGCCGAACTTCTGCTGTTTCAGAGGATTTTTCAAGGTTTTCGGGGTTTCAAACTGTCCCGGAAAGGCATCATTTTTCCTAATGTGACCATTCTGAACCCAAAAGAACATATTTTGTGCATCGTGTTACCAAACGAAATGCCGCGGGACCCACTTAAGGTAGCCGCATACATGGTTGTGGCTAGAGCAACCATGGTCAAGGCTACCCGTGATTGAGCTTATACCCTCGGGAGGCCTCATTTTCACCCATTCCATTCGGGTTTCTTGTCATTTCTCTCTAAAAACTGAGTTTTTTCTTCATTTCTGCTCGATTTTGGCTTGATTTGGAGCGATCCGTCACCTTACATTCCTTTTTCAGACTACAGGTAACGTCTAGACTCTGTTCTTTCGTGTTTTCCTTGGTGAAAATGCGTGTTTCCTTTTTTAAAGGCAATATATCCAACATGTGTGCATGTATAGATATATAAATGTGTTTATGATGTAATGCATGCGTACAGATCATCTTATGGACCGTATGAATGCAAAATATTGTCATTTATCAGTTAATCTAGACATACATTATATATGTGTTAGAATAACAATTGAAATTGAAGTTTGCATGCTTGGTTGTGATGATGTACCCTCATAGGGTGATTTAATACATGCTTCGGGCATGTGGATAGTCTGTTTTATAAAGAAGACTTTGGCAAAATTTTTCATGAACCAAATGTCCGGGTCATAGATACATTATAGATGTACTAAGATGCATATGACATACACATTTAATGACACATGTAAGATATACATGATGTGATGATCATATTTTATGGGTTTAATTTGAAATTTGCAAATGGTAAGAATATACCTGACTTGGCTTTAATTCCTACGAACTCATTGTTCAGACATGGATCCTGAGGAGCTTAGTCGTGCCACTGAACGGCCGATTTCATCGGAAGTTCGCCGGCGTAGGACCCCCTCTGAGGTTCCGGTTCTACGTATTAGCCGACGGGTGCAGCGTTTGACCTAGCCAGCTCGCTTGTCGGCTGGGGAGGATCAGCCACTCCTGGACGAGGACATTCCCGAGCATGAGGTTCTGCCTCCACTTCCTACTGCGCCTAGATTTCTTTTGGGCATTGAGGTAGAGGTCCCAGATTTGCTGGGTACGGATTTGAGCCACCATCCGTCCATTCACTTGCAGGCGAATGAGGTATGGGATTAATTAGTTTTTTTTTGTTTTTCTTTCTGACATAGACGGGTTTTCTTAACCTTGACGTCGTACAGGTGCCAGAGTTTACCCAGCTGAGGGGTAACTGCTTCAGTACCTAAGCTCTGCATCAGTCGCTACATCTCGAGTACAGAGAGATCGTAGATTCTTGGGGATTCGGGGCCTTCTTCACCATTGTTCCCCGTCGTTGCCCTGGGGGCTATTTGCAGGCTTTGGGTGAGAGATGGTTTCACCAGAGTCAGTCCCTGTATCTATTGGATTGTGAGGTGATGATGACTCCAATGGATTGGAGGTACATCACTGGCTTGGAGTTTACCGAGGATAGGGTGCCCTTGGAGCCGTCTATCACCGGGGTTGCTGTGCGTGCCTTCCTAGGGTTTTCTCCTCAGGAGCGAGCCTTCAAGGCTCGTAGTATTCGATCAGGACGTATGGGCGTTGATTCAGCTCGAGGCACCTTGCAGCAGGAGTTGCCTGTTGATTTGGCAAAGAGAGATCGCATCTTGCGGCGTCTGTTCCTGACCATCATGAGGGGTTGTTTCATAGCGAATAATTCCTCCACTGTGCCCTTCAACATGGTAGGGGATGTTCGATATGTAGACCGTATTGGGGACTACGATTGGGGGTCATTCACATTCGTTCTTTTCCTGCATGGGATGCGACTGCGATCCGAGGGAGTTACCGACGCCTGGGTCGGATTTTTCCCGTTTCTTCTGGTAAATCTTTTTGACCGAATTTCATTTATTTGCCTTTTGATTGATTTCTCTTTTCCCACAACTGATGGAGGGTTTGTTTGAATTGACAGTTCTGGGCTTGTGAGAGGCTTCCCTATCTTCGCCCTACCTCTGTCTTAGGCTTGGATACTTATCCCCGGGGAAGTAGATGGCATCAGTCTACTCTGTCTGAGGTCCCGGTCGCGGAGGACTTTGCCCATGCCCGTCTTTAGTTGGAGACGTTGCTTGCTAGAGACATATTGTGGACCCCATATTCTGGAGAGCACTTGGCCGAGGGATTTGAGGATGGTGTGCCGACAGGGCCAGTGTTCTATTTATCGACTCATCGAATTCCATTCCTTTTTGATGGAGGTTGGAAGCTCTACCTTGGAGAGCGCGCTATTCGATGCATGACTGGGGAGATTCGCTTGCCGTATCTTCCTCCAGCCCAGCGCTTTTGGTCTCTGACTTCATCAGTTGCATCGATTCCCACCTTGGGGTTTGATGGTTTCCTCTTGTTTGAGGGTCCGATCTCTTCGGCAGACTTTATCGCTTAGTGGGTACGGCGCACGATAGGAGCTCAGACCCGGGCTACCCAGTTCTTGGGCGATCTGGTTCCAGGATCCCTTATGATGAGGGACTTGATATCGTGTTTTCAGGAGCCGTCTCATCAGGATCAGATTGCTGCCTTAAGACTTCAGTTGGAGGAGTTGTCGGCCTTTTGTAGTTACAATGGCTTGGACCCGTCCTTGGCTCACACTTTTGCTTCTCGGGGTCATGAGGCTAGACCGTCAAGCGGTGGTGGCTCCCATGGTGCTGGACCCTCAGGTTTTGGTGGCTTCCAGGATAGAGATGTTCCCTTCACCGTTCCCCCGGATACACAGGAGACACCTTATCGGCCTAATCAGCAGGATGCACCCACTCCAGGTAGACGACCTCAGATTGATCAGTTTGATGAAACCCTCACCTTCTTGGATGATTTTGATGAGGGGGCGAGTCCATAGGTCCTCTGTTAGTCATTGGGCATTTGTGCCCCAATATCCTGTACTTTTTATTTTTAGTTTTCACATGTATCATAGGTATGACAGTGATGTTTATGAAACTAATGTACTTGGCAGATATTTATGTATGATGCTTCTTATTTATTCATCACACATGCTGTTTTATCATTAGTATGATGCATGCTTCAGATATATTTAAATGATTAGATAGAGATTGACCCCTGTATGGTCTTATTGACATAGGTTTTATAGATGTCATCCTCTGCAGTGGTACGTTTGGACCACCTTCTTGCTAGCCATATAGCTACCAGCTTGAGGGTTTGGTATGACCAGCTGCCATCCATCGATCGTATCGATGTCAGCCGCATGTTGGGCCACTCCATGTCTTTACTGTCCTTCCAGATTTCGAAGGAATTTGTTGCTGGGATACTTAGGTATTGGACTCCTGAGCATCATGTCTTCCGATTCGGCTCAACCGAGTTGACTCCTACATTGGAGGAGTATAGTCGCATTTCAGGACTGTCGATAGAGGGGGCATGTGCTCGAGTGGCTTTGGGCCATATGCGCCGCCAGTTCATGACGATGACTGGATTGAGGAGAGGAGTTGTGATGGCTGAGGTGGGTGGTAGCCACATCATCTCCATGGACTTTATGTTTAGGCATTTTGCTTCCACGGATAGCTTCGCTATTTATCACAGTGACTTCGCCATTTCGTCGGAGCGCTGGTACGTTGCCCGCGTGGATGCCTTGGTTATGTGCCTCGTAGCTTATCTATACATGCCATTTTATACCGATCATCTGGATGTGGCGATGTCGGTGGGTGTTAGGGCTCTTCGAGAGGACTTTACTATATTGCCCCTTATCCTGACAGAGACATTGATTTCAGCCTCTATCTGCCATGACGCTGGTGATCAGGAGTTCAGAGGTAGTCCAGTGCTTTTATACATCTGGTTGGTGACGCACCTCCGACCGATAGGGCGGCTTCGCCGTCATGGTTTCTATTTTGGACATGGCTTGTCTCAGGTTTATTCATATTGCACGACTTCTTGCGTCGATGAGGCGTCCTGAACTTCATTTCTGGGTGCCATGGAGGAGCCTTTTGCTATAGTCATGTATTCTGGGTACTGCTCCTTTATGAGTTTCACCACCCATGTCGCTGACCTGGATTTCCTCCCCTTGGCGGGTTTGAGGCGTGTGACGACCTATCATCCTCTGGCGGTGATGGGTCAGTTTGATCAGTACCAGGAGGTCCATGCATTTGAGGGGATTGAGGATTATCGATTTCCCATCTGCTTAGTTACCGAGGCTGATTTGGCTCGAGTTTATGGGTTCTGGTCTCATCGACAGACAATAGAGTTTAGAGATTGCCATCCGAGCCGCTCTGCAGAGTATTCAGCTTGGCTTGAGTCGAATTTGGCACCAGAGACCGCAGATCAGGTTGGTACAGGATCTTTATCTGATGACGATGGTTGGGTTTGTACGAAAACGTGATGCAATCAAATTGCAAAAATTAGCGAAAGCATGGTATATCAGAGTTTAAAAAAATTTCTACAAAACCATTACCCGGATCATCCTTTATGCAAATTATTATTTAAAACGATAAATAAGAAGTTATAAAATCATACCATTGTAGAACGAAGCTTCCACAGGTACGAGTTCAACTCCTTGTTCTTCGAGATCTCCTTGAATTTTCGGGTTAGATTCCTTCCTTTGATCAACGTTAGCCACCCAAGTGTTTGGCCTCTAGAGGTGATCCACCAAGGAAGATGAATTATCAAGAAGGAGGGTGTTTGGCTAAACCTTAGTTTTCTATCATCTATAGAAAAGGAGTATTCTCCAACAATTGGAATTTCATCAATCTCAATATCTATTATAAGACTCCTCTTATATAGATATTGGTCAACCCTTTTAATCCTATTAGACATTGGATTTCTTTTAATTAATTAAACTCCTTTAATTAATTTAGGCTTCCCATCACATGGGAATAATTAATTAAATTCATTTAATTAATTTGTCTCCTAATCTTATTAGGAATAAATGAGAGTACTAATATTAAATTAATTACTAAACTCCTTTAGAAATTAATATAATAATAATTGTAATAATATTAATAAGACTCATCTTATTAATTTATATTTAATATTTCCAAAATATTAAATAATAAACATTAAGCTATTGAATTTATTCTATCACTATAGATTAAATTAATTATACTTAATGCATTATTACGATTATGCCATTACCTTCTTAAATAATTATTCTTCCTATTATGGTGTGACCCTTTAGGTTCTCTATATTAAACCGGTTGTGAATAAATCAATTAGAACAATTCTAATCTTATTTAAATAAATAAATTAAACTAATAATCTATTTAAATAAATAATATTTATTCTACAATAGGGATAAGCCTCCCTAGCGATCAACGACTTTCCAGATAATATAGATTTTAACATTAATCATAAAAGAACCTATGAGTAAATAGTTACCATACAATTCAATCCTTCCACCATACAATGTCCCAATTAAATATAAGACATGAATTTACTGTCAAGTCTTATTTTATTTAATTATATGTATTTCGATTAGAAAATGCACAACTCCAAATAATGCAAATTAGAAACTCCTTTCTAATTTCATTTTACCTTGGCCAAGGATTCTTGGGTTGTCATTTAACGAATCACATAGGACATATCTCCTCTTTTACTAGATGTGGTAGATTCTTTATTGATCATTCATTATCTCCATATGTAACTCATTATACCCAAGCATACCCTTTTATATACCCTAAAGGACTTTAAGGAACAAGTCAAAGTATAATTCATTACATACAAGATGCTATGATGATCTCAAGTCCAAGGATCACTTGTACTACTATCACATTAGGAATTCTTATTGACAGGCGAGTAAAACTCCATTAGGTATTCCATAGCGAGTCACGTTCAGTGAACTTATTCTCCAATAAGCACCTACATACTTGCTTTAGTGTCTCCACACAAATGATCATGAGATCAATCATCCTCATCCAATGAGCAAGCAACATATATACCAATCTATCCGGATTTACTAATCTCCTTTTTAGTAATCCCACGATTGGGAACTATTTTAGTTTTAGAGCTTTCTAAGAATTTAGATCTCATTAGCATGATCATCATCATGATTCTAAAAGCATTGCTTAAAACTATGGGTTATTTACATATTATAAAAACAGCACAATGTAGATAATTAAATGCCTTTAATAAATGAATATTTTATTAATAAATAAATAAGATTGTTTACAAAGTACGTGCTTTATCATTATACATGATTGGCTAGTATGCACACTACTATCAATCTCCCGCTTGCACTAAAGTCAATCGCCATGGTATCTCATACCCATCTTCTCTAAGTGACGATCAAACTGCTGTTGTGTTAAAGCTTTAGTAAATGGATCTGCAATGTTGTCTTGAGAGTCTACACGCTCCAAGGTGACGTCTCCTCTTTCAATGATCTCCCTGATCAAGTGAAATCGCCGCAACACGTGTTTAGATTTTTGATGAGACCTTAGTTCCTTAGCATGTGTAACTGCTCCTGTGTTGTCACAGTAAATGGGAACTGCTTCTCCAATGCTAAGAACCATACCAAGTTCAGTTATGAACTTCTTCATCCAAACAACTTCCTTTGCAGCTTCACTTGCAGCTATATACTCTGCCTCTGTCACTGAATCAGCAACTGTTTGCTGCTTGGAACTCTTCCAACTCACTGCACCTCCGTTCAAGGTAAAAACATACCCCGAAACAGATTTACTGTCATCTTGGTCCGTTTGAAAACTTGAGTCTGTGAAGCCCTCGAGTTTTAATTCAGACCCACCGTAGACAAGAAAAATATCCTTAGTCCTTCTCAAGTATTTTAGGATATCCTTCACTGCCTTCCAGTGCTCTTCTCCTGGATTCGACTGGTATCTGCTCGTTACACTAAGTGCATGAGCAACATCCGGTCTAGTACATATCATACCGTACATGATAGATCCTATTGCAGAAGCATAAGGGATCTTACTCATACGGGCTCTCTCCTCAGGTGTCTTTGGGGCCTGTTTCTTGGAGAGATGTATTCCATGGCTCATCAGCATGAGACCTCTTTTGGAATCTTCCATGCTAAATCTCTTTAGCATTGCATCAATGTACGTTCCTTGGGATAAACCAAGCATCCTTTTAAATCTATCTCTATAGATCTTTATCCCCAAAATATAGGATGCTTCTCCCAAGTCCTTCATGGAGAAGTGTTTAGATAACTAGATTTTAATCGATTGTAGCAAAGGAATGTCATTCCCTATCAGTAATATATCATCAACATATAATACAAGGAATGAAACTGCGCTCCCACTAACCTTCTTGTACACACATGGTTCATCGTTGTTTTTTGATAAAATCAAACTCTTTGATTGTCTCATCAAAACGAATGTTTCATTTACGAGAAGCTTGCTTCAATCCATAAATGGATCGTTGCAGCTTACAGACTTGATTTGTTCCAACCTTTGAAACAAATCCCTTTGGGTGTGTCATATACACATCCTCCTCAAGTTTCCCATTGAGGAAGGCCGTTTTCACGTCCATCTGCCAGATCTCATAGTCGTTATAAGCTGCAATCGCAAGCAAAATCCGAATAGACTTGAGCATAGCTACTGGTGAAAAGGTTTCATCATAGTCAACTCCCTGTCTTTGTTTGAAACCTTTTGCAACCAGTCGGGCCTTATAGGTCTCTACCTTGACGTCCGCTCCAGTCTTTCTTTTAAAGACCCATTTACACCCAATAGGCTTAATGCCTTCAGGTGGTGAAACCAAAGTCCATACTTTGTTTTCATACATGGAGTCCATTTCGGATTTCATAGCTTCAAGCCATTTTCCTGAGTCTTTATTACTCATAGCCTGTTCGTAATTCAATGGATCATCATCATTCATGATGTGTACCTCATCGTCATCCTCTATAACGAATCCATACCTCTCAGGTATCTTCGGTACTCTTCCAGATTTACGAACAGAGTGTCGTATAGTAGGTTCTTCTACTTGGTCAGGTACCTGACTTTGATCCGTGGTAATTTGTGGTTCTTGAACTTCTTCAAGATATATCTTACTCCCACTGACCCCTTCATGGATAAACTCCTTTTCCAAGAAGGCAGCATGTTTCGCAACAAACACCTTTTGATCAGTTGGATGATAGAAATAATACCCTAAAGTTTCTTTAGGGTATCCCACAAATCTACACTTATCGAATTTAGTCTGTAGCTTATCATTTTCAAACTTTTTGACATAAGCTGGGCAACCCCAAGTCTTAACATGCTTAAGATTTGGTTTCCTCCCCTTCCACATCTCATATGGAGTCTTTGGGATGAATTTGGTAGGTACCTTGTTAAGTAGGTATGCAGCCGTTTCTAGAGCATATCCCCAGAAAGAAATTGGAAGGTCGGTAAAACTCATCATGGATCGAACCATGTCCAACAATGTTCGATTTCTCCTTTCAGATACTCCATTTAACTGTGGTGTACCTAGAGGAGTCCATTGTGAGATTATACCATTTTCTTTGAGACAATTAAGAAACTCACAGCTTAAGTATTCTCCACCTCGATCTGATCGAAGTATCTTTATACTCTTGCTCGTTTGTTTCTCTACTTCACTTCTGAACTCTTTGAACTTTTCAAATGATTCTGACTTGTATTTTATTAAATACACATATCCAAATCTTGAGTGATCATCAGTGAAAGTAATAAAATAAGAATACCCACCCCGTGCACTTGTTGTTATAGGTCCACAAACGTCTGTGTGAATCAATGCCAACAACTCTGTAACTCTTTCTCCTTTTTCACTAAAAGGAGATTTAGTCATTTTATCTATGAGACAAGATTCATAAGTTGGATATGATTCATAATCAGATAACTCAAGGAGCCCATCTTTATGCAACTTGGATAATCTTGTTTCATTGATATGACCGAGTCTACAGTGCCACATGTAGATATAATTAATATCATCTCTTTTCCTTTTCTTAGTTTGGTCAATTTGAAAAATATTTTCTTGTAAGTCAAGTGTATAAAGTGCATTTCGCAAATTTCCAACACCATATAAAACATCGTCTTTATAAATAGAACAACTATTGTTCTTTATAACAACGTTAAATCCTTCCATATCCAATACAGAAATTGAAATAATATTTTTAATAATATTCGGAACATAATAACAATTATTAAGATAAATGGACTTGCCCGAAGGCATTGCTAAATAATAAGTTCCTACAGCTAATACAGCAACCTTTGCTCCATTCCCCACTCGTAGGATCACCTCATCATTGTTCAGCTTTCTACTTCTGACCAGTCCCTTCACATTATTACATATGTGAGAACCACAGCCGGAATCCAATACCCAAGTAGAATTTTGACTTTCTGAAAAATTAATTTCAATCATGAACAAACCTTGATTGGAAGTCGAAGCTTCTCCAAGCTTCTTCTTTGCCAGAAACTTCTTGCAGTTCCTCTTCCAATGACCAGACTCGTTGCAATGGAAGCACATTCCTTTGCTAGCTGGATCAGATTTCTTTTGTTCCTTTATGTTCACTTTGCCCTTGGTCATCCGAGATCTGAAGAGCTCCTTAGATATCTCATATCTAGCAGTCCTACTTTGTTCACCATACAACTCCTTGAGGTGAATCAACATAGTAGGAGCATCTATGTTTTCGTGCTGACGCTGAAGCTCGTTATTCATGGATGCGAGCATGATGCATTGAGCCACAGATGCATCATCTTGCCACTTTACAATGGTGGCAATCTCTTCCTCAGAGGCTGTTTCTGGAACAGTTCCAGGGACAGGTGAGTTTAGGACATAAGAAATCTTTTCAGCAGTGAGAACTATTCTCAGATTTCTTAGCCAGTCCATATAATTCGGCCCGGTAAGCTTATTAGCATCAAGTATGCTTCGCAGTGAAATTAGTGATTTTGACATTTTTAAAATTCTGCATGTGAAAAACAATATTTTAGCAAACATTCATTTTATTAATTTTGCATACCAAAATAAATTTAGGTCTTTATTTTAAATTGGTATCTCCCACTATTTTTATCAAACTATATTACCCTCACTTATATAGTTTGGCAACATCTAATTAAAGATTTGCTAGTGAGAATAAGGATCCCATTTCAAATGTATATAACCTTGTGGATAGCACAACAAGCGATATACAAATAAATAGGTAGACAACTCTTGTCAATTACATCACTATATAACTCCTTTTATTTTGCCTCTTAAATCATAATGGTCAAGTGTGTGCACATCCGAACTAAAATGATTTAAGTTAAGTCCAGCCTAGCACTTCCATAAATTCAAAAAAAAAAAATATTCGTCCTTGTGGATAGCACAACAAGACTAGATCGTTCAATTTTTTTGATAAGCATCAAATGTGATTAATTAACATCTTAAATATGCAATACTCTCCTTGTGGATAGCACAACAAGCTCATATTAAATATTTAATACTCTATTAATTTATCATGCTAGAAGGCGACGTTCGATATTCTAAATATCATTTGAACGCTTCGGACTTAATATTATTTCTTTGAGGGGTTTGTTATTATTTATCTCATCTTGTTTTGCGCGCATACACGCACACACACACACACACACACACACACACACACATATATATATATATATATATATATATATATATATATATAAAATACGCGTCATTTTATTAAATATGCGAAGCATGTTTGCATAAAATATAATATATATAATATTTAGCATGCAATATAGAATACTATATTCTACCCGGATTGATTATGGACTTTTATTCTAGTTTGGTTCACTAGAGCCACCAAGTGAACCAAAAGGTCAAACCTAGAAGTGCAAGAATTTAAATTTAAATATAACTATTACATTTAAACCCGGGCTCCATACAAACGGGTCTTCACGCGCTCCTTGCTCATTGGTCTCCAATTTCTTCAAGATAATTCTAACTATTTCTATTACATTAAACTATTTAATTTAAATAGAAACCTTGATCAGCAGTCAAGGGGAAGTACATAGGAGGGAGATAGAATTTTACAACAAGAAAAAAAATAATTAGAGAAGACGAGGTACACAGACCCCATTTAATAAAACCCATTCATTCAAGCATTCAACTAAAATAATATCCAATCACATTGGTCAAATAGTCCATAATCAATCCCCATTTATTATCATACATATCACTATATATATCAATAAATAAATATTCATCTCATGAATTAAAACATTCCATATATATATGAGTATCATTTAATGGGCAATTTTAAATTGCATGAAATCCAATTTCAAGATTAAAATAAACTCTTTATTTTAATTATAAAATTATTTAGAATATAATATATAAATATATATATATATTTGATATTACCGTATATATTATATATATTTATATAACGAATCAGGTTATATATATATATAATATAAATTCACATTTATTTTTTAAAAAGAAGTCACCTTCTTTTATTAAAAGAGTCCTGCAGGTTTATTAAAAGAGTCCTTTCCTGATGGGTCACCTTCTTTTTGGAGTAAGAAAAAGACAACACCTTTTCTTTGCAGAATTCAAGATTAGCACCCCAAAAAAAAAATTTGTGATTCGTCCCAAAAAAAAAAGGCGTCATTTTTTTTTCTTAAAAAAAATAATTTTATACAATAAAATTATGCCTAATAAATTATTTTAGATACATACTCATATGTATATGAAATCAAAAATAAATTAATAATTGTATAATGGTTTGGCTCTGATACCACTGTTGAGTTTGTACGAAATCGTGACGCAATCAAATTGCAAAAATTAGCGAAAGCATGGTATATCAGCGTTTAAAAAAATTTCTACAAAACCATTACTCGGATCATCCTTTATGCAAATTATTAATTTAAAACGATAAATAAGAAGTTATAAAATCATACCATTGTAGAACGAAGCTTCCACAGGTACGAGTTCAACTCCTTGTTCTTCGAGATCTCCTTGAATTTTCGGGTTAGATTCCTTCCTTTGATCAACGTTAGCCACCCAAGTGTTTGGCCTCTAGAGGTGATCCACCAAGGAAGATGAATTATCAAGAAGGAGGGTGTTTGGCTAAACCTTAGTTTTCTATCCTCTATAGAAAAGGAGTACTCTCCAACAATTGGAATTTCATCAATCTCAATATCTATTATAAGACTCCTCTTATATAGATATTGGTCAACCCTTCTAATCCTATTAGACATGGGATTTCTTTTAATTAAACTCCTTTAATTAATTTAGGCTTCCCATCACATGGGAATAATTAATTAAATTTATTTAATTAATTTGTTTCCTAATCTTATTAGGAATAAATGAGAGTACTAATATTAAATTAATTACTAAACTCCTTTAGAAATTAAAATAATAATAATTATAATAATATTAATAAGACTCCTCTTATTAATTTATATTTAATATTTTCAAAATATTAAATAATAAACATTAAGCTATTGAATTTATTCTATCACTATAGATTAAATTAATTATACTTAATGCATTATTACGATTATGCCATTACCTTCTTAAATAATTATTCTTCCTATTATGGTGTGACCTTTTGGTTTCTCTATATTAAACCGGTTGTGAATAAATCAATTAGAACAATTCTAATCTTATTTAAATAAATAAATTAAACTAATAATCTATTTAAATAAATAATATTTATTCTACAATAGGGATAAGCCTCCCTAGCGATCAACGACTTTCCAGATAATATAGATTTTAACATTAATCATAAAAGAACCTATGAGTAAATAGTTACCATACAATTCAATCCTTCCACCATACAATGTCCCAATTAAATATAAGACATGAATTTATTGTCAAATCTTATTTTATTTAATTATATGTATTTCGATTAGAAAATGCACAACTCCAAATAATGCAAATTAGAAACTCCTTTCTAATTTCATTTTACATTGGCCAAGGATTCTTGGGTTGTCATTTAATGAATCACATAGGACATATCTCCTCTTTTACTAGAGGTGGTAGATTCTTTATTGATCATTCATTATCTCCATATGTAACTCATTATACCCAAGCATACCCTTTTATATACCCTAAAGGACTTTAAGGAATAAGTCAAAGTATAATTCATTACATACAAGATACTATGATGATCTCAAGTCCAAGGATCACTTGTACTACTATCACATTAGGAATTCCTATTGACAGGCGAGTAAAACTCCATTAGGTATTCCATAGCGAGTCACGTTCAGTGAACTTATTCTCCAATAAGCACCTACGTACTTGCTTTAGTGTCTCCACACAAATGATCATGAAATCAATCATCCTCATCCAATGAGCAAGCAACATATGTACCAATCTATCCGGATTTACTAATCCCCTTTTTAGTAATCCCACGAATGGGAACTATTTTAGTTTTAGAGCTTTCTAAGAATTTAGATCTCATTAGCATGATCATCATCATGATTCTAAAAGCATTGCTTAAAACTATGGGTTATTTACATATTATAAAAACAGCACCATGTAGATAATTAAATGCCTTTAATAAATGAATATTTTATTAATAAATAAATAAGATTGTTTACAAAGTACGTGCTTTATCATTATACATGATTGACTTGTATGCACACTACTATCAGACGGATGCGGCAGAACCGATGGAGGATCCTATATCTCCGACTGAGGATGCGTTATTTGCAGAGTTGACAGCTTCTTTAGTGAGCACTGTCCCGCATTTGGCCTCAGTTTCCATGGAGGCGATGGATAGACAGCTTCAGCTGGTGACATTTGAGAGAGATCAGGTTCGGGCTCTATTGTTGACCACCGTAGCTGGTAGGGATATTGCTATCACTGAGAGAGATGTAGCCCGTGCTTCCAGAGATCAGGCCATCATTGATAGAGATGCAGCTGAGACTTTCTCAGATGGACTCATCGATCACGTACAAGGTGTAGTGAAGAGTCTAGAGGAGATTTTTCGCATGGCAGCGGAGATGCTGAGAAGGGTTGACATGTTGGAGCACGAGCTCAGAGCTGCTCCCTCCACTACAGAGACTGCTGGATATTTGGCGATGTTGGCTTGTCTTACCACTGATTTATAGCTCTGTTTTATTTTCCTGTAGAGACTTTGTTATTATGACTTGTCATAGGTTAGAATCAACTTTTGTATTCTAAACAGTTGTATATATTAAAAAGAAGCAAGTTTAGTTCACTTCCCTTGTTTGCGCATGTCTAACCATGTCCACTGTTGTCATTTTTGCTTCATAATTTATTATGTCGACATGGAACTAGTCTCGTCATGTGGCATCAGATTCGGCAGGAATGATGATGAGATGTCTCTAGGTCATCTCCGCATGAGCCGTCGATTGGTTTGGCCTTGATGGATAGGTTTTGGATTTCTGTATAGGTTACGAAAGTGTTTGACTTTTTTGAATGTTAGACCGCACCATAAATGGCTGCCTACGTACTCCCACAGATAGGAGATCAGGTCTTTCGTAGTTCAGGCTCAGACCTGAAAAGTTTGGAAGGGGTTTATTTGGGGTTTGAGTTTTATTTGATAAGATTTTGATGTTTTTTGGTTTGATTTGATGAGGTTTTGGATGTTTTTCAAGGGTAAGACCGCACCATAAATGGCTGCCTACGTACTCCCACAGCTAGGAGATCAGGTCTTTCGTAATTCAGGCTCAGACCTGAAAAACTAGACTTGATATATTTTTTCTTTTCTATTTTTTCTCTTTTTTCATCAAGACATAGCAGTCCAGTCAGAAAGTGAAAAGGGGTCTCAGACATAATACCGTTTCACCGAGTCGGAATTGATCAGTTGTGAAATTCCTCACCGTCCATCTCTTCCAATTTCAAAGCTCCACCTGATAGGATTGCTTTGACAAGAAAGGGTCCTTCCCAGTTTGGGGAAAATTTTCCCTTAGCTGCATCCTGGCCTGGAATGATCTTCTTCAGTACCAAATCATGCTCTTTGAATTCTCGAGGTCGCACCTTCTTGTTATAAGATCGAGATATTCGCTGTTGATAGAGTTGACCGTGAAATATAGCAGCAGCTCTTCTTTTATTTATCAGGGATAACTGATCGTATCGATCTTGTATCCATTGGCTCTCCTCTATCTGGGCATCAAGGATCACTCTTAGTGATTCCATCTCCACTTTGACAGGAAGTACAGCCTCCATACCATATACCAATGAGTAGGGTGTTGCTCCAGTCGAGGTTTGAGTCGACGTCCGATATGCAAGTAGGGTTAACGGCAATAGCTCAGGCCATCCCTGGTGATTTGCTGACATCTTCATCATTATCTTCTTGATGTTCTTGTTAGCCGCTTCCACCGCGCCGTTCATCTTTGGACGATAAATAACCGAATTGAGGTGTTTGATATTGAACTTATTGCACAGTTCCCTCATCATCTTGTTATTCAGATTCTTCGCATTGTCTGCTATGATAACCTCGGGTTGTCCATACAGGCAGATGACGTTGTTTCTAATGAAATCGACGATGACCTCTTTGGTGACCCTGGGGAAAGAAGCTGCTTCCACCCACTTGGTAAAGTAGTCAATCATAGTGAAGATGAATCGATGACCGTTACTGGCTTTAGGCTCAACTGGTCTTATCACGTCCACTCCCCACATGCCATGGTGATGTCATGCAATGCAGTTGATTCGGAGGCGCATGAATAATGTTGGCGTGGATCTGGCATTGATAACAACGCTTGACATGATCATCGCAATCCGCTTTGAGGGATATCCAGTAGTGTCCTGTCCTCAGAATCTTTTTGGCAAGCAGAGGTCCACTCATATGTGCTCTGCTTACTCCACCATGTACTTCATTCATAAGTCGCTAGGCTTGCTCCCGGTCTAGACATCTCAGAAGGCCTACACCTGGATCTCTCTTATAGAGAGCATCTCCACTTAGGTAGAAATTCATAGCCATTTTCTGTATTCGCTTCTTCGCGGCTTGACTCATCCCTTTCGGGGTTGACTAATCTTGCAAATATTCTTTTATATGGTGGTACCAAGGTGGTCCCGCAAGTAGTATCTCATCTGATATCTCCCCTACATTGTTCCCATATGACTGTGTCTTCTGCACAGTGAAAGTGATGACAGACATTCCCCTTCTTGCTGACAGGTTCACCAGTGAAGCTAATGTGGCCAATGCATCGGCGAAATCATTTCGGTTCTGGGGGATATGCATGAAGGCAATGTCTTCAAATTCCCCTGCCAATCTGAGAACATGTCGATGATACGGCAGTAGATGTTGTTCTTTGGTGGTGTATGCCCCAGTAGACTGTCTGATGACTAGCTCCGAATCTCCAAACACCGCTCAATGTTTCACTCACATGGACTGAGCCAGCTTCAACCCCACAATGCACCCTTCATATTCGGTGGTATTGTTGGAGTTGTTGAAATGCAACTTGGTTGCCACGGGGTATTGATCTCCCGTGATGATACCAGGACTGCCCCAGCACCGACACTTTCAGCGTTTGATGCGCCGTCAAAGTACATTTTCCAGAATTGACCTTGATCCTCCTTATCAATCAGGAGAACAGTCAACACTTCTTCCTCAGGGAAATACGTTTCCAGAGGCTCAAAACCCCCTGTTGGTGCAGCTGACAGGTGATCCGCAATCCCTTGCCCTTTGATGGACTTTTGGGTGATATATATGATGTCGAACTGTTGAAGGATTAATTGCCACTTGGATAGACGGTAGTTCAAAATTGGTCTGCTGAAGATGTATTTCAAAGGATCCATCCTCGATATGAGATAAGTGGTATGGCCATGCAGATAATGCTGTAACCTGGTGGCTGCCCAAGCTAATGCACAGCAGGTTCTTTCGATCAGAGTATATTTCTGTTCTCCGCTGCTGAAGCGCTTACTGAGATAATAGATTGCTCTTTCTTTCCCCATGTCATCCTTCTGCCCCAGTAGATAACCCATAGCATTGGAGTTGACTGAGATATATATGAACAACAGAATCCCATCCTTTGAGGGTACCAAAATAGGTGCTTCAATCAACCTCTTCTGTATAATATGAAAGGCTTTCCGGCAGTCTTCATTCCATTTTCCCGAAGAGTTCTTCCTTAATAGTTTGAAAATGGGTTCACAGGTTGCTGTCAACTGCGATATGAACCGACTGATGAAGTTGATTCTTCCCAGGAAACCTCAGATTTCCTTCTCGGTCTTTTGTTCAGGCATTTCCGTGATGGCTTGGATTTTGGCAAGATCCAAATCCATGCCCCGGTTGCTCACCAAAAATCCCAGTAGTTTGCCGAATTTCACCCCAAAAGCACACTTTGCTAGGTTTAACTTCAAATTGAACTTGCGGAGTCATTCAAACAACCTCCGAATATGGGTGCAATGGTCATCAGCCTACCGAGACTTTACGATGATATCATCCACATAAACCTCGATTTATTTGTACATCATATCGTGGAATAAAGTCATCATGGCTCTTTGATAAGTAGCCCCAGCGTTGGTAAGGCCAAAAGCTAGTATTTTAGGGGCGACTTTGAAAGTGAATGACAACTTGGAGGGACAGAAGTGCCAATCAGCCATTCAGATTTTATAGAGATGGAGTTTTGTATCTAATATCTATTATAACAAAGCCAGAGGCTCAAAACGGTTTGTTGTATTAAAGTACTCTTCCAAAATTTAGTACTTTACTTGAGCTGTGAAGAGTGAGAACGAGTGAGAGAGCCCTTCGCACAGCCCTCCTTGTTTTTCTAATACACAAAGTTTTTTTTAAGAAAACGTTATAATTTTAAAACCAAAAATTGGCTCTTATATCCACAACTTTTTTACATATCTAACTACAATATTTTATCGTCGTGTAAAAAAATGGCATAACATTTTTTATAAAAACGTTGTTGTTTAAGTGTCATCTTTTTACTGTTTTGTAATAATGAACATTTTTTTTAAAAACAACTCTTTTACAAGTACTATTGTAAGTTACTCAAAAACTGTAATTATTATAAGTAAATTTATTATTATAAAAAAATTAATGTATTTATATTATAATTTTTATTCACCACTATTAATTATAAAAAAATTATTTAGAACAAAACAGCGATCAATTTTACCTCTCGCAAAAAAATTTCTGAACAATAATATATAGTGAGTAATAATTCCTTCACTAATGGATTTTTTTCTCGCAAATTTTCATCATAAATTGATACCAAAAATACTTCTATCATCTCAATTTTGCAAGAAAAAAAATATAAATTGTGAAGGAAGTTTCTTTCGTTAATAACTATATTGTCACTATATTTTTTTCCTTCACAGTTCCTTCGCTATAAAACTCCTCATGTGAAGGAATAAATTCCTTCACAAAATTTCCTTCGCTACATCCCTAATTTCTTGTAGTGACTTAGACTTTGTTTAGCAGCTTAGAGTATTATTATAACTAACTGAAAAAATCAAAAAATAAGTAGAATACTTCAGAGTGGAGCAGGTTCGCCCTGGTTAAGCCTAGGGACCGCACAGCTGCGTTGTCCCCTGGCCAGCGTTTGTATTGTTCGCTCACTCTGTCCGTCTATTTGAGGATGATAAGCAGTACTCAACCTTAACTGTGTTCCCATCCTCTCTTGGAAGCTTTTCCAGAAGTTTGACGTGAAGCGCGGATTTCGATCAGAAATAATTAACACCGGCACTCCGTGTCGTGAAACAATTCCTTTACGTATAGGCTTGCTAATTGATTTAAATTGTATCGGATCTTGATCGATAGAAAGTGTGCCGTCTTCGTTAGTCGATCCACGATAACCCAAATAGCATCATATCCTTTCTGCGTGACTGGAAGTCCCACCACGAAGTCCATCGTAATGTGCTCCCATTCCCACTCGGCCTCTGATGCTCTGCTTTGACGCCTTGGCAAGTAAGACATCTACTAACGCACTCTGCGACTTTTCGTTTCAAATTGGGCCGCCAAAAATGTTGGCTCAAATCTCGGTACATCTTTGTGCCACTCGAACGGAATATGTCGTATTGTGTGCCTCGTGCAAAATTTCTTTCCTCAATTCGGCTACCGCTGGCACCCACACTCTCCCTTCGAATCTCAAGATACCGTCTTTATTCATTCTAAATCTTTCCGCTTCATTTTCTGCGATCCTCTTTTTGATTTTCTCGCACTCTTTATCTTTTTCTTGTGATTCCTTCACTCTATCCAATAAGGTTGGATGAGCTTCCATTTCAAATAACTTTCTTGAGACATCTACGGTCCCATTACCTCTATTTTCAACTTCTCCATTTCCCTTACCAACTCCTCCTGAGTTGTCAATTGAAACAATTTCTCCCTTTCTTTCCTGCTCAGAGCGTCGGCAACTACGTTTGCCTTTCCCGGGTGAT
This sequence comes from Panax stipuleanatus, assembly GCA_020205555.1. NCBI lineage: Eukaryota > Viridiplantae > Streptophyta > Magnoliopsida > Apiales > Araliaceae > Panax > Panax stipuleanatus. Next base: position 53,285,412 of record CM035116.1, on the reverse strand, counting down.
AAAGAATATCTCAGTCATAATCCTTGATTAATTTTAACCACCTCCTCTGACGCATGTTCAACTCCTTCTGTGTGAAGATATATTTCAGACTTTTGTGGTCCGTGTATATCTCACATTTCTCTCCGTACAAATAATGCCTCCAAATTTTTAACGCAAAAACTACTGCCGCTAACTCTAAGTCGTGAGTAGGGTATCATTTTTCGTAGTCCTTTAGTTGTCGTGATGCATACGCAATAACCTTGCCATGTTGCTTAAGCACACAGCCAAGTCCCTTGTGCGATGCATCACTATACACCACAAAACCTCCCTCATCGTCTAGTAATGATAATATAGGCGCTTCGCTTAATCTCTTCTTCAACTCCTAAAAACTTTCCTCGCATTTGTCCGTCCATACAAAATTTACCGTCTTCCTCGTCAGATTGGTCAACGGGATTGCTATCTTAGAAAAATCTTGGATAAATCTTCGATAGTACCCAGCTAACACTAAAAAACTTCTTATCTCTGTTGGTGTGTTCGGCTGCTCCCAATTACTTAATGCTTCAGCCTTCGCAGGGTCTACTGAGATTCCATTCTTATCCACCATGTGTCCTAAGAATTGAACCTTCTCTATCAAAAATTCACATTTATAAAACTTCGCATACATCTTCTCCTTCCTTAGCGCCTCCAAAATAATCTTCAGGTGTTCGGTGTGCTCTTCTTCCGTCTTCGAGTAGATCAAGATGTCGTCGATGAAAACTACCACAAACTTGTCCAAGTATGGCTTGAAGACTCGGTTCATCAAGTCCATGAATGCTGCTAGAGCATTAGTTAATCCGAATGATATTACCAAAAACTTGTAATGTTCATAACGGGTTCGAAACGCAGTCTTTGGTATGCCTTCCTCCCATACCTTCAGTTGGTGATAACCTGTCCATAGGTCTATCTTCGAGAAACACTTCGCTCCCTTTAGTTGATCAAAAAGGTCGTCTATCCTTAGTAGTGGATATCTATTCCTGATCGTTACTCTGTTTAATTCTTGATCATCGATACAGATCCTCATTGATCTGTCCTTCTTTTTAACAAACAACACTGGTGCTCCCCAAGGAGACACACTTGGTCGTATGTAACCCTTATCTAATAACTCTTGCAGTTGTATCATCAGTTCTTTCATTTCTACTGGCGCCATACGATATGGAGCTTTTGAAATCGATACAGTTCCCGGTGCTAAGTCTAGTACGAATTCGATTTCTTTGTCTGGCGGAAGACCAGGCAAATCATCCAGAAATACATCTTGGAATTCTCTCACTATAGATATATCCTTAATTTCTACTCCCTTTTTTCGAGTATCTACAATGTAAGCTAAGTAACCTACACATCTTTTCCTTCAAAACCCTTCAAAACCTTTTTCAAATAAAAAGAATAAGGGTAGACAAACATTAGGAAGAGAGAAAGATTCGGGTCCAACTCGACTCGCAATTTTTTCCTGACGTCGACAGGTGGCGACTCTGTTGGGGAATGTAGAGGGCTTAGGCCGCGTTCAAAATATTTTCAAAATTCCCCATTCATATCTGCATATGTGTGAATGCTGCGTCTTTACATTGAATGAATGCTTTCCTGCTTTATAGTAGTGCTTCGCACAAATATTAGTACTTCGCACCAATGTCATCATATGCATACGGTGAGACGCGATGTATGTGAATGTATGTTGTGTGATTCCTCCACCAGGAGGCAAACCTGTCAATGACAGAGTAATGTCTTCAAGGACGGCTAAGTCTTCGGGGCTATTGAAAAAACACCACTCAGGTCCGCTCCAATTGAAAGATCGGATTAATTTCCCCTCTAGTAGATTGCGATGATCTGGGGACCTTCATGCTGAAAAGCCGCGAGAGTAGCCTAAGATAGGTCAGCCTATGATTAACCTAATTCGATGGGAAGCTTCTTCATACCTTCCTCTTTCAATTCAATGTCCAGTTTTAACTTTCAATGTAAATGTCATAATGTACATTCCATGTCATGTAAATCCTGTTATATTATCCTGTCATCAAAACAACCTACCTCTATTTTGCAGGATAAGATTAAAAAACCTCAAAAACACATCATGACATGCATCATATCACCTCAAGAAATTGACACGCCTACGTTTGTTGTAGGTGAAAAATTGGTCTTGTCACTAGATCTAAGTCTAAGAAAGCACTAAGTCCATCTCCGGACATGTCTTCCAGTGCTCAGCCAGAATCCATCCATGTCTCTAGGGAAGAGTTTGAAGGACTGAAGAACCAGATAGCCGAATTGGCTCTTTTCATAAGAGAGCAAAGTAAAGCCCTTAAAGGAAAACAAGCACAGGGTCATACAGAACCAGGAACACCCGGTGGCATTCAAGAGACCGGGAAGACAGACATTCAAATTTATGATCCACATAACTTAGATGCTACCAACAAAACTCCTGAAATCACCATCCCTAACAAAGAACAGGAAGGTGGTGATATTTTGAAGAAAGTCCAACAGACGGAAGAGACCATCCGGTCCATTAAAGGAACTGAGGCATTTGGCAGGGTCAATTATTCAGACTTATGTATTTTTCTTGGGGCTCGTTATCCCAAAAAATTTCAAGCTCCTAATTTTGAGAAATACGATGGATTGTGAGACCCCTACACTCATTTGAAAGTACTCATTGGAGAGCTCGGATCCTATGCAGAGGACGAGGAACTCCGAATGCACCAGAAAAGTCAGACCGGAGAGGCTAGAGCCTGATACGCCCTGGACAACTCTAAAATTCACAGCTGGGAAGAGCTGGCACATGCCTTCCTCAGTCAATATAGTTTCCAGTCTCAACTAGCTCTAAACAGATATCAAATAACCAAAATCAAGAAATAAAACACTGAGTCATTTAGAGAATATGCTCAACGCTGGAGACGAATGGCAGCACAAGTCACTCCACCTATGACTGAGTCTGAGATAGTCATGACCTTCATCGACATTCAAGAAGCTTTGTATTATGAAAGGGTCCTAGCAGGCATAGGAAAACCATTCTCGGAGATGATCAAACATGGCGAAATGGCAGAAATGGGGCTAAAATCTGGGAAGATAAAGGATTTGACCATCTTAGAAGCTGTTGCCGAGAATATCCAGTCCGGGAGTTATGGGAATAATCCCCGGAGGACACACAAGAAGAAAGACGAAGAAGTGACCTTGGTATTGCAAGGACAAAATCAGAGGAGCGAGTCGAGCAGTATGCCCATTTGAAGGAGGAACTATTTCCCTTTTCAAGCTTCAGCACAACCTTTAAACCAGCCATTCCAAAAAAATTTGGAGGCCAGTCGTTGAAGAACGTTTACCCCCTTAGGGGATTCACTTGAAAATGTGCTAAAACTGTTGACGGCACAGAAAAAGATTGTGCAACTCCTTCCACCAACCAATATCGGTGGATGAAATTTTGACCCAAGCAAAAAATGTGCCTACCATTCCAGATCTCCGGGCCATGATACCCAAGATTGCTGGTCGCTCAAGCAAAAAATCGAGGACTTGATAGACAATGGAGAGATTATGGCGACCAAACCAGAGCAACCGCATGTTTAAGATAATCCCCTCCCTCAGCACAAATAGGAGAGTGTCAACATGATTAACACGCAAAATGGAGAAGGATCCAAATACCTCTGGTACGTCGGAGAATCAACTCAATCCAGCAACAATAGCCCAGATAGTTGGGATTTATCAGAAAGACGAGTCCTGATAGAATATGAGATCAAGTCTATCAAGGAACAGATTGGACAATTGGAAGAGCTGGTTATATACTAACATCAGATCATTAGACAGCTGATAAACCAGACCAACCAGTCTGAAGCAAGCCCTCCTACACCGGAGATCAGCCCCATCGCTATGAGGGATCATTATCGATTTCATGAGCATGAACCCTAGGTCGATAAGGGGGCCAAGCAGGAAAGGTTTCAAGCTGATAGGGAATTCGCTTTTCAGAGGAATTTCACTAACCTAAACCAACCGATGAAGGAGATCCTTCAAATATTAATCAATGAGGGAATGGTTACAGATCTGTTACCCCCAGTAAATCCTCGATCCAGGAAATTGAAGCCTGACCGAATTTGTCAGTATCACTCCAATGCACCCGGTCAAGACACCGAAGATTGCTGGGGACTACGTCACTTAATTCAGAATCTGATTGAAAATGGTGAGCTAATAAGAGGAATCAGGATTATGGCCTCCCAAATGAAGAAACTCTCTTTATTCCCACTAAGTGGAGTCAGGATACAGTGGGTGTTATTTTCCATGATAAGGAGCCAACCCTAACACCCCTAATGCCACCAGGGAAAGGAGTCCAGGAAACACAAACACCTTTGAAGTTGGCAGCGCCCAAACCTTTGATATTGCCATTCAGACCCCAGTATCCAGTGATCAGTCTGAAGAGAGTTCCCTTGAACTATGGAAACGATGAAGGGTCAACTTCAAACAATATTGCCATCGTACCAAAGGAGAATCCATTGTACTTGACTCAGTGGGTGATCAAAATAGTAATCAAGGCCAAAGAAAAAGTGGCTGAAGAGAAAATCGAAGAGTTCCTCAGTAAAATGGGACACAATGAAGTCATGGTGGTGCAAAGTTTGAAGGATCCACCCAAGCAAATGTCCATCCTAGATTTGGTCTTATTCTCGGTGGATCATCGCAACATTCTGGTGAAAGTACTTGAGGAGGCCTACCTGCCAAAGACAGTGGATGCTGAGAAATTCCGTCATGTGGTAGAGCACATCTTTAACAACAATGTGATATCTTTTACTGACGATGATATACCAGCAGAGGGGACAGGTCATCGTAAGTCACTGCACATAGCGGTGATATCATCAGGGTATGTGATCGAAGGTGTGCTGATAGATGGAGGATCGTTCCTAAACATCTGTCCTTATGACACCTTGGAGACAATGAAGATCAACCCGAACCGGATCAAGACCAGTCATGTGGTTATCCGGGCTTTCGATGGATCTCGCCGAGAAGCCGTGGGAGAAATTGAGCTTCCTCTAGAGATGGGTCCCCACACTTTCTATGTATCTTTCCAGGTGCTCAACATCACCACCGGATACAACTTGTTGCTGGGAAGGCTATGGATCCATATGGCAGGAGTCGTTCCATCTACCATTCATTAGTAACTCAAATACATTATCAATGGAAACCTAATCACGATGAATGCCGAACCAGAATATCCTATCTGCATACAGGGAGATATGCCGGTGATCAACCTGGATGCAGGGGTTGAACCTGCTAGTTTTCAAGCTTTGGAGGTGAGTGATACATAATATCTACTAGTGGGGCCACCAGCTCTGAAACCAAAAGTCTCCCCCGAAGTGATGACAGTCGGCCAGGAGATGGTATCTTTGGGTTTTCGCCCTGGAGAAGGGTTAGGAAAGAATCAATAAGTAATCAAGAGTTCGGTGCAAATCCCGAGCCAGTAGGGGAAAGCCGGATTGGGTTACACATCCAGGTCAAGCCACCGGAACCCACATAAGCATCCTAAGGCTCATGCTTCCACCATACTATTGGCAAACCTCACGGATGCTGGATTTGTGAAACCAATGAGGAAGATCCTTGTTGTGGTATCATCCATGCTATTTCCTCTAATCATACAGGTAGGTGAGAAAAAGACCCCAAAGCCTGAAGGGGAGAGCAAAAAGGGAAAAGAAAATTTCATGTACGAAGGATGAGACCCATTTGCTAACATGCATATTCTCATACACTACGAGGGAAAAAATGATGATATCCCAGACAGTGACAAGGAGGATCAGATCCAAATTCCTTGCAGTAAGAAAGAAAAGGGATACAGTTCAAAGAAAAGCCTCGGCATTATTTTGAAGGATGTCTTAGTTATCATCCGAGATGAGGCAGACGAGCACAATTCTTTGATCCTCCCGATTAATGAGGATCTGACCCTGGATAACTGGAGCAGTGTCCCTTGCCTCATTCAAAAAAAGTAAAAGGGCGTGGAATCTGTCTGCCCTGTAACATGGTTTTATTTATTGCTTATTTTGATTGCACAGCTATAGCAGTAACTTTTGTCATGCTTTGCCAAATGCTTTGTATGTTTAAACAGTTGAAAATATTAAAGTGAAAGCATTTTGTTTTCAGGACTCCAGGATTGGATGTGTTTGTCCTTGCTGATGAGATGTCAACCTATCACAGTGACTACAACTTTGATGTAGAACTGAGCTTCGACTTGATGGAAATTGATCAAGAGGGGGAAGATGACTATGAGGTGCCCGAGAAAATCAAAGAATGGGTCGAAGACAAACCCAAACCAAACCTCGACCAAACCGCCACTATCAATATATGAACCTCAAAAAAACTCAAAGAAATCCAGATAGGCATAGACCTCACACCAGATCAAAAAATCGACCTAATTGAACTCCTAATACAGTTCCAGGATGTGTTTGTATGGTCGCATGAAGACATGATTGGCCTGTCTACTGATAATGTCATCCATTAAATGCCCATCAAAGATGAATTCAAGCTAGTTAAGCAGAATCTCAGGCTATTGAAACCTGAATGGAGTTTGAAAGTCAAAGAAGAAGTTGTAAACAATTCAAAGCCGGCATCATCATGGTATCGACATATCCGGAGTGGCTGTCAAACATAGTCCCCGTGCCTAAGCCGGAGAGAAAGTACGAGTATGCATGGATTACAAGGATTTGAACAAAGCTTGTCTCAAGGATAATTTCTCGGTACCTTTCATCCACATCTTGATAGACAATACAACGCAGTACGACATGTATTCCTTCATGGATTGCTTTGCTTGTTACCATCAAATCATGGTTGCTGAAGAAGACCAAGAGAAAATAGCTTTCATTACTCAATGGGGAACTTTCTGCTACAGACGTTTGTCCTTCGACCTCATCAATGCCGGTGCCACATACCAGCGAGCCATGATGGCCTTATTTTATGACATGATGCATAAGGAGATAGAGGTCTATGTGGATGACATCATCATCAAATCCCGGAAGGAGGACGATCACATCGACCATCTCAGGAAGTTGTTTAACAGGTTGCGTAAGTGCAATCTTAAGCTGAATCCAGCTAAATGTGCTTTTGGCATCAAATCGGGCAAGTTGTTAGGATTCCTAGTGAGCAATAGAGTCATTGAGCTGGATCCTGCCAAGATAAAAAAGCCATCAATAAGATGCCCGTACCTTGAACAGAGAAAGAGATACGCGGGTTCCTGGGAATGATCAATTTCATAAGCAGATTAATTTCCCAGCTCACAGCAACTTGTGAACCCATCTTCAAGCTACTAAGGAAGAATTCCTCCACCAAATGGAATGAAGATTGCCAAAAAGCCTTCCTTACCATCAAGAAGCAGCTGATCGAAGCACCAGTCTTGGTACCCCCAAGGGATGGAGTTCCCCTGTTTATGTACTTGGCTGTCAATGCCAACGCCATGGGTTGTATGCTGGGACAGAAAGATGATAGTAGCAAGGAGAGAGCCATCTACTACATCAGCAAAAGATTCAGCAGCGGTGAGTAAAAGTACACTATAATCGAGAAGATATGTTGTGAGTTAGCATGGGTCGCTATGAGGTTGCAACACTAGCTGCATGGGCACACGACCTATCTCATCTCCCTCATGGGTCCGCTAAAATACGTATTCAACAAGCCAATGTTGAATTGTCAACTGTCTAAATGGCAATTGATCCTCCAACAGTTCGACATTGGCTACATTACTCAGAAGTCCATCAAAGGTCAAGGCATTGCAGATCAACTAGCCGAAGCACCGTCAGGATGGTTTGAACCCCTGGAAACTTATTTCCCGGATGATAGGATTATGACAATTCAGGAAGGTCTTCAAGGAAATGCAGTCCAACCATGAAAAATGTATTTCGATGGAGCAGTAAACATGGAAGGTGCCGGAGCTGGGGCAGTCCTTATCTCTGATACAGGAGAATAATATCTTGTGGCCACCAAGCTGCAGTTTATCAACACCAACAACATGCTTGAATATGAAGGCTGCATAATGGGGTTGAAATTAGCCTAGTCCATGGGCGTCAAACATTTGTTAGTCTTTAGAGATTCTTATTTTGTTATCAGATAAATCACTGGGGCATATCACACGAAAGAACTACATTTGCTGCCCTATCATCGGTAGGTCGTCAAAATAACTATGGAGTTTGAAGAGATAACCTTCATCCAAGTCCCTCGGGGAAGGAACGACTTCGCTGATGCATTGGCAACTTTAGCTTCCCTGATCAACGTATCGGGTAGGAGGGGAATTCCCGACATCAAATTCACAAACCAAAAGACCCCGATATATGGGAATTACATTAGAGAAGTATAAGATGAAATACCTCCTATCAAACAGCTTTGGTATCAAGACATCAAGAAGTATCTCTGAGATAGATCTACACCCGCTGGGGCAAGCCAAGCTGAACGAAAGTGGATTCACAAGATGGCCCTGAAGTTCTATCTGAGCGGAGATGCACTCTACAAAAGAGATGCTAGAATAGGCCTGTTAAGGTGCCTCGATAAAGAGCAAGCCCAGAGATTGATGAATGAAGTCCACGGTGGAATCTGTGGTCCACACATGAGCAGTTATATGCTGGCCAAGAAAATATTAAGAACATTGCATTACTGGATCTCTCTCAAAGCTGACTGTGATGATCATGCCAGGAGATGCTATCAATGTCAAGTACATGGAAATGCCATCCACACTCCTTCTAATGAGCTTCACAACATGAGTTCGCCATAGCCTTTCTCTATGTGGGGAATGGATGTGATTGGGCCTGTTGAACCCAAAGCAAGCAACGGACATCGCTTCATCTTCTCCATAATCGATTACTACACCAAGTAGATTGAAGCGGCCTCTTTTCTCAAAATCACTAAAGAGGTAATCATTGGTTCCATCAGAAACAATGTCGTCTGTCGATATGGATAATCGGAGGTGATCGTATCAGATAACGCTAAGAACCTAAACAATCAGATGATGAGAGAACTATGCAGTAAGTTCCACATCAAGCAGCTTAATTCCGTCATCTATCGGCCCAAGATGAATGGGGCTGTCGAAGCGGCCAAGAAGAACATCAAAAAGATCATGCAGAAAATGTTCGTCAATCACAAAGAATGGCCTGACCTGTTGCCTCTAACCCTGTTATCATACAGGACGTCAGTGCGTACCTGTACTGGGGCTACCCCCTATTCATTGGTCTATGGCATGGAAGCAGTCCTTCCTATAGAAGTAGAGATGGAGTCCTTACGAGTTTTAATAAATGCTTAGATGGACGAAGATTAGTGGTTGCAAGAGCGGTACCAACAGTTGTCCCTGATAGATGAAAAGAGGGCTACAACTATTTTCCACGGGTAGTTATATCAGCAAAGGATAGCTCGATCATATAACAAGAGAGTCCAAATCCGGCAATTCAAAGAGAACGACTTGGTATTGAAAAAAGTCCTGGCCAAACAGGACGAAGCTAAAGGCAAGTTCGCCCCTAATTGGGAAGGCCCTTTCATTGTCAAGGAGGTGTTGACAGGAGGAGCTATCAGATTATAAGAAATGGACGGGAACGAATTTCCCTAACTCATCAACTCAGACACCATAAAGAGGTACTATGTTTGAAGTATATGCCAGCCATCATCTTAGTCATGCGAATCATTCAAATAAGTTTCGGTTTTCACCAAAAATTGAACTACGAATGACCTGATCTCCCTCAACCCGGGAGTACGTAGGGAGCCATTCCTGGTGCGGTCAAACCAAACAGAAAACTCAAAAACTCATCAAACCAAACTCAAAAGAGACACTTCTCAAGCCTCTTTCACACATAAACTAAACTACAAATGACTTGATCTCCCTCTGCCCAAGAGTACGTAGACAGCCATTCAAGGTGCGGTTTGACCTTCAAAAAAAAATTAAAAACCAATAAAACTATTCCCAAGACACCGAAACCATATAAAACCTAAATCCTATCTACTTTCCCTGGTCAACAGGCCCATCTAAGATATTCTTCGACATCTCAATGTCAATCCTTCAACGAGAAGCTCAGGATACATCAACAACAGCAAGTCATGAAAGAAGTGGTAATCATTTAGCAATGACAATATATATCTAACAGGGAAGTGAATCAAAAAATATATTTCTCTGATATATAATACTGTTTAATATATACAATGTGCCATGTACATGACAAAAATGGCTGATCTAGTATGTGCAGGGAAAACAAAGCTAGTATATGAACCCATGGACAAGCGGGATAACAATGCCAATATGGCATCTCTCTCTGAAGATGGAGGAGCAGCTACAAGTGCAATACTCTCAGGCTCCATATGAGCATGCACATCCACAACCATCTGTATAGTGGCGCTGTGACCGTCGATGAAAGCACTCATCTCTCCAACCAGGCTGTCTGTATATAACCTAAGGGTTGTGCTGTCAACAATATATACATCTCGAGTGGCTATGACCTCATCCTTCTCCACAAAAGCAGCATCTCTAGCAATCAAAACCTCCTCAATCTCCTCAAATGCTGCATCTCGGGTGGATTGAGCCTCGTCTCTCTCAAGCAACGCTACATCCCGAGTAGCTCGAGCCTCATCTCTATTAGCAAAAGCTAAATCTCTACCGGACAGGGCAGTTAACATAAGCGCTTTAGCCTGATCTCTCTCGAAGGTCATTCGAGCTAATAAATCTGCCATAACTAGATCTGTCCTGGCAAGAATGATTGGCGGGTCACTCATTAAGACTACTACCAGACCTATAAATAACTCATCCCCCGTAGGAGAATCAGGATCCTCCATAGGCTCCTCCTCATCTGAATCCACAACAAGAGCTGACTGGATGACTGCGGCCGCTGCTATATCAGCCTCCAACCATGCTGAATACTCTGGAGAGCAATCCGGATGGCTAGTAGAGAAATCAACCTTCTCCATATGAGTCCAACACTCATAAATCCTGATCAGGCCGTTAGACAACAAAGAAGAAGCTGACATCCGCGATCAATAGCCCCCTCAAACTGGTGCAGGCTCTGGATCTGATCAAACTGACCCATAACTGCCAACGGATGGTAAATGGTCACTCCTCTCAATCCCGCTAGAGGCAAGTAGTCCATGTCGGAGGCATGGGTAATGAAGCTATAAGGGGAAACTATACCTGAGCATGGCAGAATTGAAAAAGGATGTTCAATATCTGACAGAAAAGCTGACCATGTTTCAACATCTGAACACTTCGCTGGCTGAAAGGAGTATGATATAGCTATCTCATAGGTGAAGCAGTACCCCTGATGTCTGAAGAAGCATCGGGTACTGACCGATGACAGTTAAGCCATTGGCGCAACCCTAGCAAAGCATCGGGTACTGACCGATGATAGTTCAGCTGTTGGCATAACCCCAGCGAAGCGTCGGGTACTAACCGATGACAGTTCAGCTGTTCACATAACCCCAGCGAAGCATCGGGTATTGATCGATGATAGTTCAGCCGTTGGCTCAACCCCAGTGAAGCGTCGGGTACTGACCGATGACAGTTCAGCCATTGGCTCAACCCTAGCGAAGCGTCGAGTACTGACCGATGACAGTTCAGCCGTTGGCACTACCCCAGCGAAGCGTCGGGTACAGACCGATGACATTTCAGCCATTGGCACAACCCCAACGAAGCGTCGGGTACTGACCGATGACAGTTCAGTCATTGGAACAACCCCATCGAAGAGTCGGGTACTGACCGATGACAGTTTAGCCATTGGCAGAACCTCAGCAAAGCATTGGGTACTGACCGATGACAGCTCAGCCGTTGGCACAAACCCAGCGAAGCGTCGGGTATTAACCGATGACAGTTCAACCGTTGGCTCAACCCCAGCGAAGCGTCGGGTACTGACCGATGATAGTTCAGCCGTTGGCTCAACCCCAGCGAAGCGTCGGGTACTGACCTAATAAATTTCAGCCATTGGCACAACCCCAATGAAGTATCGGGTACTGACCGATGACAGTTCAGCCGTTGGGACAACCCCAGCGAAGCATCGGGTACTGACCGATGACATTTCAGCCATTGGCACAACCCCAACGAAGCGTCGGGTACTGACCGATAACAATTCAGTTGTTGGCACAACCCCAGCAAAGCATCGGGTACAGGCCGGTGACAGTTCAGCCGTTGTCTTAACTATAGCGAAGCATCGGGAATGATCCGATGGCGAAAAAAGTATATCAATCTAACCCCACAAAGGACAGATGATGGAATCTATTATACACATCCTTAGAAGGAGCACCAAGAAGGATTGGTAATTCAACCCTCTATTGCAAACTACCGGTGTAAATTATTATCAAGATAGGCATCGGAAGCATCCATTAATGTAACCCGGTAACCAAAATATATCCCCAATGGAGGAGCCCTTAGAAATGTACAACGGCTTCAGCCGAAGGGAAATATGTTGTACGGACAGTATTGACAGACGTGAGAAACCATTGGCCTCAAACCAATGTAGCATCAATAATGTTATCCCTATCAGAATCGACCAGGGTTATCATAAATGACGTTATCCCCATCAGAAAGTGACAAGGACAATTGGAGATAGCCTATCAGTGAAATCCTACCAGTAACCGCCTGACAGTGATGCCCCAAGGTTATCATAAATAACGTTATCCCCAGCAGAAAATAACGCAAATATTCAATGATAACCCTAACCCCTCAAAGGCATCTAACATTCATCAAATATCATGTCATGCATTGCCTTGCCTTTCTAGTGTCTAGCAATCTTTATCCTGTTCATTCCACTACATTGCATGAACATGATAAAGAGGGGAATCTGTAGACACTCAAAATTTTCTTCAGTCCTATCATAGACACTCAAAATTTGCATTCCTGTTACTAACCATGTAAGAGGGCAAAATCGTCTATTTTAACTCAGCCCTGATCTCAACCCGGGAAGTACAGGTTAGCCCCGGTCTCAACCCGGGAGGTACAATCAGCCCCGGTCTCAACCCGAGAAGTACAGGTCAGCCCCGATCTTAACCCGGGAAGTACAGGTCAGCCCCGGTGTTAACCCGGGAGGTATAGATCAGCCCCGGTCTCAACCTGGGAAGTACAGGTCAGCCCTGATCTTAACTCGGGAGGTTCAGGTCAGCCCCGGTCTCAACCCGGGAAGTACAGGTTAGCCCTGGTCTCAACCTGGGAGGTATAGGTCAACCCCGATCTTAACTCAGGAAGTACAGGTTAGCCTCGGTCTTAACCAGGGAGGTACAGGTCAGCCCTTGTCTCAACCTGGGAGGTACAGGTTAGCCCCAGTCTCAACCCGGGAAGTATAGGTCAGCCCCGGTCTTAACCCGGGAGGTAATAGTTAGCCCCGGTCTCAACCCGGAAAGTACAGTTCATCCCCGGTCTTAACACCCAGTACAGGTCAAGCTCCGATCATAACCTGGGATGCCAACTCAGCTTTGGAGACAACCCTAAAGCCTCATATCATCTCAAGAGACAAACCTGGAAGAACCAAGTCAACCTCAGAGACAACCCTGAGGACAAACAGAATCGACTGGGATCCAAACCTCGGAGAAAACTCCGGGAAGTCAACCGAAGGCCATGCCAGCACTGAAAGCAACCCCAAGAGGGGCAAAATGGTTAATTTAGCAACTTAAAGCCGATTCGGTCAAACTTGTGCCGAATTGATGCCACCAAGGTCATAAAGAACCATAACAATAATCCCAAGTGGAAACAACGCAAGACAGCTCAACGGACAAACTATGAGGAATCGAAGACCTGGTTATGAACCCATTTTTTTGGTCTTGGAAAAGGTTTACTCCCATGTCATTACGACACTCTCGGCGAGGGATTTTCGGAATGGTATAACACGCCTCAAACGGACGCTCCGATCAAAAGTTAGAAAGTTTTGAATCTGACCACGCATTGCTCAGAGTGAACGTACTTCGAAGCAACATGACCCACCACGTGGGCCCTGCTACATGGAGCCGCACCTCTGCCTACGACTGCTGTAAGTAGAGTTGCTTCCACCGGGTCTATATATATGAGTGCACCCCAACTCATTTTATATAGAAAAAACGCTCTGAACCTTTGCCCGTTTCATTTCTTAGCCATATTCTTGTACTCCAAACCCAAATTGTATTACTCTAACACATAGGTATACTCATATACTACCACATATCAAAAATTAATCGGTAGAACCGGACGTTAGAAGCCTACGATTTGGCAAAAAGTCCGTGTAGCAGTCCATTGTGAGTATTTTTACGATCAGAAAGTTCATACTACTTCATTGCACTTTTATACACTTGCACGTTAAGTTTCGTTTCCTGATTATGCCCGAAACTCAGTTTCGTGGCTGTTTTTGCTTACATTTTCGTACATTTTAGTACATAAACACGTTTTCTGGCACTTCCACAGCTCGAATCGTTGATTTGTCACGTTTAACAGCTTATATATAAATACATATATATATATATATACATTTACGTTTATAGCAACTTCGCTGGACTAGGTTATCTTCCCAGTCTGGGTTTGGATTTTTTTTGTATATATTTAACTATATATATACTAACATTTCAATTTTGTCAAGCCCGGATGTCAAATCCGTGGTATTTTACTACCTATATATATAACTATATAAAGTTTTCTTACTTATTTGGGCCTGGATTTCTACTTCGCGGCCTTTTTATTGCTTTGATATATATATATATATATACTAACTATATATATTAACTTTTTACATTCCAGTTTGGCATGGATCATTCTGTAGCATTTTTACTTCTTTTATATATATATATATACTTACTTTTCTGTTCGGGCAAAGGATAGAATGTCAGTCGCCCTTTACAGTTTTATATATATAAATACTTACTTTTTGCTGAGCCTGGACAATTTCGTGGCTCATTTACAGCCTTTATATATTTATATTTCAATTCTGTCGAGCCTGGATCATTCTGTAGCTCTTTTACAGCTTTTATATATATATGTATATTTTAATTCTGTCGTGCCTGGATCATTCTGTGGCTCTTTTATAGCTTATATATATATATATATATATATATATATATTTTAATTCTGTCAAGCCTGGATCATTATGTGGCTCTTTTACAGCTTTTATATACATACATTTCCATTTTGTCAAGCCTGGATCATCCCGTGTTTTTTACAGCTTTTATAAATATATATATATATATATATATATATATATATATATATATATATATATATATATATATATATATATATATTTCCATTCTAGTCCGGGCATCGGAGTGAAAACCCACCGCCCTTTACAGCTTTTATATATATATATATATATAACTATATATATATATATATATATATATATATATCTTTTATTCATTGTGATTAAATTGCTGCTGTAAATATTCATTTGATATGAATCGGCACTGAAATTTCTTCGGGCGAACTAGATTTCTTTAAATCTTGCCAACTCTAGCTTTCAAACGGTTCAAAATAGGTCCAGACGGAACTGGGAAGCTAGAATGGTTGAGATTTACTTAAATTTAGCAAATTTTCTAGTTTCATTCTTGAAAGAAATCTCGCGGCCTTTAGATCAGTATCTAGGGGAAATGAGACGCTTCGGCTATACGCGAGCCAAGATTTACTGATGAATCCTTGGTTCTGGCAACATCTAGATGTAAATATATATTTTCTGTACATATTTTAGTTATGCAGGTTTTATTGGCTTCCCTCTATGAGCCTAAGAATCGTGGGATTCATGATAAAACTGATCAGAGTCTGATTCCTACAATGGATAAATTCCACTTTACAAATGTACCCTGCCAGTTTTTCTGTAAAATGTACATCCAAAAGACCTTAAAACGGTTATCTGGGTTTAAGGTCTCAACATAATGAGAATATGGTTTGTCGTGTCAGAGTCACTCTGATGGTTGTCGTGCCCATGAGAAGACCGACACTTGTATATATTTTGTGGTCGAGGATGCTTCGCAGCCCGACAATCAACATTCAAATTGAGCCACAAGACTGAAAAGATAAAATTGAAGTATCGATATGTTTCAATTCTTATGTTAGCGTAAGAGTTTGAAAACCTGCTTTCAAAATATCATTTTAATAATCTTGTCTAAATAAGAGACTTTTGCAAATCAAATCAAACCCTTCTTATATAGGTTCAACGAAGCACGTCCATTCTTTCAAATCAATCAAATATAGGCCCAATTTTTTCGAGCATTCACACACACACATTTCAGATTTAAAAGCAAAATATTGAAAAGATTCAGTATCGTGTTTTCACGGGAGTTGTGGGGTGCCTAACACCTTTCCCACACTTAACCAAGCCCCTGAACTTAGAACTTCAGTTTCAAAGATTTAGTTTTGACAGTGTCCAATAATTGGGCCTCCTTTCAAAATAAATTCGGTTGAGTTGGTACAACCATTTAAAATCTACCAACTGGCGACTCTGTAAAACGTTCAAATCGTGGACATGACATATGTTGGCCTTTTCCTAAAAAACCCTTCAAAACCTTTTTCAAATAAAAAGAATAAGGGTAGACAAACATTAGGAAGAGAGAAAGATTCGGGTCTAACTCGACTCGCAATTTTTTCCCGACGTCGACAACCCACTAAATCGATATCAATGTATATATTAAATGTTTTATTTATTGATGCATATGGTGATATGAATGAAAATAAATGGGGTTGATTATGGACTATTGACCAATGTGATTGGATTTTATTTTAGTTGAATGCTTGAATGAATGGATTTTATTAAATGGGTTCTACGTACCTCGTCTTCTCTAAATTTTTCTTGATGTATAATTATATCTTCCTCCTATGTACTTTCCCTTGACTGCTGATCAAGGTTTCTATTTAAATTAAATAGTTTATGTAATAGAAATAGTTAGAATTATCTTGAAGAATTGAAGACCAAGGAGCAAAGAGCGCGTGAAGACCCGTTTGTAATGTAGCCCGGGTTTAAATGTAATAGATACGTTTAAATTTAAATTCTTGCACTCCTAGGTTTGACCTTTTGGTTCTGTGACACCCCCAAATCCAGGTACTTCGTTTCCACATGATTTAGTGTTCACTTTCTAATTAAAACATACATCTACCCAAATAAAGAATTTCAAACTAATTACAACCTTCATAAAAATCTTCCTTTAGAAAGAATGACAACTTGTCCAATAAAATCCCAGGGTTATCTAAACCATAACATCATTCAAATAACGTAAATGCAGAAACATAAAACATAACCAACTAAGTCTTATTACAAAAGTAACTTGACATAACAAGCCTTTATTTATTCATCTTTCCTTTTCCTTTACTGTTGACGGTATGTCAACATTCTTGGTCTCAACTGCAAGTGGTGGTAAAACATGCAAGAGTGAGCAAACAAAAGCTCACTTGAAAATACAACAGTGATATGACATAAGTGAATCGTTTCAAAAGAGTTTAAATAACTTTACTTTCATCCATATAAAAAATTGAATTATAGAAACTTCTGAGGGCCATAAGACCTTGAACCATTGTCATAGGTTATAAATATTTCTATTTAAACCTTTAACAGTCAATAAGACTATAGACCATTAACTCGTACTCAGGGGGATCAACCCTTTGTACCATGAATTATGCACAACCATCTTAACGCTTTCGCATAAAATATCCCCTAATTAATAGGGTTGTTCATTCAGAAATTGAATACAAGTCCGTACCAAAGAAAGTTTGATTTGGATAGATAAGGGAAATTTAGAGTTCAACTATCATCAACTAGGAGTAGTTGAATTGACTTACAATACTTTAAAGTTCAATAATATAAGAATCATGAACCAATTGCAAAATATGACAATAAACTTCATAATAGATAGGCATGCTTTTAGAAACAACTCAAAGCATTCGATAGACTAAGTAGATCTTGCTTGAACAATTAAGTCAAGATCATATTACTAAAATAACACTTTAATACTTACACTTTATGAATATTGGAGTATGGTATAACTTGTGCCACATATAACAAGTTAAGGAACGTAAATGAACTTTCATGATTTATTGAGCAAGGGTTAGGAATTTGTACAATGAAAAGATACAATGAATAGGCTTGTATAGCATTCAAGAGTAGTTTAAAGAACATGCACAATATAAATAACAAGTTTAGAAACTTGCTTAACATAAGAGAATAAGGGTAAGAGAACTTGCCTTAAGCGCAAGCTACACTTTAACAATTATAACCACTTCACAAACACCCTATACATTTATATTACATTCAAACCATCTATTAGTATCCAACTACAACATTTAAACCATCAAACTTCATATCCAAGTCCAACTCACAATATAATTTATCACATTGGCTACTAATTAGTCAAGTACGCGAGTCTATACCCACGACATACATTCATAAGCCTATAACTCAATGAATCGTGTTATGTGCCTCGTGAAAACAACACACATACACACACATGTAACACATTCATAATATACTTCAATCTAACTTAAACACATCATAAATATGTTATCATATTGCACATTTCACTTTCCAAGTCTTAGAAACAAGTTAGCTTAACAAACGGGGCATAAAAACTCAAAAACCAAAAACCAAAATCTCCGGACAGCAGCTTTACCCACTGGGGCTGGTCCCCATAGTGTAAAACACCCGCTGGGGTGGGTCCTCCTTCTGGTGGAGGGGCTGGCTCGCGAACTGGTGGAGAAATAAGCCAATTTGGCTCATTCCTTCACACCGAATTTAATTTTTCCCAACATGATAAATATAAAACTTGATACTAACAATATTTTAAACTCATTAACATGCTTATAAGATTTAAAATCCATATAACACATAATCAAAATCAAGATTTCATGAGTTTCGAAGAAAAACACAATTTTAAGCGTTCTTGACGAAAATTACTATTACGAACTCGTTTTTCAATCAATTCAAGTGATTCCAATTGTGATAACTCATATTCATAACATATTAACATAATACATGATAAATTTTAACAATAACGCAAAATCAAACATCAATTTGATAGTTTCAAAAGCCATTTTTCAGAAATAACTTCACCGAAAATCACTATGAACACACTTCCTATTGTTTATCAAAAATTCATGGATTGAATTGCTAGAACAACCATATAACTCATATATAATCATGTTATATCACATATTACACATAATTCATGCTCACATCAAGGATTTAAAGAAATTTTCAACATAAATTCATAATCTAACATTATGAACATGAATTTCATAGTGTTCATCATATACTTGTGAATTGAAATTCTTAAACAACTATGAAACTCTCATGTAAACATATATATATATATATATATATATATATATATATATATACATATCCCATTCACATATCAAAATAACAACTTTCACAAAGAGACTTCCACATAGAATTCTAAAACCATGAAAACATAGAAGAATATGTTTTGAAAACTTGTTTTTTACAACAATTGTATTTTGAAAACCCTTTCATGGCATACAATTATATATGAAAACATATGAACACCATATATACATATAATTTCATGATTGTAAAAACCTAATTTGATAAAGAAGAATTACAACACATAAGAATTGAGTACAAGGGTTAGGGTATAACCTTACTAGTTTTAATTAAAGAGAAGAGATGATGAAGATGATGATCCTCTCTTGCCTTCTCAAGCTTTTCTTCCTCTTCTCTCTTCTTCTTCTCTAACAATTCTCTCTAACTCTCTTCTTCTTTTTCTTT
Organism: Panax stipuleanatus; assembly: GCA_020205555.1. Lineage (NCBI taxonomy): Eukaryota > Viridiplantae > Streptophyta > Magnoliopsida > Apiales > Araliaceae > Panax > Panax stipuleanatus. Next base: position 53,265,778 of record CM035116.1, on the reverse strand, counting down.
CTTTGTTTTGACTTAGGCTTTTAAAAACTAACTTATCTTTTAACTTAACATATATTATACAATATACAATATACATATACATATATAATTTATGTAACTTATATTATTAATATAGCTAATAAATAATATACTAACTGCTATACTAACTACCATTTATTACATAGGTTACAAAATTTGAAAAGCCCAAGGCCATGTATGGCAACCTCTTAGAAAAAAAATAAGTTTTTAGTGCTAAGGCCTTGTTTGGGTAAAATAAAGATTAAACAAGTACAAGGGCCTTGTTTGGTAAAACACTTTAAAATCCTTTTCTAGTCTTTTAATAACTCTTTAAATCCATAGATTAAATATTACACTTATTTAATGAAATTATAACACTCTAATTCAATTAAATAAACTAACATTCACATAATACCAAATTGTCACACAATTGAATTTCCTTTATTAAACATAATTCGTGTAACAAATTATTATCACTTAGCACATAACATTAAATCTAATTAAATTATTCTCAATTAAATTAAAATTATGCTACACCATTGCTAACATATCAATTTAATTAATCATATAGCACTTAATTAAATTGTCCACAACAATCGCACAATTTATTTATTTATCTTTACAAATAAATTCAATAAAATATTTATTTAATTCAATAAATATTTAAAATTCTCAATCGTTACAATCTTCCCTCCTTAAAAGGATTCTGTCCCCAGAATCACAACATAAAAAAAATTCTCATAAAAATTCTCATCTGTTACATTCTTCCCCCCCTTAAAAGGATTCTGTCCCTAGAATCGATATATAAGGGGTTACACAAATCAATTAAACAAATAATTGAGGATACGATTTTCTCATTACATCTTCGAGTTCCCACGTGGCTTCTTCAGCACTGTGGTTTCTCCAAATTACCTTAACAGAAGGTATCACTTTATTCCTAAGTACTTGTTCCTTTCTGTGAATAATTTAAACAGGAACCTCTTCATAAGTTAAGTCTTCATCAAAGTGTAAAGGCTCGTATTCTATTACATGTTTATAGTCGTGTTTGTAAGGCCATAACACGGAAATATGAAATACGTTATGTATATTCTCGAGTTCCGGAGGTAATGCCACTTCGTAAGCTACCTCGCCAACCTTTCGTAATACCTCAAAAGGTCCAATAAATCGGGGACTCAGCTTCCCTTTCTTGCCAAATCTAATTTTCCCCTTCTAGGGAGATACCTTCAGGAAAACGAAGCTTCTTGGTAAGAATTCTCGGTTCTGTCGATGTTGATCGACATATTTCTTCTGTCTGTCCTGAGCAGTAACCAATCTTGTTCTGATCAACTTCACAATTTTAGCAGTTTGTTGCACCAATTTCGGTCCCAACAGCTGAAGTTCACCGATTTCATCCCAGCACAAAGGAGTTCTGCACTTTCTACCGTATAACGCTTCGTAAGGCGGCATGCCGATAATCGCGTGGTAACTATTGTTGTAGGCGAACTCCACCAACGGTAGATGATCATCCCAGCTTCCTTTGAAGTCCATCACACAAGCTCTCAGCATATCCTCAAGCGTCTGAATTGTTCTCTCGCTCTGGCCATCGGTTTGAGGATGGTACGCTGTACTCATTCGCAACTGCGTTCCCAAACATTCTTGCAAACGCTTCCAGAAATTTGACGTAAAACGCGGATCTCTGTCTGACACAATCGACACTGGAACACCATGTCGAGAAATAATCTCCTTAACGTACAATTTAGCTAATTGCTCTAAGTTGTACTTAATCCTGATTGGTAAAAAGTGGGCTGACTTCGTCAGTCGATCCACAATAACCCATATCGCATCGAATCCTTTCTGAGTCGCTGGAAGACCAACCACGAAATCCATCGTGATATGCTCCCACTTCCACTCTGGAATTTTTAACGGTTGCAGCAATCCGCTAGGTCTCTGGTGTTCTGCCTTGACTCTTTGACAAGTTAGACATTTCGCAACGCATTCAACAACATCTCTCTTCATATTTGGCCACCAGAAATGATGCCTGAGATCCTGGTACATCTTCGTACTCCCAGGGTGAATTGAATATCTCGATCTGTGAGCTTCGCTCAAGATCTCCTCCTTAACTTTCGGTACTGGCGGTACCCAGATTCTACCTTCAAATCGTAGTAGTTCCTCACTATTGATCTTGAATTTAAACTCCTCGCCATTAGCTACTCTCTTTCGAATCTTCTCGCATTCTGCATCGTGAAGTTTGGATTCTTTCACCTTATCCACCATAGTAGAACTAGTGGTTACTTGAAACAACTTCTCATCCAATTCCTTTGGAAACTTTACTTCCAGCTCTAATCTAGCCATCTGCTCTATTAACTGATCCTGATCAGTTAACATATTCATCTTTTCCCGACCTTTTCTAATCAAAGCATCGGCAACAACGTTAGCTTTACCCTGATGGTAAAGTATTTCGCAGTCGTAGTCCTTGATCAGTTCCAACCATCTCCTTTGGCGCATGTTCAAATCCTTCTAGGTAAAGATGTACTTCAGACTCTTGTGATCTGTGTATATTTCACACTTCTCTCCATATAAGTAGTGTCTCCAAATCTTTAGAGCAAACACTACTACCGCCAATTCCAAGTCATGGGTCGGATACCCCTTCTCGTAGTCCTTCAGCTGACGTGACGCATAGGCAATGACTTTACCGCTCTGCATCAACACACAGCCTAATCCTTTATGTGAGGCATCACTATATACCACGAAATTCCCTGAACTATCCTGTAAAGATAATACAGGCGCAGTACTCAACCACTTCTTCAATTCTTGAAAACTCTCCTCACACTTCTCCGTCCAAACAAACTTAACTGTTTTACGAGTCAAATTCGTCAACGGAGTTGCGATTTTAGAAAAGTCTTGGATAAATCTTCGGTAATAACCAGCCAATCCCAAGAAACTCCTCACTTCAGACGGCGTCTTCTGCTGATCCCAATTCATTACCGCTTCAACCTTCGACGGATCTACCGAAATACCATCCTTGTCGATCATGTGGCCAAGAAATTGTACACGTTCCAACCAAAATTCACATTTCGAGAATTTAGCGTAAAGCTTTTCTCATCTCAGTGCTTCTAAGGTTAGTCGTAAATGTTCAGCATGCTCCTCCTCGGTCTTGGAATAAACCAGGATGTCATCTATAAATACTACCACGAACTTGTCCAGAAATGGTTTAAACACCCTATTCATTAGGTCCATAAATGCAGCTGGGGCATTCGTGAGACCAAATGACATCACCAAGAATTTGTAATGACCATACCGAGTCCTAAAAGTAGTTTTTGGTATATCTTCCTTTCTCACCTTCAACTGATGATACCCGCTTCTCAAATCAATTTTTGAGAAGTACTTCGCACCCTTCAGTTAATCAAACAAGTCATCGATCCTAGGTAAAGGATACCTATTCTTGATCGTAACTTTATTCAACTCCCTATAATCAATGTAAAGACGCATCGATCCATCCTTCTTCTTCACGAATAAAACAGGCGCTCCCCACGGCTAAACGCTCGGTTGGATATACTTCTTGTCTAACAGTTCTTGCAATTGAACCATCAGTTCCTTCATCTCGATTGGAGCCATTCGGTACGGAGCCTTCAAAATTGGAGCAGTTCCTGGCGCTAAATTGATCACGAACTCTGTCTCCCTATCTGGCAGAAGTCCTGGCAAATTGCTCGGAAAAACGTCCACAAACTCCTTAACTACCGATATCTCCTCTACCTTCGGGCTCTCCTTACGCGTATCTGCTATGTAGGCTAAATATCCTACACAACCTTGCATCAAAAGTTTCTTGGCTTGCATCACCGTCAGACAATTCGCTTGTCTAGGCAATTTACTACCATAGAACACCAACTTCGACGGAGTCGTAAGGTTTACTGACTTCTTCTGACAGTCGATTACCGCCCCATGGTTGAACAACCAGTCCATACCTAGTATAATGTCGAATTCCCCAAGTTTAATCGGAATCAAATCTACTCTAAGCTCCTGACCCTGAATGTCCAGTCTACAATTCCTATAAACGCTCCTAACAGGAATAACCTCCCTATTCGCAATCTCTATGCTGAAAGGGTAAACTAACTCCTCTACAGGTAAGTCTAGGATTTTAGCAAAATCATCAGATATGAATGAACAAGTAGCACCCGAATTAAATAATACATATGCATTTATACTATTAATCGGAATAATACCTGCCACCACGTCTTTTGATTGCACCACGTCTTGCACCAACATATTGAATGTGCGGGCAGTGGGTCGAACGGCCTGTAGTGGCGATGGTCCGACAACAGTCATAGTGCTGCCGCTGCCCTTTCCTCCATTCCCTGTTGACCCTGTCGCTGGCTTCTTAGGGCAGTTACGAGCCATGTAATCCTTGGATCCACATGTATAACAAGCTCCTTTCTTGGGGTTTGGGCAATTTGGCGCGATGTGGCCTTCCTGACCACAGTTGTAGCACACGCGTTTCCCTTTCATGCACACTCCAGTGTGAGTCTTCCTGCATGTAACACACGCTTCGAGCTTCCTCTTCTGCTGACCTCCCTGCTGATTCCCAGCAGAGTTATTGTCATTCCACTTCCTCTTCTGATGGATAGCCCCGCTACCACTAGCCTTAGTTTCCGTTTCATTCTTCTTCTTCTTGTCCTGGTTGAATTTAGTCACTGTTTCGCTCCCCCCTTCAGCTAGAATAGCCTTTTCCAGCACGGCTGCAAACGTGTTTAGCTGGAACATAGAGACCTTGCTGTAGAGCTAGGGTTTCAGTCCCCGCTCAAACCTCTTCGCCTTCCTAGCATCCGTGCTGACCTGGTAAGTAGCGAACCTGGCCAGTTCGTTAAACTTCGCCGCGTATTCCCACACTGTCATCGTTCCCTGTTTCAGCTTTAGGAATTGGACCTCCATCTGGTCCTGCGAACTCACTAGGAAGTACATCTCGTAGAACATCTCTTTGAAACGTTCCCACGTTATGACTCCTTCTCCCTCTCTAGTCTTATTCGCCTGCCACCAGAAGCTAGCATCTGACTTCAACATAAAAGTTGCAAATGCCGTTTTCTGGTCTTCACTGACCCTAGCCACGTCAAATACCTTTTCTATTTCCATAATCCACGTCTGAGCATCTATAGGGTTTGTCGATCCCTTAAATTCTGGCTGTCCTAATGCCTTAAACTCTTTGAATGTTGTGGCCTGCACTTGCAGCTGATTCGCCATTGCTCCTGCCAGCTGGTTCACTAATTACTGAACCGCGTTAGGGTTTGTTGCATCGTTATTGTTGTTGTTCGTCGAACCCTTGGGGTTTTGACGTGTTACTCTTCTTCTAGGAGGCATTTTTTGATAAAAAAAATATTATTATTAGATCCTTTATTCAAATCTTAAGTATTCAAGTTCATAATTAAACGTTCGAATAACTTAGTTCACACATAGCACATCAATAAACCTCTTTTATTCATTAGTCGTTGTTTAAAATATCAATCAGATAGCATTTCTGCCATTTACATCATCCTTTCTGAACTGAAAAAGTTGCAGGATTACATTATTAAGTTATCCCATTCTTATCTCAATTATGGAATTTACTTTATTTACTACAAAAGCAACACATAAACAAAAGCTCTACTACTACTGCTACAGCTACTACTACTATTACTGCTACTGCTACTACTGCCTAGGCATATTAATACGTCACACAGCCTCTCTGCGTTCCTCTTCCATTACCCGAAATGCCGTTCTTCGGTCCACCACATGCCAAGGTAAACCTTGGAACTTAGTTGGGTAGTAGAAAATACGGTCCTGAGCTCTTTCTATCGCTGTATGAAAAGCATATTCCATTTCCCTCAATTTGGCCCTCTTGGCTTCAGCTTCATCTTCAGCTCAATCAGCTCGCTGATTAGCCCTCAAGCTTGACTCTTTAGCTCTGGCATGCTTCCTCGACTCCTCTTGGATGTCTTGCTTCAGCTTTGCCAGTTCAAATCGAGCAGCATCTCTATCAACCTCCATATGTATCAGGTTCCACTGTGCATCTCCCAGGTCACTTGCCATTTCCTCGATCGTATTGTCTCGTTGCTGGATAGTTTCCTCGAGATCTCCTACTCGTCCATGAAGCTCCACGTTGCTATCGTAGACTGCCTCGTACATCTCAGCACTAGTAGAGTGAGGTACGAATTCCTCTTCGGGATCCTCTTCCTCCTCTTCAGACTCGTCCTCGTCCTCATACTCTGGAATAGGTGTCAGCTCACGCTCCCGACTTGCTACGGTGATCACTGGAGATGGCTCTCTCCTAACCAGCTGCTCCCAGATAACATGTATGTCACGGGGCTCCTCCTCTTTAGGCACCTGAGGTACAACCTCTCTAGCCCGACTAGGTTCTCCAACGTTCGTCATCCTGACAAAAGAATTTTAAAGTTTATTATTACGTGATATCGAGTCGTCGCTCTTCGAATACCTGAACGTAAACACATAGCACATAAGGTAGTTTATTATCTTTACCTATCACATCTATCTTTTCGATCTTACCATAAGGCTACTACCTAAGGTTTTCCCCCACCTAAGGTTTCATAACCTACGGCTCTGATACCAACCTGTGACACCCCCAAATCCGGGTACTTCGTTTCCACATGATTTGGTGTTCACTTTCTAATTAAAACATACATCTACCCAAATAAAGAATTTCAAACTAATTACAACCTTCATAAAAATCTTCCTTTAGAAAGAATGACAACTTGTCCAATAAAATCCCAGGGTTATCTAAACCTTAACATCATTCAAATAACGTAAATGCAGAAACATAAAACATAACCAACTAAGTCTTATTACAAAAGTAACTTGATATAACAAGCCTTCATTTATTCATCTTTCCTTTTCCTTTACTTGTTGACGGTATGTCAACATTCTTGGTCTCAACTGCAAGTGGTGGTAAAACATGCAAGAGTGAGCAAATAAAAGCTCACTTGAAAATACAACAGTGATATGACATAAGTGAATCGTTTCAAAAGAGTTTAAATAACTTTACTTTCATCCATATAAAAAATTGAATTATAGAAACTTTTGAGGGTCATAAGACCTTGAACCATTGTCCTAGGTTATAAATATTTCTATTTAAACCTTTAACAGTTAATAACACTATAGACCATTAACTCGCACTCAGGGGGATCAACCCTTTGTACCATGAATTATGCACAACCATCTTAACGCTTTCGCATAAAATATCCCCTAATTAATAGGGTTGTTCATTCAGAAATTGAATACAAGTCCGCACCAAAGAAAGTTTGATTTGGATAGATAAGGGAAATTTAGAGTTCAACTATCATCAACTAGGAGTAGTTGAATTGACTTACAATACTTTAAAGTTCAATAATATAAGAATCATGAACTAATTGTAAAATATGACAATAAACTTCATAATAGATAGGCATGCTTTTAGAAACAACTCAAAGCATTCGATAGACTAAGTAGATCTTACTTGAACAATTAAGTCAAGATCATATTACTAAAATAACACTTTAATACTTACGCTTTATGAATATTGGAGTATGGTATAACTTGTACCACATATAACAAGTTAAGGAACGTAAATGAACTTTCATGATTTATTGAGCTAGGGTTAGGAATTTGCATAATGAAAAGATACAATGAATAGGCTTGTATAGCATTCAAGAGTAGTTTAAAGAACTTGCACAATATAAATAACAAGTTTAGAAACTTGCTTAACATAAGAGAATAAGGGTAAGAGAACTTGCCTTAAGCGCAAGCTACACTTTAACAATTACAACCACTTCACAAACACCCTATACATTTATATTACATTCAAACCATCTATTAGTATCCAACTACAACATTTAAACCATCGAACTTCATATCCAAGTCCAACTCACAATATAATTTATCACATTGGTTACTAATTAGTCAAGTACGCGAGTCTATACCCACGGCATATATTCATAAGCCTATAACTCAATGAATCGTGCTGTGTGCCTTGTGACAACAACACACATACACACACATGTAACAAATTCATAATATACTTCAATCTAATTTAAACACATCAAAAACATATTATCTTATTGCACATTTCACTTTCCAAGTCTTAGAAACAAGTTAGCTTAACAAACGGGGCATATAAACTCAAAAACAAAAAACCAAAATCTCCGGGAAGCTGCTTTACCTGCTGGGGCGGGTCCCCATAGTGTAAAACACCCGCTGGGGTGGGACCTCCCTCTGGTGGAGGGGCTGGCTCGCGAACTGGTAGAGAAATAAGCCAATTTGGCTTATTCCTTCACACCGAATTCGATTTTTCCCAACATGATAAACATAAAACTTGATAGTAACAATATTTTAAACTCATTAACATGCTTATAAGATTTAAAATCCATATAACACATAATCAAAATTAAGATTTCATGAGTTTCGAAGAAAAACATAATTTTAAGCGTTCTTGACGAAAATTACTATTACGAACTCGTTTTTCAATGAATTCAAGTGATTCCAATTGAGATAACTCATATTCTTAACATATTAACATAATACATGATCAATTTTAACAATAACTCAAAATCAAACATCAATTTGATAGTTTCAAAAGCCGTTTTTCAAAAATAACTTCACCGAAAATCACTATGAACACACTTCCTATTGTTTATCAAAAATTCATGGATTGAATTGCTAGAACAACCATATAACTCATATATAATCATGTTATATTATATATTACACATAATTCATGCTCACATCAAGGATTTAAAGAAATTTTCAACATAAATTCATAATCTAACACTATGAACATGAATTTCATAGTGTTCATCATCTACTTGTGAATTGAAATTCTTAAACAACTATGAAACTCTCATGTAAACCTATATATATATATATATATACATATATATATATATACATATCCCATTCACATATCAAAATAACAACTTTCACAAAGAGACGTCCACATAGAATTCTAAAATCATGAAAACATAGAAGAATATGCTTTGAAAACTTGTTTTTTTCAACAATTGTATTTTGAAAACCCTTTCATGGCATACAATTATATATGAAAACATATGAACACCATATATACATATAATTTCATGATTGTAAAAACCTAATTTGATAAAGAAGAATTACAACACATAAGAATTGAGTACAAGGGTTAGGGTATAACCTTACTAGTTTTAATTAAAGAGAAGAGATGATGAAGATGATGATCCTCTCTTGCCTTCTCAAGCTTTTCTTCCTCTTCTCTCTTCTTCTTCTCTAACAATTCTCTCTAACTCTCTTCTTCTTTTTCTTTCTTTGTTTTGACTTAGGCTTTTAAAAACTAACGTATCTTTTAACTTAACATATATTATACAATATACAATATACATATACATATATAATATATGTAACTTATATTATTAATATAGCTAATAAATAATATACTAATTGCTATACTAACTACCACTTATTATATAGGTTACAAAATTTGAAATGCCCAAGTCCATGTTTGGCAACCTCTTAGAAAACAATCGGTTTTTAGTGCTAAGGCCTTGTTTGGGTAAAATAAGATTAAATAAGTACAAGGGCCTTGTTTGGTAAAACACTTTAAAATCCTTTTCTAGTCTTTTAATAACTCTTTAAATCCATAGATTAAATATTACACTTATTTAATTAAATTACAACACTCTAATTCAATTAAATAAACTAACATTCACATAATACCAAATTGTCACACAATTGAATTTCCTTTATTAAACATAATTCGTGTAACAAATTATTATCACTTAGCACATAAACATTAAATCTAATTAAATTATTCTCAATTAAATTAAAATTATGCTACACCATTGCTAACATATCAATTTAATTAATCATATAGCACTTAATTAAATTGTCCACAACAATCGCACAATTTATTTATTTATCTTCACAAATAAATTCAATAAAATATTTATTTAATTCAATAAATATTTTCAATAAATATTTAAAATTCTCAATCATTACAGGTTCACTTGGTGGCTCTGGTGAACCAAACTAGAATAAAAGTCCATAATCAATCCGGGTAGAATATAGTATTCTATATGTGCATGCTAAGTATTATATATATATATTATATTTTATGCAAACATGCTTTGCATGTTTTAATAAAATGACGCGTATTTGATATACATATATATATATATATGTATATATGTGTGTGTGTGTGCATGTGCATGTGCGCTAAACAAGATGAAACTAATAATAACAAACCCCTCAAAGAAATTATATTAATTTTAAAGCGTTCAAATATATTTCGAATATCGAACGTCGCCTTCTAGCATGATAAAATTAATAGAGTTTTAAATATTTAATATGAGTTTGTTGTGCACACACAAGGCAAGTATTAAGTATTTAAGATGTTAATTTAATCATATTTGATGCTTATAAAGAAAATTGAACAATATTGTTTTATTGTGCACACACAAGGATAATATTTTTTATTTTTGAATATATAGAAGTCCTAGGTTGGACTTAACTTAAATCATTTTAGTTCGGATGTGCACATACTTGACCATTATGATCTAAGAGGCAAAATACAATGAGTTATATGATGATGTAATTGAGAAGAGTTGTCTACGTATTTACTTGTATATAGTTTGTTGTACACACACAAGGCTATATACATTTGTAATAGGATCCTTATTTTCACTAGTAAATCTTTAATTATATTTTTCTAAACTATATAACTGAGGGTAATATAGTTGGAAGAAAATTGTGACACCCACAAATTCGGGTACTTCAATTTCAACAGTATTTGGTGTTCACTGTCCAATAACAACACATCTATCTACCTAATATAAATAAAACTCATAAATAAAAGAATTCCTCCCCTTAAGGGATTACAACATCTGAACGAATAAATCCCAAGTTTAATTAACCTTAACCATCAATGCGGAAACATAAAGAAACAAATAAGTCTTAACATCACATAATAAGTCTTATACAAACATTCTCAATTAAATAAACAAGTATTCATCACTTGTTTGCTTTGACCTTGCCTTCGCTAATGGAAGGCTCGTCAGTTCTTTCAATCTTAGCTGCAATGTGATTATGCAAGAGTGAGCAACGATTGCCCACAAGTATAAAAATATAACGATAATAATAACATGCGAGAAATCAATGACTTCTGAATAATAGAAAACTCGGCATTTGAATCAAGAAAGAATACAAGAATCAAAAGTATATATGAGGGTTATAAGAGTAAGAACTATGTCCCAAGTTATCAAGTATTTCTATTTTAAACCTTTAGCAGTCGAAAGACTATATGGACTCTACTTCTCGTACTTAGGAGGATCAGCCCTTAGTACCATGTATGTGCACATCATCTCAACGCTAACGCATAAATAATCCCTTATAAAGGGTTGTTCAATTCAGTTTGACATCAGAGTCCGCACCAAAGGAAGTTTGGTTTGGATAAGCTCAATAACAGTTCTAGAATTTAGAATGCTTATCAACTATAGACTAGTCTAATCACTAAGGGTTCGCTAGTCTTTCAAGGTTTGACAATAAATGATGCTTAAATCAAACAATGAAACTCAAAGGTATACAATTGAATAAGTATTGTATAACGTAATTATTGCTTTAAAAAGAATTATAATATCTCATATAGAATCTTGAACTTGAATAAACAAGAGTAAGAACTTGCTTAATGGAAGAATAGATAACTTGCTCAATTAAAGTAGAATTAATAAGCTTGCGTAATCACAATCGAGTTAGGGAAAGAAACTTGCTCAATTAAAGTAAGAATTAGGAAACTTGCTTCGTGCACAAGCTACAATTATAACTCACGTTCATCAATTACTCCTACATACCATTACATTCGCAATACTAATTAATTCTAAGTCTGATTATATTCATCAAATCACAAACATCAGTTGTTGAACACGTTATTAGACTTTACGAATAACGAGTTTACATCACGTATTTAACTTATCAATTAATCACATAAACATCATTGACAAGTTATTAAATCTATTTTAACATCTCAATATACGATTAACATGTCATCAGGTTCATTACATTAGGTTTTAAAATACGTTCTTGAACTTTGAACACTTAAGTAAAATTCTCTGGGTCATTCTGCTGGCCGGCGATGCAGCGCCCAGTTTGTACTGAGGACCGGTGCTGCGGCGCTGAGCCTATGTCAGCCGCCTTCTTGGCTTGGCGCTGCAGCGCTGGGTTCCTTCACAGAACCGGCGCTGCGGCGCCGTGACTACATCAGCCAGTACTAGCCTGGCGCTGTAGCGCACGGTTTCTTCACAAAATCGGCGATGAGGCGTCGCGACACAGTAAGGTCTGATAGTTCGCGAAGAACACAGGAAATAGCCATTTAATGCCAAAATTAAGCTCGAACCACAATGTTAATGTTACCCATACATTCTGAACTTAATTGAAACATTTAATAACCTTCTTAGCATGCTTTTAACAACTTAAATCACATAAACAATCAAATTATAACACATAATTTTCATATTTTTGATATTTTTCATAGTTTTGACAAATTTCAAGAAATCATGCATTACAGATTCGTTGTAACACCGAATCAGTCCGTTTAAGTTTCGTTCTCTTTATTTTTACATGCATAATTTTTATTAATCATCAATTTTCAGTTTAATATACAATTAAAGCATGAATTTTTTGTACATATAAGCTATGTTCATACTTTAATACTATGTAACTTATAAAATTCCATTTACATCATGATTATATGGATTTGATTACTCTAAAACACATATAAATCATATACAATTGAATTATATATGCTAATTAACAACTAACATCAAGTTCCTAACAATTAACTCATGAAATTATATTTACAGAGAACTCAAGCATACAATAATGGAGAAAACTAAGAATGTGATATTAAAAGTTTAAGATAAGGAATTACCCTTGCTTTCTTGTTTGATTAGAATCCTCTTTTAGTTCTCCAAATCTCTTCTTCAATCCATAAACTCTCTCTCAAACTCTCTCTGACTCTCTCTTAAAACTTTAGACTTAGGAAATAAAATTCATACAATACTGATGATATAATTCGTATAACTGATATACGTGGGTATCAATTATATGCATTATGGCCTAGCTGTTACCCATGTTCCCAAGGCCTTGTTTGGCTAGGTTACAAAAGGCCCCTTCCCATTTATTTTTATTAAATGTTTATTATATAGTTTATTTGTCACACTTTAATTAATTGAATAATATCATTTAATTCAATTAAATAAAAGGCAATATTACACATTAAATCACATCATCACATAATTAAAATTCTTATTTATTAATTTTGATAAATTATTAAATCTCTAATTAATTAGAATAACATTATAATTACTAAACAACTCATTTAATTAAATAATCTCAATTAAATTTACACTTTGAACTATAAAATTTCTCCACGTTAATTTAATCAATGTAACACATATAATTAAATTAATCTACCACAATTCCATCAAATATTTATTTAACTCAATAAATAAATTAATAAAAATATTTATTTAATTTAATAAATATTTAAAATAAATTACAAAAATCACGTTCGTCACATCTTTCCCCCTTAAAAGGATTCTGTCCTCAGAATCACGATTTAATTAATTCGTCCCGTTACATTCTCATCCCCTTACAAAGATTATGTCCCCAGAATCGCTTGCACAAAGATTATACAAATAAGTGTGGGTAAGTTTTCATCATTTGTTCTTCGAGTTCCCACGTAACTTCTTCAGCGTTGTGGTTCCTCTAAATTACCTTAACAAAAGGTATCACTTTGTTTCTGAGAACTTGCTCTTTCCTATCAACAATCTTGGCAGGAACTTCTTCATAGGATAAATATTTCTCAAATTGTAGGGGTTCATATTCATTAACATGTTTGTAATCGGGTTTATACGGTCGTAACACTGAAACATGAAAAACGTTGTGGATGTGCTCTACCGTCGGAGGTAAGGCTACCTTATATGCAAATTCTCCAATTCTTCGCAGCACCTCAAAGGGTCCAATAAACCTCGGGCTCAATGTCCCCTTCTTGCCGAATCTGATCTTTCCCTTCCATGGAGAGACTCTAAAGAAAATAAAGTTACCCGATTCAAATTCTATATTCTTAAAGTGTGGATCGGTGTATTTCTTCTGCCTATCCTGAGCAGCTACCAATCTTGTTTGGATCACCTTGACCATCTCGACTGTCTATTATACCAATTATGGTCCTATCAATTGTCTTTCGCCAACTTCATCCTAGCATAATGGAGTTCTGCACTTTCTGCTATATAAATCTTCGTATGGCGGCATGCCAATACTTGCGTGGTAACTTTTGTTGTAAGCAAATTCCACTAACGGTAGGTCATCATCCCAATTTCCATTGAAATCCATGATGCATGCTCTTAACATATCTTCCAATGTCTGGATCGTTCTTTCGGTCTGCCCATCTGTCTGAGGGTGATATGCCGTGCTCATTCTTAAATGTGTCCCCATGCATTCCTGTAGTCGCTTCCAGAAATTTAATGTGAACCGCGGATCTCGATCAGAAACAATCAACATTGGAACTCTATGCCTTGAAACAATCTCCTTCACATACAGCTTTGCCAACTGGTCTAAGTTGAATCTGATCTTGATCGATAAGAAGTGCGCTAATTTCGTCAATCGATCTACGATAACCCATACTGCGTCGAAACCTTTTTGAGTTGTCGAAAGACCTACTACGAAATCCATTATGATATATTCCCATTTCCATTCTGGGATTTCTAATGGTTGTAGCAACCCGCTCGGCCTCTGATGTTCTATTTTCACTTTCTGACATGTCAGACACTTGGCCACACAATTGGTAACGTCTCGTTTCATATTCGGCCACCATAAATGCTGTCGGAGATCCTGGTACATCTTCATACTCCCTGGGTTAATTGAATACCTTGAACTATGAGCCTCGTTCAAAATTTCCTCTTTAATCTTTGGCACTAGCGGTACCCAAATTCTGCTCTCGAATCTTAATAGTCCTTCATTGTCCACTTTGAATTTCCGTTCATTCCCTTCAGATACCCTCTTTCTAATCTCCTCACATTCCTCATCTTGAAGTTGTGCTACTTTAACCTTATCCACTAAAGTGGTACCAGCTCCTAGCTGGAACAGTTTCTAGTCAGACTCCTCAGGATATCTCACTTCCAATTCTAGTTTCTCCATTGCCGTAATTAACTCCTCCTGGCAGTCAACAACATCAATTTCTCTCGACCCTTTCTGCTTAAGGCGTCGGCTACCACATTAGCTTTACCCGGATGGTATAAGATCTCATAGTCATAGTCCTTTATTAATTCCAACCATCTCCTCTGGCGCACATTCAAATCCTTATGTATAAAAATATATTTTAGACTCTTATGGTCTGTATATATTTTGTGACGCCCCTAAATCCGGGTACTTTCAACCCACGAAAAAGGTGCTACACGGTGCTATTATCTACTCATACATTCCACTGAATACTTCAATAACATGCACAAGTTTACTAAATGTTTCATTACAATAATCCCTTTACAAGTTTGTTATAACCTTTATAATCATTATGTGTCATAATATTATTTATTACAATAATAATTCCATACTATTACAAGGATAACTTAGTATCCATCTTGGTATTGCCCTTGTCCTTAATGGATCCTTCGGTCCTCTAGTTCTTAGCTAAAATCATATGAGTTTTAAGCAAGAGTGAGCATAACTAGCTCAGCAAGTTTAACATTTTACTTTGCAAGCACAAAATTAAGAATCATATGACTTCATCTTTCATAACTGTACAATAGTTATGATATAGTAGGAATTCAAAATAGCATTTTGAATTCCTTTAATATCATTCTTAAGGACACAAAGTCACTTAAGAATCTGAGCCGGTCCCTGACCATGAACATTCAGTTCCATTTCCATTCAAAAAAGAACTTCCCGGTACTAAGACCGTAAGCCCGATATATCTTACGAGAACGTCCAGGTGATCAGCTTGTAGTACTCTATGTTGATCAACACTCTATCCTTAAACGCTTTCACGTTTAAGCTTTTTGGCAATTCCCCATGCCCGTCGAATTAACGATATTAAAACCTTTATGTATCCATACTCAGGTTTAACTCTGAATGCATACCAAAGCAATTGGCATATGATAGCATCATCAAGAATACTTTGAAAGATTTATGAAAAATCAGTCAAAATAGTTTACATATCCGTCTAGCCGAATCAAATGGCATCGACTATTCAATAACTGTTCATGCATAGGCAACTATGCATATTGACAACTTGTCCGACATAAAGTACAGACATGAGTTTAGAGAGCTTGCATCAAGTAACTTGAACAAGATAATAAAACTTGCATAATTAACATAATGTTAATACAAGAGTTAGAAAACTTTCCTTCGCGTCTTTAAACCTTTAAAGTGTATGCTACTAAGTCTTTACAACCTCTCCAAGATATAAACACATAGCATACCAATTAGGTTATTATAACCTATATACAGTATATAACTATCTTCTCCTTCTCGTATAACTTAACCGAATTGTTAACCTAATAACATCTGTTCAAGTTATTTAACATTCTTTATGGCTTGATAACATACATTAGTTATAAGCCGACTCTCGTCGATCATCGTTATGCACAATAACCGACGAAACCCTAATCGATTTGTTACATCAATCACATTCTCATCGAATTCCCTTCATCGAACTCCACATGGAATTTACATGAGTTTTAACTTCATTTGATGCCATTCATGCATCACGCACGTCTGTGACATGCTATATACCCTTAAGGCACGCTCACAACTCGATTACGATTCATAATTCACATTATCGGATTTCGAGTTTTAAATTTAAATACGTTTTGGAAATGTTTAATTCATAAAACCATTCTTAAACATGTTGTTTAAGTGATTTCTATTCATGAATATTAACCATTTAGTTGCCCCTTAATTACCATTTAAAAAGCTATGTTAAGAAATATTCACGTCAGGAATTTTTTTGTTTAGGGCATTGTAGCGCCAGCCAAAGGCTTAGAGGCAGCGCTGTAGCGCTGTCTCGCAGAACATTTCCCCTACCTCGGCGTTGCAGCGCTGGGAAGTAGGGTATGGGCGGCGAGGCAGCCCCGGCCCCCAGATTCTAAAAATTTTAAATTTCCACGAGCTCGTAACATGATCATTTCAACTCAGAATTGGCTCGTTCCAAAGCCAATAGTTCGTAAATTCTATGTTCTATCATTTCATCAAGTCGGAATTCATTTCTTAATCCGTCGGTGAGAATTTAGCTGATTAGTCCATTTTTACGCGTTCGTTAAACGTTCGTGAACGTTCGAAGCTCAATTCTTCGTTTTAAGTCCGAATTGGTTTGTTCGTGCTCTCGCAAGTCTTATTTACATAATTACACGTGATGTAATCGAAAACCATCATTTTCGAATCACACAACGACTTTTGACTTCTATTCTGGGAAAATTCACAGTTTCAACGATTAAAGTCTAATCGCGTAACATTAGCCGAATCTTCGTTATTCGATATTTTTACTTCAAACCAAATGGAATCAATGCATTGGTTGTTCTTTAATGATTCTAACCCTTCTAAACATCTATGTTTTAATGGTTACATACGCTTATTATGCAAACTCTCATGATTTGATAATTCTTCATTAAGTTCCTTTAATCAATTATGATTTCATTCGTTATGGTTTGTTCGTGTTCTTAATTCACCATTTAGCCAACCTTATAACTTCTTATTACTCATACACCACCAATTCACTTCTCTATCAATTATATTATTGAAAGACAATTGAATATTATCATGATTTTCTTATCCTTATACCTTTAGTGTTCTTGTTTGCTTGAGTATGGAGACTCAATGACTTCTTTTCTCCTTGGTTGCTTGATTCTTATCAAAGACACAAGCTAGCTTGTCTTTTCTCTCTCTCTCTCTCAATGTGTTCACAATTTGATCAACCAACAAAATGGCTAATAAAGCCTTGTATTTATAGATTTGCAATGCTTAGGGTAGTTTGGTCATTAGGACCAAATCTCCTTAAGCTTATGTCTTGCTATGTCTTGCCCATGTGCTAGCATGTGCTAGTACATGCCACCCTTATGCTCCATATGTCCCCTATGTGCCACACATGTGCCCATGGGTTGCCCCATGGGTTTAACCCACCCGTTAACCCACCGGTTCGATCCACGGGTTTAGTTATTAAATTTAATTGAAAGTAAACGTATGTACTTCGTATAAAGTTTGTATTATATGTCATATTAATTCTCGTATCCTCTTAGTATTATACTAGTATAATACCTCGTATTATACTCGTATTTATTTCGTATAATAATAATTTATTATTATACTTAACCAATTATTATTTGGTTTTAATCTTCCTAACCATAAGGGTTTTAAGTCCGCAAGCGAAAACTTAGTGAGCCATAAATGAAATATTATTACATATTTCATCTCGTCTTTAAATCTTATCATTACGCGTTTCTCAAAAATTCAATACTAATTCCCGAGCAAAAACAAATGGATAGTGATTTTCTTCCTAGAAAACTTCTCTCGGCTAACTTAACTTTTCAGGATATATTATCGTCAAATATTTTGACAGAATGTCATTTCGACACTCTGACCTCCCAGAAAGGCTTAGGGTCTCAAACCCTAACCCTTATGATCAAACCTTAACCCTTAGGGTTTCATATATGAATAATGCCTATTCCGTCTTTTCTTAGAAATATTTTTGTTCCCGGAGATCTTTTATTTTCGTCTTGTAAATTCAATTCATTTATTTCTGGCACATAGCCAGAATCCTAACCACATCTGCCTTCTCTAGGTCATAGAATGACCTTGAGATAACTTATTCACTTTAATAAACAAATATTAAAGTTTTATTCAATAAAACCAAATAAAGTGTATTTACATAAACGTCCGATTTTCTCGGGTGTTACATTCTCCCCCCCCCCCCCCCCCCCGTTATAAGAATTCTATCCCCAGAATTACAATACAAGTTAGTCAAATACACGGGGATAAATCTTCATCATCATGCCTTCGAGTTCCCATGTTGCTTCGTCAACATCGTGGTCCCTCCATATCACCTTTCTCGAAGGTATTACTTTACCTCTCACTGCCCGACGCTTTATGCGGACAGTTCCTGGCCATGTGGTCCGAGGACCCAGACACAAAGCATGTCATTATCTTCTTAGGCATGGAACGACTAGATGCGATGTGCCCTTCTTGTCCACATACCAACTTAGCCATGAGACAACTCCAAGATGAGCCTTCCCACATGTCTTACACGCCTTGATCCTTTTCTTAGGATCTCCCTGCTCCACCCCGGTATTTCCCGTGTTGAACAACTTACGCTTCAGCGCACTACTGCCACCGCTTGCTCCCTCGATTTCGTCTCCCTCGTCAAATTTATTCTTATTCTTCTTTTACTTCTGGTATAGGCTCATAGCCTCACTACCACCTTCGGCTATTATCGCCTTCTCCAATACCGCTCCAAAGATTTCACTTTGGAAAATAGATACTCAATTATAGAGCCAAGGTTTCAAACCCAGATCAAACCTTCTTGCTTTCCTCGCCTCGATGTCCACTTAATGTGGCGCAAATCTCGCCGGTTCATTGAACTTGGCAGCATATTGGGGAATGGTCATATCCCCCTGTTTCAACTCTAGAAACTGGACCTCCATCTTACCCTACATGCTAGTGGGGAAATACTTTTCAAAGAATGTCTTCTTAAACTGTTCCCACGCAACATTCATTAACTCAGCCCTACTCCGATTCGCCTCCCACTAGAAGTTGGCCTCTCCATTCATCATATACGTGGCAAAAGGAATCTTCTGCTCTTCTCTGACATTTGTTATTACAAATGCCTTCTCGATTTCCTTCACCCAAGCTTGGGCAGCGATAGGATCCGTAGTTCCTCTGAACTCCGGAGGACCTACGCTTTTAAAATCCTTAAAGGTAGTACCAACTACTACCCCAAGATTTATTCTTACACCCCCTCTAGCCTCTTTAAAGGCTGCAGTCATAAGGGTAACAAACTCCTGCATCGGGGTATTCAGAACCCCTTCTTCCACCACATTACGTGGCTCTGTGTCTTGGTTTCTCGTTCTTCTTTTCGGCGGCATTTCCTATTAACATAAATAAAGTTTCGTTATTATTTAGTCCTTTCTGTTGGTTATTATTTACAAGTAATAATAACACAAACACATTGCCAATCATTTCAATAAACTTCTTATATTAAAATACTTCTTCTTGTAGTATTAAAACTACAACTGTTCTTCATTACATGGCCTTAGCCATTTACAATACTATCCCGTAATTTCTTACCAAAAATTTGGATTTACATACGACTACCCTTTAATTATATAAAAGCGGGTTTTATGTCACTACCAGCTACACAATATTTACATAGCTAATTCTTCTATATATACTAACTGGACTACATCTGCCTCACGACATTTTGGTAATCCACAACGGCCATACTGGCCACAATATTCTGGATAATGGTATGCCAAGTCTGTCCCTCATCCATAGGATACTCAGCAATCTGGTGCTGGTAATCCTTGTGCGAACTCCTATGTATATAGGACATTTGGCTAATATTTTGTTTCTTGTTCAGAAGCTCGGCTTTCAGTTCCTGGACCTCTAGTTTTAGATCCCGGAACTCTTTGCTAAGCTGGACGTTTTGGTCTAACACTACCATTAACTTTGACTTTTCGTCATTATTTGACGGTATGGTCGTGCAAAATATGACAACATAAACTGTGAGTTTCATTACATATCGTATATGATACGAAATATAAACACTCAAATTCATTCCTTATTCATTACAATTATTGTCCCACTATTTTATAGAATAGTGAGGACTTCTACAGATCTAACTCTGATCATCACACTGTTCTCCGACTAGTCCCCGTGATATTCTCATTTCTTGAAGAGAAAAATAGAAGAAAAGGGTGAGCTCAACTAGCCCAGTAAAGAATATTATGACTAAGATAATGAAAAACAAATTATCGTTAGCCTTCAATAAATCAGATAAAATATTATGGACAACAAGTTTTAGATCAACAACTGCAGCAGAAATAACAATTCATTAGAAGAGCTAAGTAGAGAATGATGTCTACTATCTTCTATGATTTAAAAGTCTATCATCAATATTTTATCCCTGTAACATCAATAGATATATATCTCAAATCAAATATTCATCTTTGTACTACGGCCAAAGATATTCATTTGTATCACCAGTGGTCATGTTCATCTCAACATCTGTCCATCTTTGCACTACGGGCCAAAGATATTCATCAAGTAATCATCTTTGCACTACAGGCCAAAGATATTCATCAGATAATCATTCATCTTTGCACTACAGGCCAAAGATATTCGTTTGTATCACCATTTAAGACTAAGGATGATGAAAAATAATATAAGGAACGAATCTAATGAGATAAAGGACAAAGATTAGGAATTCGTAATTTAATTTATCCAAGTTCAAGAATACTCCATAATAATCAATTGTGGAGCAAAATTCAAGAATGAAAATCAAAACTTGGATCCAATCAAAGATAATTTGGAAAGAAAAAAAAATATTTTTTTTACCATAACTAGTACCTCGTGAATAGTAACTCGTGAATATTAACTCGTGAATAGTAACTCGACATGAAAAAATAAAAAAATTTCCCAAGAAAGTTCAGACCAATAATCCAGTGAAATGATATTAGATGAAGCGCAAAACTCAAAGAATTTCTGATCATTTCAGGAATTATAGAAGCAATAGTTACCTTAGTAAGTTTAGAGTTAGGAATCTGAAATGAAACAATATGAGAAACTGCAATTGGATTTTCACCAATCAGGCGGTATTCCGTTCAGACAGATTATTTTCACAATTTAATAACAACTGAATACGAAGGGTTATTCAACAGGCATGCGGTAGTCCGCATAGATAGGTTATTCCCACATAATAATAAAGAATGGAATAACAATAGGATTTCACCATGCATGCGGTAGTCCGCGTAGACAGGTTATTCTAACAAAATAATAAAGAATGGAATAACAACCCTTATGAGTATTGAAAGAAAATAACTCTCTTCATGAATACGAAAGAAATAATACCCCTTACGAGAAAAACAATATCCCTTACCTTAATAGAAATTTGGATACTGCACTAGTGTAATTGCGGAATACCCTTCTTCTTTCTCTCTTATTCTCTCTATACTTTCTCTCTCTATAGCTTTAGTGAATTGGTGATAAATAATGAAGAAATGAGTTTCTATTTATAGGCTCGGCAGAGTAAGGGTAAAATAGTCTTTTTGCCATAATTTATGACATCATCGCTTACATCATCGATCCTATGACATCATTGCTTATCTCATCGTTCTGATGATATCATTGCTTACATCATCGTTTTGATGACATCATTGCTTACATCATAAGAATTCAAATTCAATTTGTTCTCTTCCACCTTATTTTACTTTTATACGATGAATTTACTATAATAATGTTACCATTCAAATTATAAAAATCATACTATTATATAATCACATCATACTACCATAATGTAATATTATAATAATATATTTGAATGAATTATTTTATCAGAAAAGATAAAATACCAACTTTCAACAAATGTCACATGCTAAAAATTCCTCCGTTTAAATCCACATTGAATAAATATTTCCTTATCATATATTAATTATTCACAAATAATATTACAGAACTACAATATTGACAACCAGGTCGTTCCCAGGAAAGAGGGGGCTTTCCGATAAGGATTTTTCCTTATTGGCGCGCAATTAACTAACCCCTTTCCTAGACAGAACTTCCTTAGACATTGCCAATAATGCTGTCTAATAATATTATTCAAATAATATAAATTATTGATTTGATAATTTGAAATACTATGCAATGATAATTATTGAATCACTAATATAAAATATCCACGTAGCAATTATTGAATCAATAAAATAAAAAATTAAACAGTAATTAACGTAACAATTATTGAGTAGTGACTTCTTACGTAAGAATCAATAATTAGAATTACTATGCAATACCGTGTACTACTGTGCAACACTGCGTATTACTGTATTTTAACCACCGGGTATTTCAACAGTTTTAACGGTAAAAGTTTTACCGTTATTTTTATAAAAAGGTTATTTCTGTCGCTTTCTATATCCGACATTCATTCTGTTGTGGGGTCCACCAATGACTGCGCCGTCGTACGAATATTCTCCGACAAAAAGAATATTCCCCGACACAACGAATATTTTATAACTACTTGCTTACTTTGTAAAATTTGCACATCTCACCCATAACTTATCACATTTATCAAATTAACACCTTACTATTTCCAAAATAATATATAAAGAAAATTAAATCTTTATTCATAAAAGTTGTGGTCTTACAACCTCCCCTCCTTATGAAATTTCATCCTCGAAATTGACGTACGTACCTGGTATGTTGAAAAGGTGAGGATACCTCGCTTTCATTTCCGATTCTAACTCCTAAGTTATTTCCTCGGTATCATGGTTTCTCCACAAAATTTTAACTTGAGGTATAACCTTTGAGCGTAAGACATGTTCTTTCTTATCCAAGATCTTGACAGGTACCTCCTCGTACGTTAAATCTTCGGCTATCTCGTCTAGTTCTAACTCAATAATGTGGTTTGGGTCTTTCACGTATTTACGTAGCACGGATATATGAAAAATGTTATAAACACGAGACATTCTTGAAGGTAAAGTGAGTCTATAGGCCACAGTTCCTACTCGGTCAAGAATTTCAAATGGACCAATAAATCGTAAATAGGTGTCAATAACTTTCTACAAGGTGACCCTTGGGCACTTGATGCTCCGCCTTGATACGTTTACACGTTAAACACCTCGAGATAAAGTCCGCGATTTCTCTCTTCATATTTCTCCACCAAAATATATGTCGAAGATCACGATACATTTTGGTACTTCCAAGATGGATTGCAAATGGTGTGTTATGTGCCTTCATCATGATTCTATACATCAAATTAGAATCATTAGGAACACAAAGTCTGGAGTTGACTCAAAGTATTCCTTCTTCATCAATTCTTGCTTCTGGAATAACACCTACTTGCACTTTCTTCTTCATCTTCATCAGCTCCGGATCCGTAGCTTGAGCAGCTTTAACTTTATCAATCAAAGCTGGTTCTACGCGTATATTTGACATCATCATGTGGGTCCCTGGAGTCGTTAACTCTATCTCCATCCTTTGTACGTCATACAAAATAGGCCTTTGTGTTGACAGTATCGTACTCGTTACCTCATACGATCTTCCACTCAACGCGTCAGCAACCACGTTTGCTTTTCCAGGATGGTACTGAATGGTATTTTCATAATCTTTCAACAGCTCAAGCCAATGTCGTTGTCGCATGTTGAGTTCATTCTAAGTAAAGAAATATATTCGAGGCTTTCGGAGTATATTAGGATGTCATCAATAATGACAACCACGAAATGATCCAAATATTTTCTCAAATATTCGGTTCATCATGTCCATGAACGCAACATGGACATTGGTCAATTCGAAAGATATAACTAGAAATTCGTAATGCGCGTATCGAGTTCTAAAGGTAGTCTTTGGAATGTCATCAGTTCTAATCTCTAATTGATGATATCCAAAACAGAGATCGATCTTTGAGAAGAATTGCGCACTTTGCAACTAGTCGAACAGGTCATCAATGCGAGGTAGCGGATACCTATTCTTGATGGTGACATGATTCAACTCCCGATAGTCAATATATAGTCGCATACTACTGTCTTTCTTTTTACGAATAAAATAGGAGCACCCCCAAGGAGACGTACTAGGACGTATAAAACTGATGTCTAACAACTCCTGTAGTTGAACCTTTAACTCCTGAAGTTCAATAGGAGCCATTCGATATGGGGTTTTAGAAATGGGTTTTGTACCGGGTTCAAGGTCAATAAAGAATTCAACTTCACGTTCTGGGGGTATACCGAAAAGTTCTTCGGGAAATACATCAGGAAACTCATTAACAACAAAAATATCATTCAAATCTGATGTATTCTGATTTAAATAAATGACATGGGCTAAGAAAGCTTGACATCCATTTTTCAATAAACGAATAGCTTTATGACTTGAAATGACATTGACTGATTTTAGTGGTTTGGTGGTTTGGATTAGCACAACAAGTTGATTAGAAATATGAAAACTAACAACCTTACGAAAACAATCAATTATGGCATGATAAGTGGTTAACATGTCAATTCCTAAAATCACTTCAAATGCAAGTATTTTCAAAGATATAAGATCAACAGGTAGGGTGAGGGTACCAATTTGAATCAAGCAAGATTTGTAAACTGTGAATGTAATGAAGGTTTATCCTAATGGAGTTTCAACAGATAAGTTAAAGTCTAATTTCTCAGGAGTCAAGTTCATACATTGAGCACAAGCAGGTGAAATAAAAGAACGGGTAGCACTGGTATCTAATAAGGCATAGACTTCGCAAGAGTTTATGATTAGCTTACCCGTGATCACCTCGTTCGGGTTCTTCGCATTTTGGGCAGTCACGACAAACGCTCTTCCAAGAACCACCGACTTTGACTTGTCTGGGACAACCTTTGGAGTCACCATCCCCGCTGGACTTGGTTTCGCTACCGAACACTCTCTAGCTATGTGTCCTTCCTTTCCACAGTTATAACATACCTTGAATTATTATGGGTAGTTTGGACTAATGTGTCCCTCTTGCCCACATTTATAGCATACGATCGGTGGTCGTTCTCCTACCCTAGAAACAGTTGATGCTGGTGTTGCTGTCGACGTCTTTATGTTCTCATTGTTGTACCTTCTCTTCCTGAAATCTCCCCCCGACTCACTTCTTCTATTATCATGGCTACGATTACCACCGGAGTGGTTACCGCTTCTGTCATGATACTTTTCTTCCCGCTGGTTGTCATTGTTCCGATGACTGCTGCCACCGGTACGACCTTGGTTGTTGTCCCTTGGTTGAACATAATCATTATCTCATTCTAATAGTTGGGCCTTGTTTACCACATCTGAATATAAAGAAAGTTTGTGAGAAATGAGGTACTGACGAATTTCGGGTTTCAAACCTCTCAGAAACATCCGCGTCATACGTTCCTCATTATCAACCAAATGAGATGCGAACCGGGATAACTTCGTGAACTTAGCCTCATACTGGGATACAGTTATGTTATTCTGTTCCAGTTTGATAAACTCTACCTCCTTCATATGACAAATACTTTCTGGAAAGTACTTGTCATTGAACAGTTTCTGGAACTCTTCCCAAGACATCTTGAGTGCGACAGGCTGGGTACGCTTCACAGATTCCCATCAGTAATCTGCCTCTCCACGAAACATAAACGTGGCGAATGGAACCTTTTGCTCCTCCGTACATCCCAAGACATCAAATATCTTGGTAATTTTCTTAACCCACGTTTCCGCCTTGATTGGATCTGGCTTTCCCAAAAACTCTGGTGGTCCCAACTCTTTGAACTGCTTGGCAGTGACAAGCCGCAAGTTGTTATTATTTTCACTTGTATTATGAACACGAGTCTCCCTCGTCTGATTTCGCTCGTGTATTCACTCAAAAAAAGGGTTAATCAAACGAATTAACATATCACATATTAACCCTATGTTCTAACCGACCAATTAAATAACAATTAAGCTTAGGTAGGACACACTAGCGAAGGTTTTACTCGTCTCTGCCCTCCAAGTTCTATTCCCAGATCTCCGCCAGAGATCATATTCCTAAGCTCTGATACCAACTGTGACGCCCCCAAAATAGGTTCAATACTCAATCCATTCTAAGTCGCTAAATATGTGGTACAGAATCCAAATACAATCTTTTATAATATACGTTCGTGCAAAATATGACCACACAAACTGTGAGTTTCATTACAAAGCGTATATGATACGAAATATAAACACTCAAATTCATTCCTTATTCATTACAATTATTGTCCCACTATTTTATAGAATAATGAGGACTTCTACAGATCTAACTCTGATCATCACATTGTTCCCCCACTAGTCCCCGCGATATTCTCATTTCCTGAAGAGAACAATGGAAGAAATGGTGAGCTCAACTAGCCCAGTAAAGAATATTATGACTAATATAATGAAAAACAAATTATCGTTAGCCTTCAACAAATAAGATAAAATATTATGGACAACAAGTTTTAGATCAACAACTGCAGCGAAAATAACAATTCATTAGAAGAGTTAAGTAGAGAATGATGTCTACTATCTTCTATGATTTAAAAGTCCATCATCAATATTTTATCCCTGTAACATCAATAAATAAATATCGTGAATCAAATATTCATCTTTACACTACAGCCAAAGATATTCATTTGTATCACCAGTGGTCATGTTCATCTCAACACCTGTCTATCTTTGCACTACGGGCCAAAGATATTCATCAAGTAATCATCTTTGCACTACAGGCCAAAGATATTCATCAAATAATCATTCATCTTTGCACTACAGGCCAAAGATATTCGTTTGTATCACCATTTAAGACTGAGGATGATGAAAAATAATATAAGGAACGAATCTAGTGAGATAAAGGACAAAGATTAGGGATTCGTAATTTAATTTATCCAAGTTCAAGAATACTCTATAATAATCAATTGTGGAGCAAAATTCAAGAATGAATTTCAAAACTTGGATCAAATCAAAGATAATTTGGAAAGAAAATATTTTTTTATCGTGAATAGTAACTCGTGAATAGTAACTCGACATTAAAAGATAAAAAAATTTCACAAGAAAGTTCAGACCAATATTCCAGTGAAATGATATTAGATGAAGCGCAAAACTCAAAGAATTTCTGATCATTTCAGGAATTATAGAAGCAATACTTACCGTAGTAAGTATAGAGTTAGGAATCTGAAATGAAACAATATACGAAACTGCAATTGAATTTTCACCCGTCAGGCGGTAGTCCGCTCAGACAGATTATTTTCACAATTTAATAACAACTGAATACAAAGGGTTATTCACCAGGCATGCGGTAGTCCGCGTAGACAGGTTATTCCACCAGAATAATAAAGAATGGAATAACAACAGGATTTCACCATACATGCGGTAGTCCGCGTAGAAAGGTTATTCTAACAGAATAATAAAGAATGGAATAACAACCCTTACGAGTATTGAAAGAAAATAACTCTCTTCATGAATACGAAAGAAATAATACCCCTTACGAGAAAAACAATATCCCTTACCTTAATAGAAATTTGGATACTGCACTAGTGTAATAGTAGAATACCCTTCTTCTTTCTCTGTTATTCTCTTTATACTTTCTCTCTCTATAGCTTTAGTGAATTGGTGAGAAATAATGAAGAAATGAGCTTCTATTTATAGGCTCGGCAGAGTAAGGGTAAAATAGTCTTTTTGCCATAATTTATGACATCATCGCTTACATCATCGATCCTATGACATCATTGCTTACCTCATCGTTCTGATGACATCATTGCTTACCTCATCGTTCTGATGACATCATTGCTTACATCATAAGAATTCAAATTCAATTTGTTCTCTTCCACCTCATTTTACTTTTATACCATGAATTTACTATAATAATGTTACCATTCAAATTATAAAAATCATACTATTATATAATCACATCATACTACTATAATGTAATATTATAATAATATATTTGAATGAATTATTTTATTAAAAAAGATAAAATACCAACTTTCAACAAATGTCACATGCTAAAAATTCCTCCGTTTAAATCCACATTGAATAAATATTTCCTTATCATATATTAATTATTCACAAATAATATTACAGAACTACAATATTGACAACCAGGTCGTTCCCAGGAAAGAGGGGGCCTTCCGATAAGGATTTCTCCTTATTGGCGCGCAATTAACTAACCCCTTTCCTAGACAGAACTTCCTTAGACATTGCCAATAATGCTGTCTAATAATATTTTTCAAATAATATGAATTATTGATTTGATAATTTGAAATACTGTGCAATGATAATTATTGAATCACTAATATAAAATATCCACGTAGCAATTATTGAATTAATAAAATAAAAAATTGAACAGTAATTACCGTAACAATTATTGAGTAGTGACTTCTTATGTAAAAATCAATCATTAGAATTACTGTGCAATACCGTGTGATACTGTGCAACACCGCGTATTACTGTAAAAGTTTTAACCGTTTTAACGGTAAAAGTTTTACCGTTATTTTTGTAAAAAGGTCATTTCTGCCTCTTTCTATATCCGACATTCATTCCGTTGTGGGGTCCACCAATGACTGCGCCATCGTACGAATATTCTCCGACAAGAAAAATATTCCCCGACCAAACGATTATTCCCCGACACAACGAATACTTTATAACCACTTGATTACTTTGTAAAATTTGCACATCTTACCCATAACTTATCACATTTATCAAATCAACACCTTACTATTTTCAAAATAATATATAAAGAAAATTAAATCTTTTTCATAAAAGTTGGGGTCTTACAATAGTTGTGAGATTAATTGAGGGTAAAAGCCAACTTATTGAGTGAATATACGAGCCAAATCATTGATTCGAGCGAAACATGTAAGGGAGTGGTGAGGAAAATATTTTCTACTAACCCTTCTTTTGCAGGAAATATGTCTAACTCAAAAGATAAAGTGCATGTGGACGAGTCTACATTAAATTTTGATTCGAAGCTCATGATGGAGGCTATGATGAAAGAATTTACCGGACATTTGAGTATGGCTATGAAACAGGTGCATGATCGCATTGATCAGATTAGTGATTCTAGAATGGAACAAACTTAAAACTTTCCTGGTGGGCATCTGAAAGGAAGGGCACATCAGCGAGAAGCTAGAGCGGAGGAAAATCACTATGAAGGTGAATTTGGTGAGGAGGAGGACCGTGAATCTGAGGGTCCACAAACAAAGGCAAAGAGATGCTAGAGAACGAGGAGGTCGAAATATGGAAGATGACAACTTGAGCGGCATTAAAATGAAAATCCCAGCTTTTCAAAGGAGGAGCGATCCAGAGGCATACTGAGAGTGGGAAAAGAAGATAGAATGGGTATTTGACTGTCATAATTATTTAGATCTCAAGAAAGTTAGATTAGCTGTCACCGAATTTTCCAATTATGCAGTTACTTGGTGGGATCAGTTGACTACTAACAGGAGGAGATGTGGTGAACTTCTGATTGAGACATGGACAGAGATGAAGACTGTGATGAAAAAGAGAATTTTACTGAGTCACTACCATCGAGATTTGTTTTGGAATTTGAAAAATATTTAAACAGGGAAGTAGGAGTGTGGAGGACTACTTCAAAGATATGGAGATGTTGATGACTATGGCTAACATTGATGAGGATAGTGAGGCAATAATGGCTCAATTTTTAGAAGGGCTAAATTGGGACATAGCGGATCTAGTGGAACGACAACATTATGTGGATTTGGGGGATATGATACATATAGCTATAAAAATTGAGAAACAACTTAAAAGAAGAGGTAACCATCGTTCTTGAAAGTAGTATGTATACAAGCCAATCATGTTTGATGATAAAATATATACTTTGTAACAATCTTATTTATTTATTAATAAAAGTGTTATTTAATTAAAGACATTCATTTATCTACATGGTGTTGTTTTATAATATGTGATAAACCCATAGTTTTAAGCTATGCTTTTAGAATCATGATGATGATCATGCTAATGAGATATAAATTCTTATATAGCTTAAAACTAAAATAGTTTCTAATCGTTGGATTACTAAAAAGGTGATTAGTGAATCCGAATAGATTGGTACATATGTTGCTTGCTCATTGGATGATGATGATCGATCTAATAATCATTTATGTGGAGACACTAAAGCAAGTATGTAGGTGCTTATTGGAGAATAAGTTCACTGAACGTTGCTCGATAAGGAATACCTAATGGAGTTTTACTTACCTATTAATAGGAATTCGTTAAGTGATAGTAGTACAACTAATCCTTAGACTTGAGATCATCATAGTATCTTGTGTATGATGAGTTATACTTTGACATGTCCCTTAAGACCCCAAGGGTGTATCAAAGGGTATGATTAGGTATAATGATTTATACATGAAGATAATGAATGATCAATAAAGAATCTACCACTTCTAGTAAATGAAAAGAATGTTCTATGTGATTCGATAAATAAAAACCCAGTAGTTCTTGGCCAAGGCATAATGAAATTAGAAAGTAGTTTCTAATTTACATTATTTGGAGTTATGCATTTTAGAATCAAAATACATATAATTAAATAAAATAAGACTTGATAGTAATTCTATGTCTTATATTTAATCTGGACATTGTATGGTGGAAAGAATGAATTGTACGGTAACTATTTACTCAAAGGTTCTTTTATGATTGATGTTGTAATTTATATTATCTGAAAAGTCGTTGATCACTAAGGGGGCTTACCTTTATTGTAGAATAAATGTTATTTATTTAAATGGATTATTAGTTTAATTTATTTATTTAAATAAGATTAGAATTGTTCTAATTGATTTATTCACAATCAGTTTAATATGGAGAACCTAAAGGTGCACACCATAAAAGGAAGAATATTTATTAAAGAAACTAATGGCATAATCATAATAATAAGTTAAGTATGTTTTATTTAATCTATGGTGATAAAATAAATTAAATAGCTTAATATTTATTATTTAATATTTTTGAAATATTAAATATAAATTAGTAAGAGGTGTCTTATTATTATTATTATTATTTAATTCATAAAAAAATTTGAGAATTAATTAATAAGATACTCTCTCTCTCTCTCATATATTTCTAATAAGATTAGGAGACTAATTAATTAAAAGAGTTTAATTATTCCCAATAGGATTGAGAAGCTTAATTAATTAAAAGGGTTTAATTAATTATTATGAAACCCTATTCTTAAATAGTTTAGGAGGGTTGCCTACATCTATAAATAAGAAAGTATTATTATAGAACAAGGTTACAAACTCATTCCTAGCAGTGGGAGAACACAGAGATTCTATACAGATAGAATTAGGGTTTAGCCAAACACCCACCTTCTTAGTTCTTTTTCTTCCTTGGTGAATCATCTCTAGAGGCCAAACGCTTCGGTGGCTTCTATTGATCAAAGGAAAGAATCAAACTTAGAGTAGAACTCGTACCTGCGGAAGCTCGATCTACAAGGGTATGAATTTCATCTTCTCCTCTTTCTTGTAAGTATTGATAACTAAACATATAGGATGATTATGGTGATGGTTTGCATTAAATATTTTAAATTCACTCTTTCGCGCTTTCGCTTTATTTATGCAATTTGATAACTTAATCACGCTACGTGCAAACCTAACAGTGGTATCAAAGCCTACTTATATGCTAATAATTAATTTTTGTGATTCCATATGTAGACACTCGAAATTTTGTATTCCTGTTACTAACCTTGCAGAAGGAAAACACCGTCTTGTGCCTTCTAGAGACAGCCTTGGAAGTCTAGATCAAGTCAAACCCCAGGTGACAACCCCGAGAGATTAAGTCAACCCTCGGCGACAACCTTGGGAGATCAAGTCAAACCCCCTTCGAAACAGGGAGATCAAATCAAAACCCCCGGCGACAACACCGGGAGATCAAGTTAACCCCTGGCAACAACCCCAAGAGATCAAATCAAAACCCCCGACGACAACCCCGGGAGATTAAGTAAAACCCCCAACGATAACCCCGGGAGATCAAGTCAAAACTCCCGGCAAGAACCCCGGGAGATCAAGTCAAACCCCGACGAAAACCCCGGGAGATACAGTCAACCTTCAAAGACGACCCCGAAGCATCAAATCAATCCCTAGAGACAACCCTGGGATATCAAATCAACCCTCAGAGACAACTCTGAGGAAGAACAGAGTCGATTGGGATCAAACCTTGGAGACCACCCCGAGAAACAGTCGAAAGCCCTGTTAGTCCTGGAGACAACCCCTGGAAGGGTAAAATGGTTATTTTACAAACACAACATTAAATCAATTCAAATCACTACCACAAAGGTCATGCGAAACCATAATGTCAATATCGAGTAAAAAATAGCACAAGATAGCTCAACGGTTGGACTGTGAAAAATCAAAGATCTGGTCACGGACCCATCTTCATGAATTCAAAAAAGGTCAAATCCCATGACATTGTGTAGCTCTCGGAAAGGGCTTTTCCGGAAAGATATAGCACGCCTCCATCGGATTCCCAGATCAAAAGTTATAAAGATTTTAAGCAGAAAACGCGTTGGTCAGAGTGCACGTACTTCTAGACGATAGAATTGGGGGCACCCGGATCAGCCGCAGGTCGACCCGCAGCTGCCGCAAATGGACTCGCAGCTCCCTGGTCTATAAATAAGACCCCCACCAACAAAGAAAAGAGAAAAAAAAGGAGAAAAAGAGAGAAAATTCGGCACATTTCATCTCTTAACCCTACCTACAGTTTTCCAAACTTCAATATTCTTTTTTTAAACATTTGTATACGTATATATTCTAATATATCAAGTTTTAACCAGTTAAAATGGAGTTTTCAAGCGACAAAAGCAGTTCAAAGCCCGTCTCGCTGTACACTGTGGGATTTCTTCAGATCTGAAGTTTTTTTACTGTTTTAATATATATAAGCATATATATATTTATAACTTTTAGTTTTGCTTGGTTTGCAAATCCGTGACTTTTTTGGCTGTAATATATGTATATATTGTAGACACATAATTTTTTTTCAATTTTGTTATAAACAATCGAGATTTTGCGTTCCTGTTACTAACCCTGCAGGAGGGCAAAATAGTCAACTCAACCCCGGTCTCAATACCGGGATGTTAACTCAACCCCGGTCTCAATACCGGGATGCCAGTTCAACCCCGGTCTTAATATCGAGATAACAGTTCAACCCCAGTCTCAATACCGGGCTGTCAACTCAACTCCGGTCTTAATATTGGGATGCCAGCTCAACCTCAGTCTCAATAATGGGATGCCAGTTCAACAGCGATTTCAATACCAGGACGCCAGTTCAACCACGGTCTTAACCCAGGAGGTATAGGTCAGCCTCAGTCTCAACCCGGGAAGTACAGCCCCGGTCTCAACCCGGAAGGTACAGGTCAGCCCCGGTCTCAAGCCAGGAAGTATAGGTACCCCCTGGTCTCAACTCAGAAAGTATAGGTCAGCCCCGATCTCAACCCGTGAGGTACAGATCAGCCCCGGTCACAAGCTGAAAAGTACAGGTCAGCCCCAGTCTCAACCCGGGAGGTGCAGGTCAGCCCCGATTTCAACCCGGGAGGTACAGGTCAGCCCTGGTCTCAACCTGGGAAGTACAGGTTCGCCCCAGTTTCAACCCGGGAGGTACAGGTCAGCCCCGGTCTCATCCTGGGAGGTATAGGTCAGCCCCGTTCTCATCCTGGGAGGTCAAATCAACTTCGGAGACAACCCCGAAGCCTCACAACATCTCTAGAGAAAAACCTAGAAGGACCAAGTCAGCCTCAGAGACAACCCTGATGACAAAAAGAATCGGCTGGAATCCAAACCTCGGAGACAACCCTGGGAAGTCAGCCGAAGGCCATGCCAGCACTAAAGGCAACCCCGAGAGGGGAAAAATGGCTATTTTACCAACTTTAAGATGATTCAGTCAAACTCAAGCCTAATTGATGCCACCAAGGTCAAAACGAACCATACCAGTAATCTCAAGTGGAAATAGCGTAAGACAGCTCAACGGATAAACTGCGGGGAATCAAAGATATGGTTATGAACCCATCTTTTTGGACTCGGAAAAGGTTTACTCCCATATCATTGCAACACGCTCGGCCAGGGGTTTCCGAAAAGGTATAGCACACCTCAAACGGACGCTCCGATCAAAAGTTAGAAAGATTCGAATCTGACCTTGCATTGCTCGGAGTGCATGTACTTTGAGATGATGGGACCCACCACCCGGGGCCTGCCACGTGGAGCTATAGGTAGACCCGCGGATGCCGCGGGTAGGCCCGCTTCCATCGGTTTATATATATGAGTGCACCCCTAGCTCATTTTATAATTTAGAAAAGCTCTGAACCTCTGCCCGTTTCGTTTCTCAGCCATATTCTTGTACTCCAAACCCAAATTTTATTACTCTAACACGTAGATATAATCATATACTGCCACATACCAAAAATTAATCGGTGGAAACGGACATTTGCAGCCTACCAAGTGGCAAAAACCCCGTGTAGCAGTCCATTGTGAGTATTTTTACGATTAGAAAGTTTATACTACTTCTTTGCGCATTTATACACTTGCACGTTAAGTTTCGTTTTCTGATTATGCCTGGAACTCAGTTCTGTGGCCCTTTTTGCTTACGTTTTCGTACATTTTAGTACATAAACACGTTTTTTTGCACTTCCACAGCTCGGATCGTCGATCCGTCGCTTTTAACAACTACTATATGTATATAAGTATATAGCAACTTCGCCGGACTGGGTTATCTTCCCAGTCCGGGTTTAGGTTTTTTTTTTGTATATATTTAACTGTGCATATACTATTTTTTCAATTCTGTCAAGCCTGGATGTCAATACCGTGGTAGTTTACTACTTTTATATAAATAACTATATATATATATATATATAATCTGACTTATTTGGGCCTAGATTTCTACTTCGTGGCCTTTTTATTGCTTTAATATATATATACTAACTGTAATATATTAAAATTTTACATTCCAGTTTGGCCTAGATCATTCTGTGGCTTTTTTACTGCTTTTATAAATATATATACTTACATTTCTGTCCGGGCAAAGGATAGAATGCCCGTCGCCCTTTACAGTTTTTATATATATATATTTACTTTCTATTGAGCGTGGACAATTTTGTGGCTCTTTTAACGCTTGTATATATATATTTACATTCAGTCGAGCCTGGATCATCCTGTGGCTCTTTTACAGCTTTCATATATATATATATATATATATATATATATATTCATTTTGTCAAACCTGGATCATCTCGTGGCTTTTTACATCTTTTATAAATATATATTTCCATTCCATTTTGGGCACAGGATTGACTCCGTCGCCCTTTATCGCTTTTATATATATATATATTTCCATTATATTCAGCCTGGATTACTCCGTGGCTTTTTACAGCTTATATATATATATATATATATATATATATATATATATATATATATATATATTTTAGTCCGGGCATTGGAGTGAAAACTCATCGCCCTTTACAGCTTTCGTATATATATATATATATATATATATATATATATATATATATCTTTTACTCATTGTGATTAAATTGCTGCTTTAAATATTCATTTGATATGAATCAGCGCTGACATCTCTTCGGGCGAACTAGATTTCTTTAAATCTCGCCAACTCTACCTTTCAAACAGCTCAAAATAGGTCCATACGGAACCGAGAAGCTAGAATGCTGAGATTTGCTTAAATCTGGCATTTTTCTAGTTTTATTTATTAAGGAAGCAATCTCGCGGTCCTTAGATCGCTATCTAGTGGGAACGAGATGCTTTGGCTAAGAGCAGATGTACTGATGAATCCTTGGTTCTTGCGACGAATAGATGTAAATATACAGTTCTGTGTATATTTTGAGTTGTGCAGGTTTTATTGGCTTCCCTTCGTGAGCCTAGGAATCGTTGGATTCGTGATAAAACTGATCCGAATCTAATTCCCACGATAGAAAAACTCAACTTTACAAATGTACCCTATCGGTTTTTCTATAAAATGTACATCCAAAAGACCTTAAAACGGTTATCCAGGTTTAAGGTCTCAACATAATGAGAATATGGTTTGTCGTGTCAGAGTCACTCCGATTGCTGTCATGCCCATGAGAAGACCGACACTTGTATATATTATGTGGTCGAGGATGCTTCGCAGCCCGACAATCACCATTCAAATAGAGCCTAAAGGCTGAAAAGATAACAATGGAAGTATCAACATGCTTCAATTCCTATGTGAGTGTAAGGGTTTGAAAACCTGCTTTCAAAACATCATTTTAATATCTTGTCTAAAAAAATGACTTTTGCAAATCAAATCAAACCCTTCGTATATAGGTTCAACGAAGCATGACCATACTTTCAAATCAATCAAGCTTAGGCCCATTTTCTTCTAGCATTCACACACCTTGTAGATTTAAAAGGAAAATATTAAAAAGATGCGGTACCGTGTTTTCACAGGAGTTGTGGGGTGCCTAACCCCTTCCCCACACTTAACCATGCCCCTAAACTTAGAACTTCGGTTTCAAAGATTCAGTTTCGACAGTGTCCAACAATTGGGCCTCCTTTCAAACAAAACACGGTTGAGTTGGTACAACCATTTCAAATATACCAACTGGCGACTCTATAAAACGTTCAAATCGTCGACATGATACATAGTGGCCTTTTCCTAAAAAACCCCTTCAAAACCTTTTTCACAAAAAAAAGATAAAATAAGGGTAGATAAAACTTAGGAAAATAGAGAAAAATTCGGGTCCAACTCGAACTGGATTTTTTCCCAATGTCAACAGGTGGCGACTCTGCTGGGGACAGTAGAGGGCTTAAGCCACGTTCAAATCTTTTCAAAAAGGTCCCTCTCATAACTGCATATGTGTGAATTCTGCGTCTTTACATTGAATGAATGCGTGAATGCTACGTTTTTAAATTGAATGAATGTGAATGAATGCTTTCCTGCTTTATATTAGTGCTTCGCACAAATGTCATCATATGCATACGGTGAGATGCGATGTACGTGAATGTATGTTGTGTGATTCCTCCACCAGGAGGCAAACCCGTCGATGACAGAGTAATGTCTTCGAGGACGGCTAAGTCTTCGGGGCTCATGAAAAAAGCACTACTTAGATCCGCTCCAGTTGAAAGATCGGATTAATTTCCCCTCTAGTAGATTACGATGATCTGGGGACCTTCATGCCGAAAAGCTGCGAGAGTAGCCTACGATAGGTCAGCCTCTGATTAACCAAATCCGAATGGAAGCCCTTCATCTTTCAATTCAATGTCAAATTTTTAATTCCAATGTAAATATCATAATGTACATTCCATGTCTTGTAAATTATGTCATATTATCATGTCATCAAGACAACTAACCTCTGTTTGGCAGGATAGGATAAAAAAACCTCAAAAACACATCATGGTATGCATCCTATCCATATCTACCTCAGGAAATTGACACACCTATGTTTGTTGTAGGTGAAAAATTGGTCCTGCCACTAGATCTAAGTCTAAGAAAGCACTAAGTCCATCTCCGGACATGGTTTCCAGTGCTCAGCCAGAATCCACCCCTATCTCTAGGGAAGAGTTTGGAAGGACTGAAGAACTAGATAGCCGAATTGGCTCTTTTCCTGTGAGAGCAAAGTAAAGCCCTTAAAGGGAAACAAGCATAGGGTCACACAGAACCAGGAACACCTGGTGGCAGTCAAGAGACCGGGAAGAAGGACACTCAGATTCCTGAACCATAGAACTAGGATACTACCAACAAAACCCCTGAAATCACCATCCTTAACGAAGAACAGGAAGCTGGTGACATTCTGAAGAAAGTCCCACAGATGGAAGAGACTATTCGGTCTATCAAAGGGACTGGGGCATTTGGCTGTTTCAATTATTCAGACTTATGTATCTTCCCTGGGGCTTGTTATCCTAAAAAATTTTGATTTCCTGATTTTGAGATATACGATGGATTAGGAGACCCCTACACTCACTTAAAGGTGTTCATTAGAGAGCTCAGATCCTATGCAAAGGACGATAAACTCCGAATGCAGTTATTCGAGAAAAGTCTGACCGGAGAGGCTAGAGCCTGGTATGCCCGTATGGACAACTCTAAAATGCACAGCTGGGAAGAGCTGGCGCATGTCTTCCTTAATCAATACAGTTTCCAGTCTCAACTGGCTCCTGACAGATATCAAATAACCAAAATCAACAAACAGAACACTGAGTCCTTCAGAGAATATGCTCAATGCTGGAGACAAATGGCGGCACAAGTTACTCCATCGATGACTGAGTTTGAGATAGTCATGACCTTCATCGACATTCAAGAAGCTCCGTATTATGAAAAGGTCCTAGAACGTATAGGAAAGCCATTTTCGGAGGTGATCAAGCACAACGAAATGGCAGAAATGGCGCTCAAATCGGCGAAGATTAAGGATCTAGCTGCCTTAGAAGCTGTTGTCGAGCATATCCAATTCGGGAGTTACGGGAGTAATCCCCGGAGGGTACACAAGAAGAAAGACGAAGAAGTGTCCTTCGTATTGCAAGGACAAAATTAGAAGGGTGATTCAAGCAACATACCCATTAAAAAAAGGAGCTATTCTCCTTTGCAAGCTTCAGCACAACCTTTAAACCCGCTATTCCAGAAAAATTTGGAGGCCAGGCGTCGAAGAATGTTCACCCCGTCAGGGGATTTACTCAAAAATGTGCTAAAAATATTAATGGCACATAAAAAGATTGTGCAACTCCTTCCACCAACTAACACCGATGGACCGAATTTTGACCCAAGTAAAAAGTGTGCCTATCATTCCGGAGCTCTAGGCCATGATATACAAGACTGTTGGCCTCTCAAGCACAAAATCCAAGACTTGATAGACAATGGAGAGATTGTGGTGACCAAACCTGAGCAACCGAACGTACAGGATAATCCCCTCCCTCAGTACAAAGAGGAGGGTGTCAACATGATTAGCACGCAAAATAGAGAAGGATCCAAATACCTCCGATACGTCGGAGAAACAAATCAATCCAGTAATAGTAGCCCAGATAGTTTGGAGTTATCAGAAAGGCAATTCCTGATAGAACAGGAGATTAAGTCTATCAAGGAATAAATTGGACAGTTAGCAGAGCTAGTCGTATATCAGCATTAGGTAACCAGACAGCTAATAAACCAATCCATCCAGTCTGAAGCAAGTCCTCCTGCACTGGAGATTAACACCATTACTATAAGGGACCATTACCGATTTCATAAACATGAACCTTGGGCCGACAAGGTGGCCAAGGAAGAAAAGTTTCAAGCAGATAGAGAATTTTCCTTTCAGAGGAATTTCACTAATCTAAACCAGCCAATAAAAGAAATCCTCCAGATGTTGATCAATGAGGGGATGGTTACAGATCTGTTACCCCCGATAAACCCTCGATCTAGGAAATTCAAGCCTGACCAAATCTGTCAATATCACTCTAATGCACCCGGTCATGACACCGAAGATTATTGGGGACTTCGTCACTTAATTCAGAATCTGATTAAAAGCAGTGAACTGTTAAGAGGGAATCAGGACTATGGCCTCCCTAATGAAGAAACAATCTTTATTTCCACTGCATGGAGTCAGGATACAGTGGCTGTTATTTCCTGTGATAAGGAGCAGCCCGTACACCCCTAATGCTACCAGGGAAAGGGATCCAAGAAACACAAAATCCTGTGAAGTTGGTGGTGCCCGAACCTTTAATATTACTATTCAGACCCCAGTATCCAGTGATTAGTATAAAGAGAGTCCCATGGAACTATGGGAATGATGAAGGTTCCACCTCAAACAACATTGCCATTGTACCAAAGGAGAATCCATTGTACCTACCTCAGCGGGTGATCAAATCAGTCATCAAGGCAACAGAGAAGGTGGCTGAAGAGAAAATCGAAGAGTTCCTCAGCAAAATGGGACACAATGAAATCAAAGTGGTGCAAAGTCTAAAAGATGCACCCAAGCAGATGCCCATCTTCGATCTGATCTTATCATCGGTGGATCATCGTAACATTTTTGGTGAAAGTACTGAAAGAAGACTACCTGCCAAATACAGTGGATACCGAGAAATTCTATCACGTGATAGAACACATTTTCAACAGCAATGTGATATCTTTCACTGACGATGATATACATGCAGAGGGGACAGGCCATCATAAGTCCCTACACATAGCAGTGATGTCATCTGGGTATGTGATCGGAGGGGTGTTAATTAATGGAGGATTATCCCTAAACATCTGTCCCTATGACACCTAGGAGAGAATGAAGATCAATCCAAATCGGATCAAGACCAGTCATGTGGTTATCCGAGCTTTCGATGGATCTTGCTGAGAAACCGTGGGAGAGATTGAGCTTCCATTAGAGATCAGTCCTCACACTTTCTATGTATCCTTCTAGGTGCTCAACATTACCACCGGATATAACCTATTGCTAGGAAGGTCGTGAATCCACATGGCAGGAGCAGTTCCATCCACCCTCCATCAATAGCTCAAGTACATTATCAATGGTAACCTAATCACAGTGAATGCCGAACTGGAATACTTTGTCTGCATACTGGGAGATATGCTAGTGACCAGTCTAGATTCAGGGATTGAACCTACTAGTTTTCAAGCCTTGGAGGTGAGTGATACTCAGTACCTACCAGTTGGGGCACCATCTCTGAAACAAAGAGTCTCCCTCGAAGTAATGACAGTGGGCTATGAGATGGTATCTTTGGGTTTTTACCCTGGAGAAGGATTAGGAAAGAATCAACAAGGAATTAAGAGTCCGGTGCAAATCCCAAGCCAGTCGGGGAAAGCCAGATTAAGTTATTTATCCGGGTTAAACCACCGAAACCCACACAAGCATCCAAAAGCTCATGCTGCCACTATATTATTGCCAAATCTCACTGATGCAGGGTTTGTGAAGTTAATGAGGAATATTCCTACAGTGGTATCAGCCAGGCTATTTCCTCCAATCATACCGGTATGTGAGAGAAAGACCCCAAAGCCTGAGGGGGATAGCAAAAAGGGAAAAGAAAAGCTCATGTACGAAGGACGATACCCATTTGCTAACATGCGTGTTCTCATACACTACGAGGGTATGAACAATGATATCCCTAACAGTGATAAAGAGGATCAAATCCAAATTCCTAGCATTAAGAAAGGGAAAGGAGGCAGTTCAAAGAAAAGCCCCGACCCTATTTTGAAGGATGTCTTAGTCGTTATCAGAGATGAGGCAGACAACCATAAATCGTGTATCCTCCCTATTCATGAGGATCTGACCCTGAACAACTGGAGCAGCGTCCCTTGCCTCATTCAAAAAGGGTAAAGGGGCAAAAAGTCTGTTTGCCCTGTAACATGGTTTCATTTACTGCTTATTTTGATTGCACAATTATAGCAGTAACTTTTGTCATGCTTTGCTAAATGCTTTGTATATTTAAGAAGTTGTATGTATTAAAGCGAAAGCAATTTATTTTTAAGACTCCGAGATTGGATTTGTTTGTCTCTGCTGGTGAGATGCCAACCTATCTCAATGACTACAAGTTTGATGTAGAAATGAACTTCGACTTGATGGAAGTTGATCAAGAGGAGGAAGATGACTATGAGGTGCCCGAGGAGATCAAAGAATAGGTCAAAGACAAACCCAAACCAAACCTCGACCAAACCACCACTGTCAATATTGGAACCTCAGAAAACCTCAATGAAATCCAGATAGGCATAGACCTCACCACAGATCAAAAAGCCGAACTGATTGAACTCCTAACACAGTTGCAGGATGTGTTTTCATGGTCACATGAAGACATGATTGGCCTGTCTACTGATATTGTCATCTATCGAATGCCCATTAAAGATAGATTCAAGCCAGTTAAGCAAAATCTTAGGTGATTAAAACCTGAATGGAGTCTGAAAGTCAAAGAAGATGTTGTCAAATAATTCAAAGCCGACATCATCACGGTATCAACATACCCAGAGTGGCTCTCGAACATCGTTCCCGTACCTAAGCCCGGAGGGAAAGTATGAGTATGCGTGGATTACAGGGATTTGAACAAAGCCTGCCTAAAGGATAATTTCCCGGTACCATTCATCCACATCTTGATAGACAACACGGCACAGTACGACATGTATTCCTTCGTAGATTTCTTTGCTGGTTACCATCAAATTATGGTCGCTGAGGAAGACAGGGAGAAGATAGCTTTCATCAATCCCTGGGGAATCTTCTGTTACAGGCGATTGTCCTTCTGCCTTATCATTGTCGGAGACACATATCAGTGAGCCATGATGGCCCTGTTTCATGATATGATGCATAAGGAGATAGAGGTTTATGTGGATGACATCATCGTCAAATCCCGGAAGGAGGACGTTCACATCGACCATCTCAGGAAGCTATTCACCAGGTTGCGTAAGTACAACCTCAAACTGAATCCAGCCAAATGTGCTTTTAGCGTCAAATCAGGCAAGTTGTTGGGATTCCTAATGAGCAATAGAGGCATTGAACTGGATCCTGCCAAGATTAAAGCCATCAATGAAATGCCCGAGCCTCGAACAGAGAAGGAAATACGCGGGTTCATGGGAAGGATCAATTTTATAAGCCGATTCATTTCCCAGCTCACAGCAACTTGTGAACCCATCTTCAAGCTACTAAGGAAGAATTCCTCCATGAAATGGAATGAGGATTGTCAGGAAGCCTTCCTTGCCATCAAGAAATAGTTGATTGAAGCGCCTGTCTTGGTACCCCCGAGGGACGAAGTTCCTCTGTTTATATACCTGTCTGTCAATGCCAATGCCATGGGCTGTATGCTAGGACATAAAGATGATAGTAACAAGGAGAGAGCTATCTACTACATCAGCAAAAGATTCAGCAGTGGTGAGCAGAAATACACCCTGATCGAGAAGATCTGCTGTGCGTTAGCATGGGCTGCCATGAGGTTACAACACTATCTGCAAGAGCATACGACATATCTCATATCCCGCATGGATCCGCTGAAATACGTATTCAACAAGCCAATGTTATATTGTCGACTGTCCAAATGGCAGTTGATCCTCCAATAGTTCGACATTATCTATGTAACTCAAAAGTCCATCACAGGTCAAGGCATTGCAAATCAACTAGCTGAAGCACCATCAGGAGGGTTTTAACCTCTGGAAACTTATTTCCAAGATGATGGGATCATGACAATTCAGTAAATTCGACAAGGGGATACAATCCAACCTTGGAGAATA
Source organism: Panax stipuleanatus (assembly GCA_020205555.1). NCBI lineage: Eukaryota > Viridiplantae > Streptophyta > Magnoliopsida > Apiales > Araliaceae > Panax > Panax stipuleanatus. The sequence goes on along the minus strand of CM035116.1, from coordinate 53,221,939 downwards.
TATTTCGATGGAGCGGTGAACATGGAAGGTGTCGTAGTCGGGGCAGTACTTATCTCTGGTACAGGAGAGCAATATCCTGTGGCTACCAAGCTGCAGTTTGTCAACACCAACAACACAGCTGAGTATGAAGATTGCATAATGGGTTTAAAATTAGCCCAATCCATGGATGTCAAGCATCTCTTGGTCTTTGGAGACTCTGAGTTGGTTATCAGACAAACTACCGGGGAATATCACACCAAAGAACTGCATTTGCTACCCTATCATCGGCAGGTCATCAACATATCCATGGATTTTGAAGAGGTAATATTCATCCACATCCCTCAGGGTAGGAATGACTTTACCGATGCATTGGCAACTTAGGTTTCCTTAATTCGCATATCAGATAGGAGTGGGATTCTCGACATCAAAATCATAAACCAATAGACCCCGACATACGGGAATTATATTGGAGAAGTATATGATGAAATACCTCCTATTAAATAGCCTTGGTATCAAGACATGAAGGAATATCTCCGAGATGGATCTACACTCGCAGGTGCAAGCCACTCCGAATGAAAGCGGATTCACAAGATGGCCCTGAAGTTCTATCTGAGCGAAGATGCACTATACAAGAGGGATGCTGGAATAGGTTTGTTACGATGCCTCGATAAAGAACTAGCCTAGAGATTGAAGGATGAAGTCCACGGTGGAATCTATGGTTCACACATGAGCGGTCATCTGTTGGCCAAGAAGATATTAAGAACAGGGCATTACAAGATCTCTCTCAAAGTTGACTGTGATGATCACGTCAAGAGATGCTATCAATACCAAGTCCATGGAAATGCCATACACGCTCCTCCTAATAAGCTTCACAACATGAGTTCGCCATGGCCTTTCTCTATTTGGGGAATGAATGTGATCGGTCTAGTAGAACCCAAAGCCAGTAATGGTCATCGTTTCATCTTCACCATGATTGTTTATTTCACCAAGTGGGTTGAAACTGCTTCTTTTCCCTAAGTTACCAAAGAGGTCATCATTGGCTTCATCAGAAATAATATCGTTTGTCAATATGGACAACCAGAGGTGATCGTATCAGACAATGCCAAGAACCTAAATAATCTGATGATGAGAGACTTATGCAGCAAGTTCCACATCAAGCATCTCAATTCTGTCATCTATCGGCCCAAGATGAATGGTGCTGTCGAAGCGGCCAACAAGAACATCAAAAAGATCATGCAGAAAATGTCCGCCAATCACAAAGAATGGCCTAATTTGTTGCCTATGACTATGTTAGCATACAGGACGTTAATGCGTACCTCTACTGGGGCTACCCTTTATTCATTAGTCTATGGCATGGAAGCAGTCCTTCCCATAGAAGTAGAGATGGAGTCCTTGAGAGTATTAATAGACGCTCAGATGGACGAAGACTAGTGGTTGCAAGAGTGGTACAATCAGCTGTCCCTGATAGATGAAAAGAGGGCTACAACCATTTTTCACTGGCAGTTATATCAGCAAAGGATTGCTCGATCATATAACAAGAAAGTCCGAATTCGGTAATTCAAAGAAAATGACTTAGTGCTGAAAAAAGCCCTGGCCAATTAGGACGAAGCCAAAGGAAAGTTTGCCCCTAATTGGGAAGGCCCTTTCATTGTCAAGGAGGTGTTAACAGGAGGAGCTATTAGATTGCAAAAGATGGATGAGAACAAATTTCCCCAACTTATCAACTCAGACACCATAAAAGGTACTATGTCTGAAGCACATGCCAGCCATCATCCTGGTCCTGCGAATCGATCAAATCAGTTTCAGTTTTCATTAGAAAATGAACTACAAATGACTTGATCTCCCTTAACCCTGGAGTACGTAGGCAGCCATTCCTGGTGCGGTCAAACCAAACAACAAAACTCAAAAACTCATCAAACCAAACTCAAAAGAGACAATTCTCAAGCCTCTCTCATACAGAAACTGAACTACGAATGACCTGATCTCCCTCAGGCTGAGAGTACGTAGGCAGCCATTCATGGTGCGGTTTGATCTATAAAAAAATACAAAAAACCAGTCCCAAGACACCGAAACATAAATCCTATCAAGCCTCATTGGTAAACAGGCCCGTCCGGGATACTCTCTGACATCTCAATGTCAATCCATCAATGAAAAGCTCATGATACATCAACAACAACAAGTCATGAAAGAAGTGGTAATCACTTAGCAGTGACAATACATATCCAATAGGGAAGTGAATCAAAATATATTTCTCTGATATACAATACTATTTGATATATACACTGTGTGACAAAAATGGCTGATCTAGTATGTGCAGGAAAAATAAAGCTAGTCTATGGACCCATGGACAAGCGGGAAAGCAGTGCCAACATAGTGTCTCTCTTTGAAGATGGAGGAGCTGCTGCAAGTGCAATACCCTCAGCCTCCATACGGGCCAGAACATCCACAACCATCTGCATAATGGCGCTGTGACCGTCGATGAAAGCACTCAAATCTCCAACTAAGCTGTCTGTATATGACCTAAGGGATGTGATGTTAGCAATATTATATACATCTCGAGTGGCTATGGCCTCGTCCCTCTGCACAATAGCAGCATCTCTAGCAATCAAAACCTCCTTAATCCCCTAAAATGTTGCATCTCTAATAGATCGGATCTCGTCTCTCTCCTTAAGAGCTGTATCTCGGGTGGATCGAGCCTCGTCTCTCTCAACCAACGCTACATCCCGAGTAGCTCGAGCCTCGTCTCTGGCAGTAAAAGTTGTATCTCTACCAGATAGGGCCGTTAACATCAAAGCCCTGGCCTAATCCCTCTCAAAGGTCATCCGAGTTAGCGAATCTGTCATAGCCAGATCTGTCCCAGCAGGGATACTCGGAGGGTCACTAACTAAGGTTGCTGTCAGGCCCATAAACAACTCATTCTCTGTCTGAGAATCAGGATCCTCCATAGTCTCCACCTCATCTGAATCCACAATTGGACCTAATTGGATGAGTGCAGCTGCTGCTATATCAGCCTCTAACCATGCTGAATACTCAGGAGAGCAATTCGGATGGCTAGTAGAGAAATCAGCCCTCTCCCTTTTATTCCAACACTCATAAATCCTGATCAGGTTGGCTCACGACATAGAAGATGATGGCATCCGCTGATCAATGGCCCCTTTAAACTGGTGCTGGCTCTGGAACTGATCAAACTGACCCATAACTGCCAACGGATCGTAAGTGGTCACCCCTCGCAATCCCACCAAGGGCAAGTAGTCCATGCCGAAAGCATGGGTGATGAAGCTATAAGGGGAGACTATCCCTGAACATGGCAGAACCGAAAAAGGATGCTCAATATCTGGCAAAAAAGCTGACCATGTCTCTGTATCCGAACACTCTGCTGGCTGAAAGGAGTAAAACGTAGCTATCTCGTGGGTGAAGCAGTACCCCTGATGTCTGAAGAAGCTAATCGGGCACAAATGGGTCATGAGCCATACATACAATAAGACAAAGCTACCTCTAAAAAACCCCTCTGGATGGGTACTTCAATAGGTAGTTGACCTCAATGTCTAGGCCAATATCTTCAGCAGGATGGTGCTACGCTGTCTAAGGGCACGAACCATAACCATCAACTCAACATCTAAGTGGTCCAAGTATAGTGACATATATAAGTAAGCCATGATGCACATCAGTAAGACGTCTATCCGGGCCGAATGCCACTCCTCTGCTGAGATAATAAAGTCGCCAGCGTGTTGATCGTAGCTATCCAATTTACCAAAATGATAGATCAATAAATCAATAGAGATCACACGTCCAAAAATGATCTCATCCTTGACTACACTCTGACGTAGACCCGACATCCGCATGAATGGTCTCCTCATATCACTAATAGTGGTGCGGGCGCAAGGCAAGTTCAAAGCCAAACTTGTAAGTCGCTCGTACTCCTCCAATGTCAGAGTCAGCTCATGCCGCTTGAAGCAGAAAACCTGCCTCTCAGGTATCCAATAGGATAGAATGCCGTCTATGAATCCATATGGAACCTGGAAGTCCACAAGGGCTAATGAATGCTTTAACATCCTATCCACTGTCCCTCTGGCTGGGAAGGGCAAGCTATCATACCACAACCTCAAGGAAGATGCTACCACGGATGATGATAAATGCTCGACCTCGGTCTCAATACTAGGATGTTAACTCAACCCCGGTCTCAATACCGGGATGCCAGTTCAACCCCGATCTTAATACCGGGCTGTCAACTCAACCCCGGTCTCAATACCGGGATATTAGTTCAACCCCGATCTCAATACTGAGATGCTAGTTCAACCTTGGTCTCAAAATCGGGCTGTTAACTTAACCCCGGTCTCAATACCGGGATGCCAGCTCAACCCCGATCTCAATACTGAAATGCTAGTCCAACCCCGATTTTAATACCGGGATGTTAGTTCAACCCCGGTCTCAACCCGGGAGGTACAGGTCAGCCCCAGTCTCAACCCAGGAAGTACAGGTCAGTCCTGGTCTCAACCCGAGAGGTACAAGTTAACCCCGATCTCAAGCCAGGAAGTATAGTTGTGCCCCGGTCTCAACCCAGGAAGTACAGGTCAGCCCCAATCTTAACCTGGGATGTAAAGGTCAGCCCTGGTCTCAAGCCGGAAGGTACAGGTCAGCCCCGGTCTTAACCCGAGAGGTGTAGTTCAGCCTCAGTCTCAACCCGGGATGTACAACTCAGCCCCAATCTCAACCTGGGAAGTCCATGTTCGCATCGGTTTTAACCTAGGTGGTACAGGTCAGCTCCGATAGCATCCCGCGATGTACAGGTTAGCCCCGGTCTCATCCTAGGAGGTCAAATCAACTTCAGAGACAACCCCAAAGACTCACAACATCTCTAGAGACAAACCTAGAAGGACCAAGTCAGCCTCAGAGATAACCCTGAGGACAAACAGAATCGACTGGAATCCAAACCTCGGAGACAACCCCGGGAAGTCAGCTAAAGTCCATGCTAGCACTAAAGGCAACCCTGGGAAGGGTAAAATGGTCATTTTACCAACTTAAAGCTAATTCAGTCAAACTTAAGCTGAATTGATGCCACAAAGGTCAAAACGAAGCATAACGGTGATCCTGAGTGGAAAAAGCACAAGGCTGCTCAACGAATAAATTGTAAGGAATCAAAGACCTGGTTATGAACCCATCTTTTTGGACTTAGAAAAGGTTTACTCCCATGTCATTGCGACACACTCGGCAAGGGCTTTCCAAAAAGGTATAACATGCCTCAAACAGACACTCCGATCAAAAGTTAGAAAGTTTTAAATCTGACCTCGCATTGCTCGGAGTGCACATACTTCGAGACGACAGAACCCACCACTCGGGGCCTGCCACATGCGGGTAGGCCCTCTTCCATCGGGTATATATATATGAGTGCACCCCCAGCTCATTTTATAATTCAAAAACGCTCTGAACCTCTGCCCGTTTCGTTTCTCAGCCAAATTCTTGTACTCTAAACCCAAATTTTATTACTCTAACACGTAGATATACTCAAATACTACCACATACCAAATATTAATTGGTGGAAACGGACATTTGAAGCCTACCAAGTGGCAAAAAGCCCGTGTAGCAGTCCATTGTGAGTATTTTTACGATCATAAAGTTCATACTACTTCTTTGGCAATTTATACACTTGCACGTTAAGTTTAGTTTTCTTATTATGCCCGGAACTCAGTTCCGTGGCCTTTATTGCTTACGTTTTCGTACATTTTTGTACATAAACACGTTTTTTGGCACTTCGACAGCTCGGATCGTCGATCCGTCGCTTTTAATAGCTTCTATATATATATACGTATATAGCAACTTTGCCGGACTGGGTTATCTTCCCAGTCCGGGTTTGGCTTTTTTTATATATATTTAACTGTATATATACTAACTTTTGAATTCTGTCAAGCCCGGATGTCAAATCCGTGGTAGTTTGCTGCTTTTATATATATAAATTTTTCTGACTTATTTGGGCCAGGATTTCTACTTCGTGGCTTATTTATTACTTTAATATATATATATATATATATACTAACTGTATATATTAATATTTTACATTCCAGTTTGGCTTGGATCATTCTGTGGTCTTTTTACTGCTTTTATAAATATATATACTTACATTTCTGTCCGGGCAAAGGATAGAATGACCATCGCCCTTTACAGTTTATATATATATATATGTACTTTCTTCTGAGCCTGGATAATTACGTGGCTCTATTACTGCTTTTATATATATATATATATATATATATATATATATATTTACATTCAGTCGAGCTTGGATCATCCCGTGACTCTTTTATAGCTTTCATATATATATATATATATATATATATATATATGTCCATTCTGTCAAGCCTGGATCATCTTGTGGATTTTTACAGCTTTTATAAATATATATGTCCATTCCAGTCTGGGCACATGATTGACTCCATCACCCTTTACCGCTTTTATATATATATATATTTCCATTTTGTTCAGCCTGGATTACTCCGTGACTTTTTACAGCTTTTATAAATATATATATATATATATATATATATATATATATATATATATTTACATTTCAGTTCAAGCATCGGAATGAAAACCCATCGCCCTTTACAGCTTTCGCATATATATATCTTTTACTAATTGTGATTAAATTGTTGCTTTAAATATTTATTTGATATGAATCGGCGTTGACATCTCTTCGGGCGAGCTAGATTTCTTTAAATCTCGCCAACTCTACCTTTCAAACGGTTTAAAATAGGTCCAGACGAAACCGGGAAGCTAGAATGGCTGAGATTTACTTAAATCTAGCATTTTTCTAGTTGTATTTATTCAAGAAGCAATATCGCGGCCCTTAGATCGCTATCTAGTGGGAATGAGATGCTTTGGCTACTAGCAGGCCAGGATTTACTGATGAATCCTTGGTTCGTGTGACGGATATATGTAAATATACATTTCTGTGCATATTTTGAGCTGTGCAGGTTTTATTGGTTTCCCTTCGTGAGCCTAGGAATCGTGGGATTCATGATCAAACTGATCCGAATCTGATTCCCACGATGGACAAACTCCACTTTACAAATGTACCCTGCCCGTTTTTCTATAAAATGTACATCCAAAAGACCTTAAAACGGTTATCCGGGTTTAAGGTCTCAACATAATGACAATATGGCTTATCATGTTAGAGTTACTACGATGGCTGTCATGACCATGAGAAGACTGACACTTGTATATATTATGTGGTCGAGGATGCTTCGCAGCCCGACAATCACCATTCAAATAAGGCCTAAAGGCTGAAAAGATAAAAATGAAAGTATCAACATGCTTCAATTCCTATGTGAGCTTAAGGGTTTGAAAACGTATTTTCAAAACATCATTTTAATATCTTGTCTAAAAAATGACTTTTGCAAATCAAATCAAACCCTTCGTATATAGGTTCAATGAAGCACGACCATACTTTCAAATCAATCAAGCATAGGCCCAATTTCTTCCAGTAGTCACACATATTGCAGATTTAAAAGGGAAATATTGAAAAGATGCGGTACCGTGTTTTCACGGGAGTTGTGGGTTGCTTAACACCTTCCCCACACTTATCCAAGCCCCCGAACATAGAACTTCGGTTTCAAAGATTCAGTTTCGACAGTGTCCAGCAATTGGGCCTCCTTTCAAACAAAACTCGGTTAAGTTGGTACAACCATTTCAAATATACCAACTTGCGACTCTGTAAAACGTTCAAATCGTCGACATGATGCATGTTGGCCTTTTCCTAAAAAACCCCTTCAAAACCCTTTTCACAAAAAAGGTAAAATAAGGGTAGACAAAACTTAGGAATAGAGAAAAACATTCGGGTCCAACTCGAACCGGATTTTTTCCCAACGTCGACATATATAAGTATATATATATATATATATACATTTATAAGTACTATTTCAGTCTGGATTTTAAATCTGTGGCTTTTATCTCTTTAATATATATATAAGTATCTATATATATAAGTGCTTATTATGCTTGGATTCTAAATATGTGGCTTTTTACTGCTTTAATATATATAATAATCATATATATATATATATATTATATTATATTAACACGTTTGACCTTGATTTTTAATCCGTGGTCTTTTTCAGCTTCAATATATATAAGCATATATATATATATATTCTATTGATCAGTCGCACCTGGATTGTGAATCTGTGGCTCTTTCCATGTTTAATATATATATATATATATATATATAAGTATATATATATATATATTATTTATTTAACATGATTAAATATCGATTTTAACTTTTCATTCGATGTAAACTTGTTCTAATGTAAAGTTTGTGGACTAGATTTATCTAAATCTAGCCATATCTAACTTATAACCTGTTCAAAAGTTGTAAAACTGGAATCGTTGAGCTAAAATGGTTGAGATTTACTTAAATCTAGTTTTCTTTCTTGTTTTGTAAATATTAAGCAACTACATGACCCTAGTTCTGTATCTAGAGGGAGCGGGAAGCTCGGTTACGCGCATGCAAGGATTTAACTTATAAATACTTTCTTTTGCGTCGTCTAGATTATAATTTGAATTTTTTTTCAATATATCTGTCGTGCAAGCTTTTTGATGATATTGTGTGAGTCTAGGAATCACGGGATCTACGATTAATCACATGGATCTAGATCCGATTCCCACAATGGCCAAATTTAAACTGTATATACAGCTTGCAAGCATTTTGTAAATGTAAATTAGAGGGACATTAAAACGGTTATCCGAATTTAAGGTCTCAACATAGTAAATTGTGATTTGTGGTGCTTGGGTCACTTCGATGGCTTTCATGCCCAAAAAGTGCCCGACACTTATATATATATTATTTTGTCGAGGATGCTTCGCATCTCGAGCATAAAATTAAAATCAAGCCGAATACAGAATAAAATGGAAGTATCAAAAGGCTTCAATTCCTATGCAAGCGAAAGGGTTTGAAAACCACCTTTCAAAACATCACTTTTATATCTTGTATAAAAAGGACTTTTCATTAAATCAAATCCTTAGTATATAGGTCCAACGAAGCACAACACTACTTTCAAATAAAGCACTTAGGCCCAATTACTGCAAGACACAGACACACACACACACATAATAAATAGGGGAATTGAAAAGACGCGATACCCGTGTTTTACGGAAGTCGAGGGTTGCCTAACACCTTCCCCCCCCCCCCCCCGCTTAATCATGCCCCCAAACTCTATGAAATCTTGGTTTCCAAGACCAATTAAAAAGAGTTCAATAATTGGGCCATGTTGCAAAATCTTTCAAAACTCGGTTAAGGTTGTACAACCATTTCACTCATACCAACGGGCGACTCTATAAAATCAAACCTTTCAAATCGTCGACATTATATGTCGGTCTTTTCCTGAAAATTCACCCTTCAGATAAAACCAATTCAAATAGAAAACATCAAGGGTAGAAACACATTTAGGAAATAAAGATCAACATTTTTCCTGACGTCGACAGGTGGCGACTCCGGTGGGGACAGTAGAGGGCTTAAGCCGCATTTCAATCTTTTCAAAAAAAAATTCATGTTTATATGTATGTGTGTGGATGCTATCTTTACATTGAGTGGATATAAATAAATGTTCTACTGCTTTTTTAGTGCTTCGCACAATTTCATCATTTCATACGGTGAGACACATTGTATGTGAATGTATGTTGTATGATTCCTCCACCAGGAGGCGAACCCGTCGGCGTTTGATTACTAGACTCAAAGGAGACTAATCCTGCGAGGCTCAGGAAAGACGCCACTCAGATCTGCTCTAATTAAAAGAACGGATTCATTTCCCATCTAGTAAAATGAGATGATCTGGGGACCTTCATACCGAAAAACCGCTAGAGTAGCCTAAGATAGGTCAGCCTCTAATAAGCCAAATGCGAAGGGAAGTCCCTACATGCCTTTCCCTTTTAAATTCCATGTAAATTCAATATAAATTTCAATTCCATGTAATTATCAAATAAATATAAATATACAATCCCTGTTAATTTTGTTTTTTTTTCACAAATATTAAATCCTGTTATGCTATCTAGTCAGCAAAACAACTAACAGCTGTTTTGTAGGAACAGATTAAAAAACCTCGAAAAATGACACATTGCATAGCATGCATCCTGATAATATATATCAAAATTAAGATACCTACTTTTATTATAGGAAAAGATTGGTCCCGTTACCAGATCAAAGTCTAAAAAGGCACTAAGCCCATCTCCAGGCATGGCTTCAAGTGCCCAACTTGAATCCACCCCTGTATCTCTGGAAGAGTTTGAAGGATTAAAAAATCAAATAGCAGAATTTGCTATTTTCCTAAAAGTGAAAAGCAAAAGTATTCAGGGTAAACAAATACCCGATCAAACAGAGTCATCCACACAAGTTGGCAGTCAGGATACCGACAACAAGAAAGATACGCAGATACATGACCTCAAAACAAGGATATGACTAATAAAACCCCTGAAATCACCAATCTCAGAAATGACCAAGAAACCGATGATATTAGGAAAAAGGTCCAGCAAATGGAAGAAACTATCCGGTCCATCAATGGAACTGGGGCATTTGGAAGTGTGAACTACTCAGATCTTTGTATATTTACAGGGGCTCGATATTCAGACAAATTTCAAGTCCTAGATTTTGAAAAGTATGACGGATTAGGAGATCCCTACACTGATTTGAAAGTGTTCATCAGAGAATTCGGATTCTATGCTGAAGATGGGAAATGAAGGATGCAGTTGTTCCAGAAAAGTTTAATCGGAGAAGCTAGAGCATGGTATGCCCGACTGGATAATTCCAAAATCCACAGCTGGGAAGAGCTAGCACATGCTTTCATAAATCAATACAGTTTCCAATCACAAATAGCTCCAAATAGGTATCAAATTACCAAGGTTAAGAAGCAATGCAGTGAATCTTTCCGTGAATATGCCCAACGGTGGAGACGCCTGGCTGCTCAAGTTATTCCATAAATGACAGAAATGGAAATGGTCATGACATTCATTGATATACAGGAATCTCTATGTTATGAGAAGGTCCTAGCAGGCATAGGAAAACCATTCTCAAAAATGATTAAGCACGAAGAAATGGCTAAAATGAAATTGAAGTCCAGAAAGATCAATGACCTTACTGCTTTGGAGGCCGTGGCCGAGCACATTCAAGCTGGAAGTTATGGGAATAATCCTCGAAGAGTCCATAAAAAGGAGGAAGATGTATCCTTGATTCTTCAAGGACAAAATCAGAGAGGCAGCCAAAACATGCCAATTCAAAGGAGAAATTATTCCTCTGTCCAAACTTTTGCACAACCTTTAAATCCTCCATTTCAAAAAACAAGAGAAGTTAAATGTCAAAGAACATTCACACCCTTGGGGGACTCGCTCGAAAATGTGCTGAAGCTTCTGACAACAAAAAAGAAGATTATCCAGCTCTTTCCTCCATCTAATCCCCGTGGATGGAATTTTAACCCAAGCAAGAAACGTGCTTATCATTCTGGAGCTACGTTCCACAATACCCAAGATTGTTGGTCTCTCAAACACAAAATCTAGGACTTGAGAGATTGTGGAAACAACACTAGAACAACCTCATTTTCAAGACAACCCTCTACCTCAACACAATGAGGAGGGCGTCAATATGATCAGTATGGGAAACAGAGAAGGTTCGAAATACCTCCGGTACGTCGGGGAGTCCTCCCAAGTAAACAATGATACGTTGGACAATTGGGAATGTTCAGAAAGGCAGTTTTTGATATAACACGACAATTGATAAATCAGACCAACCAGCGAGAAGCAAATCTTCCTACGCCTGAGATTAGTCCCATTGCTATGAAGGATCATTATCGGTTTCATGAGCAGGAACCCTGGATAAATAAGGTTTTCTAGGGAAGAAAAGTTTCGAGCTAACAGAGAGTTCTCTTTCAAAAGGAATTTCACTCACTTGAATCAGCCTATGGAAGAAATTCTCCAAATCTTGATCAACGAGGGGAAAGTCACATAATTGTTACCCCAAGTGGACCCTCGATCCAGGAAGTTCAATCCCGATAGGATCTGTCAATATCATTCCAACACGCCTGGTCATGACACAGAGGACTGTTGGGGATTTCGTCGCTTAATTCAAAATCTTATTGAAAGTAGTGAATGCTGAAAGTAAGCCAAGATTGTGGTTATCATACTAAGGGATCAATCTTTCCTCCCATGGCATGGAATCTGAAAGTAGTGGCTGTCATTTCCTGTGAGAAAGATCTAGCCATAACGCCCCTGAAACTTCAGGGAAAAGGGGCCTAAGAAGGAAAGAATCCTGTGAAAGTGATTGCGCCCGAACCTCTAATATTACCATTTAGACCGCAATATCCTGTGGTCAGCTTTAAGAAAGTCCCATGGAATTATGGGAAAGTTGAAGGATCAATGTCAAACCACATTGCTATTATATCAAAGGAAAACCCGTTGTACCTACCTCAGCGAGTAATCAACTCAGTCATTAAAGCCAAGGGAAGAGTGTCTGAGGAGAAAATTGAAGAATTCCTCAGCAAGATGGGACATAATAAAGTCAAAGTGGTGCAAAGATTAAATGAGGCACCCCGACAGGTATCCATTTTGGATTTGGTCTTATCTTCGGAAGATCATCGCAATATTCTAGTGAAAGTACTAGAAGAAGCACATCTACTGAAGACGGTAGATACTAAGAAATTTCATCATGTGATAGAGCACATTTTCAACAGCAATGTGATATCTTTCACTGATGATGACATACCAATGGAAGGGACTAGTCATTACAAGTCATTGCACATAGAAGTGATGTCCTCAAGATATGTGGTCAGAGGTGTATTGATAGATGGAGGATCATCCCTGAACATCTGTCCCTATGACACATTGGAAAGATTGACGATTAATCCAAATCAAATCCGGACTAGTCATATAGTCATAATGGGCTTTCATGGATCTCGGTGAGAGGCTGTAGGAGAAATCGAGCTTCCATTAGAGATTGGTCCCCATACTTTCTACGTATCCTTCCAAGTACTAAATATTACCACATGATATAATTTACTTTTGGGAATACCGTGGATCCATATGGCTGGAGCAGTTTCGTCCACCCTTCATCAATAAGTCAAGTACATCATTAATGGCAATCTGGTAACTGTCAATGCCGAACCATAATATCTTGTCAATACACAAAGCGATATGCCTATTATCAGTCTTGATGAAAGAATTGAGCCTGACAGTTTTCAAGCTCTTGAAGTGAGCAACACTCAGTACCAACCTATTGCGGCATCAGCCGCAAAGCCAAAAGTTTCCACCGAAGTAATGACGGTTGGTTAAGAAATGATATCCTAGGTTTCTACCCCGGAAAAGGGTTAGGAAAGAGTCAGCAAGGAATTAGAAGTCCTGTTCAAATCCCTAGCCATATAGGGAAGGCTCGATTAGACTATTTCTCTGGATCAAATAAACGTAATCTGCACAAGCATCCACCGGTTCCTTCCTCTACTATGCTGCTACTAAATCTCACTGGTGCAGGATTTGTGAAGCCTATGAGGAAAATTCATGTTGCAGTCGCTAGTATGTTGATTCCTATGACTAAACCGATCATTGAAAAAGAAGTCCCGAAGCCTGATAAGGAAAGCAAACAAGGAAAAGAAAGGTTCCTATAGGGAGGACGAGACTCATTGTCCAAGATGTATTTTTTGGTGCATACTGAGGGAATGAACAATGATATCCCAGATGATGATTTTGCAGAAGATCAACTCACAATCCCTTACATGGACAGAGCTGAAGGGAGTGTCTTAAAGGGGAATGCTGACCTTGGCAAAGATGATGTCTTAGTCATCATCAAAGAGGAGATGGATAACAACAACAACCCCTTTATCCTCCCTTTTAATGAGGACTTGACTCTATACAATTGAAGCAGCACTCCATGCATCAATCAAAAAGGGTAAAAGGGCAAAAAGTCCATCTGCCTTGAAGTGTGGTTTTATTTCCTGTTATTTTGTTGCGGATCACTAGCAGTTACTTTTGTCATGCTTTGGCTAATGCTTTGTATGATCAAACAGTTTCATATATTAAGTGAAAGCATTTTATTTTCAGGACTCTAGAATTGGATTTGTTTGGCCTTGCTGATGAGATGCCAAATTTTCAAGGTGACTATAACACTAATGTAGAGCTGGACTTTGACTTGATGGGGATTGATCAAGAGGAGATAGATGACTATGAGGTGCCCGAGGAGATCAAAGAATGGGTCGAAGATAAACCCTAACCAAACCTTGATCAAACCATCATTGTCAATAATGGAACCTTAGAAAACCCTAAAGAAATCCAGATAGGCATGGACCTTACCCCAAACCAAAGAAAAGACCTGATTAGCCTTTTAACTCAGTTCCAGGATGTGTTGGCATGGTCACATGAGGATAAGATTGGTTTGTCTATTGATATTATCATTCATCGACTGCCCATTAAATAAGGATTCAAGCTAGTTAGGCAGAAGCTCAGGTTACTGAAACTTGAGTGGAGTCTGAAAGTCAAAGAAGAAATTATGAAGAAATATAAAGCTGGCATCATCATGGTATCAACCTACCCTGAGTGGCTATCCAATATAGTTCCTGTGCCTAAACTTGGAGGGAAGGTACGAGTATGCGTGGATTACCGAGATTTGAACAAAGCTTGTCTCATGGACAACTTCCTAGTGCTTTTTATCCACATACTAATAGACAACACGGCGCAGTATGGCATGTATTCTTTTGTTGACTGTTTTGCCGGGTATCATCAAATCATGGTTGCTGAAGAAGAGAGGGAGAAAACAACCTTCATTACTGTCTGGGGAACCTTTTGTTATAGAAGATTATCTTTAGGCCTTTTCAATGCTAGCGCCACTTATCAGCGAGCCTTGTTGGCCCTTTTTCATGACATGATGCACAAAGAAATAGAGGTATATGTGGATGATATCATCGCCAAATCCCGGAAGGAGGACGAACACATCAGCCATCTCCAAAAGCTTTTCAACCGATTGCACAAATTCAACTTATAGATGGATCCGACCAAATGTGCCTTCGGTGTCAAATCAGGCAAGTTGTTGGGATTTCTAGTGAAATAGAGGCATTGAACTTAATCCTACAAAAAATAAAGAAATCACCGAGATGCCCATACCCCGAACATAAAAGGAAATCAGGGGATTTTTGGGGAGAATTAAATTTATAAGCAGGTTCATATCTCAACTCACGGCAACGTGTGAACCCATCTTTAAGTTGTTGATGAAAAAATCCTCCATGAAGTGGAATGAAGATTTTCAAAAAGCCTTCCTTTCCATCAAGAAGCAGTTGATCGAAACCCCTGTCTTGGTACCCCCAAGAGATAAGGTTCCCCTATTTATGTACAAGTCAGTCAATGCTAATGCAATGGGCTGTATACTGGGGCAGAAGGATGATAGAAACAAGGAAAGAGCTATCTATTATCTCAGTTAAAGATTCAGTAGTGACGAGCAGAAGTACACGTTGATTGAAAAGACCTGTTGTACGTTAGCATGGGCCGCCATGAGGTTACAACAATACCTTGATGAGGCATACAACTTATCTCATATCTCGTATGGATCCTCTGAAGTACGTATTCAGCAAGCCCATGTTGAATTATCGATTGTCCAAATGGTAGTTGATCCTCCAACAGTTCGATATCATGTACGTGACTTAAAAGTCTGTCAAGGGTCAAGGAATTGTGGATCAATTGGCTTAAACACCATCAGGGAATTTCCAACCCTTGGAAACTTATATCCCAGATAATGGGATAATGAAAATCCAACAAATCCATCGAGAAAATATCGTCCAATATTAGAAAATGTATTTTGATGGAGCCGTGAACATGGAAGGTGCCGGAGCAGGAGAAATTCTTTTATCTTTTACGGGAGAACAGTATCATATGGCCATCAAGCTACAGTTTTCCAACATCAACAACACAGTCGAGTATGAAAGATGTATAATGGAACTTAAACTGGCCCAATCCATGGCTATCCAAAGGTTATCAATCTTTGGAGATTCTGAGTTGGTCATCAGACAAACCACCGAGGCATATCATAACAAAGAATTTCATTTTTTGCCCTATCATCGGCAAGTTATCAAGGTGGCTCTAGATTTTGACAAAATAACTTTCATCCATATTCCTCGAAGTAGAAATGACTTTGCTGATGCATTGGCAATGTTGGCTTCCTTGATCCAAATATCTGATAGGATTAGAATTCCTTACATCAAAATTACAAGCCAAAAGGCCCCGACATATGGGAATTACATTGGAAAAGTATCAGATGAAATACCTCCCATCAAACAGCGTTGGTACCAGGATATAAAAGAATATCTGCGAGATGGATCTACGCCGTCGGTTCAAGTCAAACTGAAAGAAAACGGATTCATAAGATGGCAATGAAATTTTATTTGAGAGAAGACGTACTCTATAAAAGGGATGCTGGAATAGGCCTTTTAGGATGCCTAGATAAAGATCAAGCCCAAAGACGCCTGGATGAAGTTCATGGCGGAGTGTAAGGTCCACACATGAGCGGTCCTTTACTTGCCAGAAAGGAATTGAGAACGGGGCATTACTGGATCTCTCTCAAAGCTAACTGTAATGATCATGTCAAAAGATGTCATTAATGCCAAGTCCATGGAAACGTTATCCACACACCTTCGAATGAATTACACTGCATGAGTTCACCGTGGCCCTTTTCAATATGTGGAATGGACATGATTGGGCCAATAGAACCCAAAGCCAACAATGGTCATTGATTCATATTCACCATGATTGACTACTTCACCAAATGGGTAGAGGCTACCTCTTTTACCAAAGTCACCAAAGAGGTAATCATTGGTTTCATCAGAAACAATGTAATCTGTCGATATGGACAACTAGAGGTGATCGTATCAGACAATGCCAAGAATTTAAACAACTAGATGGTGAAAGAATTATGCAATAAGTTTCAAATCAAGCATCTTAATTTTGTCATCTATCATCCCAAGATGAATGGTGCTGTCTAAGCAGCCAACAAGAATATCAAGAAAACTATGCAAAAAATGTCTGCCAATAACAAATGATGGCCTGACTTATTGCCTCTGACTCTGCTAGTCTACAGAATGTTAATGCGCACTTCTACTAGGGCTAACCCTTGTTCATTAGTCTATGGCATGGAAGTAGTACTCCCCATAGAAGTAAAATTAGAATCATTGAGGGTGTTAATAGATACTCAGATGGAAGACGACTAATGGTTGCAAGAGCGGAACCACCAGTTATCTCTGATAGATGAGAAAAGGGCTACAACCATCTTTTATGGGCAATTATATCAGCAAAGGATTGCTCAGTCATACAACAAGAAAGTCCGGCTTCAATAATTCAAAGAAAATGACTTGGTGTTGAAGAAATTCCTTACCACTCAAGATGAAGTCAAATGGAAGTTTGCCTTGAATTGGGAAGGCCCATTCAATGTCAAAGAAGTGTTGACAGGAGGAGCCTTTAGATTGTAAGAAGTGGATGGGAAAGAATTCCCCCAGCTTATCAATTCAGACACCGTGAAGAGGTACTATGTCTAAGTCACCTACAAACTGCCATTCAGGTCATGTGAAAAAAAAACACAGCAACAATCAATCAATTCCGGTCTTTACAATAAGTCTGAACTACGAATGACCTGATCTCCCTCAACCACGGCAGTACGTAGGCAACCATCTATGGTGTGGTCAAACAAAACAAAAAATCCAAAAACCCCTTAAACCAAACACAAACCCAAATAAACACTTTTCAACCATTCAGGTCAAGTCTGAACTACGAATGACCTGATCTCCTTAAACACGGGAGTATATAGGCAACTATTTATGGTGCGGTCTAACCTTCAAGAAAAAAATAACACTTTTTGAAAACCAATCCCAAGACACCAAACCTTATATAAAAAAAATAGTATCAAGCCATCAAGGAAAAGCTCATGATACATAAAGACAATAAGTCATGAAAAAAGTGGTAATCATTCAGCAATGACAAAACATATCCAAAAGAGAAGTGAATCAAAATATATTTCTCTGCGATATAATATTATTTAATATATACAATGTATTATGTACATGACCAAAATGGCTAGTCTATGTAGGAAAATGAAAGCTACTATATAAACCCGCTGATAAATAGGATAGCAAGTCCAACATGGCGTCCCTCTCAGAAGATGGAGGTGCATCTATAAGCTCCTACCCTAAGGTTTCTATGAGAGCTAAAAGATCCACAACCATCTGCGTAGTGCTACCATAATCATCTATCAATGCACCCATATATTCAATAATACCATATGTGTATGATCTAAGTTCAGTACTACCATCGATATAAACATCCCGGGTAGCTCTAGCCTCATCCCGCTCAACAAAAGTAGCATCCCGAGCAACTAGGGCATTATCTCTCTCAATAAAAGCTGCGTCCCTAGTAGCTCGAGCATCGTCCTTCTCGACAGAAGCAGCATCCCTACCAGAAAGGGCTGTCAACATTAGCGCTCTAGTCTGATCCCTCTCAAAGGTCATCAGAGCTAAAAAATCTACAAGAGATGGATCCACATCAGTAGAAGTGCTAGGGGGGTCACTGACCAAAGATGCCGTTAAAATAGCAAATAACTCATCCTCGGTGGGAGAATCAGGGTCCTCCATAAGCTCCTCCTCATCAAAGTCAATACTCGGCTTTGAGTGAACAACCACGGGCGATACAATGTATGCCTCTAGCCATATTGAGTACTCTAAAGAACGACCTAGATGACTAGTTGAAAAATTAGCTCTCCCGCGATGGGTCCAACAATCATAAATCCTAGTGAAATCATCTGCTGATAGAGATGAAGCTGATAGTCGTTGATCCATAGCCCCATCAAAGTGGTGAATGTCCTGAAACTGGTTAAACTGTCCCAT
This sequence comes from Panax stipuleanatus, assembly GCA_020205555.1. Taxonomy (NCBI): domain Eukaryota; kingdom Viridiplantae; phylum Streptophyta; class Magnoliopsida; order Apiales; family Araliaceae; genus Panax; species Panax stipuleanatus. Next base: position 53,203,079 of record CM035116.1, on the reverse strand, counting down.
GATAGCCAGTGGATGATATGTGGTCACCCCATTAAGATAAGCCAGGGGTAGATAATCCATGCCAACTACATGAGTAATGAAGCTATAAGGAGAGCTGAGTCCTGAACATGACAAGATCGCAAAGGGATCCTTGATCGCCATCAAAAAATCCAACCGAGGTGCTGCATCTATACACTCAGCCAGCTGGAAGGAATAAGACATGGCTATCTCATGAGTAAAACAGTACCCATGATGTCTAAAAGTGTCAATTAGTCTCAAGTGTGTCATGAACCACATGTACAATAAAACGAAACTCCCACTGAAGAACCCCACAAAATAGGTATAGAAAAATCTGGCTGACCTCAAGGTCTCCTCCAATACCATGGGCAAGATGGTACAACCCTCTTTGAGAGCACAAACCATTGTGATCAGGCCAATGTCCAAATGGTCCATATACATCGACATGTACTAGTAAGCTATGGTGCACATCAACAGAACATCGACACGAGCAATCTACCACTTTCATGCAGTGATAGTAAAGTCTCCTGAATATCATGCATAGTTATCCAGCCGGCCAAATCGATCAATCAGGAAATCCAAAGACACCACATGCTCTAAGGTAATCTCATCCGCTACGATTGTGTGCCTCAAGCTAGTCAAAGGTCATAAACTGCCGTCTCATATCCCTGATAGCCACCCTAGCACAAGGATAATCAAATGGCAAATCAGTGATGCGCTCATACTCCTCTAACGTAAGAGTCAGCTCGTAGATCCCAAATCTGAAAACATGTCGCTCAGGTATCCAGCAAGATAACATGTTGTCTACGAAGCCCAGTGCTACCTGGAAAGCTAAGTTGGCCATAGAATGCCCCAACATCTGATCAAATGTTACCCTATCTGTGGGAGGCAAACTGTCATACCATGATCTAAAAGAAGAGGCTATCAATGTGGGTGGCATGTGATTAATACGGGTAACGGTAGATGAAGACATCTGTAGAACCGTATCATGAGACCATCCAAGGGTCAATGCTAAACTCACCTATCTGAATGCATATCCATGACATATTGCATGCATCATAATGATAAATGACAATAGGATACAATAGATATAAAATATCATACATTTCTAAATACACTGTTTAATAAAAGCATCATCTCTATCTGCCACTAAAATGAAAATATAAAAAGTACATGGAAATGGGGCAAAATAGCCCAATGACTAACAGAGACCTATCAAAAGAGATAATGAGAAATGGGGCACAGACGCCCAATAACTAACAGAGGCCTATCAAAGGATATAGCGAGAAATATATCAGAAGAAATCTATGATATCTATATCACCCAGCCGATCAACCTACTACAACTCCTTTTGAGTCACTTAATCTCTGTCAGAAGGGATGTCGGGCCAATAGAGAGGAGGATCTGCACCAGTAAAACTGCCAGAATATGGACCACCTGAGGGGCCAGCACCGGAGCTGGAAGGATCAAAAGAATCTGCCTTCGAAGGATCCCTGCCAAAGTGCCTGATGAAAAACTGTGCCAGCTCCAATCACTGGGTCAAACTGATAATCTGCTCTAAATGAGTAGGCTCTCGAATGTAGGCTATCCAGTCTGTTATTATAACATACCCAAGAACCATGTCTTCCATGAACTGAGTGGTGCGGGTCTGAGCCACAATAGTGCGAGGACTCCACCAGCGATAAAATGCCTCCTGAGTGTGAGGACTATCTGATAGGGTGAAGCCATCCAAGCCAATCATGTGAATGTCTGCGATCGGCTGAGATAGGGACCAATGTCGCCTAGCAGGAGGAAGGAATGAAATACGAATCTCTCATGTGATGCTCCTAATATCCCACTCTCCCAAGTAGAGCTCCCAGCCTCCATCAGTCAAAAGGGGAATCCGACGAGTGGACAATATAAACTCTTCCCCGGTAGGGAATCCATCTTCCAAATCGACTGTCAGATAATCAGGGTTATAAGGAACCCACGTGATAATAGCAATAGTCAATAGCTCCAACTGCAAGCAGGAATGAGTAAACCCCTCTGCCACATGGACCTCTATAAAGCTGGAATAATGCCATCGTTGTCCTCGTGGATAGGTCTCTAGACCTAGAGTAGTATCCGGCCGTAGGCAAGGGAGCCTCTCATATGCTCAAAACTGGAATTGCAAAGATTAAATGTCCTCAGTGATAAAGATTGGCAATCCAAATGAGAGAAATTGAAAGGTGAAAGAGAAATTACTCACTAGCAGAAAGGGGTAAAAATCGAGCCAAGCCTCCATCACACCCTCAGAGCGTAGGCGCATCCCACGAAGAAAATATGCGAAGGTGAAGCAGCTCTAGTCAAAATCCCTAATGAGCTCCACATCCTGTGTGGCGCTAACCAGAGCAAAAGAGATCGTTGCAGAGTTGTCCGCTATAAAACAACCCCTAATGATGACCAGGAACAATCGTCGAAGAATGCGATCTCTAACCCTCTGATCATCAAGCAGAGGCTCAGTCAAAGCCCCACTATGGGCATCCACACTCAAGGGCCCAGAATGGACAGTCTGACCCTTGATGGCTGTTGCAGGAACTCCCAAGAGGGATCGAACGATAGCATATGAAATATCAGCCACCAAAGGCACCGGCTCACCTATAAACTCTAACCCCGTAATGAATCGCCAGTCCATCGGGGTCATCATCACCTCACAGTCTAAAAAGTGGATAGACAGGGTCTGGTGGAACTAGCGCTCAGATAAATCCCGCAGATAACCCCAAGGCCAACGACGGGGAGGAATAAAGAAAAGGCCTCGAAACCACAAGAGTTGACTACAGCCTGGTACTCCGGATGGAGTGTCTGGTACAAGGAATGAATGTTAAACCAATTCCCCCTGGGCTGAGTAAAGCCAAAAACCTGCATCAAATTACAAATCAAGATTAGGCCTGTTGTCCCGAAAATGGAAAAAGGAAGAAATTCCAGAATAAAAACTTCTGTTACCTCATTGGCGTGGACATAGATAAAAGGATGACACCTCAAATCATCCAAAATCTCTAGAAACTCCCTACGCGGAGCAGTAGCAGGAGAAAGATCCACGATAGGGACATCCTCATCCTCGTCCACATCATCCGAACTATCAACCCGGATAGGACGAATCACTGACACAGTCAATCGGCGAGACTGTCGAGTTGGACGAGGCTGAGGGACATAAGAAGGTCTCCTCCTCCTCACATTTGCAGAGACTCTGTGAGAGCTACTTGGTATATCTGAATCCATAGCCTGAACAAAATATTCAAATCACCTCAGAAAGGGTGAGGTAAGTTTCAAACTTATAGCTTATTAAAATTAAATCATTGTTTCATGCATAATCTAAGTCCTAAAGCATGCATTAGTTTAACCTACATCCCCAGTAGAGTTAAAATTGCATAGTCATTAAATGCTCAGGCTTGTGAAAAAATTTCGGCAGAGTTTCCTTTGTAAAATGGACTATCCGCATGCACGTAGGCATGACTAGGTAACCATTCAGTAGCACACCAACCCAAAATTATGAGCATTTCATATATATTAAAAACATCAAAATCAAACTCCCCATGGCAGCTAAATTACCATGTGTATTTTTATTTGAAAATCTAGGCTCATTTGTTCTCAAAAAGGATGAATAAATTGGCAAAAAAAGGTGCCAAATGACTATCTCACAAATCAATTTTTTTTCACATCAATACGTTCAGCGTGGTAAAATATAAGCATTTACTAAGTTTGAATTTTTTTTTTCAAGTCATATGAGCATGCATATTCATTATATTGTGTTTAAAAGCATTCTATATGAAATCTAACGTTCTAACAGTCAAAACTTGAAAAGAACTGATGTAAACGTTACTGAAGTTATGCAGAACGATTGTACGGTGATAGATTTTTCAAAAAGCAGCACGAACTTAGTAGATCTAAAGAGGAATTTTTGAATTTTCTATATAGTTTAACTTGAAAATGACTTGTGAAAACCACGGGGGGGGGGGGGGACTAAAATAGACTTGCGGGGAGCCTCAGCTCTACCTGTGGTTGCCACAGGTGAACTTGCAGCCACCCAAGGTGGGCCCCACCCCCTCTAGTTCGGTTCAAATGAAGTTAAAGAGGAGTTCCCAGAAGCTGGAAAGTCAAATCAGAAACAAACTGCTACGCGATTGAGCAAAAAAGGCCTGAAATCCTGAATCTGGGTGTCAAACTCCTGATGAAAGAAAATATTCATGTAAGTCATTGGTATGAGCCCTAATATATAGTATTCGGAATGCCAATGAAGGAAATTATTGAAAGTTGCGTATGTCAAAGCATCGGGAAGTTCCGGCATTGTGAACAGTTGATTTTGAATGCATCAAAGTATCAAGAGTTGACCAAGGGTATGACTTATCAGAAAGATACCCCCAACATCGATATTAGCCATGTCTGACATTACAAACAGTTAGCGACAACTCCAGCGTTGCATTTGGAAAGATCCGATGATGAAAACCGTTGAGAACTACCTCAACGAAGATCAGAGTATCTGATATTGTAAACCGTTGGCAACAACAAAAGTGTAGCATTGGTAAAGATACAATGATGAAAATAATGGAAAAATCTCTTCCTCGGGGAGGGCCGATGATGGGATCTGTTATATAAATCCCCAGTCGATGAATCAAATTCAAGTCAGTTCAACCGACCGTTGTAAACTACTGTTCGACTAGGTATCGAGGAGGTTAGATAATGGTCAAACCCTGCAAAGTACCGTTTGAGTAGGCTTTAAGTCAGTTCAATCGACCGTTGTAAACTACCATTCGAGTAGGCATCGAGGGGGTTCGGTGAATGGTCAACCCTACAAACTACCCTTCGAGTATGTATCAAATCAAATCAGTTCAACTGACCGTTGTAAACTACCATTCGAGTAGGCATCGAGGAGGTTCGATGAATGGTTAACCAAGCAAACTACCATTCGAGTAGGTATCAAATCAAATTAATTTAGTCGACCGTTGTAAAATACCGTTCGGATAAGCATCAAGGAGGTTTGGTGATGGTCAAATCGTTGTCAACAACTGTTCGAGTAGATAGTAAGAATTCTATATCTAGCAAAAACATTGTCATCAATCGGACAACAATCCAAACTGTTGGTGACAGCCCTAATGTAACTTCGGGAAGGATCCGATGATGTAAACCGATGTAAACTATCATCATGATAGGCATCAGGAATCCCCAATGAGGTCACTCGCCAGAAGAGGAACGTCCCCAGCGGAGGTAAAGTCAAAAAGCATAACTGAAGATAAAGAGTGTTGATGACAACCCCAATGCCGAATTCAGAAAGGTCCAGTGGTATCAGCCATAGAAAAATCTCCCCAGCAGTGATCCTGAAAACTTCTCTACAACATTTTGTAGATTCAGTCTTGGTAGCACCGACGGATATTTTCAAAACCATTAGCTTCAACCCAATGTAGCATCGGGAAAGTTTAGCGATGAAATCTTTGCAAACTACCGTTCGAGTAGGCATCAAAAGAGTTCAGTGGAAGCCATCATTAACAACGCCATCCCCAGTAGAAGTGGCAGGAGAAGTTAGTGATAGAATATAGAGGCAACTAACCCCACAAGAGCATGTAGCATTCATAATATAGCATATCATGCATTGTATTACATTTGCATGTATCCTATTTGCAATGTCTAGCAATCTTTATGATGTTCATTCCATTGCATTGCATAAACATGATAAAGAGGGGCATCTGTAGACACTCAAAATTTTGCATTCCTGTTACTAACCCTGCAAAGGGTAAAACCGTCTTGTACCTTCCAGAGACAACCCTAATAGTCTAGATTTAGTCAAACCCCCGGAGACAACCCCAGGATATCAAGTTAACCCCCTGCGATAACCCCGGGCGATCAAGCCAAACCCCCGATGATAACCCCGGGAGATCAACTCAACCGTCAACGAGAACCCCGAGAGATCAAAACAAAACCCCCGACGACAACCCCGAGAGATCAAGCCAAACCCCCGGCGATAACCCTGGGAGATCAAGTCAACCCTCAACGACAACCCCTAGAAATCAAGTCAAACCCCTGACGACAACCCTGGGAGATCAAGTCAAAAACCCTCGCGACAACCCCGGGAGATCAAGTCAAACCGCGACGACAACCCCGGGAGATCAAGTCAAACTCCGACGACAACCCCGGGAGATACAGGCAACCTTTGGAGATGACCCTGAAGCATCAAATCAATCCCCAGAGACAACACTGGGATATCAAATCAACCCTCGGAGACGACCCTAATGAAGAACTGAGTCGACTGGGATCAAACGTCGAAGACAACCCCGAGAAACAGTCGAAAGCCCTGTCAGTCCTAGAGACAACCCTCGGAAGGGAAAATTGGTCTTTCGCCAACACAACATCAAATCAAGTCAAATCACTGCCATAAAGGCCATGCAGAACCATAACGTCAATCTTGGGTGAAAAACAGCACAAGACAGCTCAACGATCAGACTACGAAGACTCGAAGATCTGGTCACGGACCCATCTTCCCGGATTCAAAAAAGGTCAAATCCCACGTCATTGTGTAGCTCTCGGAAAAGGCATTCCAAAAAGGTATAGCACGCCTCCATCGAATTCCCAAATTAAAAGTTATGAAGGTTTTAAGCAGACATCACGCTGGTCGGAGAGCACGTATTTTGAGACGACAGGACCAATGGGACCCGGCCACCCGGGTTAGCCGCAGGTTGACTCGCGGCTGCCGCAGGTGGACCCGCGGCTCCCTGGTCTATAAATAAGACCCCCCACCAGCAAATAAAAGAATAAAATAAGAGAAAAAGAGAGGAAATTCACCATTTTAACTCTTAACCCTACCTACGGTGTTCCAAACTTCAATATTATTCTTTTTAAACACTTGTATACGTATATATACTAACATATCAAGTTTTAACCGGTGGAAATGGAGTTTTCAAGCTACAAAAGCAGTTCAAAGCCTGTCTCGCTGTACAATGTGAGATTTCTTCAGATCTGAAGTTTTTAACTGCTTTAATATATGTATATATATTTATAACTTTTAGTTTTTCCTGGATTGCAAATCCGTGGCTTTTCTAGTTTTAATATATATATATATATGTATATATATATATAGAGCAAGGATCAAGAGCATAACTGTTAAAGAGCATAACTCCTTATAGAGCATAACTCCCCTTTAGCGACAGACCAAACCGTCGCTAAATGCATCGCCATAGGTCCGTTTGTCGCCATAAGTCCGTCTGTCGCTATATATTGTCTGTCAGATAAGACCCATGGCGTCGGACATGAGACGGTTTGGTCCGTCGCTAAAGGTGTTATGGTTGTTATGTCTTTTATGAGTTATGCTCTTGAAATCCTCCATATATATATATATATTTGGGGCTTTTATTGCTTTAATATATATATAACTGTATATATATATACAAGTGTTCAGTATGCTTGGATTCTAAATCTGTGGCTTTTTACTGCTTTAATATATATGTATATATATATATATATATTAACTCGTTTGACCTGGATTGTTAATTCGTGGTCTTTTTCAGCTTCAATATATATATAAGCATATATATATTTCTATTAATCAGTCGCGCCTGAATTGTGAATTCGTGGCTCTTTTCAACTTTAATATATATATATATATATATATTATTTATTTAAGGTGATTAAATATCGGTTTTAACTTTTCATTCGATGTAAACTTGTTTTAATGTAAAGTTTGTGCACTAGATTTTTCTAAATCTAGCTATATCTAACTTTGAACCGGTTCAAACATTGTAAAACTGAAACCATTGAGCTAGAATGGCTGAGATTTATTTAATTCTAGTTTTGTAAATATTAAGCAACTACGCGACCCTAGATCTATATCTAGAGGGAGCGGTAAGCTTGGCTACGCGCATGCTAGGATTTAACTGATGAATCCTTTGTTTTGCGACGTCTAGATTATAAATTGCATTTTATTTCAATATATCTACCATGCAAGCTTTTTGATGATATTGTTAGGGCCTAGGAATCAAGGGATCTACGATTAATCACATGGATGTAGATCCGATTCCCACATGGACAAATTTAAATTGTATATACAGCTGGTAGGCTATTTGAAAATGTAAATCAGAGGGACCTTAAAACGGTTATCCGAATTTAAGGTCTCAACATAGTAAATTATGGTTTGTGGTGCTCGGGTCACTTTGATGGCTTTCATGCCCAAAATGAGCCCGACACTTATATATATATGTATATATATATTATTTTATCGAGGATGCTTCGCATCTCGAGCATAAAATTAAAATTAAGTCGATTACAGAATAAAATAGAAGTATTAAAAGGCTTCAATTCTTATGTAAGCGAAAGGGTTTGAAAACCACCTTTCAAAATATCACTTTCATATCTTGTCTAAAAGGACTTTTCATTAAATCAAACCATTCGTATATAGGTCCAACGAAGCACAACACTACTTTTAAATAAAGCATTTAGGCCCAATTACTGCAAGGCACACACACACACACATAATAAACATAAAAATTGAAAAGACGCGGTAACCGTGTTTTACGGTGCCTAACACCTTCCCCTCGCTTAATCAAGCCCCACAAACTCTATGAAGTCTCGGTGTTCAAGACCAATTAAACAGAGTCCAGTAATTAGGCCATATTGTAATATCTTTCAAAACTCAATTGTGTTGGTACAACCATTTCACTAATACCAACTGGAGACTCTATAAATCAAACCTTTCAAATCGTCGACATTATATGTCGATCTTTTTTTGAAAATTCACCATTCAGATAAAACTAATTCAAATAGAAATAATCAAGGGTAGAAACACATTTAGGAAAAGAAAATCAACATTTTTCCCTACGTCGACACCATGTATGTATCATATGCGATTGGATCGTATTATTGGGCAATGATTTTTTTTTTTCTGGAACAGCGACTGGGCGCAGCTGCGTCGGTCTATTTTTTTTTTATTTTCCCGGATGGAGCACAGCTGCATCGCGCCCCAGTTCTTTCTGGGCACAGCTGCGCTGGTATCTCGACATAATTTGAAAATTTTATTTTTCTTCAATTGAAATAAATGGTTTATTTAATTGATAAAAGTTTAAAATAAAGGAGTTTATTTAATCTGAAATATGATTTCATATTGCTATAAAATTAAAGGAGTTTAATTTGGATTTGTTTTTTTATTAAAATAAAAGAGTTTATTTTGTTTCAAAACTAAATATTAGCAAAACTTTTGCCCATTAGTTGATATTGATGCATATATGGAATTGATTTATTATTCATAAGATGAATGTTATTTATTGATGCATATGTATGATAATAAATGGGGTTGATTATGGACTATTGACTAATGCGATTGGATTTTATTTTAGTTGAATGCATGAATGCGTGGGTTTTATTAAATGGGGTCTGCGTACATCGTCTTCTCTAATTTTTCTAGATGTAAAATTCTATCTCCCTCCTATGTACTTCCCCTTTACTTAAATTAAATTATTTTTGTAATAGGACTAGTTAGAATTATCTTGAAAAATTGGAGACCAAGGAGCAAGGATCACATGAATACCCGTTTGTAATGGAGCCCAGATTTAAATGTAATAGTTATATTTAAATTTAATTCTTGCATCCCAAGGTTTGACCTTTTGGTGCTATAGTGAACCAAACTAGAATAAAAGTCCATAATCAATCCGGGTAGAATATAGTATTCTATATGCATGCTTATACTATATATATATATATATATATATTTATATATTATGCAATATGATTCGCATGTTAATTAATATGACGCGTATTATATATATGTGTGTATGTGTGTGTGCATGCGCGCTAAACAAGATGAGACAATTAATAATAAACCCCTCAAAAATTTTATATTAAGTCCTAAGCGTTCAAAGATATTTAGAATATTGAACGTCGCTTTCTAGCATGGTAAATTAATAGAGTATTAAATATTTAATATGAGTTTGTTGTGTCACACAAGGCAAGTATTAAATATTTAAGATGTTGATTTATCACATTTAATGCTTATAAATAGACTAAATGATGTTGTTTTGTTGTGTCACACAAGGACGATATTTTTCTTTTTAATATATGGAAGTGCTAGGTTGGACTTAACTTGGATAAGTTTTGATTCGGATGTATCACACTTGATCAAAATAATCCAAGAGGCAGAATACAAGGAGTTACATATTGATGTAATTGACAATAGTTATCTACCTATTTAAGTATATATCGTTTGTTGTGTCACACAAGGCTATATACATTTGAAATGAGATCTTTATTCTCACTAGCAAATCTTTAATTAGATTTACCGAACTATATATTATGAGGGTAATATAGTTTGAAAAAAATAGTGAGAGATACCAATTTAAAATAAAGACTTAATTTATTTTGGTAAATAATTAAATAAATATTTGCTAAAATGTTATTTAAATTCACATACAGAATTTGAAAAAATGCCACACTCTCTATCACTGTGTAGCATATTTGATGCTAACAAACTGACCGATCCGAATTACACGGACTGGTTAAGGAATTTGAGAATTGTTCTCATTGCAGAAAAAATTTCATATGTCCTAAATTTGTCTGTCCCTGCAGCTTTTGCAGAAGAAGACTCTGATGAAGAGATTGCTACTTTTAAGAAGTGGAAAGATGATGCATCTGTGGCTCAATGCATCATGCTCGCATCCATGAGTAACGAACATCAGCGTCAGTATGAAACTATGGATGCTCCTGCTATATTTTTGCACTTCCAAGAGTGGTATGGTGAGCAAAGTAGGACTACTAGATATGAAATATCCAAGGAGCTCTTCCGATGTTGGATGACCTAGGGAACTACTGTTGAGACTCATGTCCTAAAGATAATCAATTTAATTGAACGTCTTGGACAGATTGGGTTCATCATGGATGGGGAGTTAAGTCAAGATTATATCTTGTAGTCACTCCTAAATACCTTTTCACAATTTGTTGTGAATTTCCACATAAATAAGTTGGATATCAGCTTGCTTGAATTACTTAACATGTTAAAAACTGCTGAAGGACACTTCCCATCCAAGAAGAACTAAGTCTTACTGGTGGATGATTCTTCCAAGAAAAGGAAGAGGCCCAAGGTATCTTCTAAAAAGAAAAAATTTAGAAAGACTGAGGGTAAGGCAAAGAATAAGGATCAAAAGAAACCTGATCCATCTAGCAAAGGAATGTGCTTCCATTGCAACGAGTCAGGTCATTGGAAGAGGAACTGCAAGAAGTTTCTGGCAGAGAAGAAGCTTGGAGAAGCTTCGACTTCTAATCAAGGTTTGTTCATGGTTGAAATTTATTTTTCTGAAAGTCAAACTTCTATTTGGTTATTGGATACTGGCTGTGGTTCTCACATATGTAATACTATGCAAGGACTGGTCAGAAGTAGAAAGCTGAACAAGGATGAAGTCGTCCTACGAGTGGGAAATGGAGCAAAGGTTGTTGCATTAGCTATAGGGACTTATTGTTTAGCATTGCCTACGGAAAAGTCCATTTATTTAAATAATTAATATTTTTTCCAACACTCATTAGAAATATTATCTCAATTGTTGTGTTGGATATTGATGGTTTTGACATTATAATAAATAACAAAAATTATTCTATTTATAATAAGAATCTTTTGTATTGTGTTGGTAAATTATTGAATGGACTTTACATACTTGACTTGCATGCAAATATAGTTCAAATTGAACAGGCAAAGAAACAAAAAAAGAGACAATGTTAATTATACCTTTATGTGACACTGTAGACTCGGTCATATCAATGAAATAAGATTATCCAAGTTGCATAAGGATGGGCTCTTCGAGCTATCTGATTATGAATCATACCAAATTTGTGAATCTTTTCTTATGGGTAAAATGACTAAATCTCCTTTTAGTGGAAAGGGAGAAAGAGTTACAGAGTTGTTAGTGTTAGTACACACAGATGTTTGGGGACATATGACAACGAATGCATGAGGAGTGTATTCTTATTTTATTACTTTCACTGATGATCATTCAAGATCTGGATATGTGTATGTAATGAAATACAAATCTGAATCTTTTGAAAAGTACAAAGAATTCAGAAATGAAGTAGAGAAACTAACTGACAAGAATATTAAAAAAATTTGATCGGATCGAGGTGGTGAATACTTAAGCGGTGAGTTTCTGTGACGAACGATAATTTTGTAATTTATTTTAAATATTTATTGAACTAAATAAATTTTTTTTTTGATTTATTTATTAACTTAAATAAATATTTGATAGAATTATGGTAGATTAATTTAATTAAATATGTTACATTGATTAAATTAATGTGAAATAATTTTATAATTTAAAGTGTGAATTTAATTGGGATAATTAAATTAAAAGAGTTGTTAAGTAATTACATTGTTGTTCTAATTAATTTAATAATTAATTAGTGATTTAATGATTTTTCATAATTAATAAATGAGAATTTTAATTATGTGATGATTTGATTTAATGTGTAATATTGTCTTAATTTAATTTAATTTAAATAATATTATTTGATTAATTAAAGTGTGACGAATAAACTATATAATAAACAAGTTAATTAAAAAAATAGAAAAAGAGCCTTTTATAACAAAACCAAACACGGCCTTAAAAACATGGGAGCAGTTAAAGCCATTATATGCTTAACTGACACTCTTGTACTCATCATCTATATCATATATACGTATTATATTATATCAGTCTTTATTTAACGTATTCATTCCTAAGGCTAAAGTAAGTGAGAAAAAGGGAGAGTTTCGAGAGAATTAAGAGTGAGGAAGAAGATTTGAAGAATCAAAGGAGGGTTTTCCTATCATCCAAACAAGAACCAAAGGGTAAGATTCAAGTTACAATCTCTGTTTATTATGTTCTTGAGTTTTTCCATGAAAATATATTTTAGTTCTCTGTATTTGAGTTTTAATGAGTAAATTATTGAAAAGTTATTTATAATTGTTAATATGCATGTATAATTTAATATATAATGTTTATAAACGATTTTGGGTGAATTAATCGATGAAAATATGTTTAAAATCGAGTTTTGAAGTTTAGAGAGAAATAATATTTAAATATGGTTTGTATGTAAAAAAATTCATGCTTCAATTGTATGTTAAATAGTAAATTAATGATTGAGTATGTTTATATATGTAAAAACGAAAAGAACGAAACTCATATGGACTGATTTGGTTAAAAAACGAGTTCGTGGTAATTGATTTTGTTAAGAATGTCAAAAATAGAGTTTTCTACAAAAATAGTGAATTTATGTGTTCAAATTTAGGTGTTTATGTAATTTTTGTTGTTAAAATCATGTTATGAATGTTGTAAAACGTTTTTGTAAAGTTCAGAACTTATGGGTAGTATTAAATTTGTTGTATGAGCCAAGTTTTGACCTATTTTGGCTTATTTTGGCTTATTTTGTGTTCTTTGAGAGCTCTGTCAGCGTCTCACTGTGTCACGGTGCTGCAGCGCCTGTGTTGTGAAGAAACAAAGCGCCCAGCGCCAGGCAGTGCCTGCTGACGTGTCGCGGCGCCTCATCTCCTATTTTATGAAGAAATAGAGCGCTGCAGCGCTGCAGTGGTGCAGTGCTAGGCAGTGCTTGCTGACGTGTCTCGGCGCCGCAGCGCCTGTCTCTAGTTCAATCTGGGGCGTTGCAGCGCCACTTGGCAGTTTTGCCTAGAAATGAGAATTTAAATTTATAAGTCCGTGAAATGTAATTTAAACCTAATTTAATGAACATGGAAATGTATTAATCATATAATGGGGTGTTAAAAATAGATTATTAACACATCAATGATGGTTTTACGTGATTAATTGATAAGTCAAATGTGTATTTAAACTCATTATTCGTGAAGTCCAATAATGTGTTAAGAACTAATGTTTGTGATTTGATTAATATAATAAGACTTAGAGTTAAGTTAAGACAAAAGAGAATATACTCATGATGCTAGTTATGTTATAACTAATTGGTATTGTAAATGTAATGGTATGTAAGATTAATTAATGAACGTGAATAGTAAAAGTAATCTACGTACGAGGCAAGTTTCCTTACCATATCTTTATTACAATTACGCAAATCTTAAATCCTATTCTTTTATCGAACAAGTTTCGTATTTTTGTTATTCAAGTTCATGATTCCAAATGAGATGATTTAATTCTTTGAAGGTTATACTTCGATTATTCAATGTTGATTCACTCGTATACATTTGAGCTTAAATCTTTGATTTGAATACCATTTATATTATTAAATTAAACCTTGAATGACTAGCGAACCCTTTTTGATTTGACTAGTCCATAGTTGATGAGCGTTCTAAATTCTAGACCTACTGTTGAAGCTTATCCAAACTAAACCTCCTTTGTTGCGGACTATGTTGTCAAACTGAGATGAACAACCCTTTATAGGGGATTATTTTACCCGTTAGCATTGAGATGTTGTGCACATACATAGTACTAAGGGCTGATCCCCCTAAGTAGGAGAAGTAAGATTCATATAGTCTTACGACTGTTAAAGGTTTAAGTTAGAAATACTTGATAACCTGGGACATAGTTCTTGGTCTTGTGACCCTCAGATGTACTTTTGATTCTTGTTTCTATCTTTAATCAAAAGTCGAGCTTTCTATTATCCAGTATCCATTGTTTACTCGCGTGTTAGCATTATTGTTATTGGTATACTTGTGGGCAAGTGTTGCTCACTCTTGCATGATAACATTGCAGCTAAGTTTGAAATGGTTGATGAGCCAGCTCAGTTCCAAGGTTTACCGTGGTATGTGGTGGACCGAAGAACGGCGTTTCGGGTGATGGGAGAGGAACGCATAGAGGCTGTGAGACGCATTAATATGCCTAGGCAGTGGTATTAGCAGTAGCAATAGTAGTAGAGCTTTTGGTTTATATATTGCTTTTTGTAGTAAATAAAGTAAATCCCATAATTTGAAATAAGAATGGGATAAGCTAATAATATAATCCTGCAAATTTTCCAGTTCAGGAAGGATGATGTAAATGGCAGAAATACTATCTGATTGATGTTTTTAAACTACGACTAATGAATAAAAGAAGTTTATTGATGTGCTTGGTGTACTATGTGAACTGAATTGTCTAGAACGTTTAAGTATGAACTGGAGTACTTAATAATTGAATAAAGGGTCTAATAATAATATTTTCTTAACAGAAAATGCCTCCTAGAAGAAGAGTAATGCGCCAAAACCCCGAAGGTTCGACGAACAACAACAATAACAATGGGACGAATCCCAATTCGGTTCAGCAGGTGGTGAACCTGTTGACCGGAGCTCTTGCGAATTAGCCGCAGGTGCAGGGAACTACGTTCAAGGAATTCAAGGCAGTAGGACCGCCTGAGTTCAAAGGATCGACTAACCCTATCGAAGCTCAGACATGGGTTATGAAAATAGAAAAGGTATTTGAAGTAGCCAGAGTAGGTGAAGACCAGAAGACAGCATTCGCGGCTTTCATGTTGAAGTCGGATGCTAGCTTTCGGTGGCAGGCTAACAAGACCCTAGAGGGGGAGGAAGTCATCATGTGGGAACGTTTCAAGGAAATGTTCTACGAGATGTACTTTCCAGTGAGTTCGCAGGACCAGATGGAGGTCCAATTCCTAGAACTTAAGCAAGGAAGGATGACGGTGTCCGAGTATGCTGCTAAGTTTAATGAGTTGGCCAGGTTTGCTACTCACCAGGTCAGCACTGACGCTAGAAAGGCAAAAAGGTTTGAGCGGGGACTAAAGCCCTGGCTCTACAGCAAGGTTTTCATGTTCCAGTTGAATACCTTTACAGCTGTGTTAGAGAAGGCCATACTTGCTGAGGGAGGAAGCGAAGCGGTGACGAAGTTCAACCAAGAGAAAAAGAAGAAGAATGAGGTAGAAACTAAGGCTGGGGGTAGCAGCGCTGTGAACCAGAAGAGGAAGTGGCCTGATAATACCTCTGCTGGGAGTCAGCAAGGAAGCTAGCAGAAGACGATGTTCGAAGCGTGTGCTACATGCGATAAGAATCACACTGGCGTGTCTATGAAGGGGAAGTGGGTGTGCTTCAACTGTGGTCAGGAAGGCCACATCGCGCCTAATTTCCCAAACCCTAAGAAGGGAGCTTACTTTACATATGGATCTAAAGATCACATGGCTCGCAACTGCCCGAAGAAGCTGACAGTAGGGTCAACAGGGAACGGAGGGAATGGAAGCGGCAGTTCCGTTACTATCGCTGCACCATTGCAAGCTGTTCGATCCACTGCACGGACATTCAATATGATGGTGCAGGATGTTGTGTAATCAAAAGACGTGGTGTCAGGTATTATTCCGGTCAATAGTATAAATGCATATGTATTATTTGATTCGGGTGCTACTTGTTCATTCATATCTGATGATTTTGCTAAAACCCTAGACTTACCTATAGAGGAGTTAGTTTACCCTTTGAACATAGAGATTATAAATAGCGAGGTTATTCCTGTTAGGAGCGTTTATAAGAACTGTAGATTGGACATTAAGGGTCAGGAACTTAGAGTAGATTTGATTTCGATTAAACTTGGGGAATTTGACGTTATACTGGGTATGGATTGGTTGTTCAACCATGGGGCGGTAATTGACTGTCAGAAGAAGTCGGTGAACCTTACGACTCTGTCGAAGTTGGTGTTCTATGGTAGCAAATTGCTTAGGCAAGTGAGTTGTCTGACGGTTATGCAAGCTAAGAAACTTCTGACGCAAGGCTGTGTAGGATATCTAGCCTACATAGTAGATACGGGTAAGGAAAGCCCGAAGGTGGAGGAAATATCGGTAGTTAAGGAATTTGTGGACGTTTTTCCGAGCGAATTACAAGGACTTCCGCCGGATAAGGAGATAGAGTTCATGATCGATTTAGCGCCGGGAACTGCTCCAATTTCGAAGGCTCCGTATCGAATGGCTCCAGTCGAGATGAAGGAACTAATGGTTCAACTACAGGAATTACTGGACAAAAAGTATATTCAACCAAGCGTTTCACCGTGGGGAGCGCCTGTTTTATTCGTGAAGAAGAAGGATGGGTCGATGCGTCTTTGCATTGATTATAGGGAGTTGAATAAAGTTATGATCAAGAATAGGTATCCTTTACCTAGGAACGATGACTTATTTGATCAACTGAAGGGTGCGAAGTACTTCTCGAAAATCGATTTGAGAAGCGGGTATCATCAATTGAAGGTGAGGAAGGAAGATATACCTAAAACGACTTTTAGGACTCGATATAGTCGTTACGAGTTCTTGGTGATGTCATTTGGTCTCACGAATGCCCCAGCTGCATTTATAGATTTAATGAACAGGGTGTTCAAGCCATTTCTGGACATGTTCGTGGTAGTGTTCATAGATGACATCCTGGTTTATTCCAAGAGCGAGGAGGAACATGCTGAACACTTACGACTAACCTTAGAAGCACTGAGACGAGAAAAGCATTACGCTAAATTCTCGAAATGCGAATTTTGGTTGGAACGTGTGTAATTTCTTGGCCACGTGATCGACAAGGATGGTATTTCGGTGGATCCGTCGAAGGTTGACGCGGTTATGAATTGGGAATAGCCGAAGACGCCGTCTAAAGTGAGGAGTTTCTTGGGATTGGCAGGTTATTACCGAATATTTATCCAAGAATTTTCTAAAATCGCAACTCCGTTTACGAATTTGACTCGTAAAATAGTTAAGTTTGTTTGGACGGAGAAGTGTGAGGAGAGTTTTCAAGAGATGAAGAAGAGGTTGAGTACTGCGCCTGTATTGTCTTTACCGGATAGTTCGGGGAATTTCGTAGTATATAGCAATGCCTCACATAAAGGATTAGGCTGTGTATTGATGCAGAGCGGCAAAGTCATCGCCTATGCGTCACGTCAGCTGAAGGATTACGAGAAGGGGTATCCAACCCATGATCTAGAATTGGCGGCAGTAGTGTTTCCCCTAAAGATTTGGAGGCACTACTTATATGGAGAGAAGTGCAAAATATACACAGATCACAAGAGTCTGAAGTATATATTTATCCAGAAGGATTTGAACATGCGCCAAAGAAGATGGTTGGAACTGATTAAAGAATACGATTGCGAGATACTTTACCATCCGGGTAAAGCTAATGTTGTTGCCGACGCTTTGAGCAGAAAAGGTCGGGAGAAGCTGAACGTATTAACTGATCAGGATCGGTTAATAGAACAGATGGCTAGATTGGAGTTGGAAGTGAAGTTTCTGAAAGAATTGGATGAGATGTTGTTTCAAGTAACCACTAGTTCTACTCTAATAGACAAAGTGAAAGAAGCACAACTTCATGATGAAGAATGTGAAAAGATTGGGAAGAGGTTAATTGATGGCGAAGAGATCAAGTTCAAGATCGATAATGAAAGTCTGTTACAATTTGAAGGTAGAATCTAGGTACCACCAGTACCAGAGGTCAAAGAGGAGATTCTGAGCGAAGCTCATAGTTCTAGCTATTCTATTCACCCTGGGAGTACGAAGATGTACCAGGATCTCAGGCATCATTTCTGGTGGCCAAATATAAAGAGAGATGTGGCTGAATGCGTTGCGAAGTGCTTAACGTGCCAGAAAGTCAAAGCAGAACATCAGAGACCAAGTAGATTGCTGCAACCGTTAGAAATTCCAGAGTGGAAGTGGGAGCACATCACGATGGATTTCGTGGTAGGTCTTCCAACGACTCAGAAGGGATTAGATGCGATATGGGTTATAGTGGATTGACTGACGAAGTCAGCCCACTTTCTGCCGATCAGTGTTAAGTACAACCTAGATAAACTAGCGAAGCTCTACGTGAAGGAAATTATTTCTCGACATGGTGTTCCGGTGTCAATTGTGTCCGACAGAGATCCACGTTTTACGTTAAATTTCTGGAAGTGATTGCAAGAATGTATGGGCACGCAGTTGCAAATGAGTACGGCATACCATCGTCAGACGGATGGACAGAGCGAGAGAACGATTCAGACGCTTGAGGATATACTGAGAGCTTGTGTGATGGACTTCAAAGGAAACTGGGAGGATCATCTACCATTGGTGGAGTTCGCCTACAACAATAGTCATCATGCGAGTATTGGCATGCCACCTTACGAAGCGTTATACGGCAGAAAATGCAGAACTCCTTTGTGCTGGGATGAAGTCGGGGAACGTCAATTGTTGGGACCAGAATTGGTACAACAAACCGCCAAAATTGTGAAGCTGATCAGAACGAGATTAGTTGCTGCTCAAGGCAGACAGAAGAAGTATGCCGATTTACATCGACAGAACCGAGAATTCTTACCAGGAAGTTTCGTGTTCCTGAAAGTATCTCCCTGGAAAGGGAAGATTCGATTCGGAAAGAAAGGGAAGCTGAGTCCCAGATTTATTGGACCTTTTGAGGTAGTACGAAAGGTGGGCGAGGTAGCTTACGAGATTGCATTACCTCCGGAGCTCGAGAATATACATAACATCTTTTATATTTCTGTGTTAAGACCTTACAAGCACGATTATAAACATGTAATAGAATATGAACCTTTGCTATTTGATAAAGACTTAACATATGAAGAAGTGCCTGTTCAAATAGTTGATAGAAAGGAACAAGTACTTAGGAATAAAGTGATACCTTCTGTTAAGGTAATCTGGAGGAACCACAGTGCTGAAGAAGCTATGTGGGAACTCGAAGATGTTATGATGAAATCTTATCTGCATTTATTTTCTTAGTTTTGTGTAACCCCTTATATATTGATTCTGGGGACAGAATCCTTTTAAGGAGGGAAGAATGTAATAGACGAGAATTTTTTTTATGTGTGATTCTGAGAACAGAATCCTTTTAAGGAGGGAAGATTGTAACGATTGAGATTTTATATTTAATTTTAAATATTTATTGAATTAAATAAATATTTTATGTGATTTATTTATTGAGTTAAATAAATAAATTATGTGATTTATGGAGTTATTTAATTAATTGTATATATTAATTAAATGAATGTGCAATATTTAATTTAATTAATATATATTAATTTTATATTATAGTTTTAATTTAATTGAGATAATTGAATTAGATGAATTATGTGATGAAGTGTTACATTAATTATAATTAGCGAGTAATTATAATTATGTGGCAGATTTATGTGATTTATTGATGCTAAATTTTAATTGATTAAATTAGTTGTTCAATATTTAATTAATTAAAATATGACATTAAAGTATGTGTTAAAATAAAAGAAATTTTTTTTAAATGATTTTAAACAAACAAGGCCCTTGCTTTTATTTTAAAGGACTGTTGCCAAACAGGGCCCTTACACTAGCTTAAACCTAATTTACCTAAACCATGCCTAAGTTAGTAAAACTAGTTTCTAATTTTCCTGTTGCCAAACAAGCCAAAAGGACTTTTGAATTTTGTAACTTACGTTGTAATTAGTGTAACGATTGTGATTTTATATTTAATTTTAAATATTTATTGAATTAAATAAATATTTTATATAATTTATTTATTGAGTTAAATAAATAAATTATGTGATTTATGGAGTGGTTTAATTAAGTGCATATATTAATTAAATGAGTGTGCAATATTTAATTTAATTAATGTATATTAATTTTATATTATAGTTCTAATTTAATTGAGATAATTAAATTAGATGAGATATGTGATGAAGTGTTACATGGATTATAATTAGCGAGTAATTATAATTAGGTGACAATTTTATGTGATTTATTGATGTTAGATTTTAATTGAT